>OY783193.1:24002512-24631606 GCA_963678675.1 Xiphydria camelus | reverse complement strand
TCTCTCTCTCTCTCTCTCTCTCTCTCTCTCTCTCTCTTCATCTCTCTTCTCTCTCTCTCTCTCTCTCTCTCTCTCTCTCTCTCTCTCTCTCTCTCTCATCTCTCCTCTCTCTCTCTCTCCTCTCTCTCTCTCCTCTCTCTCTCTCCCTCTCTCTCTCCCTCTCCCTCTCCCTCTCCCCTCTCTCTCTCCCTCCCCTCCCCTCCCCTCCCCTCCCCTATCCCTCTCCCTCTCCCCCCAATCACTCCAGAATGTCTGTTCCGTGCCCTCCGTCAATTAAAATCACCTGCCATTGGTGCGGACGGACTGCGGCTCAACCTGTTGCGCAGATCCATGAACGTAATATTACCCTGCTATGTTATCTCTATTCAAACCACTCTACCATTAATTCAGTATTTCTCTCTCAGTGGAAACTCGCTCTCATTAGGCCTATCCCCAAGGTTAGGACACCTGCGCACGTGACAGACTATAGGCCCACATCGATACTGCCTGCCCTTTCTAAGGTTCTAGAACGGATCGTGTATAAACAACTTGCTCAACACATGACGGATAATAACCTGTTTGACCCTCGGCAGTCTGGCGTTCGCAAGAATTTTAGCACCCAAACCGCGCTGGTCAAAGTTGCTGACGACATCCGGTCCGCCATGGATCGCAGAATGCTTACCATTCTTGTGATGTTTGACTTTTCTAAGGCCTTTGACTCCATATCGCATAGCACCCTCCTGACTGCGCTTGAGAGGTTGGGCTGGTTCCGCGATTATCTCACCAACCGCTTTCAGGCCGTGGTAGGCAACAATGGTGCAACCTCTAGCTGGGGCGCAGTCACTTCGGGTGTTCCGCAGGGCTCGGTCATGGGACCGCTACTCTACTCTATTTAGGTACGCGATCTCCCGCGGGTCCTCGGTCATTGCCTGCACATGCTATATACCGACGATCTCCAAATGTACCTTCACTGCTCTCTGGCTAAACTGGCTGAGGCTATCCAACTTGTCAGCCTAGACGCCTCCTCGATGCTTGCCTGGGCTTCCGCCAACTCTCTCAAACTTAACGCTTCGAAAACAAAAGTCATCATCTTCGGCACGAGTAGATACGCCAACTCCATTGACTACGAAACGCTTCCCAAGGTTATGGTCGGCGGCGTGGCTGTCCCCTACTCTCAGACGGTGAGGAACCTCGGAGTCCAATTCAGCAGGACACTATCCTGGAATGACCATTTCTCTGAGGTTGTTAGGCGTATGAATGCCTCGCTCTTCCAGCTGAAGAGAAATCACGATTTCCTGCCTGTTCACCTTCGGAGGAGGCTGGTAACGGCTCTCGTCTTCCCGCACATGGATTACTGTGGTGCGTTATTCGGGGACATTACCAATGAGCAGATCACTAGGGTCCAGAGGGCTATGAATACTTGCATCCGCTTCATTCTGGGCGTTCGTCGTGATAAGCATATTACACCTTATCGTCGTAGATTTCACTGGCTGGACTATAAGAGGAGGCTAACATATCTCACCGGTTCTCTACTCTTCTCCGTTCGCTCCTCTGGAGAGCCCTCATACCTGGCTGATATGCTTCAGAATAGAAGCGTGCTTCGGCTCCACTACACACGTGAGCCTGCCACACTACACCTGCACGTCCCCATTTGCCGCACCACGGTCTTCCTAAAATCTTTCTCTGTCGCTGCTCCCACTCTCTGGAACTCGCTCTCGAACGACATTAGGGAGTCGATATCTCCCCCCGAATTCAAGAAAAGATTCTTTCACTGGCTGTTGCCCGAGGTCTGAGGTCTAGGCAAACTGCCTATTGTCTAATTACTGATGTTAAGTTTCATTATGTAAGGTATGTATAGTTTGTACAGATAATTCTATTGCGGATGTTCCCATTTATCCACTCCTTAGCCAATTTTATCGGGTAGCTAATTTTTACCGCTGTCGTTTACATCTTCGCACCGCCTATAGATAGTCATTTTGCTGATGTTTTTATTTGATGTTTCTATTTGTCCAACGTTTACCTACCTGTTACTGTTAGACATATTTACCTACTTGTTACATATTTACTCGTTATCATTATTATTTCGTTATTTGTTTATTTCTTATATTTGTTTATTCTTATATTTGTTTATTCTTATATTTGTTTATTCTTATATTTGCTTATTTCTTAATTTTTGAAGTGAAACTTCTTTGCTGAGGGTACTAAAAGCGCGCTCTATGCAACGACGAAACCTTAACGAAACCCACACACTCCAGCGCTACCGTACGTGCCTCGCTCATACACCGATCTCGACCCTGCTCCATTCCACTTACAAAGGCCCTTCGCACACAACGTTACGCAGGAATGCGATACCCTAAAATGGGATGACTATGTGCCACTTTATAAGAATTTTTAAAAATATCTCCTCAGTTTTATGATACAGATGGCTTAGAATTTTACCTAACATATTTACACATTTCAGCTTTCAGACCATAGGTCGAAAGAAATTATACAATGGAAAGGAGAAAAAGGAAAAATTTTTTATTTTATGGCACAGTCACCTCCCTCGGGGGTGGTGACTATGGGCCACTTCTTTTCTGGCTTTACATCAATCTTAAAATCGCCTCTAGCACATTGTCGTACATGCTACCGTTGTAACCTACACATCCACTTACCTTAACAATTTAATATTTGCAGAAATTGTTTTTTTTTGTTAATTTCTGAGGAGAGGTAATGTGGAAATAGAAACTGCTTCAATTGTAGATAATTTCTAATAAAAAACAAGCTTGAAATATGCAAATATACACTGTGAGAAATTCAAAACGAAATCTTAAATTGAAAAAATATAAAAATTCAAGACTTTAATCCTACATAGAATAAGTTGTCGGCAATCTTCTTCGATGGCTGGATTGACATTTTAATTTGGTTTTGCCGGTACCAAACAGCATCAGGTGGATCAGGCCATGCCCAGTACTTTCCGTTTTTGGTCATTGCTGACACTAAGACCTCCCCACTGTCGTCGATGTTTGAAAGCAGTCGTCCTGGATACAATTTTCTATTATATTGAACGACAACATAGACTTGTTCTGGCTCGACCTGGGCTACTACACGTTCTTGGTCGTGGGTTTCAGATGTTTCGTCGTCTCTCTGTGTTTGTCCAACTTGAATTGAACGCTCATAACTCGTCCCAGGGCGTTGAACATTAGCATCATCGTCAGAATTTTGCGAGTTGTCAATATTGCCTTGCATGACGGAACAGATAGTTCTTCAACATTCCTTTGGCGGTACATAGTCACCACCCAAAGTGTATTTTTCGAGGGTATCATTTCATAAATCGTAAACAAACAAATATTTAGATATGACGAATGGTATATTTGTCCTTCATTAACATAGGAATTGAACTATCAGCTTACCTTATTGGGAATACAGTTGAACGTATTAGTATTGAGAGAGATTTCCTATAACTTGCAAATAATCGCAAAAATTTGGGTCTAGCTGAACTATTTTTAAACCGCGGCCGGTAACACTCATAGGTATTTAAATCAGCTTATTTAAGTTTGCTAGGTATCCACGACCTGGTGGAATTTGGCTGTGCTCGCTAGTTCATTCTCGCGGAGTATAGATAGCGATTGCATCCAAAAAAAAGCACGTTTGGCACATATTCACCACCTAGGCACAAAGTCACCCCATTTTTCGGTACTCGACGAGTGTACACACACCACACGACGCGACTTTCGTCGGTGATGCTATATATTATAAGTTGTGCGCGGCTCTGGTGAAATTGGGACCGTGCAGCTGCTTGGAGGGGATACGGCGAACGATCGTGCGCAACTAGTGGTGAAACTTGAAGTTAGGTAACACGTCTCTCCATACTTACCGGCTTCTCCTCTCTATATTTTCATGCGCACCTCTGTGCGCACTTCATGCTATGGCAGCAGTCATGGCGTCACGGGAGGAGTGGGGGCAATCGCTTTCCCTCTCGCGCGAATTATGGAGGGCGTGAGTAATAGAGGGACCACTGTAATGATTTCATTACTTTTTTATCATAATTTTTTCATTATCTTTGGTGATTCGTAAGTTGTTACATGATTACTTTGGAAAGGAAGCTATTTTATTAATTCGTGCTACCATACATCGTCGATGTTTTGAAGGGGCCGGGGGGGGGGGGGGGTATATTATACTCCCGCGACCGGCATGCTCAAGTGGCCGATACTCGCGTCGCCGAGACTGTTCTGTCGCACAACTATGTTTTCTTTTATTTTACAACGATTTATTTTGTTGTTTGGCAATATGTTTATATGTACTCGAAAGAGCTCTTTCTGTTCTACAAAACTGTTATAATTGTTATTTCGAATAATTACATTTTTTATTATTTTTTCTGGCTTAGAAATGGAATATCCAGGGGGCAAAAATCAGCAGTTTCGACATCTGCTTTTCTTCGCTTTTCATCGAGATCAAAAAACTGCCGTATAAGGAGAAGATGTTATAGGCGAGTCTTTGATAAAAAAAGATGTCGAAAATTCTGATTTTATCCTCCTGGATATTCCATTTCTAAGCCTGAAAAATAATTAAAAAAACGTGTGGCCGCCACACGCGGAAGAAGTGAAACTTCGATATCAGTTTCTCTGAATTTGATTCCGGTGGTATTAGTTTCAATTGGCTCTATACAAATCTTTTACAATCCTTCTTCGTAGAGCCAATTGAAATAATACCACCGGAATCAAATTCAGAGAAACTGATATCGAAGTTTCACTTCTTCCGCGTGTGGCGGCCACACGTTTTGTGTTTTTTTATGGGCACAAAATGTAGTGTAAGGAATATCATATTCACTGGATGTATTTTCACCGATATTGGATCCTCCAGGGACTTGAAAATCTGTTACATTCTCCAGGGTTTGGGACTGGTGTTGATCTGCATTAGCAGATATAGCAATATTTGATTGTGTTAAGTTAATTCTCTCTCTCCATTTTCGACTTCGTTCTGCATCAGTTTTAGGTATTTTGTTATAAATTAATACACCCACACATACACACACACACACACACACACACAAGAATGTACAGTAATGCATGGTGGTTACTCGAGAAAGATCACGACTCCGATCGCAGACTACACGAGCTCCGTATAGCCGGCCACTCGACGCGGTAAAATCCGGAAAACTGAAAATGTGCAAATAAAATACAAACAACTCACAAGTAACTCTGCGCCCTCTAGTCTGGCTTCTCATATATCTTACGGATACACCCAAAAAAAAGGGTCCTAAACGCTAGATTTATGGTGTGACTAAACAGTCCTCTTAGTGTGTGGAGGTGCGACACTGCGTCGCCTCATAATACGAACAATAGCTTCCATCGCCCGAAGAAACCCTCTCGAGCAACACAAACCTGACTCCCTCTGCACAGTCTAAACAGCGATTGATTTTTGCCTCATTTTTCTTCAGTTTCAAGTTAATAACTATAACATGTGCGATCAAGAGTAGATCTCCTCGAGGTCGTAAATCCCGAAGGCACTACTGCGTGACACGAATAGTGACCGAAAACGTTGAGTGGTGGATTTAAACCGTATCGGTTAGTTGAAATGATTTAACACTGCACTTACAATATTACTGGTGATTATATTGGATTCAAAGAGATATAGTAATTCCGTGATGTAGCCGTGGTTTACAATTAGATACACTGAGAGGTAGTTTTGAGGGAAATGTATGGGACTACGAACGCATTCGTAACCCCCATTCACCAAAACATACCGCCTGCCTCGCTGTTGCGACCGATGTACAGATGATATCTAGATTAGTGCGTTACTGAGGTTGTGATAATAGTGAGCCTCGCAGAGTGAGTGATAGTCGTACGACGGCCTGGCGCTCCAGCCTCGCAAAATCGACACATGGCTTTGCCTGGCAAAGGCGATAGACGGTACGGCGTCTACGTACGGTAGAGAGCGGTGGAATGGGGCAGAGTTGAGAGCGGTGTATTGGGGCAGGGTCGAGAGCGCTGTATGAGTGAGTCACGGTCGGAAGCGCTGGAGTGTGTGGGTTTCGTTACGGACCTCGTGTCGGGCGCGCGATTTTAG
The DNA here is from genome assembly GCA_963678675.1 of Xiphydria camelus. NCBI lineage: Eukaryota > Metazoa > Arthropoda > Insecta > Hymenoptera > Xiphydriidae > Xiphydria > Xiphydria camelus. The sequence continues at coordinate 24,625,579 of OY783193.1, read as the reverse complement.
TACCCTCAGCATAAAAGTTTCACTTCAAAATTGTTATTCGAATAAACAATTATAACAGTTTTGTAGAGCAGAAAGAGCTCTTTCGAATGAATATAAACACTTTGCGGAACAGCAAACAAATCGTTGTAAAATGAAAGAAAATAAAAGAAAACGCTACGAACTTATTTTCCAACCCAATAGCATCGCGATCATAAAAACTTCGTCAAACTAGGGTTCATCTCGCCATCAGCGAAGCAGTACATTTCGGCGAATCCAGGCTGCTAATGAGTTCGCAGTCCCGCACCTTTCCTGAAAGGGTTAATTACTGGACGAATCGGAATGAACCTTTGCCGAAATATTTGGTTATCTATTGAAATCGTCATTTCTCTCCTTTACAAAGCTGAATGCATTTCGAATGCATTCGAAATATAGCGGTATATGCGAGAAGTGGTTCATTAAAATTCGTTCGGTAATTAGCTTTCCGAGAAAGGTGCAGGACTGCGAATACATAAGCAGTCCTCGTTTGCCGAAATGTACCACCCGAACTGCGTGCACTATACTGTGCACTATAATAGAATTTGTAATGTATCTGAAATTCTGAGAAACAGCGATTAATGTTTTATCACTGTCAAATTTGGAAGTAAAATTCCTTGATTCCGTTTATGACTTTCTAAAAATTTTTCAGTTTAGTGAACCCTTCGTTCGTTTGATCAAAGTTACTTCGTATACTGAGAAAAGAGTTTATTTGCAATTAATAAGTGTATACTTGATTATGGCGGAAAAAATATTTTGTTGGACCCAGTAAATAAATATACTGGGTGATTCTTTAATATTGCGATAAACTTTAAGGATGGGTTCCTTGGATGAAAATAAGAAGAAAAAAAAAGGTGTGGGTGCCGTTGTACTCACGGAGGATGTGTAAACATCTTACAATTATCTGCGGTTCGAGTTTAATTGGGGAATATGACGTCGTAGTTCGATATAAAGAAGTTTAATTTTTTCTATAATAAAATATTTATTATTATTATATTAGATTTATAACTTACTAGCAGCCTGTCCCGGCTTCGCACGGGTAGATTGTGGATTGATTTTGTCCGTCCACCATTCTTTAAATACATTTTTAATACAAAACTTTTAGTATTTTTCCCGAGCTACGCAATGGTCATATTGGATTTGACCTTGACCATGACCTTCAAGGTTATATCAAGGTCAAATTAATTTTTTTTTCACGTTCAAATGTGTCCTTGACCATTTTTTTCATGTTACCTTTATTGTCAGTGGAGGTCAAATTTAGGTCAAGTATAGTTCGACTTTTTGAACACCCTGTGTAAGATTTACTAACTCAGAAACCTTCGCGGATATGCGTCCAACTGTTCCCCAAATTTTCATCGCAATCGGATGAACGGTTTAGGAAGGCATAATAATCATCCGTACCGGTACTTTTTGAACACCCTGTATAAGATTTACTAACTCAGAAACCTTCGCGGGCATGCGTCCAACCATTTCCCAACATTTCATCGCAATCGGATGAACGGTTTAGGAAGGTATAATAATCATCAATACCGGTACTTTTTGAACACCTTTTATAAGATTTACTAACTCAGAAACCTTCGCGGGCATGCGTCCAACAATTCCCCAAAGTTTCATCGCAATCGGATGAACGGTTTAGGAAGGCATAATAATCATCCGTACCGGTACTTTTTGAACACCCTGTATAAGATTTACTAACTCAAACCTTCGCGGATATGCGTCCAACTGTTCCCCAAATTTTCGTCGCAATCGGATGAACGGTTTAGGAAGGCATAATAATCATCCGTACCGGTACTTTTTGAACACCCTGTATAAGATTTACTAACTCAGAAACCTTCGCGGGCATGCGTTCAGCCATTCCCCAAAGTTTCATCGCAATCGGATGAACGGTTTAGGAAGGCATTTGATATTACCTTAAAGGTCACGGTAAAGGTCAAATCCAATACGACCACTGGGTAGCCACGGGAAAATCCTTAAAGTTTTGTATTAAACATTTTTCTCTAAAATGTTTTCCCGTTGAGATAATCCAGCTTGCGCGAATAGTATGCGCAGTAGCGCCACACACACACTGACGCAGTCACATGTACACGGCTTACGTCTGACGCTCGATTTCCCAGGAAGGTCCCACCGTAGAGCCATAGCATAGATGTTTACACATCAAAAACAAAACGTGTGGCCGCCACACGCGGAAGAAGTAAAACTTCGATACCAGTTTCTCTGAATTTGATTCCTGTGGTATTAGTTTCAATCAAGAGACACGGTAGTGTCTCGCGGCATGTTCATGCAAGTCGTCAGAACGACGCCGCCAGCGCTGTCGCCGCGAGCACCCGTGTATTTTTACAGGAAAAATGTCTGCCCCCTTCACCCCTCAATTTTAACATCGAGTTTTCTCAATAAATATACGATTATAACCAAAACTATGCTTAATTACGCCATATAAATCGACTATTCTCTATCGATAGAGACCAGAGTAAATGTTGTAAGTTACATATTAACAGAGATTTTTCCTTAGCAACGCGAAGCCACGGCCCTCACGCCTCAAAAGTCGAGAATCCGATTTCTCGGGCGATATATATATGTCAAAATCTCACAAAAATTCCGCCTGTCTTCGGCGATATTCGGCCATGGTCGGAAATGTGTACACAGATGCGGCTACACGCATACGGCATCAAAAATGTATGTGAGAGTGTGTGAGAGAATATATTCCTTGAATGTTTAGTTATTTTTCAAAATTAATAAAATATTTCCATTCGCGAAACGATTTCCCTCGCATTTTTTCGATCCTCGGACGCACTTGTTAATAAAAAGTAAAAATTCAGTGTAATCGGAGTAGTGAATCTCAATAGTGGTGAGTGTGACAGACGCTCCGTATAGTTTAATAATCGTTTGTATTTTTTATCGAATATCGAGATAGTGAACGGATGCAGTAGTATTCTTCTCTCCAATGCCTGTGCATCAAGAAAGGAGCGGGAAAGGAGACAGTCTCAGAAGAATTGGCATCAGATAAGTTTAATTGCCATTTGACAGCCTTAACCTCACTTTCACAATGGAAGGACAATATCTTTGTGTTCGTTCTATCTTTTGTTTTCATGGTCATGCGAGCACGGGAAAAATCGAAGAAAATCAATCATCAATACAAGCCGTGGCAGAATAGGAGATGAAATGGAATTGGATCACAATAATCAAGTAATTACTTTATCACTATTTCTCTCTATCGATATATTTCCTCTTTCGTACTATTACAAGTTCCAATTTACACACCGACCTGTCAAACCTGAAGTGTATACGTACCGCACTTCTATTTCATCTCTTCTTCGTCTCCGGTGTAACGACGGTCAATGAGGAATTACTGATACCGATTAGGCAGATAAGTGCTGAATAACGTAGTATAATACGAGAGAGGAAATATATCATTTTTAATAAATCTGTCATTATTAGAATAGAATTGATTAACTCAGATATAGTTTTTTAATTTCTACGCTCGAGTAAGTTCGGTATATTTTAAATAGTGAAATGCTGCATATGATTATGTAATTTACAATTTGTTACAGATCGTATGCAAACCCGAGGAGGTTTCTTTCGAACGAGGGATCATCTACTTGTTGTTCCAACAAGAACCAGTTGCTTAGTTACATTCATTGCATTTGACAGGTCGGTATATAAATTGGTTCTTAATTTTCACGCTGAGTAAGTTCGGTATATTTTAAAAGTGAAATGCTGCATATAATTGTGTAATTTACAATTTGTTACAGATCGTTTGCGAACCCGAGGAGGTTTCTTCCCAACGAGGGATCATCCACTTGTTGTTCCAACAAGAACCAGTTGCATTCATTGCATTTGACAGGTCGGTATAGAAATTGGTAGTATAATACGAAAGAGGAAATATATCATTTTTCTTAATTCTGTCATTATTAGAATTGGTTAACTTAGATTAATATAATCTTAGTTTCTACATTTAGTTAGTTCAATATATTTTAAATTGTTTCTGTTATTTACAATCTGTTACAGATCGTATGCGAACTCGAGGGGGTTTCTTTCGAACGAGGGATCATCGTCTTGTTGTTCCAAGTACCTGCTGCTTTGGTTCATTCGGCGACCTGGATCTGCTGTCCCAAGTGCATGGACGTACGTCACTTTAAATGGTCCTTTAAGATCATCCGAACCGTAGACTTGCTAACCTCTGATTCTAACCTTTCTTGCCATAGCCTGAATATTCTTTCGAGGGTTATTCCTTACTCTTTCTAGCAGAGCATCGATATTTTGCTGCATCTATATTCTTCTGGAACTTCCTAAAATAATTATAAAAACCCTATATAATTCAGCCCGAACAAGTACAATCTTATCGGACTATACCTTATCGGGGAGATTTTTCGACATAATGATTCCGAAACGTTTTTATCGAGAAGTATATATTTCTAACATACGGTAGTGTTCACGAATATTGTAAAATATCGCAGGAATGTTACAGAAAAGTTACTTGCAAGAACGTGCTTTGTGGGGTGCCAATGGTGATATTTGTAATCCATCGTTACACCAGAGGCGAAGAAGAGATGAAAGAGAAGTGAGGTACATGTACACTTCACGTTTGACAGGTCGGTATATAAATTTAAACTTGTGATTGTATAATACGAAAGAAGGAAAACTTATAGGTATCGATAAAGAAAAAAAAAATAAATAAAATAGTTACTCTATTATTGGAATCCAATTCCATTGTATCCCTTATTTTTCTGCCACGGCTTTGATTGTTGATAGTGGATGGATCAACCAATAAATTTGATTTTTCTTCGCTATCAGCAATTAAAGTCGTGGCAGAAAAATAAGTGATACAATGTTATTGGATTACAATAATGGAGTAACTACTTTATTATTATTTTTTCTTTATCGATATAAGTTTTTCCTCTTTCATATCAATAATCTCGGTCGAGATTATCGAATTAATAAAACCGTCCGACCGTCCAACCGAACCCTCCGACCGAGAGTATCTATACAGGAATTGGAACGCCTTTGCGTTCAATAGTCAATCCATCCATCCATCCATACGAGATTTCGTGGTTTCGTGCTTTCGCCACTAGCCTGCTGGCGTCGCCACCGTCCGGCCTTCATACTCACGTACTCTTCCCTTTGTGGCGACGACTCGTGACCAGTCGGTATTTGTACAAAGCCCAGCCGACGGTAAATTTCAAGGTCCCTGTAACTGTGCGGTTCTGCTCGGGTCGGGACATCATGTACGTGTGTACGAAGGCTCGCACACTGGAACGCGGCGTCCGCACAAGATCGCTCCATACTGCTTCGTACACCAATACAGTAAGCGTGTAGTAGGTATGTTCGTTCATCTCGGCGTAAAGTGAGCAGCGAGAACCCGTGTATCTTTATGTCTGCCTTCTCCACCCCACCATTTTTACATCGAATCAATAAATATATGTATGGTTATAAACAAAATTATGCTTAGTTACACCATATAAATTGATTATTCTCTAATGATAGATTGATAAAGACCAGAATAAATTTTTCATTTATACCGGCAGAGATCGAGTCGATAATTAGAGTTGGCTTACAGCCCGTAAACACTGTGCAATTTAGGTATTCGGTGCTAATCGAATGCTATGTTATGAACATAATATCCGGTTTGCACCGATTCGTTAAAATTACTGAAACAGTGAATCAACCGCATAGTTTGTTTATTTACGATCTTTATGACTTCTTTCACGAACGATTTGTTCTGAGGAAAATGTAAATGTTATCGAAACATTAATTATAAAATCATTACATGCTGATGATTTTATTTATCATTCATAATTTTTTAATCAGTCATCTAGGCTGAAAACATTTGCGACATTCGATGTTCAATTGTTTTCAAACTGTTAACACGCGATACGTCGGCTGACAACAATGAATGTGTAGTGACGCGCCACGCCGCTCCTTTCTCCGCCTTGTCGGAAACTACGCGATAAAGCGATCCGCTTATGCTGTAGGGATGTGCGATGTTGCCCAAAAGAACATCGATTATGAAAAATCGATGGTGGAAACAATGAGATTTTTGTAATCGATTAATCGACTAAAAAGCACCGATTATTTTGATAATCGATTTTCAATCGAATTTTTTTTTACATAAACATTAACAAAACACCACCGTCTGAGTCAGACTCATATAGGCGCAATTCCTGCGCGTCACGTACGTGTCTACATACTTCAAGTGCCTCTTTCCAATCTTTCTTTCGTGATTGTTTTTTGTGTACCAGTACATCGTTTATATTATCACGTATGTAAAGTCAACGTAAGCTTAAAAAAGCAGGTATATAGAATTTAACGTATGTACGTATTCATACTTGTGATTATACGTAAATTAATTATCTCATTTAATTTACTGTTTAATTGTGATAAGATGTACCATCTAGTATTAACCGACTTGTCTATTTTAAAGCATATCTAGTTAATTCCTCTCTTAATTTCGCCATCGGTCGCGATGACAAGGCGGTCGGTATGTTTAGGCAAACGCAACAGCTCACCTCGACCCTTTTCTCACTTTCACTAGACTCGCGGAAGGGCATGAGCCCTCCGTTACTGTCCAGGGTCGACCTATCATAAATTAAGCCATCGAGACGTACTTACGCTTGTCCCTGGACGGCACCACAGAACGTCGACGCATCTGCGTGTCTCCCCGGAGTCTTTCGCATGCTTTTTACTTTCTCACTTTCTTCGAATTTTCTTCTCTCATCGTGAAACGGAAAAACCCGCTCTTGTGCCTAAGGCCCGCTTCACACTGGGATTCTGGAATCGGATTCCGGAATCCGATTCTAGAAGCAGACCCTTGTCGAGCATACATCTTGATGAAACCTTTTCACACTGGGATTCGAAAGAATTTAGGTCCGATTCGTTAAGATGCATGCTCGACCAAGGGTCCGCTTCTAGAATCGGATTCCGGAATCCGATTCCGAAATCCCAGCTTGAAGCGGCTCTAAGCGTACCCCCGGCTTGCGAGCCGTTTTCCATTCAGTAGATACTACACTACATACTGCATTGCATTATATACGAACAAATTAAGAACTCATTTGTATTATTTAGTTCATTATATTTATTTTTTAAGTAAAACCGACGGAATTACAGAAATTGAAGAAATCAATTTTTTTTCGAGATTCTGGAAAAGACATCGATTTCATATCGATTGTTTCGAACTCGCAAATATCGTTCAAGATAATCGATTATCTCGTAGAAAAACATCGATTTTTAGTAATCAATGAATAATCGCACATCCCTAGACTATGCTGTACGCATACCGAGCGCGATTTTTGCTCGAAGCTTACCGACCCGTGAGACAGCGGGCTAAAAAACGTCGTGTGCAAAGGCCCTTACGGTTGCCAGCTTCATCGCAGCGTTCCGAACCCTGAGGTACATATGTCGGTACCTCGTCGAACCTTTGTCTGACGGTGTACGGAATTTCGCCCGAAAGGCAGTCGGTCTTGAGATTCAGACGCGGAAAGTTGGATATTTGTACAATAAATGTATAATATTAATAATATAATTAGTAATAAATCGTGTGAAATATTGTTTGTTTCTCTACAATTAATTAATTGTAATTTTATTACAGGCAATGGACGTCGTACGCGAGCTGCTCGAGGATGGAGAGGAGGTTGGGGAGCATGACTTTGGCGATCAACGTTAGCCTCCCCAACCTCCTCCTGATAACCGGGCCGAGGTGGAGCTTTTGCGGCGAGCATGAAGACGCGCGGAGCAAGAAGCGGCAGCTTCCAGGGCGCGGTTGGAGCAATTAGCTGCGCAAATGCAGCAATTGCAATTGCAGAACATTGCCCAACCCGCCCAGCCCGCCCAACCCGCCCAGCCCCCTACAGAAGTTAATCAAGGTAAGCAAAATCTTCATCATTTCCTTTTTACAGGATATCCCGAACAGAACCGTACCTACAGTTACAGGGACCTTCGACCGGGCTTGGTCGGTACTCGAGTCATTTAATACCGGTAAGAGTCGCGTCGGTAGTTAGTTGTCTTAGGAAAATTGCGCTGCCTGATCGAAATGTCGACCGTCTGATTAATTCCCGATAACTGTCAATTCAGCAGCTATCGGGAATTAATCAGACGTTCGACATTTCGCTCACTCATTGCAATTTTCGTAAGCTAACTAAAACTAATTTTCTACCGATACAAATGACTCAAGTACCGACCAAGACCGGCTGAAGTTAAATTTCAAGGTCCCTCTAACTGCGTGCAGTCTGCTCGAGACATCCTGTACCGCATGTTCTACCCTACCCACTCTGTACCTAGGTATTGGCCAGTCGGTACTCGAGTCATTTAATACCGGTAGAAGTCGAGTCGGTAGTTAGAGTTGGTATCAATTCGGGAGTTCGAAGCGTCTAACCTCGAAATTATGAATTTGGGAATAATGGAAATTACTCACACTGTGCTTACTCTATTCTCAAGCCAACTCTAACTATACCGTAAAATTCTTGACCGTCGGTAAAGTATCGGCAATGTAGGTATCGGCACTTGCTCGAATTCTCCTGGGTCCTTGTGTAGTGTAGTCATTTTAGATTTTCACTTCAAGTTTAATCCCCTGTCGATGATTTATGGATCAATCGAAAGGAAAAAATCTCGCGAACAATATTCCGATAAGGTAACAGAAGGTAGGTGACCGCAAAGTTGTTCATTTAACGAAAACGTTGCGTAATTTTGCTCTGACCGACTTTGGCGTAGCACAGTTCAATTTATACCCTTCGAAAAATTACCTTCTTGTAGAGCGCGAAATTCTTTACAAAATTGATGCGGGAAGTAACTCTCTACGACGTGTCCTTTATTTTATATAAATGTTTAAAGTTTCTGTAGGTTGACTAGCCACACCACACCCCCAAGACTGAGTGGAGTTGCGCGTGCGACGGAACAACCGTCTGAATCCTGACACGCGCAGCCCCACTCAGTCTTGGAGCCGTGGCGTGGCTAGTCAACCTACATAAACTTTAAACATTTATCTATTTATCTATATATATAAAAATGAATGTTTGTCTGTCTGTCTGTCTGTCTGTATGTCTCGTATGCCTTCCTAAACCGTTCATCCGATTGCGATGAAATTTTGGGAAATGGTTGGACGCATGCCTGCGATGGTTTCTGAGTTAGTAAATCTTATACAGGGTGTTCAAAAAGTCGAACTATACTTGACCTAAATTTGACCTCCGCTGACAATAAAGGTAACATGAAAAAAATGATCAAGGACACATTTGAACGTAAAAAAAAAATTAATTTGACCTCGATATAACCTTGAAGGTCATGGTCAAGGTCAAATCAAATATGACCATTGTGTAGCCCGGGAAAAATACTAAAAGTTTTGTATTAAAAATGTATTTAAACAATGGTGGATGGACAAAATCAATCCACAATCTACCCGTGCGAAGCCGGGACGGGCTGCTAGTATAAAATAAAGGACACGTCGTAGAGAGTTACTTCCCGCATCAATTTTGTAAAGAATTTCGCGCTCTACAAGAAGGTAATTTTTCGAAGGGTATAAATTAAACGGTGCTACGCCAAAGTCGGCCAGAGAAAAATTACGCAACGTTTTCGTTAAATAAACAACTTTGCTGTTACCTACCTTCTGTTAACTCATCGGAATATTGTTCGCGAGATTTTTCCCTTTCGATTGGTCCATAAATCATCGACAGAGGATTAAACTTGAAGTGCACATACAAATTGGATCTAAAATCTAAAATGACTACACTACTAGGAGAAACGCAACAAGCAGGGAGCCCTGACATTTACCTGTACCTAAAAAACACTAGCACCGTCGGCAAATACTGCCGAAGGTAAATGCCAGGGCTCCCTGCTTGTTGCGTTTCTCCTTGGACCTAGGACATGCGGTAGGTATATTATTTATTATAATAATATGTATTATATAACTTTATTATTTTTATACATTCCAGAAAGAGGGCTTAATTTATACAATTTTATTCATAAATGCTCTTGTTTTTTTGCAGTATTGAATGAACCGGCTGACAGGCGACCACGTGGCGGTCGCAACTTGCACGCGCGGAAGCAAAGGTATAGAATCAGTCCTTCTTTCATTAATTTATTAATTTACCTAGTTTATTAATTAGGCTTTGACATTTTTTTGTTACAGATACTGGAGAGGAAGGCGACAAGCTCGGGAGTCACGGAAAAATTTTCCCAATTTTTTAAGCCTATTTTAAAAAACTAAAATACGCATAGGTACACACATACCGAATGTTTGGTTGCCGATACTTTGCCAACGGTCATGAATTTGATAGTTAGAGTTGGCTCAGAAGAGTGCGCTGTGTGTGCTGCGCGAGAACAAAAAGTGTCAAACGTCTGATTTCCCGATAGCAATCGAGAATTCACGATTTCCGGGTTAGGCGCTTCGATCTCCCGAATTGATAGCTATTGGAAAATCAGACGTTTGACACTTTTTGTTCTCACGCAGCTCACACAGCGCACTCTTCTGAGCCAACTCTAATTGGCGGTCCGGCGGGGAAAGTGGTATAAGTCTGAAATTGTGAAAATGAGATATGTGTATTTTAAGCTTCTCCTGGCTTATTTTAACATTCGGAAAAAGCGATGTAAGTTAATACCTAGGTAAGGTCTACTAACTTATATCACTTTTTTCGAATGTTAATCTAAGCCAGGAGAAGCTTAAAATATACATATCTCATTTTCATAATTTCAGACTTAGAGGAAAGGAACCAAATTTGAGATACTTTTATTGAAAATTAAAAATAAAATATTATTTCTGAAAATTGGTGTATTGTTTTTAATTGTATCTCATAATTAACTTTCTTACATAACATTGATATTAGTAAATACGGTAAAATATTTATTATTTGATGAAAAATTAGGTATAAAACATTTCATCACAAATGTGTGAAAGAAAAATAGGTATCCTCTCTCTCTCTCTCTCTCTCTCTCTCTCTCTCTCTCTCTCTCTCTCTCTCTCTCTCTCTCTCTAATTTGAGATATCACGGTATCCAAATTTGAGATACACCCATTAATGCTACCAATGTCTGCGATGGCAAGCGAAACTGTCCCAATGGAGGAGACAAAGGTTTGGGTTGTGACTTGGACGAGTGTCAGCATCAGGGTGGACTCTGCAGCAACAAATGAACCCCTTGGGCACCCCAAACACTTTAGCGGCCTTTAAATATCCCATCTCTTTACTTCTAACAACATTAACTGCCCTTATCATGTCATTATAGCTCCAATTTTTGATGTGAAACATCTTATGCCGCGCTTCGGGGGTGAGACCGGCTGCTCGTGAAACGTCGCTGGAGTGGCTAAATACGCTAAGGCCAGGCGAACGTTCAACATTGCCTCTATATCTATATCTATTCTATATATAGATATAGAGGCAACGGTCACTAACTCGGGACGCATCGGCTCTCTACGCCACGACTCGATGGTCCCCTTTCACCGAGCCCTGGCTTAACCACTTACTACTTCACGCTCACTGTATCGGTGTACGAAGCAGTATTTACCCTCATTAATGAAAGCATGAGGATTGATTGATCATTGGTTAGCACGTTTAAAAATAACATTTAAATACCGTTTGTATAGGAAAATTGTTAGATGTGAAACATCGAAATTCTTCTTTGTAGAAAGTATGCGATAGGAAGGATGGACCACGCATCCGTTGAAAGAATACGTGCGCCAGTGCGCATTTCTATTTATGACTGTGATACCATTAAACGGTACGAACCGTTGTGTCGAATTCCGTTTATCGCGAGACGGAACAGCGACTGATGGTAGAGTTAAGAGAGAGTAAACTAAATGCGCTTTTTGAATTAGACACAACGGTTCGTACCGTTTAATAGTATCACAGTCATAAATACAAATGCGCACTGGCGCACGTGTTCTTTCGACGGACGCGTGGTCGATCCTTCCTATCGCATACTTTCTACAAAGAAGAATTTCGATGTTTCACATCTAACAATTTTTCTATAAAAACTGTTTTATATTATATGTTATTATACACACACGTATTTTTATCTACAACAAAGTATCTTACATCGATGTGGGCCTAAAGTTCATAGATAATAAGATAATGGCGATTAAATTTCCTTTCCTGGTGAATAAGTTTAGCCTCATATGTTTCTTTAACTTACCACAAATATCTATTTACAATCGTGATGTATTATAGATTGTACACACATACGTACCATATGAGGCTAAACTTACTTGCCAGCGAAGAAGTTTCAATTACTATTAACTCATTATTTATGAACTTTTGACCTACATCGATATGACTTTTCTATGCATGGTGGGAGAAGGAAATTCTTCGAAACCACCGAGCTGGAGCATGAAAATTGGCGCCGGGAGAGTACGCAGATTCAGCGCCGTTCGGTTGGTGCTATCCCCGAAGAAGTACACGTGCACCGCGCAATAGTCGAATTTATTGCGGGTCTGCACTTTGTCCGAGAAGAGCATAAAAGGCAGAGGGTTTCTGTTGCCTCCCGCGAGGCTCCTGAAATCTGAGCACGCGGTCGAGGCCCTTCGCTTGCGACCCGGCGCCTATCACTCTCGCTAGACTGATTGTTAGGCGTAGCACCGTTCAATTTATATATATTCAAATATACATATATATTCGAATATATAATATATTCAAAAAATTACCTTCTTGTAGAGTGCGAAATTCTCTACAAAATAGATGCAGGAAGTAACTCTCTAGGACGTGTCCTTTATTTTATATAAATTTTTTTAATTTCTTGAACAACACTCATGAGGAGAACAGCTGACTAGCCACGCCATGCCTCAACACCGAATGGCGCTGCACGCCCAATCTCAGAATTCAAATGGTAAACCCTCCGTTACTCGCCGAGCGCTGAGCTACCGTGGTAAACGGAGCACGCTACTTACCGGCTAGTTTCACATACTTTTGCACTGAACGGGAGACGAACGTAAGTGCGACTGTATCTCGAGCGTTTGTCGGAGGTCTACTCGTACAGGGCCGTACTAAGGATTTCAATGGAGAAATAAAAACCGAATATGCACTCGCACACTCATGATTACGTGACTTCATGGAAGAGCGAATTCGGCGAACTCGTTTATAAATCAGAAATGCTACGCGATAGGTATCGTTTACGACTTTTCGAGTCGCCAAAACTCAGTCGCTGATATGGAAGAAGGTGTTTATACCTAGTTGTTGATCTCGCAAACCGAACTCGCGGCGGCAAAAAGATTATAAATCTCGCAGTTACCGGTACCCTAATATTCGATACGCCTTTCTTCCCGTGGAAATTCATCCGTACATATTATTTCTTAGCATTCAGAACCATTTGATACTTGAGTTTTACCGCCATCAATCCTAGAACTATCGAAGGTTATATCGATTTCAAATCGAGTCTAGTTGCGTACGCGACATGATGTTAATAGATCATTATAATAACGGTCGTGTAGTGTTATTCGAACACTTCGAACATAATTTCGTGGATTGTGTATATTGGGTATATTCTTTTATGTTTAAATGTAAAATCATTTTTTTAAATTTATTGTTAACGATGCCGTGCTATGTGCGGAGAACATGGAGGGGGTAACATCACGTTATTGCTGGCGCCGCGCTGCGGCGGACACAATAGCGGGGACACAAATTTAGGCGAGTAAAGGTTGATTCTCACTATACGTTCCGTTTCCGTTCCATATCGGTTCCGTTCCGTTTACATAAAATATTATGACATGAAAATAAGTGTAGGTATACTGTTGCGTGCCGGGCTGGTCTTCTTGGTCCGTTTGTAGGGGGCAGGTCCGTGCCCGTGGAGTGCTGAACCACTCTGCTCGAAAAGAGCGGGATCGGGAGATGAAGAGTTTTATTGCAGGTGGAGAAATGAAAACTCTTAATACAAGAATTAGGTGATCACCAATGAATTATATTTTAACACATAGTTGGAATATAATTTGTCGTTATAAATCGGTATCTGAGTGCACCTCGAGCGGCAAAGTGCATCCTTTTAAATCAAAAGTCCCCGTCTCTCGGTAACAACGGGGAACCAATCAAATACTCAGCGCTAATGTGGGGAACCAATCTGATACTCGACGCTAGTCGTAGTCAAGGACTCTACTCCCACTTTCTTCGTCTACGCACAATGATCTAATCCACGCTCCACGCGTCCACGTGCGAAGAAAGTACGCATCGACCCTGATTCTGGCGCGCACAATCCCACGCACTCGAAAGAAAACATGCCCCCATCGATCGTGGGTCTACCGCGCACGAACTCCCGCAATCCGAAGCGCGTATCGATGACAAATCTTATGCGCGCACGCCTACGTGACTCAAAGAAAGGAGAACTGTTCTTGCTAGCTAAATTAACTACGACCTATCGGTCCGCGAAAGGGGATACCATATTTACAAACGGAGCTCGCAGCGGCCCGCGACTCAGATCCCCTGTCCATCACGCAATAAAGGTGTTTATAATCTCGCGAATAGAAACCACGGTGGCCTGCGACTTATTTAACTTATCACGCAGTCTTCGACGTTCTCGTTCTTTCTCTCTATTACAATCCATCTATACCTTACTTGCTTAATAAAATGACAATAATTAGAGGTTAATACAAAGAGTTTGAATGCGCCGCCAAAAATCTAGTAACTTCCAAAAGTTATAGGGATTTTAGGTCAAGTCTGGATGCAGACGCGACAATACACACTTTCCGTTCCGTTTAGATACCGTTTCCGAACACGTCCGTTCAGTTTAAATGCAAACGTATTTTTAACGGACAGACTGAAACGTGTCGGAAACGGTAAGGATAGTGGGAACAGAGTCTTTGCGGGTCAGTTACATATTGTTTGGCGGACAGCGCGTTTGCTTTTAGTTTTGAAATATGAATGACGAGAAACTGATTGAACTGGTGAGGCAAAATCCTATCCCTGAAGGAGTGCTAACGATACATTACTCGCAGGATCGACTTTACTCAACAGCTACCGTTTCTTCATCATTATAGGGGAACGAGAGGTCACAATGATCTCGCGTGTTCTAGATCTCCCTCGACTTCTATTCGTCCATATAATGTAACATATTCTCCATCAATATTTCTTGTTTTTAACATTTCATGCATCCAAAATCTTCGTTTTTTTCTTTTTAAGCAAGCTTTTTCATCTAATGTAATAGCAGCTATGATTAGGTTTTCATCGGACCATATTTTAACACTATTGCATACAACACCCACTATTTTGATGGAAAGGAAACTGAACACTGACGAAAAAATGTGAAAAGACTAGAATTTTACTGAACGTATACCGTGGGTGGACTAGTTATTGACAATGCGCTAGTTACTGACAGGTAAGGCGCATTTTCAGT
Source organism: Xiphydria camelus (assembly GCA_963678675.1). Lineage (NCBI taxonomy): Eukaryota > Metazoa > Arthropoda > Insecta > Hymenoptera > Xiphydriidae > Xiphydria > Xiphydria camelus. The sequence continues at coordinate 24,610,277 of OY783193.1, read as the reverse complement.
AATTTGAGCGAAATTTCGTTTTAAAAACAGAAAAAAAATTTGGTGCGCATACTACAGGATCTTGTGTCTTTTCTCGCGTAAAATCATCGCTTGACAATAGACCAATATAATTAAATCAAGTTTTCAAGGATGTGCGGGCTGGTGTCAGCTCGCCTGCGTCGGCCATCTACAATACTGGTGTGAAAATTCGATCTCAGTTTTTTCTCTTAATTTTGACAATGTAGGTATTAAATATAAATAAAAATTATTCTTGTAGAAAAATAGTAAGTTAATTTATTAATTGAAATGATAAAAAAATTAAATACAAATTTATTTAATAAAAAAATTGGGGTGTCAATAATGTATCCTGTATAAGCTGCTATGTTCCTATTTGTGACACCGGTTTACCCGTCAATTTCCTAACCTCACTTAATTTCTCAAGTACCTATTCAACACTTTGCAATTAAAATCATTTTGCCTATGAAAGTACATATGCTCTCTCATTTTAATTAAGAAAAAATAATATATATATTTGTTTCTCTCGGGGGTAAAATGCACCACAAAAAAACCACAGGGAAGTACCTATACTGAAATCGAGTTATAAGCGGCATTAACAGCAGTGAAAAGGCAGGACTTTCTATTAATTCTAGAAAAATATAACAAAGAAGTCACTGAGCATTGCCAAAGAAATTAAACAAGAAATAATAAATGAGCTGTATTGAGGATAGAAAAGGAAATTCGGATATCCGTCGAAAAGGGATCGCTGGCAGGACGTAGGAAGAAACAGAAGACAAGGATAATTGGGGAGAATGAATAATGTGGTATAAAACGAAAATGAATAATATATTCTAACAAAAGGATATTGCACTGAGAAACAAGTGAACGCGCACTGAAAAATGTTCTTTCGTTCTAAGTTCATTCGATGTTAGTGGCGGCTTATAACTAGAGCTTCTTGGCAGCGGAGGGGGTTGAATTCGTTTCAAAAAGGAAGGGGAAAAGTACGTTAAGAAAAAACGGGTAACGGTCGGCCGGAAGATGAAATGTAATCCAAAAGAGTAACGGTCCGCCAGAAAGATTTCGCGCAAAGGCTGGACCGCGCTAGTCTAAACATACGGGTAACCGTCGCTGCGCGCCGATAGTGCAGCGCGCCGACAGGAGAGAAGTCGCGGGTGCGAGGGCGGAAACGAAATCGGTTATCGGAATCAACACTAATTCCGACGATCGGACGACGGTTAGAAAAACGGTGAGAACGACGGTTGGATCGACGGTTGGACCAAGCGTCCACCCGCTTAGCCACAAGGGTGTTTGCCTAAACAGAGCCTTGAAAATTTGAATTAATAAGATCAATATGACTATCACAATTATTCGCTGCCATTAACACAAGCTATATGTCAGAGAATGAAAATATTACGCCAAAAAAAAACAAATTTGTATTTTTATATGAAATAAATGTTATTTTAATTATTTAGTAAGTAAATTTAATCGTTTATAATAATTTATAATGATAAATCAACACGCGCGACCTATTGTCAAAAACTAGCGCACTTGATGCCAAAAATACATCCACTTCAGTTTTGCCCCTGTCATAAACTCATCCACTTGAGACAAATATTTATTTATGTAATATTAATTATTTGGATTAATTTTTTGAATATTTTTGACTGTTTGTTAGATGCCGAAGAGTCTAAAGTTTATTTTTATAAAGAAAACAAATTATTTTGATACAGAAAATAATATTTAATTGTAGATTCAAGTGAATCCCTAACCAAAAAGTGTCAATAACTGGTCCACCCACGGTATAGAACGGTTACAGTGGGTTCAGATGGGTGCGGAAGGCCTGCGGAGTGCGGAATGCGGAAACAACATTAGCCAATCAGCTCTTCCGCGTGCGTTGTCGCGTCTGCATCCAGACTTGACCTAAAATCCCTATAACTTTTGGAAGTTACTAGATTTTTGGCGGCGCATTCAAACTCTTTGTATTAACCTCTAATTATTGTCATTTTATTAAGCAAGTAAGGTATAGATGGATTGTAATAGAGAGAAAGAACGAGAACGTCGAAGACTGCGTGATAAGTTAAATAAGTCGCAGGCCCCGTGGTTTCTATTCGGGAGATTATAAACACCTTTATTGCGTGATGGACAGGGGATCTGAGTCGCGGGCCGCTGCGAGCTCCGTTTGTAAATATGGTATCCCCTTTCGCGGACCGATAGGTCGTAGTTAATTTAGCTAGCAAGAACAGTTCTCCTTTCTTTGAGTCACGTAGGCGTGCGCGCATAAGATTTGTTACCGATACGCGCTTCGGATTGCGGGAGTTCGTGCGTCGTAAACCCACGGTCGATGAGGGCATGTTTTCTTTCGAGTGCGTGGGATTGTGCGCGCCAGAATCAGGGTCGATGCGTACTTTCTTCGCACGTGGACGCGTGGAGCGTGGATTAGATCATTGTGCGTAGACGAAGAAAGTGGGAGTAGAGTCCTTGACTACGACTAGCGTCGAGTATCAGATTGGTTCCCCACATTAGCGCTGAGTATTTGATTGGTTCCCCGTTGTTACCGAGAGGCGGGGACTTTTGATTTAAAAGGATGCACTTTGCCGCTCGAGGTGCACTCAGATACCGATTTATAACGACAAATTATATTCCAACTATGTGTTAAAATATAATTCATTGGTGATCACCTAATTCTTGGATTAAGAGTTTTTATTTCTCCACCTGCAATAAAACTCTTCATCTCCCGATCCCGCTCTTTCCGAGCAGAGTGGTTCAGCACTCCACGGGCACGGACCTGCCCCCTACAAACGGACCAAGAAGACCAGCCCGGCACGCAACAAATTTTGGTGACAGCGGTGGGATGTTAAAATTTTAAAAAAGGGACGATTAAAATTTTAAAAAGAGAAAACTAAAAAAATGCCGGCTGGGAAGTGCGGGAAAACTAAGTGAAGGACGCACCCCTCTTTCCCGGGTTATTTGTGTGTGGTTTTTCCCGGGAACTGCGGGCGAATGCCAGAGGGGGTGGCTCAAGTGACCACACAAGCAAACTTCCACGGAGACCACACGCGTGAAAATTAAAAAACACTGAAACTGAAAAATCCGTTCACCGAGAGAAAAATTCGAGACGGCAACCCGGAGACCCAGCGACGAGACTGCATCCCGGAAACCCAGCGACGAGAGGCAACCCGGAGAATCAACGACGAGACGGCAACCTGGAGAATCAACGACGAGACGGCAACCCGGAGAATCAACGACGAGACGGCAACCCGGAGATCCACAACCAGGTGGCAACCCGAGGATTCTCAGGGAGTCGTGAACAACGCCGTGATCCGGGAACACAACAAAGATAATTATGCTGTCATATAGTAATTGGAAAAAACGTGAGTCGAACAATACTGAAAAAATGTTGCATCCGACATCTCGAATGAGTGGTCCATTCCTGATTATGAATGAGGGTACCTCTGAGCTTCAATAATCCGTTTCTTCGCATATTAATTTGACCGAAAGTAACCCTCCGATAGTTTCGCATTCGTCGAGCGAGGCATCATCGAGTGGCGTCACCTAGATCGAAACAATAATTGACACATCTTATTTGACTCTGAAATTGGCCGGTGAGCTTGTACCCTCCTTTGATGGGAAATCCCTGGAATTAACTAAATTCACTCAATAGTGTAAAATCGCAGATGCTCATATGCAGCAAGATCAAAAGTTAGTGACCAACTTTTGTCAAATCGTCACTCACTAGATGATTTAAATGATTTAATTACCCTGTTGAAAGCTGCTTTTTCTCGGTTTTTCGATGTTAATTTCTTGCATGACAAACTTCGTAGACTTTCCCAGTATGAAACCGAAAATGTTGATTATTTCGGGGTGCGAATTCTTAAAGTCCTGAAGCGCGGATTAGAAGCAGCTAAAGAGAAGTACAATGAATCGCAAAACGTCAGGGTTAAAATATTATTAAATAACACAGCCGTCACTTGCTTTGCGCGTAGACTGCGCGACCCTTTAATGAGTACACTTTTATCAAAAGAAAAACCGATGTCCATAGAAGATGCTATTGATTAAGTGGAACAGGAAACAATAGAACGTTCGCATTATCTTTATGGAACACGGAAATCAAATCAAAATTAAAGTGGAGTTTTAATATGAATCATTTGCTTAATTCTAACGCCAATTGATGTTCGTGACGGGATGATCCTAACCCCTCTGAATGAAATCGTGGTTGAAAGCGTGAACTCAATTTCTGACGCGGATAGGGGCGTAATTATGATTTTAGTCGTGAGCGCGACCGAGATAAAAATTATTTAAACGCGAGGGACACTCCGTCTGCACAAATCTCGCGGAACGTGATTATTATTGCATGAGCCGGATCCACCGAATATAGCGCTGAGAGCAGAGACCTCAGTAATCTGAAAAATATAAATTTCATAAAAGAGTTAATTCCGAAATCTAAACATGTAGCTTCATTTCTACTACTTTTGGGTTTTTAATTTCAATAAAATACCCTTTGATTTGAAGAACGCCCCGGCTTCGTTTCAACGGACGATGGATGTGGTACTATCGGGTCTTCAGGGTATCAAGCTGGTTGTGTATATGGATGATCTCTCTTTCTCGAAGAACATTCTCAAAAGTTTAAGTCCTCCTTGCACGGTTGTAAGACGCTGGTTTAACACTCCAAACTAAAAAAATGTCATTTTATACGGCATGACTTAATTTATCTTGGACACGAAATCATCGATAAAGGTGTGAAACCCGATTTTAGCAAACTTAAGGTCATTCGAAATTTTTCGGTTCCCAGAACGAAGAAATATTAAACAGTTCCTTAGTCTCGTTAAGTATTATAGACTCTTCATCAAGAATATGGCGAAAATAGCCAAGTCTCTTACTAGATTATTAAAGAGGGGAATCCCTTTATCTGGACCTTGTCTGCTCAGGATGCCTTCGAAGTCCTTTGTAAAACGCTGTGTTCTAAGCCGCTTCTTCAATTTTTTAAATTCTCCGAACCTATCGTTGGGACAACCAATTCTTCTAAGTATGCATTCTGCACAGTCCTGAGTCGGGATACCCCATCGGCATATTGAAGGATTCTGAAATCAATTACAATACAACCAAAAAGGAACTTTTGGCGATTCTTTTCACTATTAAACATTTTCGACTATATCTGTGGGGTTATCAATTTACCCTTGTTACTGATCATCGCCCCTTGGTCTGATTGCATAATGCAAAAGACCCCATCTCGACGTTAGTTAGTTGACGAATTCATCTTAATGAGTACGATTATAATATCGTATACGAACCTGGAAAAATGAATTCCACTGCTGATATTCAGTAAACTGACCGATCCTGATGCTTCCGATTTACCTGAACATTTCACCTTTCTGACGGGAAATGTAAATGAAGATACCGCTTATCCCGGAAACTCTGAGGAGGTGTTCGACTACGTAGACGAATAACCGCTTCCTTGTTTCAATGAGGATCTGGTATCGGATGCAGACAGAAATTTCTATCAAAAGGGAGCCTGGTACTCGACGAAGAAGAGGTCAATTATTTTCAAATAAGTAAAGTAGAATCTGACACGATTGACTCAGACTGTGATAGTGAGTATTTTACTGCTGATGAGGACGACTCACCAATGGACTTAGGGTTAGGGTGCTCCTCCTGGTCCGTCAACCTGTTGGCTAACGATGGTTACTCCGGTCCATCGCTTCAGGTCCCGGTCAGGGGAGTGAAGAGTGGCACACCAGCTAAGCAAATCTCACTGGACATACGGTCTGACAGTTCCTATGTGCGAACTCCGGTTCAGATGGGTGCTTCAGCTGCCACCGACGAGGGAATAGAATGTGGCACATCAGCGGGGCACCCTCCGGCTATGACTTCTTTACGTAAGAAACCTCTAGCCCTGTTGGTGCTGCCGCCAACGAGGGAAATAGCTTAGGACTGACCTCTATAAAACGTAGTCAGATTGATTCCAATGTCTTCACCACAAACAAAGTAAATTCAGACAAATCGTCAGACATCCCAAAACCTTTCCCTATTATTTTCCACTTCAACGGACCAACTATATTGCTTGAGTAAAAATTCTTGAAAGATTGAAAAGGATTCGCACTGAGCTGTGTGACGATTTGATATTTCACTTAATTCTTCATGACATCTCTCAAACAGACACCTTTCTAAATTATCTTCGAATGTCCTGTAAATCTTTGAGATTATTAATGGACCACCAAGGTGTAAAAAGTTTCAGCATCGCTGTAAACAACTCCGAATTCGATTTATTTCAATGGGTTGAAGTAGGAAATCTTCTGAGAAATATCTCCAACTATTCTAAGTATTTCATAACAGTCTTCTCCCGTGATATTCGAAAAGGGAAGTCGTTATCTTCTAACTAAACGAAAAAGGAAATCGTTATCTTCTTATTAAAAGGGAAATCATTATCTTCTAATTATCCAGGATAACCTCAAAATATTCTGACGTTATCTCTCTTTCTATATTAATTCAGTTACAGTTTACTCACGTACTAGTGGAACAATTTATCATTCGTTTTGATTGCCCTCGTGGTATTATATCAATTTGGGAAGTATCTTCTTCACTGGTAAATTCTCAAAAACGTTGCAAACATTTTTAAACTTCAAAAACTCACTTTCACTACATTTTTCACCACAAATCACTTGGATCCTTGGAGCGTATACCATCGTGTCTTCATAGATTATTTGAAACACTTCTGTAACAAAAGTGATTGGGACGAATGGATCCGCTTTGGAATTTTCTCATATAAAATTTCGGTTTACGAAGCTACTGGCTTTACTTCTCATCAGTTGATTTTCGGTGTGGAGGCTGTTATTTCTTTTGAATTTGCTAGAGAGCAAGTGTCCCTACTGTCGTCTAATATCTGGATGATCTTTTCGTTAGGATCTTCACGACTCAGGCAACCGCTGTGAAAAATTTAGAAAAGCCTAAGGAAAAAGGTAAAATATACTACGATAAAAATGAACTCCACAAAGGAGATCACGTATATCTTTAAAAAAAGAGAACCGAAAATGTCAAAATTTGAATATAGTCTGGACCGTTCGAGATTGTACGGATGCATGGTAAATTGAATGCAGAGCTTGCGTTGAATAGTGTTAAGAGAAAAATAGTCCATACAAATAAACTAAGGTTAGCTTTCATTAGATCAAATAATATCAATGAAGACCAACAAATCAACGTAGAATAATGACTATTGTAATTTCCTTGAGTTTGAGATTTTACTAAATAGCGTTAAGAGAAAATTGTTCATGCGAATAAGTTAAAATTAGCCCTCATCAGATTAGATAACATCGGTGAAAATACACGGATTTGTAAAATGCACGCTCGGCTACTGTCGTGAGCTAACAATCTTTATTCTCTTCCTCTGTACAATCGTCCTACTCTACCCGCTCCGCCATCTTAGCTCTCTCTCCCCAGTGCTGCCCCGCTCGGCCACTCATACACTACATCCGTCTTCTCTTAACAATTTGAATTGCTTACTTGCTATTTTCCTTAGGCATAATGAAATCCTTAAAGCGCTCTGGAACCCTTCGCTCTCGGTTACTTCGTCTAGGCTCAGCATTAACGCTAGGACGTAAAGGGCTGTTAATACTAATTGGTTGATTTGGGCTTTCCTCCCCAGCTGTCTTTTCGGTTGTGTTTAAACTCCTATCCTGGTCTGTTTGATCGTCAACAAACTTCTTTACTTGGCTAACATTTCTCTTGTACGACGCACCCTGTGGTGATGTGATAGTGACTGTGTTGTTGTGTCTATCCGTTACATTAAATGTAGTCGGATTATATTCCGTGCTTAACTTATCTTGTCTCGTTTGTCTGACTAGTACAGCGTCTCCCGGGCTTACGTCTGATTCTTTGGCTTTGTTTTTGGAATCGAAATAATCTTTGCCCTTTAATTTATGCCACGCATCTCTTTCTCGAACCTCTTCGTCTAACTCAAACTGTGTGGATATCACTGGCAATTTACATTTAATGTTCCTATTGAATAACAGCTCTGAAGGAGTTTTACCCGTCACTGAGTGTGGCGTCGATCGATACATTAACAGATAATCGTACAGTTCTACCTTCCAGTCTTTCTTTTCTGAGTGGGCAATTTTTAGGCGTTTCAATATACTTCTGTTTTGCCGCTCAACTTCCCCATTGCCTTGAGGCCAGAATGGTGTTGAATGCGCTATTTTAAATCCTTTTATTTCCGCATAGTTTGCTAATTCCTTACTGTTAAACGGTGGTCCATTATCGCATACAATTATGTTTGGATATCCGAATCGTGCAAAAATTACATCCAATCTCGCAATTACTTGGGACGCAGTCGTGGTTCTCATAATTTCGACCTCATAGAATCTCGAATAATAATCGACTAGAACTAGGATTTCATCGCCCGATGGCATAGGACCTAGCAAGTCCATAGCTAGACTTTCCCAACGGCCTTGAGGTAAGCAGTTACGTGATATCGGGTTTACTAAGACTGATTTCTGTACTAATTGGCAGCCTTTACATGTTTTGACATAGTTTTCCGCGTCTTTATCAATAACGTCCCACCAAACTTTGGATCTTAACCTCGCTTTCATTGCAACTATTCCTGGGTGGCCTTCGTGTGCTAGACTTAAAACTCTACTTTGAAGGCTCTTTGGTATTACAATTCTAGTCCCTCTCAAAACTATATCACCATAAATGCAAAGTTCATTTTTTAATATCCTGAATTTCGAACTCGTTAAGGTCGACCAGTTATCCGACTTCAATGCTCTCCTTACTCCTATTAATACTGGGTCTTTCGAGGATTCTCCTTCTATTATTTCCCGACTTAGAGCTCGAGGAATTCCTTCCGTTATTACCGCGTTGATATGATGTTCAACCATTACGGAATCATTGGCAGACTTTCCTTCCTTTTCCAATAATCTCGACAATGGGTCCGCAATGTTTGATGTCCCTTTTTCGTACTTAACTTTATAATTATAATCTTGTAGTCTCAGAACCCATCGTTCAATTCGTGCGCACGGTTTTGATCTGGTGCCAAAGATACATTCTAACGCTTTGTGATCGGTCACTAATTCGAATTCTCTACCGTAAATCCAATAATGAAATCTTTCACATGCCCAAACCAAGGCCAGTGCTTCTTTTTCTGTTTGTGAATATCTACGTTCACAGTCTGATAGGCCGTGATTGCTATAGCAGATAATTCTCCAACCCGTAGGTCCCAGCTGTGTCAAAACTGCTCCCAGGCCTACTGGGCTTGCATCTGCTATTACTCTGGTTTTCGCGTCTTTGTTGAATATTCCGAGTGTCTCAGCGGACGCTAGTCTCTTTTTTAATTCCTTAAAAGCTAATTCTTGTTCTTCCCCCCACATGAATTTTGTTGACTTGCGCGTTAATCGTCTTAGGGGTTCGCTTATTGTCGCTAGTTCCGGTATAAAATGCCCGTTGAAATTTACAAGGCCTAGAAAACTTCGAACTTCCTCCGCTGAGTTAGGTAGTCTAAAATTCTTTACTGCTTCTACTTTTGACTCTGTTGGCCGAACTCCCTCTCCTGACAGTTTGAATCCCAAAAAGGTTACTTCTTTTTGTTGGAAACGGCATTTCTCTTTGTTTAAAGTCATTCCATTTTCCTCTAATCTCTGTAAGACTGCTTCTAGTCGTTCTGCGTGTTGAGCTTCTGTCTCTCCGAAAACTAAAAAATCGTCAAAAAAATTTATTACTCCTTTTAAACCTTTCAATAGTTCGACCATTAGCTGCTGAAATTTCTCCGGCGCGCTATTAACCCCGAAAAACAATCTTTTAAATCTGAATGTACCGAAGCAGGTGCCAAATGTCGTAATCGATCGAGAAGGTTCCTCCAGTTCTATCTGATAATACGCATTATTTGCATCCAGCGTGCTGAATAGTGTGGCCCCTCTGACTTTAATTATCAACTCTTCCCATACCGGAAGTGGATATCTCTCCCTAATTATTGCTTTATTCGCCACTCTCATGTCGACACAAACTCTCAGACTTCCGTTTTTTTTTTCTATCGGTACTACTGGTGAAACCCACGGAGTTGGACCTTCTACTTCTTCAACAATATCTAATTGAATTAAATCCTTGACTGCCTTTTTTAGTTTTTCTTGTAATGAGAGAGGTGTTCTCCTCAATGGTTGCGCAACTGGTGGGTGGTTTGGGTCTATGTTTAATTTCAGTTTAACGTTTTTCAATTTCCCAATTCCACTGAATAATTCCTTTCTTGACTCTACGCTCTTTAAATTATTAATTTGTAAGTCGCGCCCAATCTTCAATACTCCCAGATCGAAAGCTGTTTCGTAACCCAATAATGGTTTTCCTTTTCCAGCTAGTACTAAAAATTTTGCCCTAACTTCTTTCTTGCCGATGGTTACTTTACAAGAAAACTCTCCGAGTAATTTTAATTGCTCCTTTTGTCCGTACGCGAATACTTTTTTCCTAGATCCTTTGGTTGACTCACAGACTATTTTTTTCCTTTTGCACTCTTTCCACGTTTCCTCGTCGACAATGTTGCATGACGCGCCTGAATCAACTACAAACCTGACTGGCACTTTACCTACTATTGCTGTTACAAGCCTTTCATCCCTTATTGCATCTACTGATATTCCAAACGCGTATTGGTCGTCTTCTTCCGCGTCGTCGACTTCTCTCACCGTGCTGTGTTGTCTCCGCTGCAATCTGCTGGGCTGTCGCTCTGCTTCTCTCTTTGACCCATGACCCTCACGACTGCTTCCGGTTTCTTCTGTGTATCTTGTTTTGCACATTTTTGCAAAATGGCCCGTCTTATTGCACTTGTTACAGGTTTTCCCTTTTGCTGGACACTTTTCATCTGACTGCAAATGCCCCTTGAATCCGCACCGATGGCATTGGATCTCTTCTTTATTTTTATTGTTCTGCAGACCGTTTCTTGTTGAAATTTTGGCCACTGTTTCTCCTTCCATCTGCTTGACTTGCGCAGATGTTGCTTCAATCGCTCTTGCGATTTTCATGATGTCTTCCAACGTTGCTGCTTCTATTTCGAGGGCACGTTTCCTTATTTTCGATTGATGACACTTCTCGATTATTTGGTCTCTAATTTCTGTGTCGTCTGATGCAAACGAACAATATTTGGCCTGTTGTCTTAGCCGTGTCACATATTGTCCCATCGATTCCGTCGGTGTTTGAGCCATCGAGCGAAACACGTGTCTCTCGAAGGTTATGTTCAGTCTAGGTTTGAAATAATTTGTCAACGCCGTTTTCGTTTTCTCATACGCATCTTCACCCTCCTCGATTGTGTCTGCTCCCGGGATTGAATAAAACACGTCCTGCAGCTCGAATCCACCGTAGTGTAGCATCATCGCTTTTGTCTTTTCTTTGTCTGTGATGCCTTTACTGGTCACCAGCAATTCGAAACCACGCACCCATCTTTCCCATCTTTGAGAAACTCCTGACTGATCTTCGTTCGGGTTAAAATTTGGAATTCTCTTGGAGTCCCCGTCCCCCATTTCGTCGTCTGTCTTTTCTAATTCCCTGAAATCCACGGTTAGCGTCAACAGCTCTACTGATCCGCTCTAATTTCCCACGTGGCACAACGGCTCTCGTGTCGCAACGGTCGTTTCAGCTTCTTTTCTCTCCTCTTTCCCTTGCTCAGATTCACTTTTCGCTCACTGGCTATAATCACGATTTTTTTTTTCACCTCGTCGCCAATGTAAAATGCACGCTCGGCTACTGTCGTGAGCTAACAATCTTTATTCTCTTCCTCTGTACAATCGTCCTACTCTACCCGCTCCGCCATCTTAGCTCTCTCTCCCCAGTGCTGCCCCGCTCGGCCACTCACCCTAATAACACATTAACGTCGCAGAAACATTCCAGAAACATCCATCCGGGATAATAGAGATATCCCTGGGAGATCCTTATTTTCGCGGGGACATCCCTGAGATGTTGCTGGCAACAGCCATGTCATCATTTGCTATGTTTTAAAAACATCCCTTTAGGATGTTTTTAAGATGACGTGGGATGTACTTATTACATCTGGGGCAGGTATATGAAACATCCTTGATATGTTTGTAGTATGTCTTTAATAGATTTTAGGTTTAGGAATTAAAAACCTTTTAAAAAAAAGCAACAAGAATTTTAAAAAAATGATAAACTATTTTTTAATAATAAAAAAAGAAATATGCATAAACGACTTATTAACAAATACACTCTATTGAGTTTCTGGTTATTTAAAATTGCACCTAAAACTAGCATTTTTAGAGATACACTTTGGTATTTTATATAAATTGCCCATAAAAAACAACTAAACCGAAACTAACCTATAATTTTTAATTATTTTTGTTCTTCTCTAATTCTTCGTTCCTTTGCCCTTCGCAGCCAATCACCAATCTTAAGTTCAGTTTCCTTTTGGGTTTTAGAAATACCTGATTTATGTGCAGCATCTGAAATTAATCTTTTTTTTAACCTGTACATACAGGGTGATTCAAAAGTAAACATAATCCTTGACTAAAAATAAGACGAAAATTTCCTATAATAACATGGGTCCGGAAATGCATAGTTTTCAAGATACAGGGTGTCAATGGTAATTAAATGTGCTTTGCTTAGCTACAAGGACATGCAATAAGCGGTTTTTATTTTTTTTCTCGAAAACAAAGTGAGATAAAAAAAATACAAGAGCCAAAAAAGTTCTATTTTTAGATGCTTAATAACAAAAATATTAAAGTTACAAAAAAGGCAGTAACGTATATTTTTTTACCAATAACATTCGCTGAGGTGTCCCCCGGGACGCCATTGGACTTAATAATTTAAATCTATTTATAGCTAAATTAGCCTCTTAATACAACAAATAACATTGCCAAATTTCAACAGAATCGAGTACATATTTTTTAAGCCAATAATAAAAAACTGTTTTCTTCTTAAAAGTTTAAACTTCCTGTATCTTGAAAACTATGCATTTCCGGACCCATGTTATTAGGAGCTTTTCCTCTTATTTTTAGTCGAAGATTACGCCCCTAAAAGGATTACGTTTACTTTTGAATCAGCCTGTATAAATAGTGTATGTGTGTGTGTGTGTGTGTGTGTGTGTGTGTGTGTGTGTGTGTGTGTGTGCTGCATCACTAAACTCAACCTAGGAAAATGATTATGTGCAAACAATAATAAAAATAACTGAACATCTTAAAACTAAAAGCCGGCGCTATTAAATCCTGGAAATTTAGCAATAATCAAAGCAAGCACAGGGTATTTTCTTGTAATCATGCAGTACCTATTAGCAGTAAAATTTTAAAAAAGCAAATTAAAATCTGATAGCAAAAATATCGTGGTAAATAATTTAAACAGGTTTTCTTTTGTTACCATGTTGCGCTTGCTGATGCAGCACATATGTTATTAGGTCGGTGTTTCCTTACTTTTAAAAAATTAAGTAAACTTTTTATGGATTTAAAAAATATCAAAAAGTAGTTACACGTTTTCCAAATTTTTGATTTTATAAGTATAGTATTTCTATATTTACCGATTATTGCTTTTGCCAAAGCAGTGGTCCTGAAGGTGTCTTTTCCTTTTTTTCCTAAAAAGGAAAATTGTTCTGCTAAAACATTACTTATTAGCGGAGCAACGCAACGTCTTATAAATTCGTAGGAATTCGAGCCACCCATTTGCGTAAACAGTCGAACCTATAAACCCAAAAAAATGAATTAATAAAAATTCCTAAAAAATTTAAATAATAATTGTGGCTAACATAAAAATAAATACAAAATATTTACCAATCCTGAATAGTTTTCAGTTACAGAAAGAAATTGTTCAAACTGTATAAGATCCTGCTTCGTTTTAATTGGAAAATCCAAATTAGATTTTTCTAAAATATTTGTCTCATCTTTATCCTCATTAGTGCACTTATATTTGCTCACTTTTGTGTTGATTTCCACTAAAAATGCTTGAATATTATACAGGACTTGCGGATTGCAACAACAACCTGAACGAGTTTCTGATGATGTTGATGATGCCATACCTATATCACATTATAATTACTAAAGACAAAACATCTATACTCATAAAATCAGTTTACCAATATTTTAATTACTTTTAATTTGCTTATTTGGACCGGCTCTGGCTACAGGAGTAACGGAGCTTCTGGCTCCAAAAGTAGCGGAGCTCTGGCACTGATAGTTTTCTATTAGTTGGATATTCTCTGTAACAGAATATGAATACTATCATGATTGATGATGACATGTGATTAAGTAACTTTTTGTTGTACCCTGTAGGTATATACATATTTTACCTTGTAAATCATTTTCTTTGTCAACATCTGCTGCTTTATCTGTGAAATTATCTGTCCAAGTTGGTGGTGCGGGTATTTTCTTTTTTTTTTGCAAGGATCTCGTTGTCACAATCTGAGTTTTCGGAATCAGATGACGAAAAAACTTTTTTTTTTCTAAACCTTTTTGCGCTTGATGTCCTAATCCCAACAGTTTCACCCTCATCAGTGTTAAGGTCACTTGTCATTTCGGCCTTGGCGGCCTTTTTCCGAGCAATCGCATAATCATCTAAAAATTAAATATTTTTTTACGATTTGATTTGTAGAAAAAATAGTGTATGATACATGTAACAAAAAATACATAAAAGGCTATAATACTTTACCATATGTCGCATTTCTAAAGGGCTTCACTTTGTGTGAGGGCCAACATGAATTGAATTCACATTTTTTAATAAGGATATGCAGTTTTTCCCTTGTAACTGCAGGCCACAAGCAATCATCTCCGTTTATCCACCTGGTGGGAACTGCTTCGACACTGTCATCTGCTAAAAAGCACACAATCGTCCAAGTTTTCTTTGGTGAAGGCATGACGATGGATATGGAGACTCTGAAAATTAGAACGATGAAACTCTAGCGATCATTCCTCAATACCTTGGAAAAGAAGTTACTAAGCTGGAAACTTGGATTCTCATCGTGTTTATTTATGCAAATAGAAATAATATTCTTATTCCATCATGAAAAAAACTTGATCGGGATTGGCCAAGTTATCATCAAACGTCTATCACGGTAAGTTTATATCCGTTTTAACTATTTCTACTTTCCACGAATTGTTCATCGTAGGGGGCAGCGATCGATGGTGGTGACTATTCGTCGACCAATTATTGTTGCGATAGTGTACCAGTTGCAAAGCGTGCACTAGCAAGTCAATTTACAGCGCGTCCGATGTTTAATATCAACTTTACCTCTTCTGGAACATCCATCGCCCGAGCATAATCACGACTACGTTAACGTTAATCGCAGAATAGACCGTGAGCTCGAGCGATGGTTATTCCAAAAGAGGTAAAGCTGCTATAAAAACATCGGACGCTGTAAATTCATATGCCAGAGGTCCGTACTTTGCCACTGGCACATCATCGCAGTAACAGTTTATATCACTTCTACCAATTACTTATTTTCATTCACAAATTCACGACTTCGAGGTTAGCTTCGATCTCCCGAATGGACAACTATCGGGAGATCTGACGTTTGACACTTCTCGCTTCTCGCTAACGCTACTAGATGACGTTACTTCTCGCTCGTGCGCGGCGCACTCTTCCGCCAGCCCACTCATCTATTAATCACTACCGAAGTCAAATCCTGAAGGCCCCCACCTGATCGGTTGCCCATGCGACATACTGTATAAGACTTAACAAAAAAATTCTATGGATAATTTCATTCATCTGTCAAAATAAAAATTTGAACAATGAAATGACAAGTTTTTACTGTTCATTTAAACTAATCAAAACAAGATCACATGGATAATTGTAAAAGGCGGTCTATGCAAAATTTTAACCTTAGTTATAGTCAAAAGCGGTCTTATTGTGCAGGCTCAAAAGTCACAATTTTCAATAAAAACTTCATTTTTGACAGATTTTGCGAGTACAATCTGTCAAATGAATGACATTTAATGAAAAATGTGACCTTTGGACCCGCATGATAAGACTGCTTCCAACTGTAGTTGGCTCTTTTTTTTTAATTTGCTTAAAAATTATTAAGGTTTTCTATTAAAAATGTCCAAATTGGTAATAACATATTTTTTATTTTATATTGTATGAATTAAAGGAAATACAACAAAATTGTTTTTGAAACTTAACTTAACACATTTATAGGTGATTTGGCTTATATTCCATGATTGAAGATCGGTTTTTAAATTACTTGCTAAAAATATGTTGAGTTTGGACGACTCACAAGGCGTGGTATAAAAATTTTTTAAGCATGAAAATGTGTGACCAATTATTTTAGTATATGTATTATGGACTATAATATTTTTTATAATAACTATACTTCCATCATAAAGTGCACAACAATTGTCAGCTTCGTTTAAAGATAACAAAAAGTTTTTAAAATAAATTTTTTTAAATTGCTTTATACTTAAAGTATTTCCCTCGGTATTGCCAAGAAGTGGTCCTCTAGAATGTTCTATTTTAAGTTTGGGAAAATTATTGTTACTTTTATTTTCAGTTAAAATTCTGCTTGTCCGCTCAGAAATTCTATTGACAATTTGCTGAAGAGGTTTGTCACCTTTACGCACAAGCTTTTTTATAAACATCATATGGTTCTCAAAAGGGAAAGCGCTGAAATTTTCAATGCTTCCAAATGTTTTCACGTCGTCAGTCAGATGTAGCAAGCTATGGACATTATGGGAAACATTTTCCTCTCCATAAAGTAAAGAAAATGTTTCCACAAAATGATTTAATAATTGTTGAGCATATACTAAATTATGACATTTTGATAGCAAGGTCATTGACACATGGAGGGATAAAAAGTTGTCATATATTTCTTCTGGAATATTTTGTTTCAAAACTACAGGACCTGTATAAAATAGAAAGAGTCGAAACTCTGTAGCTTTCCATCGTTTAACTTCCAACAATGATCTTGGCTTTCTTAAAAATTCATTTGGTATTTGTGTTTTAAATGCAATATATTCTTCAGAAATATTTTTGGTTTGCTGAAAAGAAAAACGATATGGTGCTTTTCCAGAAAGCTATAGGTTATTTAGAAGTTTCTTTATGACGCCTAGACATACCAAGTGCATGTAATCAAGCGGAAAAGATTTCACCATATCTAGCCCCGGAATATTTTCTAAAAGGCTTGTATCAATATGATGGTTTTCCTGTTCTCTTGCTCGAAAACCTAAGTCTGTTCTTAAATGAAACCCCTGTAGACCTGGAAAGCAGGTTCTATTTTTTATATATTCGCCTTCAATATTACATTTAGTGCATGATGTATAACCACTATGTCCCTTAATGCATTTTAAAAATGACTTTGCTGGAACATCACAAATAAAAGCAACTATTTCGACTTTATAGTTTGTATTATTAAACAAAAACCCAGTATTTATTAGTTCTACAGCTTCTTCAACAAAGTTAGATATAAACTCATTGCAACTTTTTGGTTTTTCATTGCCTTGGTAAATGCCACAAATTTCAACAAAGTTTTTATTTTTTAAAAGGTTGACCATTAAAGGCCAAACTTGGTTTCCAGAACTTTTGGAAAGAGGCAAACCATCTACATTCACACATATTTGTAAAACATTACTGTCAAAAGTATTTTCTTTCAAAAACTCCAATATTAAATTTTTTAAGCATTGTGTTAATCCAAAATGATAATAGAAACCTGGATTTACATTTTTAATTTGGGAACCAGTGTTCCTTGGTGTTTTTAAAAGTGTCCTTGGGTCTGTAGGCAGATCTGGATTATCGCGTCGTAAAATATTTAAAAGATCGGATAATGCAGAGTGGTTTATATTGTGTTTTACAGCCCAATTTGCCAAAGAAAAATTTAAAGGTACATTTTGAGATGCATCTTCAAATTTTTGATTATTTTCATTTAATAGAAAGGGTTGCAATACGTTTTCAAATAAGGAATCATTTTTATCTGAGGTCGAGTCTGAGCCTTTGGATATGCTGTCTGTGTCTGAACCTTCACCTGAACTATGATTTGAATGATCTGATGACAAAGATCAGATACAGACTTAAAAGCTTCAGGAATAACGCCCTCATTGTTTAAGGCCTCACTAATAGAACTTTGCTCAAAAGTTAAAGTCTGTGAAGTTGATGGTTCAGAAAACGTTTCTTTCTGCTTAAGGCGTTTAAAACGTTGATTTAATTTGTTAAAGAGCTTTCTTTTTTCTTGGGGCTCCATATTAATTTTATTAAGTTACTTATGATTGTTATGATACTTACCAAAAATACATGATCACAGAAGCAAAAACCAAAGCTCTTTATTAGCTATACTTAGGCACACCTAGAATAATAATTATAATAAACTATAAAAAGCAAAAATAATTACAGATTTTGTATTAATACTTAGGTACATATACCTATCCACTCACATGAAGGATCCTTCGAGGGATCATAAACCACAGACAATGATTAGTATACAAATCTTGAAAGAGTTCACGGCTCGGTTCACGGGTTCTAAAATACAAAAAAATTTGCAAAATTTTTAGTTCCTATTCAAAGTTTTGGAAACCTTAGTCAAGTTTTAAAAAGTCTGCTAAGTTTTTGTTAATATTTTTCTATGGACAAGTCTGTGGTGACTCCTTGTTAATTTATTTTACTTTTATAATTAGACAGTCCAACCAAATGAATACCGTGAGGGCATACAAACCTTCTTATAAAATTGCCCCATTTAAAATGCTTTTATAAGGGTTTTATGTTCTAGCCAAGTTTCAAACAACGTCAAACAACGACAAATGTCAACCGTCAAACGTCGAAAGACCATCGACCAAGGACCACAGTGTTGCCATGCGTTGCGGACAAAAAGTTCGAAATTACCGGATTTTTCGGCCCATTACCGATGTATGGTATTTTTGTTGGAAAAAGGTGGAAACAATGATCTTTTAAAATTGGTAATAGCTGGTCATATCATACCGAAAAAATATGCCCAAAACGACAAAAACACCGCCTTTTTGCAGAGAGTTCCGATTTTTAACTGCCATACTGCGAATCGCATGAATAAAGGCCATCACACACAAAATTCCGTAAGACCGTAAGACGTAAGCGTAAGCGAATAGACCAATCAGGATCAAGTCCGAGGTCCCCAGACAGCGGAATACTTGATCCTGATTGGTCTATTCGCTTACGCTTACTGCTTACGGCCTTACGGAATTTTGTGTGTGATGGCCTTAAGCTTGATGTTCCTAAATTATGGTAGATAAAGGATCGGTAACAGAGGAGATTACCGTTATCAAAAACCATGAAAATATAGGTATGGTAGAGTCCGGTAATTACCGACCATGTGGCAATAACACTGAACGACCAAGGCCTGGTTGCACCAACCTGTTTAGAAAGTGAACCTTAACTAAGTACCACTTAAAACTAAGTATTACTTAAATTTCAAAACTGTTGCACAAATCATAACTAAGTTCGGCTTTACTAAGGGAGAGATTCGTAGTGATTTTAATGTTTCTAGATTAGTAGCCTCGGATATAGTCGACTGAAAGACCGGGAAAATTGAAAATCGACTTTCAGTTTTAAATGTGTACGATATTATGAAATCAACACGGTGGTGACATCCATGCCAGGCCTCACGGTTACGGCCGGGTCGAGGGTTCCTATTGCCTATTGTATTGCCATAAAAATTTATCTCACCAGCAATGATTTTCGTCACATCTGGTAAGCAAATTTTCGGTTCTTGGATGTTTGAAAAGCGTTTGCCTCCTCCAGTCTTCCTTCGGTTCGCATTGCGAGTGGTATACCGAAGTACATACAATTTTGAAATATAAACATCTATCAAGTACAAGAATGGAGGTTTCAGTAGCCAAAAAAGTTAGAGCAGCAAATTATACAAACGAGGAAAAGTTTGCACTCTTAAATATCATAGAACATTATAAACATATAATCGAGTGTAAAAAAACTGGTAAAATTACTTGGAAGGATAAAGATCGTGCATGGCAGCAGATAACCGAGGAATTCAATACGTTATCACCTAATAATACACACCGTAGTACGGAATCTTGGGAAAAGTTTTATGATAATAAAAAGAAAGAAGTAAGAAAAGAATTTTCGAGGGAAAAGATGGAAATATTAAAAACAGGTGGTGGTACAGCAGCGAAAATTAATGACCCAACATTTCAAGCAACTCTTTCGTTGATGAATATGAAAACCGTTAGAGGTAAATACCGCTGATTTCTTTTGACTTTGCAAGTATTAAGTTATGTAGATATTCCAAAAAATTATTTCTCACTTTTAAAATAATAGGTTTATGTAACGAGTTTGATGGGGATGCGACTATGGTGTCTACTTCTAACGAACCTGCAAATAAAAACTACAATAATTATGATGTGGAAATATTAGAAGACGGTTTAACGGAAGAGAAGATGCGGTGCATTAGAAATGTTGGAATGGAAAATGTTGGCATGGTAATATTTATAAACTGTCAACAATTATTGTTATCTCCTTATATTAGTTATATTTACATAATAGTGTATTCCATTCTTAGGAAAAACAAGAAGTTCTTCCATCAGAACATAAATTTGTTGAGAGACACAATACAGAACAATTGTTCAACGCAGCAGCAAGCAACAATTCAGTTAATTATATGGAGAACGGAAAATCGTGTTCTACAATTAAGGACACCGAGGAAAAACGGTCGGTGGCCGATTGGGGAAATTATACTCCAACCTTATTAAAAGCTCCGAAATCTCATTGTTTAAACATACAAACAGTTAATAAGTCTGTTCAAAGTAATGAATCTAGACGGAAGCAAATACGAAGGCCTCAACTATTAGCTTCTAATAAATCTAATATATCTCAGCAATATAGTGATCTAGCGGAGATAAAAATAGAATTGGCCAAAACACAATTAGAAGCTCTTAAAGGTGAAATAAAAAGGAAAGAAGAACGAGAAATAATTGAATTTGAATTAAAAAAAAAAAGTCTCGAATTGGATATACAAATTAAAGAGATACAATTAAGGAAGCTACAGAGTTTTTAATACCTTATGTAGGTGGTACAAAGCGAAAGAAGTTTCTTATACCTATATCGAAAGTACGTCTTCTCATGCTTATAAATCGTGCGCAAACTCGTATTTGAAGCACACTCGTATTTTCACAACACACTGGCATTTATATGCTTAGATTAATTTTTTTTCACTGCTAAGCATGGGTACTTCAACAGATATCTTTATCTTTCCATGGATGTTATTACTTTCTTTCACGAACTGTGAAGATATAACACTCAGTATGCTATAAAATTTTTTTCACCTATGAAATAATTGATGAGTCCCCCCATGATTTATAAGCATGGAAAGACGTAAGTACTTCCATCTGCAGGAGTTCAAAAAGAAATATATATACTCTATGTCCGTTGAATCTTGAAATATAACAATTTTATTTTTTAGATAATATATGTACAGTTATGTGTACCTACATAATTGAAAATTTCTTAATAAACGTATAAAGTATCATTATTGTTCCCTTCTGTTAGTTAATAAAGTTTCAAAATATTCGTTAATTAATGCATTCCGCGCAATGAGACCCATATTACCTGGTCGATTATCATTATATTGAAGGTGAGGTACTTCATTTTCTCCGATAATATTGTCCATTGTATGTCTTTCATCATCCGATACTAATGGAACAATATCCTCCAATCTACGTCTAATAATATTGTGCAGTACCGCGGTTGCCACGATTACAGTCAATAAACTGTTCATTTTTATGCGGCTACCGTATGCAAGAATCGGAAAAAGACGTTTCCAAATTCCAAAAAGGTGTTCCACAACAACTCTACTTCTAATGTGTGACTCGTTATATAATTGTTCCGATGGTGTTACGGGGTTGAGATGTGGTGTGAACAAATATGTACGAGCTGGATATCCACTGTCACCTGTAATATAATAAGTTAGTTATAAGAAAATTATAAGAAATTTTAAAGTTTGCAGGGGAAGAAGCGAGAAGTAGGCTATTTAAACTCGTGAGTCATATGTACGAAACAGGAAAAATACCAAAAGATTTCAAGAAAAGTATAATAGTTACCCTTCCAAAATAAGTAGGCGCGGATAGATGCGAAAATGTTCGTACAATCAGCTTGATACCACACGCATCAAAAATCTTAACAAAAATTATACAAAGAAGAATGGAACGGAGAGCCGAGGAAGTCTTAGCAGAAGACCAGTTCGGATTTAGAAGGAACAGAGGAACGAGGGAAGCGATAATAGCGTTAAGACTAATTGTAGAGAAAACATTAGAAAAAGACGAAACACTATACATAGGATTCATAGATCTAGAGAAAGCATTTGACAATATTCAGTGGCAAAAAATGTTCGAAATACTGAAAAGAGTAGGAATAAAATACAGAGAAAGAAGAATCATACATAATTTAGATGAAAACCAAGTAGCAGTGATAGGAGTACCGTATGTCCGCGATCATTTGAACCATAGGAAAATTGCGAGTTTTGCATGAGCACCTCTTTGGGTCTCCTCGTCCAATAGAATCACCGGAGAAGCGTGAATGCGCATGCGTAGTCATCCGCGAGTATGGCGTGTCAGCAAGTTCAAATCGGTTATCGAAATAACTCGATCGGTTATCGATCACTCGCGGATGACTACGCATGCGCATTCACGCTTCTCCAGTGATTCTATTGGACAAGGAGACCCAAAGGGGTGCTCATGCAAAACTCGCAATTTTCCTATGGTTCAAATGATCGCGGACATACGGTACAAGAAGAAGTCAGAGAAGCGAAAAATTAGAAAAGGAGTACGACAAGGATGCACACTGTCGCCTCTAATCTTTAACTTATACATAGAGGAAGCGATGAACGAATTAAAAGAAAACTCAACCTCAGGCATTAAAATACAAGGGCAAACAGTGAGCATGCTTCGATTCGCTGACGATATAGCGCTACTAGCATCGAGCAAAGAATAACTAGAAAAGACGCTTAACGAGATGAAAAACATCCTAATAGAGAACTACAATATGAAAATTAATAAGAAAAAGACAAAAGTTCTGGTATGTAGTAAGAAAAAACGTAAGAGTAAAACTAGAATAAATATAGGCGGCGAAAGCGTAGAAGAAGTACAGCAGTTTTGCTATCTAGGTAGCCAAATAACGACAGATGGGAAGAGCCTAAGAGACGTGAAACAAAGAATAGCGCAGGGAAAACAGGCTTCTAATATGAAAAAGAAGCTACACCCGGGCTCACGGAATCTGTCGCTGGTGACTTTTTTAAATGTTATTTTTAAACGTACTAACCAATGATTAATCAATCCTCGTGCTTTCATTAACGAGAGTAGACGTCACCGTAGCTAATGAGGGCATGAGAATTAATTGTTCACTGGTTAGTACGTTTAAAAATAAGGTTTAAAAAAAGTCACCAGCGACAGATTTCGTGAGCACGGGTGTACACCCGGGCTCACGGAATCTGTCGCTGGTGACTTTTTTTAAATGTTATTTTTAAACGTACTAACCAATGATTAATCAATCCTCGTGCTTTCATTAACGAGAGTAGACGTCACCGTAGCTAATGAGGGCGTGAGAATTAATTGTTCACTGGTTAGTACGTTTAAAAATAAGGTTTAAAAAAAGTCACCAGCGACAGATTCCGTGAGCACGGGTGTACTATGCTCAAAAAAACATCAACCTAGAGAGTAGGAAAAAATTTCTCAAAACATACGTGTGGAGTACAGCTTTGTATGGGTGCGAATCTTGGACGATAGGAATGGTAGAAAATAAAAAATTAGAAAGCTTCGAAATGTGGTGCTATAGAAGAATGCTAAAAGTAAAATGGACCGATAAAATCACAAATGAAGAAATCCTGAAAAATGTAGGGGAAAACCGGCGACTCTGGAAAAATATAACGAAAAGAAGGGATCAGCTGATAGGCCATGTATTAAGACATGAGGGACTGCTAAGAGACATCTTAGAAGCAGAAACGGGAAAAAAGAGAGGTATAGGTAGGCCGCGGTTAGACTACATTTCGCAAATCGTTAAAGATGTAGGTTGTTCGAAATACAGGGAAATGAAAAGACTAGCGGAGGATAGGAAAAGATGGAGAATGGTATCAAACCAGTCTTAGGACTGATAACTTTATGATGATGAAGAAAATGATTAAGATTTCCTACACCTACACATATATGTACATATAGGTACATGAACATATTGTAAGAAGCCTCAATGATTAGATATATTACCATTGACAAAGCAGCATTAATATTTTTATGAAATGGCCAATTTCGTCGTCAGGCCTTCGAACGAAAAATTTTCTACCAATAATCATTAATTTAATCACTGAAACATTTCTTAGTAAATTTATCAGTTTACATTTTCTTTTCTAAAATTCCAATCGCTTACCTAGCAATAAGCAGTTAGGGAATTCTCCTCCTTCAAATCTCGCTCGCAAATTACTATTATTAAAAATAGTTGAATCGTGGACTGATCCAGGCCAACGAGCAACGATATCCATTATTTCACGATTAGCGTTGCTGACAACTTGTACGTTTAATGAAAAATATGATTTCCTGTTACGGAATATTTCTGCATCTTCTCCACCTGTATATAATAAAGTCAATATTCTATATGTTACTTCAAATAAAACAGATTTGATATTATATATACCACGTCGAAGCATCTGTTAAGTGATTGTAGAAACATAGAAAAAGTCGATGTAAAAGGAGAGTAGAGAAATTGTTAAATAACGAGGAAAAGTGTAAGAAAAATTGGTTAAAAATAATAGAAAATTTACGTACAGAAAAGAAGGCAGAGATTAATGATATATATTATACGTACCAGGAGATTGAATACGAATATGTGTGCAATCAATAGCTCCAATAACGCGTGGAAAAGAAGCAATATCATAAAAATTCCTTTGCGCTTTCATTATTTCCTGCTGTGTCGTGGGCATTTTAATGTACACATGAGCTAGTGAAGCAATAGCTCGTGAAACTTTCTTCACTATTCGAGACACTGTCGACTTATGCATATTTCCATAATCACCCATTGTGATCATAAATCCATTTGTTGCATAAGTACGCAAACATATAAGTAATTGCAGAATTGGTTCCACTGAATTGTTTCTGAAAAATAATTTATGTATATTTATTTGCAAATATGATTCCAATTCATGACCTACAAAAAAGGTACTACTCACTTTTGATGCTCATATTCTAATTGGTCTTCAATTAGGTGTAATATAAACAATGTTGTTTCCTTCGATAAACGAAACCGTTGGTGAAATTCCAAATTATTATACGTATCAAAGTATTTTGGCCGAATATTTAATGCCCGTGGAATTCCTTCCATTATTAATTCCAATGGAATTAATTCGTCATCGTCTTCCAACACGTCAAAATAATTGAATTCGTATTCCATGTTAAAAATAACTTCCCAATTATCGAAATGATATATCACTTGTCAAACGAAATAGGTTATGTAGACGCGTCAAATGAAATAGGTAATGTATTCGAAATTTTGCGACCAATCAAATCGGTCCAATCTGTTCCTTATACGCTTAAGCGGTACTGCAGCCATGGCTTAATTTAGGTGTAGCTTAGGACAGTTTAAGTAGAGCTTAAACTTTCGTGCAACGGACTTATCTTCTTAAGCTTCACTTAGTCTAGACAAGTTGCTTGGTGCAACCGGGCCCAAGCCGCCAATGGCGGCCATCATGCGCCAGGCACATGCGCCTTGCCACGATCGCGTCATCGGCCATTATCGCCGAGCCGAAAGGTTATATATACGCCTGTGGGGGCTCAGCCGTCCCGTCGCGTCGATCGCCGGAAGCAGCGGCTAGTTCCAAGGACTGACCTCGTCTCCCCCCGCGCTTCCGCTCTCTCTTGGAGCGCTCCGTTAGCTGCGCGCGCAGCCGCTTCGCGTGCGCCGTTAGCGTGGCGTGCCGCTCGACCGCCTCGAGCACGCCACGCGTGTTAGCCTTAGGCCATTCTGTTCCGGACGCTAGCGTAGTGCAGTTCTGTGCGCGAATAAAGGTTCATTCGCAGGGAGTTTTTCGGTGCTTTCTTTTTCCTTTCCTCTCCAGGCGTGGGACCCCTTTCAGTTCCCACAGTGGTGACCCCGACTGAGAGAAGACGCAGCTCTTCCCTCACACTTTTCCGAAGCGAAATTTTTCCCTTTTTCCTTCTCCACGTGCTCCCCGGCCATTCTCGGCGAAGCCCCGCCGCACCGCTAGTAGCCGACGCGTAGCCGCCCTCAGTGCATTTTCCGCTCCTTCTCGTCGTCGCGAGTGTCGATCGCGCCAGTACAGCCCCTCCGTGCGGGATCCTCGTCTCCACGCATTTCCGCCCGCCTTTGTGTGGCCCCACGTGCCGCGGCTATTCTTCCCGCGCGCCACGTGGTCAGCGATCGCGCCATCTGCAGCCGCCGGGACCCACGCGCGCGCGCCTTTCCTCTCGCGCCCCCCCTTTCTTTTGTGACTTTCGCGCACTTCGCGAGTGACTCTTTCCCGCGCCATTCTCGCGAGTGTCTCTTCCCCGCGAGTGTCCGCCTTCCCGCCCTCACGGGCGACTCTATTTCGCCAGCGCGAGTGATTTTTGTTTCGCCCTCGCCCTCGCCCTCGCGAGCGTCCTTCGTGCCGCCGTGATGATCGTCCGCCACGTGCTCATCCGCGCTTCCGCGTCGGCCTCTCACTAGCGCCACCTCGCGCCATGCTGCCGCGAAGCCCGCCCAGGCCGGCTCCTCCGCCCGCCATTTTAGCCGACCCGGCGGACCAGCTACCTGTACAAGCCGGCCCACTCACAACGGAGGCCTCCCGTCAGCTACCCTCCGTCGACGCCTTAGCCCGGTGTGACATCCCGGCCTTCGGGACTTTCGACCCGGGCCTGTGGTTCGCGCAGGTCGAGCTCGCCTTCTCAGCCAACCGCGTCACCGCGGACTCCTCCCGTTTTGCGCAAGTCGCCGTCAACCTTCCACCGGACGTGGCACAAGAGGTGTCGGACATCATCCGCTCGCCCCCGCCGGCGGACCGCTACGAGACGCTGAAAAGAGCCATCCTCCAGCGGCTCTCCCCATCGTCGGACCGCCGCCTCCACCAACTCCTCAACGAGGTGCATCTGGGGGACCGCACACCCTCACAGCTGCTCCGCCACATGCGGTCGCTCGCCGGTGCCTCCATGAGCGAGGACGCCCTGCGGATCAAGTGGCTCGACCTCCTGCCTCCGTACGCAGCCCGCATGTGCCGCGTTCTCCCTGCCGCTTCCCTCGACGAGCTGGCCAGGCTTGCGGACGAACTCATGGTGGGCTCTCCTGCGGTCGCCGCCGCCCAGCACCCGCGGGCCGCAGACGCGTCTCCCGCCAGGCCCTCCGCGCGCTCTCCCTCGCCCGCTCGTCGCTCAGCTGACTCGTCCTTACTTCAGTCGACGCTCTCCCAGCTGCTCGCTCAGCAGCAGCAGATTATCCAGCTCATGCAGGCCCAGGCGTCCTCCCACTCCGAAGACCGACCGCCCCGACGCTCCAGAAGCCGCTCACGTAGCCGCGGCCCCCCCCGCATCGGATCGCAGCCATGGAACCCGGCCGCTCCCGATACCACCCTCTGCTGGTACCACGAGAGATTCGCCGGCAACGCAATACGGTGCCTTCAGCCGTGCTCTTTCAACAGGCTACAGGGAAACCAGTAACGCCGCCCGCCCTCCAGGTGGCAGCGGCCGGCGTTACCCCCAAGCGCCGCCTTTTCGTCAGGGACCGCGCATCCGGTCACAGCTTCTTAGTCGACACCGGCTCTTCGGTGTCGCTGCTCCCGCGCTCCCTATTCGGGCCGGACCTTCAGCCTCAGCCGCTCACGCTAGCGGCCGCCAACTCTTCATCCATCTCGACCTTCGGCGAGCATCGCCTCACTCTCGACCTCCAACTCCGGCGCCCGCTCGCGTGGAACTTCATCATTGCCGACGTAAGTTCCCCGATCCTGGGGGCTGATTTTCTCTCACACTACAGCTTAACGGTCGATCTCGGTCGCCGCCTTCTGGTCGACACCTCGACGAACATCCACACCGTCGGCGCCATCTCCTCGGCCGAAGTCGTCTCAGTCGAGGTCTCGGTCCCCACCTCCGTGGCAGAAGGCCAGTTCGCCGCCCTTCTCCAGGAATTCTCCGACCTCTCCTCTCCGGTCACCTCGGCTATGCTGCTCCCGGATCTGCCGACGGAACACCACATCGCCACATCGGGCCCCCCAGCAGCCGCCCGGCCACGCCGACTTATCGGCCCGCGCCTGGAGGCCGCGCGCGCGCAGTTCAAGGCGCTCCACGAGCAGGGCATTGTCCGCCCTTCCAACAGCGCCTGGGCCAGTCCACTCCTGCTGGTCCCGAAGCCCGACGGCTCTTACAGGATCACCGGCGACTATCGCCAGCTGAACGCCCGGACGGTTCCCGACCGATACCCTCTCCCGATCATAGAGGACCTTCTCCTCGGGCACGGGGGCTCCATCTTCTCGGTCGTCGACTTGAAGACCGCGTTTTATCAGCTGCCAATCGCCCAAGAAGACCAACACAAGACGGCCATCTGTACACCTTTTGGCCTCTTTGAGTTTACTAGATCCTCTCTAGGCCTACGCAACTCCGCGCAGTCACTACAGCGCGCGATGGATTTCCTCCTGCGGGACCTCCCCTTCACGCGGGCATATCTGGACGATATCATCGTCGCGTCCAGCAGCCCCGAGGAACACCTCCAACACCTTCGCGCGCTCTTCACCACGCTACGGGCAGCGAACTTGAGGATCAACCCCAACAAGTGCCAGCTTGCCAAGGACACGGTCACCTACCTCGGTTACGAGGTCTCCGCGGAGGGCTCCAAGCCCCCGGCTTCGCGCTTCGAGGCCATCCAGGCGTATCCGAAGCCGGCCGACGCCGCCCAACTTCGGCGTTTCCTCGGCCTCATTAACTACTACCGCCGATGCCTCCCCAGGGCCGCGCACGCATTCGCGCCCTTGACCGATCTCCTGAAAGACCTTCCGCCCAGGAAAAAGAAGGCCCCGCTCGTGTGGACCCCTGCCGCCGACGAGGCGTTTGCCGACGCCAAACGCGCCGTCGAACTCGCCGCCACGGTCACCTTCGTGAGGCCCGAGGCGAACCTCCGCCTTCTCACCGACGCTTCCGACTCGGCCATCGGCGCCGCCCTCGAGCAGGAAGACACCCAGGGCCTTTGGAGACCGCTGGGTTTCTTCTCGAGGAAGCTCACCAGCGCCCAGCGCCGTTACAGCACGTATGATCGGGAGCTCCTCGCCGCTTTCTCCGCCGTAAAACATTTTCGCAGCGTGCTAGAGGGCCGCCCCTTCGTGCTCCTCACCGATCATAAGCCGCTCGTATACGCTCCAAACCAGGCGCCGGACAAAGCCTCGCCGCGCCAAGCGCGCCACCTGGATTACCTCCTGCAGTTCCACGTTACCTTCGCCTACACCAAGGGCGAAGATAACGTGGCCGCCGACGCCTTCTCCCGGATCGAGACCGTCGACATGCCTTCTCGCCTGGACCCCTCGACGCTCTCTCGACACCAACGCACCGATCCGGACCTGCCGCACATCCGCGAATCCGGCCTCCTCGCACTGCAGCTTCTCAACATCGACGGCAACGAGCTTTGGTGCTCCGTTGCCAACTCGGTCATCCGACCTTATATCCCTCGCGATCTCAGGGACACCGCTTTCAGTATCATCCACAACCTCGCGCACCCCAGCATCCGCTCCACGGTCCACCAGGTCTCCGAGAAATTTAGTTGGCCCGGGATGCGCAAGGACGTCGCACGCCGCGCGCGCAATTGCCAGCCGTGCCAGCGCGCCAAGATCTCTCGGCACAACCGTGCGGCCCTCTCCAACTTCACAACGCCCGACGCCCGGTTCGACCACGTCCACCTCGACATCGTCAAGCTCCCCCTTTGCCAGGGCCTGCAGTATTGCCTGACGATTATCGACCGCTTCTCGAGGTGGCCGGCGGCGATTCCGCTCCCGGACCAACAGGCATCGACGGTCGCCCAAGCTTTCTTCTCGGGCTGGATTTCCCACTACGGCACTCCCTTGACCATCACTACGGATCAAGGGGCCCAATTCGAGGCCGACCTCTTCTCGGCCCTCACCACGCTTTTGGGTGCCAAGAGGATCCGAACAACGCCGTACCACCCGCAGGCGAACGGCATGGTTGAGCGTTTCCACCGCTCCCTAAAGGCCGCTCTCATGTGCAAGCCCGACGTTCCGTGGCCGCAGGCCCTTCCGGCCGTCCTCCTCGGCCTTCGCACCACCATCAAGACCGACCTCAAGGCCTCTCCCGCCGAGCTCCTGTACGGCACTGCGCTCCGCATCCCGGGAGAGTTCTTCGTGACGACCAGCCACCCGGACGCCGACGCGCCCTCGCTCGTGACCAGCCTCCGTGAGCTTATGCGGAGCCTGCGCGCCGCTCCAGCCTCCCGGCACTCTTCTTCCCCGAAGCCCTTCATCCATTCCGACCTCCTCTCCTCCCCTTTGTGTTTAGGAGAGTGGAGACACTTCGGAAGACGCTCCAGCCGCCATATACAGGCCCCCATAGGGTCATCGAACGCATCAGCGATGCCCTCTTCAAGGTGGACGTGAACGGCACCCCGCGCGTTCTGTCCACTGCTTCCTTGAAGCCGGCGTTCATTGAGGCCGCGGACCCCCTACCACCGCCCTCCCCCGCGTCGCCGCAGCCGGTGCTTAGTTTCGCGCCTCCGCAGCCGACGCCCTTAATCGCCCCGCTGCGGCCGGCTCTTAAGACCGCCTCCTCTCAGCCGTCGCCCCCGTCCGCTACTCCTCAGCCGGCGTCCTTGTCCGCTTCGTCGCGCTCTCCCGCTCCGACACAGCCTCCTCCCCTGGGCCCGTCGGCTCAGTCTTCGCCGTCGAACTCCCCTCCTCGGTCACCGAGTCCTGCTGAGCCCCCCGTCAGGCGCTCAGTCTCGTTCCTCCTACCTCCTGCCGTCGTCACTGGAGGGGGAGTCTCTGTGGGGGCTCAGCCGTCCCGTCGCATCGATCGCCGGAAGCAGCGGCTAGTTCCAAGGACTGACCTCGTCTCCCCCCGCGCTTCCGCTCTCTCTTGGAGCGCTCCGTCAGCTGCGCGCGCAGCCGCTTCGCGTGCGCCGTTAGCGTGGCGTGCCGCTCGACCGCCTCGAGCACGCCACGCGTGTTAGCCTTAGGCCATTCTGTTCCGGACGCTAGCGTAGTGCAGTTCTGTGCGCGAATAAAGGTTCATTCGCAGGGAGTTTTTCGGTGCTTTCTTTTTCCTTTCCTCTCCAGGCGTGGGACCCCTTTCAGTTCCCACACGCCTGCCGCTTATGCGGCATTTTTGAAAATTTAAAGATTTACCCTTGGAGGAGTTGATTTTATTTATATCATTGACTTATATATAGTCAATGATTTATATACGTAAGTATTTTAAGTCAAATGAAAAAATAAGTTTTGCTGTTATTGTTCTAACACCACAAGTAAATAATAAATATTCCTTTGCGTTTTATATTCTATTAAAACGTTTTTAGAAACTACCCAAAATGGTAGTTTTGAAATAATTTTAGCCATTTTACATGGAAGTATTAAAAAGAGTCTATATGTACCGTATGTCCGCGATCATTTGAACCATAGGAAAATTGCGAGTTTTGCATGAGCACCTCTTTGGGTCTCCTCGTCCAATAGAATCACCGGAGAAGCGTGAATGCGCATGCGTAGTCATCCGCGAGTGTGGCGACGTCAGCAAATTCAGATCGATTATTTCGATAACCGATCTGAACTTGCTGACGACGCCACACTCGCGGATGACTACGCATGCGCATTCACGCTTCTCCGGTGATTCTATTGGACGAGGAGACCCAAAGGGGTGCTCATGCAAAACTCGCAATTTTTCTATGGTTCAAATGATCGCGGACATACGGTAGATATTTTTAAACGGATGTGTCTAGAACATTTTGGGATAATCATTCTAGAGATGTTTCATTACAAACATCGCAGCGATGTACCATTCATGTCTGAAACATAAGAACCTAAATGGTACTTAAAAAAGATGTTTCTAGCAGATCGGTGTTATTAGGGCATACACTACAGGATTAACCAATGACCTTTATATTTTTGAAATTATATTAAGATTTGACACTACATTAAGATTTGACATTATATTCCAGTTTTGAAATTATACTAAGGTTTGAAATTACATTAAAATTTGGAATTATATTAAGATCTGACACATTATATTAAGGTTTGACGTTATATTAAGATTTGACGTTATATTAAGATTTGACGTTATATTAAGGCCTTAAAATTATTCACGGGAATAATTTTAAGAAAAATGTTTTGTAAAACATTTTTTTCATAAGGGGGAAGGTGTCGCGTCTGCATCCAGACTTGACCTAAAATCCCTATAACTTTTGGAAGTTACTAGATTTTTGGCGGCGCATTCAAACTCTTTGTATTAACCTCTAATTATTGTCATTTTATTAAGCAAGTAAGGTATAGATGGATTGTAATAGAGAGAAAGAACGAGAACGTCGAAGACTGCGTGATAAGTTAAATAAGTCGCAGGCCACCGTGGTTTCTATTCGCGAGATTATAAGCACCTTTATTACGTGATGGACAGGGGATCTGAGTCGCGGGCCGCTGCGAGCTCCGTTTGTAAATATGGGATCCCCTTTCGCGGACCGATAGGTCGTAGTTAATTTAGCTAGCAAGAATAGTTCTCCTTTCTTTGAGTCATAGTCCGGGAGGCAGCGACATTTTTACCGTGGTCATTTCACCAAGGCTGGTTTTCATTCACATGATAGATTCCATACTGTGTGTGAGCGAAATGCTTGTCAGCTGCCGCACCGGCGGTGGGGGTGTGTACAGTAGAGCCTCAAACGCGTAAAAAAACTAGAGAAATAAAGTGATATCACCAAAGTTCAATTTTTGTTTATGGTTTATTTACATTATGTAATTATAAAAAATCGTAGTCAGCTGGACATATTTCGGGGGGAAATGTGTCAGCTGGGGCAATAAACATGCAGCACGCCGGCTAAAGAGGCTGCGACTTTATCGACTTTTCCCCCGCAATTCGGCTAGCTGACTTTTATTTATATTTAATACAAGTAATACTGGTTCGTGCGGTCAAATTTCAACTTTAGGGCCGGTTTTACCAACACGGTATAAACGCGGTATAGCGCTATACTGAGAATAACCAGCAATAAGCCTTATGGTTATTCTCAGTATAGTGCTATACCGCGTTTATACCTGTTGGTAAAACCGGCCCTTAGTAGTATAAAGAGACATTATATTTTTTTTGCAACAAAAGATTCGATGGTTTATTTATATTATGTAATTATAAAAAATCGTAGTCAGCTGAACATATTTCGGGGGGAAATGTGTCAGCTGTTGACGTATACTTGCGCAATACAGACGCCACGTAAACTAATACCACCATGCTTTAAATTAAGTTATGTAATTGCTAATTGATTATATTTTATGAAAAACATCGTCAGATAGGTGTATAGTGGGGGTCAGTCTGTCAGCTGGGACAAAAAATATGCAGCGCACCGGCTAAAGAGGCTGCGCATTTATAATTTCAGCTGACGACTTTTCCCCCGCAATTCAGCCAGCCGACTTTTATTTATATCTAGTACGAATAATAATAGTTCGTGTAATCAAATTTCAGCTGCAGTAGTATAAAGAAATATGAAATTTATTGCTACAAAAGATCTACCAGAGATCCGCACTTCAGCTGTACCGCATGGCTTTTAGATATTTACTCTTACATTTATGAATATCGCCTTCTATACAATAAATCTTCTATTGATTTCTATAACTTATTTATTTCTAACAAATATTATTAAATAGTTAGATAATAATAAATAACATAATTAACTACAATAATAATTATTATCGCCATTAAAATTGCAAGCAAGATAGACTCTTTTTAGACAATAAATTTCATGTTTCTTTATACTACCAGACCTGAAGTTTGATTACACGAACCATTATTATTCGTACTAGATATAAATAAAAGTCGGCTGGCTGAATTGCGGGGGAAAAGTCGTCAGCTGAAATTATAAATGCGCAGCCTCTTTAGCCGGTGCGCTGCATGTTTTTTGTCCCAGCTGACGGACTGACCCCCACCATACACCTAGCTGATGACGTTTTTCATAAAATATAATGAATTAGCAATCACATAACTTAATTTAAAGTATGGTGGTATTAGTTTGCGTGGCGTCTGTATTGCGCAAGTATACGTCAACAGCTGCTACGATTTTTTATAATTACATAATGTAAATAAACCATCGAATCTTTTGTGGCAAAAAATATAATGTCTCTTTATACTACTGAAGTTGAAATTTGATCGCACAAACCAGTATTACTTGTATTAAATATAAATAAAAATCAGCTAGCCGAATTGCGGGGGAAAAGTCGATAAAGTCGGAGCCTCTTTAGCCGGCGCGCTGCATGTTTATTGTCCCAGCTGACACATTTCCCCCCGAAATATGTCCGGCTGACTACGATTTTTTATAATTACATAATGTAAATAAACCATAAACAAGAATTGAACTTTGGTGATATCACTTTATTTCTCTAGTTTTTTTACGCGTTTGAAGCTCTACTGTACTCACCCCCACCGCCGGTGCGGCAGCTGACAAGCATTTCGCTCATACACAGTATGGAATCTATCATGTGAATGAAAACCAGCCTTGGTGAAATGACCACGGTAAAAGTGTCGCTGCCTCCCCGACTATCACGTAGGCGTGCGCGCATAAGATTTGTTATCGATACGCGCTTCGGATTGCGGGAGTTCGTGCGCGGTAGACCCACGGTCGATGAGGGCATGTTTTCTTTCGAGTGCGTGGGATTGTGCGCGCCAGAATCAGGGTCGATGCGTACTTTCTTCGCACGTGGACGCGTGGAGCGTGGATTAGATCATTGTGCGTAGACGAAGAAAGTGGGAGTAGAGTCCTTGACTACGACTAGCGTCGAGTATCAGATTGGTTCCCTACATTAGCGCTGAGTATTTGATTGGTTCCCCGTTGTTACCGAGAGGCGGGGACTTTTGATTTAAAAGGATGCACTTTGCCGCTCGAGGTGTACTCAGATACCGATTTATAACGACAAATTATATTCCAACTATGTGTTAAAATATAATTCATTGGTGATCACCTAATTCTTGGATTAAGAGTTTTTATTTCTCCACCTGCAATGAAACTCTTCATCTCCCGATCCCGCTCTTTCCGAGCAGAGTGGTTCAGCACTCCACGGGCACGGACCTGCCCCCTACAAACGGACCAAGAAGACCAGCCCGGCACGCAACAGCGTACTGCCTGCCAATCCGCACCGATCCGCATGCCGCACTCCGCATGCTTTCCGCACCCATCTGAATCCCGCTTTATGGAACGGAAACGGAACGTATAGTGAGAATCAACCTTAAAGCGGGTTCAGATGGGGCGGAAAGCATGCGGAGTGCGGCATGCGGATCGGTGCGGATTGGCAGGCAGTACGCACTCGGAAGAGCTGATTGGTTAACGGTGTTTCCGCATTCCGCACTCCGCAAGCCTTCCGCAACCATCTGAATCCCGTGTAACAGGGGGCTGACTTAGTGCTATGTTAAAAAAATGAAGTTCGGATAGTTCGGCTTTTTTCAGCTGTTGATAATAAGGCTCAATCAAGTGATAATACTGAAAAGTATCATTCATTGCCAACGCCTGCCGTCGATTACGATAACAGAAAACAATTACGCACATTGATACTGCATATGCCACATTGCCACACAAGGAAAGGATGAGCATATTAAGGAAAAGGTACTGCCAAATGTCAATTTCACTTGCATCGCATTGGTTGTATGCATTGTTTCTATGTCATTTTAGACTAAACGACTTTGATGACATTTTGAGAGCAGAAGAAATAGACAGGGGCGACTTTAAACGATTGTGCTTCCATGGTAAGTTTCTTTTCTACAAATGAAATGTGTCATGCTTACTTGATATCGTTTGTACGTTTTATATAGCATTCATATATGCACAATTTATCGGCATATTACGAAGCGATAACAAAGGTGTCATAGGATTTAATTTATGGACAGAGTGAAAGGTGTAATTGGAACTAAAATGACACCTGGTTATGTTAAAAATCATTGGCCGATACTTCTAGCCAAGGCGAATATTTATTATTTATATAATTCATTGTTAATATTTTTTCTTTTACCTGTACAGGCATTCCAGATGAAGGTGGTCTCAGGTCGTTATGCTGGAAGTTGTTATTGAATTATTTACCACCGACCAGGGTCAGCTGGTCAGAGACCCTCAGCCGAAAGAGGGAGTTATACAGAACCTTCATAGGTAAATTATGATAAATTTGTCTGATGCTTCATCAATACGCACTAAATAACGTTGAACTCCGTTTTACTACACCAGAGGATCTTATAGTTATGCCTGGTGAAGCAGAAGTAGATGGTGAGAGAGTAGATGTGACTATGCAGGATCATCCTTTGAATTTAAACCCAGATAGTAAGTGGCAGATGTTTTTCAAGGACAACGAGATTTTATTGCAAATAGATAAGGACGTTAGGTACATATTTACTTGGTCTTTAGAATACTGAATCATATTACTGAAATAAATTACAAAAAGCAATGAGTGCACATGAAATTGATCGACAAAAAGTAACTTTCTGATAAAGATTATAAAGCAATTGCATTCACTTCACAATCTTAATTATCTCTATATCTATAAACTTTTTGGCTACACTGAAGAAAAAGACTTAAGTTCGAAATGTAATCTCTTTGGAAAAGTATATTGTACCAACTTAAGTCAATGGTTTACACGCGTGAGAAAGTCTTCGCGGTAAAAGTGAAATCTATTGTTTCTGTGTATTCGAAAGTTGCGTTCTGCCGATCTTCACAATTTCAACATTTTTCTCGCATTTTTTACCGATTGCTGTTCTATAGGAGACTGTGTCCAGACATATCATTTTTCCAACAAGGAACTGATTATCCTTGTCAAGCTGTAGTAAATGCGAGTGGATTGAAGCGCCTACATCGCAGAGTACAACACACCGTTTTACGAAGCGCTAACGTAGAGAGGAAGGGTCTTGGAGTGACCAAGGTAACTTAAAAAAAAAAGAAACAATCATAATCGCGCGGTAATGCGTTACTCAATGAAAAATAATGTCACATTTTCCATTGGTTTATACTGCTTGGGGGAGTAGCAGGTATCAAAGCTTCACTTTTAATATTATTTTTTGTATCATTATTCAATATTCTGATTTTTACATTTAAACGTGTTCAGATAGCAGTTTCAGTAAGAAAGGCGGTTGAAGATTACGCTCCTCTCGCGGAAGGTGGAGAGGCGCATTGGGAGGTATTAGAAAGAATTTTATTTATCTATGCCAAGTTGAATCCCGGCCAGGGGTATGTCCAGGGAATGAATGAAATAGTTGGACCGATTTATCACGCCTTCGCTTGTGATCCCGATCACCAGTGGAGAGGTAAGTTTTTCTTGCACGAAAGCTAGACTTATCAAACTCATTCATGATATCGCGAGGCGGTGCGATCAGATGTACTGTGTGATTTGTAGGAAGGTGATCATGGGCATATGCGAGTGCGAGTGAGCACATGTGATGGGTGCATAAGAATCTCTCTGTTACACATTTCCCTAGACTTGTCCAGTTCGAGTGTGCGATAGAGAAACTCCCCTGGCGAATAAAAATCTATCCCGATTTATGTCAATTCTACGCTAAAGCACGAAATTTGGAACATCTGTAGTTTTCCATAGTATGGCGTAATTAATCATAGATCTTTATAGACTGCCATAGATAGTTTGATATTTGATATTTATTTAACCCTTTCGCTACGGGCCGATCTTTCGGCGCGCTACTCCCGCTGAACGAGTCGCTGCGCCGAAAGTGTACACTTGCGGAAGGCCTGCAATTGTCCGTCGTACGTTCAATACCGCGGCATCTTACGCATAGCAATTGTAATCGCCCGTAGAAAGGAAAAGGTGGAAAGATTATCACATAATGCAATTAGAAAGTATAATTCAATAATGTAATTTCGTATGGAAGATTTCAAAGCACGGGTATCGAGCGTGAATCGTTGGGTGACTATAGTCACCGTTCGTACCTGGCGAGCGTCAATCGTTGGGTGACTATAGTCACCGTTCGTAGCGAAAGGGTTAATAAACGCCAATCGGCAATATACAAAAATCATAACCTTCAATATGGCAAATCAATACAATTGACGCGATTTGTAGTTTCAGAATGCAAAATCTATGCATTTCTATAGAAAACTACGGATTACTTCAATTGACGAAGTAATTACACGTAATTAATCATAATAATACGGAATTCCATGTTCATCAATGGCTAGCTACGGGATATGCCATACTATGGAAAACTACGGCGTAGATTTTTTTCTCGTTCGGGTCTTACGCGTTCACCCGGGTATTCTCACTTGCACTCGCATATTGCCTATGATCACCATTCTTGAAATCACATGGTATAAATCTTTCTGTACAGAGCACGCCGAAGCGGATACTTTCTTCTGTTTCACGAATCTAATGGGAGAGATACGTGATTTCTTCATAAAATCTCTAGACGAAGCTGAATTTGGAATCAACTCCATGATGTGCAAACTGACTCAACAAGTGAAAACTAATGATCCCGAGATATGGATTCGCCTGCATCAACAGGAACTATGCCCACAATACTATAGTTTTAGGTAATTATTTGCAAATAGATTGATGTATCAATCCATGTCGTTCTAGTTACTGAGCGAGAAATTAACTGTAATTATCACCTCCAGATGGCTGACACTGCTCCTTTCGCAAGAGTTCCCACTTCCTGACGTCATGAGGATTTGGGACTCGCTATTCGCAGATGAAAATAGATTTAGCTTTCTGATACATATTTGTTGTGCCATGATCTTGTGAGTAGTTTCGAGGCAAATGCACATTTATAATCAAATGTGCCATGATTAGTGCGAATTTGAAATTTGATGAGTACCGCCCCTTTTTGGCGTTTCAGACTGCTCAGGGACCAATTACTTGCTGGTGACTTTGCCACGAATGTTAAACTTTTGCAGGTAATAGCACCTATTCGATAAAATAGAATTGGATTGTTCAACTGCGATTATCTTCTGTTTTATGAACGTGCTGACATCGATACAGAACTTTTTCGTAGATTTTGAATTTATTTTCAAAAATGTATTATACTATTTTCTATCTATATCTCATAGGTATTCAGATAATAGCGAGTAAAAAACGGAAGCCTTTGCGCTAATTAATGTATTATCCTTTTCAGAATTTCCCATCAATGGATATCCAGATCGTCCTCTCCAAAGCTGCGGCTTTGGCAGGAAAAAAACTTAATACTCCTTAACGAATACCGGTTAATAATCATATAATCGAAGCAGTTTCGAAAATAAGACCGAGATTACGAATAGGACAAATACTGAATGTATACGAGGAAAAATTGATACATGTGTGTGTGCTCCACATATACCATATGATTTCGGGGATGGTGACCATAGGCAATATGCGAGTGCGAGTGAGAACACTCGAGTGAACGCATAAGAGTTTCTCTCACACACGCGAACTGGACAAGTCTAGGGAAACATGCAACAGAGATGCACTGACTACACATGTTCTTACTCGCACTCGTATACGCCGGTGATCACCATCATCGAAATCACACGGTATATTGTATTTGTCTTACACGAACGTCGAGATCTGAACTTTTTTAAATTCATTATATAATTTAAATTACATGGTACACCGGACAGAGTCCAGTTACGGTGTCCAATATATTTCCAACCACTGTTTAAATCGAGGTGAAAGAGGAACTTTTCTTCATTTTTGATTTTGATAATTACACATTTTTAGAAATTGGTTCTACGAATAAAGGTTTAAATGGTTAAACGTCAATAACTGCTGATATATATCGTCGGGACGTTGAAGTGTAACCTGGTTCTTTAGGACCAAAATTTAGTATCTGTTTCATATCAGCAACTTAGAAAGGATCAATATTGATTGTGAATACCTGTGCTGTTTATCTAAATTTGTATTTTACAACTTTATTATTTTAATATATAATAATGCAGTTTATTCGGCGTTTATAAAATAAACATATTTGCATATTAATCATGCATCGCTTGGTTTTTCCTCGTCAAGAACCCGAGTACAAGCAATAGTTCTCATATGTATTATACATACAGAGAAAGTTCGAGGATGTGGTACATAGGGAACGTGTGAGTGCAAGTAAGAACACACGGTGACGGCATAAGAGCCTCTCTATTTCGAGCTTATCCAGAAAATTATGTGCAACAGAGAGGTTCTTATGCCGTGTTATGACCCGGCTGATTTCAGTCCAGGGCCCCTATTCTCGAGCTCACGCGAGAAACTTTCGTATACGAATCTTTGAATCTTACCAATCTCGTTTCGGCTATTCCATACGGTCCACTACTTCATTGGTTAAAACTAAAGATTCGTATACGACAATTCTCGCACGACATTCGAGAATAGGGGCCCCGGTCATTGAGACACGAGGCGCGAGGATCGTGCACCCTGCACGAGACGCGCGAATCTTCGGATCTCTCTCGAGAAAGGAAACCAAGGAGAAAATTTTAAGCAGAGGTTGCCGGCAAAAAATTCAAGTTTATTCTCTTGAGAAAAAAAGGAAAAGTTGCGTTCAGGTTCGGAGTCGACTTTCGTCTACCTAGATGACCGATACGGGAGACTAAAGGCCATCACACGTGAAAAAACGTAAGCAGTAACAGTAAGGATTGACCAATCAGAAATACTATTCTTACGGAATTATGCTTAAACAGGCTTTCTGATTGGTCAATCCTTACTGTTACTGCTTACGTTTTTTCACGTGTGATGGCCTTGAGTACCTACTGTTACGACCTGGTCTAATCCAGTCCTGGTCGCTTTGAAACGCGAGGCGCTAGGATCGTTTTACCGCGTGAATGGGTTACATTCAAACGTGCGAGTAGCGCGAATTCCGGTAAAATTCAAGGACACAAGATAGAATTTAATGCAGAGGTTGCCGACAGGATTCAAAGTTTTATTGAC
This sequence comes from Xiphydria camelus, assembly GCA_963678675.1. NCBI lineage: Eukaryota > Metazoa > Arthropoda > Insecta > Hymenoptera > Xiphydriidae > Xiphydria > Xiphydria camelus. The sequence goes on along the minus strand of OY783193.1, from coordinate 24,569,365 downwards.
TGTAGAAACACACTGATGAATGAAGAGGCACTGCTCGGTATACTACACTGAACACAGAACAAAACTATACTCCCGCTCTCTTGTATTCGGTTGCGGTTTATATCTCTTACAACAGCTAGATAGTGGGGATAGCGTGGGCAATGCGGTACGCTCTAAATGGCTGCAAAGTGGTGTGAACGCGAGGGATGACGCTCCCCTGAGTCACACACCTAACGGGACCAAGCGGTGGTTGCTCGTAGCGTACGCAGGGATCGGAGTTCGTCGCTATTTCTCCGTAAAGCGGATTAAGTAGCCAACAGTTGGCGGTGATTAGCAGAATGATTTCGGTGACGCGTGACATACTAGGAATCGTCCGGCAATTAGCCTTCCGCGAAAGGTACGGGACTGCGAGCACATTCCAGCCCCCTGCTTGGCCTTATCATATCCCATCTTATCCCTCGAGTGACCTTTGTTCTACTAGAGTATACGCAAAGAAATATGCTAATAGCGAGAATTTGTAATACACGAGCTTTGAATTTGAGAGTCCTTTGAACACCCCGCGTTCCTTAGCGGAAACTATGATGGTTGTCGCTTCATGTAGACTTGTCCAAAGAACTGTCGTTCCATGAAAGCGTGACGGAACGTCACACTACGACGAGTACGACGCTGACAGGGTTGAATCAGGTTAAGTTTTGTAAATTCGGTGCATAAAAATAAATGTTCATAAAAAGTAATAGTGTAAAGTAGTGGCAACTGACCTCAAAGAAAATTAGATTAATTTAACTTAAGTCAGTTCGGTGTATAAAAATAATTTTTCGTAGAAAGTAATAGTGTAAAATAGTGGCAACTAACCTGAAAAAAATGTAGATTAATATTACTTAAGCGAAGTGTCGATAGTTTAAAGTAAAAATTGAACATTCATTCAAACTCCGTAAGAAACTGTGAACATAACCGTTGTAATGAATTAAAGTAATAAATAAATTTTATTGCTTATGTGTGTGCAATTATTATCTCTCTTTATTTATTAAATCATCCTAACGCACGTACAACCTCAGTAAGAAATTAAAAAATTAACTAATTCAAATCATTAATTAAAAATTTGATCATTAATTCAAATTTTTCTTATTCGTTATTTTTATATATTTATTCTTTCACGCCAAAGATTTTTTTCAAATTGAAATTAATTTATTCATATAAAAAGGAAGAAATATTATGTACAAATAAAATTGTAATACATTCATTGTATTAATATTTATAGTTATATATATTCTTTTAATAATTTTATACGAATATTTTCTTATATTTTTACAAGTACAAGACATATAATTCTTTCTTTATCATTAACTTTTCCTATATGATTACTATTAATAATTTATGGATGTAGTTTTAAAACTAATTATATATTTTCCCATTCAGTTCCTTACTCAGTATTTACAGATGGATGTCAGGAGCAAATTACACAGTGCTGAATTTGAGGTTGTCCTCCGGCCAAGGAGTTTTGGGATCCATTTTGCCCATAGCTTCGACGGCCCTCTCCGCACCGTCGATAGAGGATCGGCCAGTGCTATTATCTTCAAGTGCGTTGAGCTTTTCGACTTTGCGTTGTGGAAGCAGCAGGTGCGCCCTGCAAATTTCCTGCACCTTTGCATCCAGCATTGCTTGACGCTTCAGGCTGTCCTTATACTCGTCCTCCAAAAGATTGTTATTGTCCTGTAGACGCACTACGAACGAATCGTCATTGACCTGCAAGACCTATTCCTTCATCTGAAATACAGCGTAGTCATCACTACCAACCACCAGCAGATCGCTAGAATTTTCTCGCGAAAGTATTACGTACCTTGATGACCAAATCGATGGGTAATAATTTATCGCCTGCAGTTATTTCCGTGGTCGTTGAATGAATTTCTCTGAACCACTCTTTCACGCTGAACAATTGATTTCAGATCGCTTCGGTAAATAGATGTTTGTACGGGAAACAGGCTTTGGCCGATTCGATACTCAGTGCTCATGTTCTATTCCACTCCAATAGAAAATCTTCGGTGAGCAGCATTTCCAGCCTCACTTGCTCGTCGTCGACAAGTTTAACTAGCTCGAGGCCCTTGATGGTTATTATATCGACCGTATCTAACATGACTCGAAGATAGTCGAGCTTCCACTCAATGTGCGACCACCGTAATTGATCGGATGATAGCTCCGAGAAATGTCTCGGTGAAATATCTACAGATAACCTGATACCGCCGGAGGCCAATAAATTTACGGAGCGTTCGCGAGCTTCTATACCTGGGAAAAAAGAAAGAGAGGCAGGGAAATCATCAGCGTGAGATAGGGTGCGACGGCCTGGCGGAAGCGTACCTTCGATATCAAAGGTGGCTGTAGATTCGTCAGACAAGACGTTTCTAAAACCCACCAGCTCCGTCCACAATTGCAACAAGCGCAGATGAAGATTAGGACTCGAGGTGCCATCGAGACTAACGGAGATGGAATCGGACGTTAGAGCACTTTTGCATTTGCGTATGGCTTTCTAGCCATACGGATGAGTCAACATCTTGGCATGTTCGTACATAACGGGCTCGTTCTTGTTGAACGTTATCATGCAAACACCCTTGGCTACACGCATGGATCTTCTCGGACTCTGTTACACACTGGTGGAATCCAATCGTACCATAACGGAGATTACGAAAGTGGACATGAATTCAGATATTTATAATTATCTCGGAGACTACAATAAGGTGATGTCACGGTGACCTGAAAACACTTAACTATCCTGGAGTCATCTGGGAGTTTGTCTTAATCCGTTATTATTAATACTATACTTATAAAGTAATATTAATATTACATGATTTGGTTTATATCAAAGCTTTTCAGTAGAGCCCTCCTCGTATAGTTGAAAGAAATAAACTTTGATATATTCCATATCCCTGGTACATGCGATAGAATGATGATTTAATAAATAAAGAGAGATAATAATTGCACATAAGCAATAAAATTTATTTATTACTTTAATTCATTACGACGGTTATGTTCACAGTTTCTTACGGAGTTTGAATGAATGTTCAATTTTTACTTTAAACTATCGACACTTCGCTTAAGTAATATTAATCTACATTTTTTCAGGTTAGTTGCCACTATTTTACACTATTACTTTCTACGAAAATTTATTTTTATACACCGAACTGACTTAAGTTAAATTAATCTAATTTTCTTTGAGGTCAGTTGCCACTACTTTACACTATTACTTTTTATGAACATTTATTTTTATGCACCGAATTTACAAAACAACCTGATTCTACCGTATGTATCATGCCAAATTAAACAAGCAGATATACCGACACTGCCGAAACTTTACCGACGGTCAAGAATTTTATAGTTAGAGTTGGCTTGAGAAGAGTGCGCTGTGTGTGCTGCGTGAGAGCGAAACGTGTCAAACGTCTGATTTCCCGATAGCTGTTAATTCAAGAGATCGAAGTGTTTCATCTATTATTCAATACTTCGATTTTCCGAATTGACAGCTATCGGGAAATCAGACGTTTGACACTTTTCGCTCTCACGCAGCACACACAGCGCACTCTTCTCAAGCCAACTCTAACTATAAAATTCTTGACCGTCGGTAAAGTTTCGGCAGTGTCGGTATATCTGCTTGTTTAATTTGGCATGATACATACGGTACCCTGCCAGCGTCGTACTCGTCGTAGGTACTTAACGGGCGTTGCTTCACCCGGTGGATCAGGGAAGGGAGGAATGTAGGATCGGTAAAATCGCGGTTACCATTATCGGCGGACGTTAGCCTAGTAAGGGCCGGTATTATAAAGCTGTACCTACCGTATGTATCATGCCAAATTAAACAAGCAGATATACCGACACTGCCGAAACTTAACCGACGGTCAAGGATTTTATAGTTAGAGTTGGCTTGAGAAGAGTGCGCTGTGTGTGCTGCGTGAGAGCGAAAAGTGTCAAACGTCTGATTTCCCGATAGCTGTCAATTCGGAAAATCGAAGTATTGAATAATAGATGAAACACTTCGATCTCTTGAATTAACAGCTATCGGGAAATCAGACGTTTGACACTTTTCGTTCTCACGCAGCACACACAGCGCACTCTTCTCAAGCCAACTCTAACTATAAAATTCTTGACCGTCGGTAAAGCTTCGGCAATGTCGGTATATCTGCTTGTTTAATTTGGCATGATACATACGGTAGTTGAACCTCCGGTTGCCCAACCCCCGGTTGAGGATCAACCCACGGTTCGAACAAATTCGGTATTATAAACGTAGTTTTGACTGTCGGTTCGTCAACCTGAAGTTGAAATTTATTTGTAGATGTTGGCAATGCTGCCGGTTGATTCTTAACCAATGAGAAGCAAGGTTCAATGGAAATATTTTCTGAAAACTCAAACACTTCGTGACACATTCATTTTAGGTTAATTTCCTTGATGTGGTATTAAACGTGTTCATCGTGTTATTCGAGTAATTATTCAATTGCATTGTTTTGAAATGGCTGCAAAGAACAGAAGAATTATTTATTCTGATGCAGACTGTCACCGTCTTGTAGATATAATAATAAATTATCGAAGTATCGTAGAAAATAAAAAAACGGATGCGGTCACATGGAAGGAAAAGGTAACAGGTAACCTATTTAATGTAATACAATAATATAATTATATAAATTCAATTGTAGACTGCTGCTTGGGAGAAAATAACAGAGACATATAATTTGTCAACAACCGAACCCAGAAATTCGGAGCAGCTACGTTGCAAATATGACAATTTAAAAAAAGAAGTACGTAAATATGAGGCAGCGAAGAAGCAGATGGTTTATAAAACTGGAGGTGGTACAGAGGGGCCTGATATAAAAGCAGCACTCAAACTGCTTTTTGATAAAATAAAAAGTATAATCAGCTTCTCGATAAATGGTTTGGAACCAAGCGAGGGTGATAGCGATATGTTAGATGTAGAGGAATATTGTACGTATACTATCCATATTAGATTTTTCTTAAATTTCTGTAAATAAAACACATTAATATTGACATTTTCTTATATTTGTATAAAATAAATGTTATACATTTAGGTGATAGAGAAGCCAATATAGAAGTGCCTAATGTTAGCTCTCATCCGATAATTTTAAATGACATCCAAGTATCGGAGGAAATTCCTACTACGTCCCAACCTATGCAGGTTCTTGCTCCTGAAGTAAATAAAGGTAATGTAAATGAAACAGCAACCTTACATTTGCAGGCAGTAACAATTGTTATTATTTATCCATACAGATTGGTCTGATTATACACCGAAAATGTTAAAATCAAGAAAACATACGCTATTACAAATAAAGCGAAAGAAAACGGACACATCAGGAGGCGATGATGAAACTATTAAGGTAAAAATGTTTAATTTAAAGAAACAATTATTAGAAGAGGAAGCAGCTAGAGATAGGGAGTTCCATGCAGTGAGAATGAGGAAGGAGGAAGTAGAACAGGAGCTCTGTAACGAGAAGCTGCTACATCAAAAACTTCAAAATGAAAAGCTCCAGCTTGAAATTGGCCTCCTAAAAAGACAGTTATGATACTGAAATTTCAGGTTTTCAGGTAAACTTAGGATAGGTTAGCTGTTGTGTAACTGTAAGATACCGCTCTTTAGTCTCGTAATCCACTTCGTATCTTTCGTACCAAACACCAGCTACTATTATTTTCTCCCAAATATTCCCAGATCCATCCTCGACCATACCCCGATAAATCACGAAATCTTCCAATAGTCCAATAACTCCGGCTTGAAATGGTCCTCCTTCTCCAGTAAAGTTCAGTTCTTGGAGTAGAGTAAAAAGAAGACCGGATTTACTATCAAAAAGTCCTTGAGAACCTTGCGCGTAACTGTCCGTTTGCTTTCGACGCGGTTCTTTATTATACGTGATTATACTTTGTGGACAACAATACTCAGGATAAATCATTCTAGTAACCGAAGACATTCGCGTTTATTGGTGGAACCCAACATAACATAAAATTGTTGCAGGTCTATCTTTCCCTCTCGAGACCAGTCGGGGATGGTACGTTGAGGATCCAAGAACCGAGTGTGTGCAGCAGCAGAAAACATTTAATTTGTCTAACCCTTATTCTGGCAGTCAAAAAAGACACAGTAGATATATTTTTTTCTAATTCTATGAAAATATTCGTAAAATAACGTATTATATAACGGAAAAATAACGTATTATTATATGAGATCCTTGAAATAAAACGAGTCTAAGTGCCTATTTCACAGTTTCGAAATAATCAAGGATAAAGTTATTTAGATTTACAAAATTCAAGATCTCTATGCATGTGATCTCTAATATTTACCATTTTATTCAAAATATTTATAAATCATTTCCAAAAACTAGACAACTAGGTACCTAAATCTGCACTTAAGTCCATATATAGAAAAAGTCACTTGAATCCCTTTTATTCCAAGGCCCTAATATGATACGTTGGCCGATTAAGTGCTAAAATCATAAGTAAATCCCCATGAAGACTCTTTTTCAATGATAAATAACAAAGCAATAGAATTAAGACGTATTGAGTTATTACATTGCAATAAAATATAGAAGAACACTTAAGAAGTTTCAGCAAGAGCAACTAGTTGTAACACTAATTGTTATTAGGCTCTAGTAAATTTAGAAAATATACAATAAAATCTTCTCTAAAATTATGATGATTATTATCAGCAACCGCATTATTTTCATCAGCGTCTAACAAATCAAAATTAATGTTTGGGTCCTGAATGGGATCTTGCTCGTTCATACTACGGGCTACATTATGTAACACTGCACATGCTACTATTACTGATTGTGCCATATCAATAGATAGCCTCATTCCAAGAGACAGAATAGGAAACCTTCGTTTCAGTACACCGAATAACCTTTCAATAGGGTTTCGAGTTCTAATTTGTGATTCATTAAACAGTTGTTCCGCTTGTGTTGCTGGATTAAGTATCGGTGTTATAACGTATCTTTTTAAAGCATATCCTGAATCGCCAAGCAGTACTCCATTACCAAATTCCTCATTTTCAAATCGGGCCTTCACTCGACTGTTATTAAATATTGTCTGGTCATGAGTTGAACCAGGCCAACGAGCAACAATATCCCTGATAAATAAATCTGCATCTCCTACTACTTGAACATTCAGTGAAAAATAGCCCTTCCGATTTCTAAAGAATTCTGCATTATCTCCTCCTATAAACACATATTAATAATTAAATAAGTACATATACAGATCAAAATGCAAAACATAAAAATTACTTGGTGAAATTATTCTGATATGGGTACAATCGATGGCACCTATCACTCGAGGAAATCGAGCTACATTGAAAAACTTCTGTTTCACCGTTTCTTGATCTGGCTGGTTGCTTGGCATTTTTATATAGTCTGGTGCTAATGAAATTATTCTCCTAAGTACTTTCTTGATGACTTGGCCCGCTGTGGTTTTATGTATACCCGCAAAGTCACCAATGCTTTGAAGAATACATCCAGTAGCACAAAACCTTAGAACAAGTAGTATCTGTTGCATTGCAGTAACAGGATGATTCCTGAAAAATTCGCAAGCATGTAAAATATATTTGCTTTTATATGGTTCAAATTTACCTTTCAGTTCTTGGTGCTATGTCATTTCCAATTCTCTGCTCTAGCATTATCACCGTCTCTTTACTCAGGCGAAATCTCATTTTGAACTCTTCATCATTCCATCTTTCGAAATGATTGACACGGAATCTAAAATTTCTCGGAGCCCTATGAACTACTACCCTTCTACGTTCGTCACACTCTGCATCAGAATCACTAGAATCTTCACTGTCGGTACTTTCTTCCCAAAGTCTTATATTATTTCTATCATTACACGATGATGCCATTTTTATTTTTATAAAGAATTATATTTAAAACACTATACTGTAATTATATTTGACACTGTACTCACTATATTATTAAAGAATTATATTTAAAACACTATACTGTAATTATATTTGACACTGTACTCACTATATTATTAATAATATACCTATTCAGGTTATAGAGACACAGTAATTTGACGGTGAAACGAACGGCAAGTTGAACTAGCTGAATGCGCTGAATACACTATGCTGGACGAGGCACTGTTCACTTGATTACACATATTAAATAACGTGCATTTGGTTGCGGTTTATATATCTTACAACTAACAGTAGTGGGGATAGCGTGAGCGATGCGGTACCCCCTGGTCTTTCTCCCCTTTACAAAGTTGACATGCATAGAACAGTATTAATGAGTGGTTACTGCGGGGGGGGGGGGGGGGGGGTATTCCATTCCGTTTGGCAATTAGCTTTCCGAGTGAGATTATAATTACATTTGCAACCTTTCATCGTCGAGCCATATCGCTTTGCTATTGTGCCCGATGACGAGCTTGATACTAAATTAGAAAGGTATTTTAGATCGCGATGATACTGAACGGTAGGAATCGGCGTGTAGAATTATCGTAATGGATGTTCCCGAAAAAGATACGGGACTGCAATTGCGTCAGCAGCACACGCGTGTTGGAACAAAAACGAAAGCAAAGTTTACGGAATAGGTAAAATATGTTAACACTCTTCGATTTGCCGCCTATTCTACCTTTCTTGAAGTTACGTTCTTACTATTTCAACCGAGAGTTGACAGTCAAACCCAACGTCATCTAGTAGTTGACTGAACCTCCGCTCAACCGTCAGTTCAACCTCCGGTCGATATTTATAATACGCAAACTGCAGTTTAACCGCCGGTTGAAGCTCAACCTTCGGTCAACCGGGCTTTATAATACCGGCCCTAAATCAGCTGTGCGCACTGTTGCCCCATCATCGTTACTCGTCCCCACCACTTTGCGGTTTCAAGAAAAATCTCAGTTTTTAAGTTTTAATTTCTCTGAAACTATATGACTCAGCGCTTTCAGTTTTTGTGAACATAATCCTACAATATCATTTTATTCGCCGTTAGTTTTTCTTTAACATTGTAAGATTGGTTCTGTAGTTATAGCTCAAAACGTCACTGAGGTACCGTCTTTCTACATGTTAGCTATTGAAAGTCAGTGTAGAAAATGCTACTTTGAATTAACATTTTCTTTTAAACTACATGGCTCAGCGTTTTGAAATTTTGGGAATCGATGGGTAATATTTCAGTCTTTTGATTGGCAAAATTTCATGAGATTCGTAAGACCATGGAAATACCTTAAGAAGCCGTCAGTGTTTAATGTTAATGTGCAAACGTTTCTTTAGTGCACGTTGAGTGTAAATGTTTTTTTAGTGCACGTTGAGTGTAAACGTGGGTTATTCGTGTCCAGCCTTACTTTCTTAAATACGTTCCAAAAAATGTCAAAAGGATTCCTTAAGAAAAAAAATACTAAAACAGCAAACAGTATCGAATTATTTAAATAACGATATAATTAACCATAACGAATGTGTGTACTGCATCACGCAAATGGTTAAAAATCGCATGGACACGAATGACCAACATTTACACGGAATGGGTTAAAACATTCGGGGCAAGATCTTTGGAATAAGGACCTACGAGCAGAAAATAAGTATTATCCAGCTTTCTGCATAGAAGGGTAAGTATTAATAGCTAATTTCATGAAATTATTTGCAAGAGGCAGATAGATGAATAAGTTTCTTTATTATCTCATATGCTTGTCTTTCATAGAGTTGCAGATCCAGCGTTATCGATGCAGCCAGGATGGAAAAATTGTCCGGAGGAGGTACGCGAGGTTCAGGAAGGCCAGAGATTCCATCGACTCGGAGGCAAAGTAACATGGAAAGGGGACCGCAGGCATTGGTCAGTGCGGCAGCTCAGCTATCGAGTAAGTAACGTCCCTGAGATTAACAGTAGGCAACGAAAAAAAAATTAATATCTTATAAGAGGAGTATTATATCGAATTCGTATTTCAGATCAGAGGAAGGAGCATAAGATCCGGTGCTCTACAGGCTACGTCGTAGGACCATGCAGAGCAATCCAGTCGTCACTGAAGATTTGGCTCCACATCTCCCGAAGATTCCTCGACAGCGATATCTGGTTCCATTTGAGAGGAATGTGTATGTTTTCTCCAGTGTCATTAACCAATTTAGTCTGAAACCTCATAGATTACTACATAATCGAAATTGCATAAGTCATCCGTCAAATTGACAGGGTTCCCTAATTTAGTGTAAAATCTCATAGATTCTTAAGATAATATTACTTCTGTTGCCTGTAGTTTAATATATATATAAGAGTTGGGGAACAATACACGAATTGTTTCTCTGTAAACAAAGTTTTTTCTATTTTATACAAACAAAACCTTAGCCTAACCTAACCTAAACTAATTGATTCCGTACAAACAAAACCAGTCTAATAACTTAAACTAATTAATCCTACCTGTAAACAAGGAACAACATTCAATGTCGTTATTCACCCTGTTGTTTCTTGACAACTATCGTTTAGTCTTAGGTTCTTAATTCCTCTTAATTCTTAACTTTGACTTCTTGCGACATGTTTGCTTCGTAGTTTACATCGTCTTTTCTCACACCACGTGTCCCTTGTGTAATTCGGTTGTCTGTTTCCATAGGAGGTCTGACTTACCGACTCGATTTAAGCGCTAGATTCAAATAGACTTAGGATACTTTCCTTACATCTCCCCCCCTCAAAATTAAAGATATGGTACATAGTTTCGGTACGAAATTACACGAAGTTGTAGTTAAGCGCCCACGGTGTCTGTTTCATTTGGAATGTTAAGTGTTGGGATGAGTTTAGAGATATGAAATAAATTTGATTCTGATTTCTTGTGTCCTGTATCAATTTCGTACATTGATTTTGATATTTTTTTCAAAATTTTGTAAGGACCGATTCTTAATTCCTCTAATTTTGTTCGATTCAGTTGATTACCATTTTCAACTTATACTGAGTCCCCAATATTAAAGTTATAATCTTTTCTATTTTTATCATACAATTTTTTATTGTAATCATGGTATTTGGTACTGTTCTCGAAGGCAATTGCCCTATCATTTTCTAGAGTATTGTTATCTCTTGTTTTTTTTTAACTCGTTCGGTAATATTGAGGTGTCTTCACCTTGTAATAAATATTTTGGACTGAACTTAGTGACTGTGTGTTCCGTTTCATTATATTTTTCTATACACTTGTGTGCTATAGTTGTCCATGCGTATCTTTTTTCCTCATTTATTGCACATCTGATTTTATTTATTAAAGTTTGATTAAGTCTTTCGTTTAAGCCATTAGAGAATAGTGCATTGGCTGCTGTGAAAATCTTCGTGATTTTCTTTTCTTCTAGGTAATTTTTGAATTCTGTGGAGTTTATGCCCGGATATTGATCTGTTAAAATTATTTCTATGTTATGTTCTTTGAGTACGTTTTCCGTTAATTTAATGAAATCGTTTGCCTTTTGCGTTTTTGATGTTAATATGTAAGCGAATCTTGTAAAATGATCTACTAGGAGATGTAAGTATTTCTTTGTGGATCGTCAACCACCGAATCCACCTATTGTGTCTATGGAAACTATTTCAAACGGTTTTTTTGCGGGACCGAGATGAGACATTAGACCAATTTTGTCTTGTCCTCTTGATTTATTTTTTATACAAATCTCGCAATTTTTGCATGTGTGCTTTATATTCTCCGAAATATTTTTTGCTGTATAATGTGGCAATATTTTAGTTTGCATTTGTTTTACGCCGATGTGGCAAAAATTTTTGTGAACGTTTTCTATCAATTTCTTAGAAAAATCTTCTGATAGTACTATTTTTTCTTTTTGTCTTATTTTTTTATAGTACAGATTATCTTTGAAGAGTAATCTGTCTTTTGTAGCTGTTATATCGTTATTCTTATTTTGATCTTCTAAAATATCATCTATTTTTATTAAATTTACGATTTTTAATTGATCATCTTCGTTTTCTTGAGACTCTAATACTGGGTTTCTACTTAAGCAGTCTGCTTCTAAGTTGTTTTTACCTGGACGGTATATTATTTGGAAATCATATTGTGATAAATAATAAGTGAGATCACCTAATTCTTCATCCGTTCTAGATTTGATGTTCATTTTTTCCAGTGGTTTGTGGTCTGAAAATACTTTGAATGGTCTATTTATAAGCCAGTATTGCCAGTATTTCACTGATTCTTTAATTGCTAAGCATTCTAAGTAAATTGCTTTTTTCTTTTTTTGTGATTCGTTCAGTTTCTTTGAAAAATATGCTACCGGTTTTTCGATTTTTCCATTTGGCTGTGGTTGTTTTAATATGGCTCCTATACCTTGCAAACTTGCGTCTGTGTATATGTGTATTGGCCGGTCTGGATCGAAGATGGCTAATACTGGTTTCGAGCAAAGGAAATCTTTCATGTATTCGAAAGCTTTTTGACAGTCTTTGGACCAAATGAATTTCTGTCCTTTTCTTAGTAAGTTATGTAAAGGTTCTAAAATTAATGAAATTTTTGGGACGTATGTATTGTAAAAGTTAATTTTCCCTAGGAATTGTCTGATGTTTTTTTTATTTTTCGGTACTGGAAAATTTTTTATTGAAATGAGATTATCCTTTATTGGAGAAATTGAGTTGTGTCTTATAATGTGACCTAACTATAGTACAGAATCTAATGCAAATGTGCATTTTGAAAATTTTAATCTGAATCCTTCTTTTGTTATTGCTTCTATTAGTTGTGATAGGTGATTTATATGTTCTTCGAAGGACTTTGAAAAGATTAGTACATCATCAATATAGTTTAATGTGAAATCTGATAGTTTATATTTTCTTATTATATTACTCAATATTCTTTGAAAAATAGCTGATGTTTTTAACCCGAATGGTAAACAAGTCCATTGAAATTGTCCCTCTTGGGTCACAAATGCCGTTTTCCTTTTGTCTTCAATTCTTAAAGGGATAGACCAAAATGCAGAATTTTTGTCAAGTTTCGAAAAATATTTGCAGTTTCTTGTTTTTATTACTAAATCTTCAATTAGTGGGAATGGTTGTGATTGGGGAACTATTATCTTATTCAGATCCCTAAAATCTATGCATAGTCTTGATCTCTTATTTTCATCTTTTTTATATGCTGATGTAACTGGAGCATGAAAAGGACTGTATGATTCTTCTATTAGATTTCTTTTAAGTAATTGTGAGATTTGTTCCTCTATTTCTTTTTTATCTTCGATGGTGCATCGGTAAGGTCTTTTGCTACAATATTTATCTACTATGAGATCTATTCTGGCTTCGTACCCTTTTACTACGCCTATATCGTATTTGTCTTTTGCAAATATATTTTTATATTTATCTATGAGATTTTTTATTATATTTTCTTCATAATGACTCAAGTGATTTGTTAAGACTTCGAAATTGTCTAAATCCACGTGTTCATTGAAGTTTATTCGATCTTCTTGTTTTTCTGTGAGATCAAAGTGTTTTTGTTCTATCTCAAGGTTTTCATTTTGTCTTAGCTTGATTTTTTTTATGCAATCTAATCCTATTAGAAAGTCGTAGTCGAAATTTTCGTGATTGATTATGAATACGTCTATGTATTCTTCTATATTCAATATTTTTACTTTAATTTTTATCAATTCTTCTGATCTATACACACCATTAATTGTTCTTAGGTTAACTTTTTGTTTTAAATTAATCCTTTTTTGTTTCAGATGGACTAATTTTGAATTTATAAGTGAAACATTTGAGCCTGAATCGTAGATAGCGGATACTTTCAAAGTGTTGTTTAATGTTAACGGAAGTCTAATTAATGGTGGAATTACTAGTTTTTTGGATCAGTATCACTTAGTTCTACCTCCAATATTGAATTATTAACATGTCTTGTTTTGTTTTGTGTATCTTTAAACCAGCATTCAGCTTCAGGATGGAAGCGTGTACCTTTGCCCTTATTTATACAAATTTCGCATGGCTTTTTCTCTGTGTTTTCTTTGTAATTTTTATTTCTTTTGAAATCTGTTTTCTTGTGAATTAAGTGTTCTAGTTTACCTATTTCGTAGTACAAGTCTTCGGTAATATTTAATTTTTCTCTATCAATTCTATCAGCTACGAAATTTGGCAGGCCACTAGCAATCAGATCAATCAATGTTCCCTTATCAATAGATTTTCTTGTTTCTAGTAAAAGTTTTTCTTTTTTTATCGCATAATCTAGTAAAGAGCCTGTTTGATATTTAAATTGTAGCGCATATCTTATTGGATTCCAACCGTTATTCGCAAATGTAGTACAAAAATTCTTCTTCCAATCTTTCCAGTTCGCTTGAACGGTTAACTTTGCAAGTGTACAACTATACCAATCTATGGCACTTTTTTCCATGAATGATTTTAAAATTTCAATTTTTTCCTCATCCTTAGTTATATCAAACCGTTCGCATTCTTTCTCAAAATTAATTATCCATTGTATAATCCATAATATAATAAATCCATAATATAATATAATATAATCCATAATAAAAGTTAAGTTAAATGAATCTCATATATTATTAAACAATCGAAATTGAATAAGTCACCCGTCACATTGACGGGGTTCCGTAAACCTAGTGATAGTAAAGTAGGAATAATAAAATTTTACTTGTCTTAGTATTATACATTATTTTTCTAAATTTGTAATGCTATCGCTATATATTGTAACCCAATTTTAATTATCAATCAAATATAAAAATTTAATTCTAACCTCAAATGTTCTTCATTACCGACTCATTACCGACAACGCAACCTTGTCCCAAGCGCCATAGTCTACCTTGAAACAAGCTTGCATAGCATACCTACTGTCACAACATTGAAACGCGTAACGGATTTGCCTTGCATCAGCCTTGTTTTGCAACCTTGCCGGCCAACCTTGTAACAAGCTTCCCCGATAGCCAGGTGGCTTCACAGTGGTGGCACTGTGGGACCACGCGGTGACTTTGCAGCGGCAGCTGAGGCAACTTTCCTTCATCAGCGAGTTCACGACAGACATCCGCTACATCGAAGGCCCTTCGAATGAAGTCGCCGACGCGTTTTCACGCATCGACGCCTTCAGAATGCCTACAACCATCGATTTCGACGAACTGGCGCAAACCCAGTCACAGGATCCCGAGCTCAGAGATCTCATCAATGACACAAACTCATCCCTGCGGTTGCAGAAACTCACACACGGTCCAGACCACCAGGCCATTTACTGCGGCGTCTCTACGACGGATATACGCCCTTTCGTGCCTCAACAGCTTCGCCGTAAAATCTTCGAAGCATTCCACAATCTGTCACATCCGAGCGGACGCGCTACTGGGAAGATCATCGCCCAGCGGTACGTCTGGCCATCGATGAACAAAGATATAACGCTCTGGGCCAGGAACTGCATCACTTGCCAACGATCGAAGATTGGTCGCCACGTCCATGTGGAGCCAGCGAAATTCACGGAACCCGACCAACGTTTTGACCATATCCACATCGACCTGGTAGGACCAATGCCAGAGTCACAGGGATTCAAATACGCACTCACCATGGTCGATCGTTTCACCAGGTGGCCCGAAGCCATCCCAATCCGGGACATCACAGCACCAACTGTAGCGAACGCCTTCTTCACTCATTGGATTGCCCGATTCGGCACGCCAAAAATTGTTACTACCGATCAGGTAACGCAGTTTGAAAGCACGCTGTTTACGGCGCTGTCAAAACTAGTCGGTGGAAAGCGAATCAGAACCACCGCTTTACACCCTCCTGCGAACGGCATGATCGAACGCTGGCACCGCACGTTAAAAACAGCAATAAAATGCCACGCTACGGAGAAATGGACACAGGTTCTGCCAACAGTTCTGTTAGGATTGAGGACGTGCTACAAGGAAGAGCTGCGAGCATCACCGGCCGAATACCTCTATGGTACAACACTAAGGATCCCTGGAGAATTCTTCACGAACGAAGACCCTCCAGAGGACCCACACTTCTTCCTAGAGGACTTTAGACAACATATTAGAAACGTCAAGCCGGTACCAGCTGCGCACCACTGTAAGCAGAAAACCTTCTGCTACAGGGACCTATACACCTGTACTCATGTCTTCCTGAGGCTCGATCACGTCAAACGACCTCTCGAACAGCCGTATTCAGGACCCCACGAAGTCATCAAGCGAATCGATGACCGGGTCTTTACCATCCGAGTAAACGGAAAAGACAGCAACGTCAGCGTTGAACGGTTGAAACCAGGTCACATTGCCACTGACGATGCCGTCGAAAATCAACAACCTACAACCAGCCAACAGCCAGCAGCGCCTGATCAGGCGCCACGAACGTACCCAGGCAAGAGGAAGGTTACGTTCAACCATGAAGCAGCGACGGAGAGTTCCAGCCACCAACTCTCCACTTAGGGGGGGGGGGGGGGACCCGACACACACCGCCAGCGCTCCACGCGGAGAGGAGGTGTAGTCACGAGACTACACAGTCGGTAGGAGTCTCTCTCGCGACGCGATCACGTGTACCGTATGTCCATCTCTGTACTGGCCAGTTTGAAAGTTACCTTCGGATAGGCTTGGTCGGTAATCGAGACATTTATACCGTAATTATAATTATTTTCGTAATTTCCATTATTCACAAATTCACAATTTCGAGGTTAGACGCTTCAATCTCCCGAATTGACATCAACTCTAACTGCCGACTCGACTTCTACCGTATGAAATGACTCGAGTACCGACCAAGCCTATCCGAAGATAACTTTCAAACTGGACAGTACAGAGACGGACATACGATATACCGTAATTATAATTATTTTCGTAATTTCCATTATTCACAAATTCACAATTTCGAGGTTAGACGCCTCGATCTCCCGAATTGACATCAACTCTAACTGCCGACTCGACTTCTACCGTATTAAGGGCCGGTATTATAAAGCCCGGTTGACCGAAGGTTGAGCTTCAACCGGCGGTTAAACTGCAGTTTGCGTATTATAAATATCGACCGGAGGTTGAACTGACGGTTGAGCGGAGGTTCAGTCAACTACTAGATGACGTTGGGTTTGACTGTCAACTCTCGGTTGAAATAGTAAGAACGTAACTTCAAGAAAGGTAGAATAGGCGGCAAATCGAAGAGTGTTAACATATTTTACCTATTCCGTAAACTTTGCTTTCGTTTTTGTTCCAACACGCGTGTGCTGCTGACGCAATTGCAGTCCCGTATCTTTTTCGGGAACATCCATTACGATAATTCTACACGCCGATTCCTACCGTTCAGTATCATCGCGATCTAAAATACCTTTCTAATTTAGTATCAAGCTCGTCATCGGGCACAATAGCAAAGCGATATGGCTCGACGATGAAAGGTTGCAAATGTAATTATAATCTCACTCGGAAAGCTAATTGCCAAACGGAATGGAATACCCCCCCCCCCCCCCCCGCAGTAACCACTCATTAATACTGTTCTATGCATGTCAACTTTGTAAAGGGGAGAAAGACCAGGGGGTACCGCATCGCTCACGCTATCCCCACTACTGTTAGTTGTAAGATATATAAACCGCAACCAAATGCACGTTATTTAATATGTGTAATCAAGTGAACAGTGCCTCGTCCAGCATAGTGTATTCAGCGCATTCAGCTAGTTCAACTTGCCGTTCGTTTCACCGTCAAATTACTGTGTCTCTATAACCTGAATAGGTATATTATTAATAATATAGTGAGTACAGTGTCAAATATAATTACAGTATAGTGTTTTAAATATAATTCTTTATAAAAATAAAAATGGCATCATCGTGTAATGATAGAAATAATATAAGACTTTGGGAAGAAAGTACCGACAGTGAAGATTCTAGTGATTCTGATGCAGTGTGTGACGAACGTAGAAGGGTAGTAGTTCATAGGGCTCCGAGAAATTTTAGATTCCGTGTCAATCATTTCGAAAGATGGAATGATGAAGAGTTCAAAATGAGATTTCGCCTGAGTAAAGAGACGGTGATAATGCTAGAGCAGAGAATTGGAAATGACATAGCACCAAGAACTGAAAGGTAAATTTGAACCATATAAAAGCAAATATATTTTACATGCTTGCGAATTTTTCAGGAATCATCCTGTTACTGCAATGCAACAGATACTACTTGTTCTAAGGTTTTGTGCTACTGGATGTATTCTTCAAAGCATTGGTGACTTTGCGGGTATACATAAAACCACAGCGGGCCAAGTCATCAAGAAAGTACTTAGGAGAATAATTTCATTAGCACCAGACTATATAAAAATGCCAAGCAACCAGCCAGATCAAGAAACGGTGAAACAGAAGTTTTTCAATGTAGCTCGATTTCCTCGAGTGATAGGTGCCATCGATTGTACCCATATCAGAATAATTTCACCAGGTAATTTTTATGTTTTGCATTTTGATCTGTATATGTACTTATTTAATTATTAATATGTGTTTATAGGAGGAGATGATGCAGAATTCTTTAGAAATCGGAAGGGCTATTTTTCACTGAATGTTCAAGTAGTAGGAGATGCAGATTTATTTATCAGGGATATTGTTGCTCGTTGGCCTGGTTCAACTCATGACCAGACAATATTTAATAACAGTCGAGTGAAGGCCCGATTTGAAAATGAGGAATTTGGTAATGGAGTACTGCTTGGCGATTCAGGATATGCTTTAAAAAGATACGTTATAACACCGATACTTAATCCAGCAACACAAGCGGAACAACTGTTTAATGAATCACAAATTAGAACTCGAAACCCTATTGAAAGGTTATTCGGTGTACTGAAACGAAGGTTTCCTATTCTGTCTCTTGGAATGAGGCTATCTGTTGATATGGCACAATCAGTAATAGTAGCATGTGCAGTGTTACATAATGTAGCCCGTAGTATGAACGAGCAAGATCCCATTCAGGACCCAAACATTAATTTTGATTTGTTAGACGCTGATGAAAATAATGCGGTTGCTGATAATAATCATCATAATTTTAGAGAAGATTTTATTGTATATTTTCTAAATTTACTAGAGCCTAATAACAATTAGTGTTACAACTAGTTGCTCTTGCTGAAACTTCTTAAGTGTTCTTCTATATTTTATTGCAATGTAATAACTCAATACGTCTTAATTCTATTGCTTTGTTATTTATCATTGAAAAAGAGTCTTCATGGGGATTTACTTATGATTTTAGCACTTAATCGGCCAACGTATCATATTAGGGCCTTGGAATAAAAGGGATTCAAGTGACTTTTTCTATATATGGACTTAAGTGCAGATTTAGGTACCTAGTTGTCTAGTTTTTGGAAATGATTTATAAATATTTTGAATAAAATGGTAAATATTAGAGATCACATGCATAGAGATCTTGAATTTTGTAAATCTAAATAACTTTATCCTTGATTATTTCGAAACTGTGAAATAGGCACTTAGACTCGTTTTATTTCAAGGATCTCATATAATAATACGTTATTTTTCCGTTATATAATACGTTATTTTACGAATATTTTCATAGAATTAGAAAAAAATATATCTACTGTGTCTTTTTTGACTGCCAGAATAAGGGTTAGACAAATTAAATGTTTTCTGCTGCTGCACACACTCGGTTCTTGGATCCTCAACGTACCATCCCCGACTGGTCTCGAGAGGGAAAGATAGACCTGCAACAATTTTATGTTATGTTGGGTTCCACCAATAAACGCGAATGTCTTCGGTTACTAGAATGATTTATCCTGAGTATTGTTGTCCACAAAGTATAATCACGTATAATAAAGAACCGCGTCGAAAGCAAACGGACAGTTACGCGCAAGGTTCTCAAGGACTTTTTGATAGTAAATCCGGTCTTCTTTTTACTCTACTCCAAGAACTGAACTTTACTGGAGAAGGAGGACCATTTCAAGCCGGAGTTATTGGACTATTGGAAGATTTCGTGATTTATCGGGGTATGGTCGAGGATGGATCTGGGAATATTTGGGAGAAAATAATAGTAGCTGGTGTTTGGTACGAAAGATACGAAGTGGATTACGAGACTAAAGAGCGGTATCTTACAGTTACACAACAGCTAACCTATCCTAAGTTTACCTGAAAACCTGAAATTTCAGCATCATAACTGTCTTTTTAGGAGGCCAATTTCAAGCTGGAGCTTTTCATTTTGAAGTTTTTGATGTAGCAGCTTCTCGTTACAGAGCTCCTGTTCTACTTCCTCCTTCCTCATTCTCACTGCATGGAACTCCCTATCTCTAGCTGCTTCCTCTTCTAATAATTGTTTCTTTAAATTAAACATTTTTACCTTAATAGTTTCATCATCGCCTCCTGATGTGTCCGTTTTCTTTCGCTTTATTTGTAATAGCGTATGTTTTCTTGATTTTAACATTTTCGGTGTATAATCAGACCAATCTGTATGGATAAATAATAACAATTGTTACTGCCTGCAAATGTAAGGTTGCTGTTTCATTTACATTACCTTTATTTACTTCAGGAGCAAGAACCTGCATAGGTTGGGACGTAGTAGGAATTTCCTCCGATACTTGGATGTCATTTAAAATTATCGGATGAGAGCTAACATTAGGCACTTCTATATTGGCTTCTCTATCACCTAAATGTATAACATTTATTTTATACAAATATAAGAAAATGTCAATATTAATGTGTTTTATTTACAGAAATTTAAGAAAAATCTAATATGGATAGTATACGTACAATATTCCTCTACATCTAACATATCGCTATCACCCTCGCTTGGTTCCAAACCATTTATCGAGAAGCTGATTATACTTTTTATTTTATCAAAAAGCAGTTTGAGTGCTGCTTTTATATCAGGCCCCTCTGTACCACCTCCAGTTTTATAAACCATCTGCTTCTTCGCTGCCTCATATTTACGTACTTCTTTTTTTAAATTGTCATATTTGCAACGTAGCTGCTCCGAATTTCTGGGTTCGGTTGTTGACAAATTATATGTCTCTGTTATTTTCTCCCAAGCAGCAGTCTACAATTGAATTTATATAATTATATTATTGTATTACATTAAATAGGTTACCTGTTACCTTTTCCTTCCATGTGACCGCATCCGTTTTTTTATTTTCTACGATACTTCGATAATTTATTATTATATCTACAAGACGGTGACAGTCTGCATCAGAATAAATAATTCTTCTGTTCTTTGCAGCCATTTCAAAACAATGCAATTGAATAATTACTCGAATAACACGATGAACACGTTTAATACCACATCAAGGAAATTAACCTAAAATGAATGTGTCACGAAGTGTTTGAGTTTTCAGAAAATATTTCCATTGAACCTTGCTTCTCATTGGTTAAGAATCAACCGGCAGCATTGCCAACATCTACAAATAAATTTCAACTTCAGGTTGACGAACCGACAGTCAAAACTACGTTTATAATACCGAATTTGTTCGAACCGTGGGTTGATCCTCAACCGGGGGTTGGGCAACCGGAGGTTCAACTACAGCTTTATAATACCGGCCCTTAGCCCTCTCCTGTGACTATGGGACTCACAAGGGGACCCTTCGAAAGTCGGAGCACCGATTGTAATGAATTTTTTTTTATAAATAAAGGGGAGTCCCCTGAGTAACGCTCATACTCTACTTTTGTCCAATGCGCCTTTGTTTATTTAAAAAAAAAGAAATTGTTTTGACGCGTAAAGTGTGTACTGTAATGTAATACTCAGTATCCAAGATAACGGCGTGGCGCAGTCGGCTAAGGCATAGACTTACCACGCGGGCGTCCCGCGTTCGATTCCCTTGCATGCACTATCTTTTTTTTTTGCCAATTTCGAACTTTTTCACTTTTTTTATTATTCAAACTATTGCTACTAATCTTTAGAAGTAAAATAAATCTAGGTAAGGCGAAAAAACAAAATTTAAACACGTTCAATTACAAAAAGCATTTTCATTTATTCGTAACAAGTGAAATTTTAAATTTAATTGGTATACTTATCGCTAATTCCATCGGACGATTCCGATGGTGATTCTGGGGCCGACATCTTACATACTTTAGGATGATAAATATCATATAAACACTTAAAACACAAAATCTCTTTACACCAAGCACATTTCATAAACGTTACAAAACCGCAGTTACATTTTTGTTTCAAATTGCTCAATGGGAAACAGACATCATTTATATTATTGAAAAAAGGTCTTTCTTCTATCAATTTAGACGCAAACCACGCATTAAATTTAAAATTTCACTTGTTACGAATAAATGAAAATGCTTTTTGTAATTGAACGTGTTTAAATTTTGTTTTTTCGCCTTACCTAGATTTATTTTACTTCTAAAGATTAGTAGCAATAGTTTGAATAATAAAAAAAGTGAAAAAGTTCGAAATTGGCAAAAAAAAAAGATAGTGCATGCACGGGAATCGAACGCGGGACGCCCGCGTGGTAAGCCTATGCCTTAGCCGACTGCGCCACGCCGTTATCTTGGATACCGAGTATTACATTACAGTACACACTTTACGCGTCAAAACAATTTCTTTTTTTTTAAATAAACAAAGGCGCATTGGACAAAAGTAAAGTATGAGCGTTACTCAGGGGACTTCCCTTTATTTATAAGAAAAAATTCATTACAATCGGTGCTCCGACTTTCGAAGGGTCCCCTTGTCAGTAGTACTTTTGCTACCGGAGAGGGGATAGACAGTGGCATGGCGCGGCAGCCCCCACTACGGCACGTAGTGGCAGGCACATAGTGGTATTCTAAGGAGAGAGAAGCATTGTTGCCACGATTATCGGGCCAGGCAGTGTATATGTGTGAGGTACATTTGTACACAGGAGGTCTCTGTGTAGCATGGAGCTCATAGTACAGAGTTACTCAAAAGTTTCGTTCGTGCGTAATACAGTTTGTGATCAGTTGTACTAAGTCCTGAAACAAAAAATTTGAATACGACTGTCACCATTGAAATACCTTAACCAAAAAAAAACACGCGTGAACCGAACTGATCGCCACTGATGCTAACCTCAATCTAAGGGCTCTGACAGCTGAGACGATGCGCACGCTACGCTGCGGATTTTTATGATATCTATTTGCTAAGCGCAGGGCCGTGTCTAACGAGGGGCCATTTCGTGCTACGCACGAAGGCGCACTAGCCATGGGGCGCCGAAACTAGAAGAGGGCACTAAGCACGAAGACGTCTCAACATCTAGAGGCGGCCCTGATTCGCTAAGCTGCCGGCACAACCTTGTATTCGCCTTGTTTTCACCTTGTCGCGCGCGAACCTAGTATCTCTCTGTTATTGCAAGCTTGAAACAGGCTAACGGTACAGGGCAGTGGTCAGTTTCGGCTATGCAAGGAACAGACAGGCTTGCAGCAACCCTGTTTTAACCTTGCAGCGTAACCTTGCAAAACGTACCTTGTAACAAGGTTCAACCTTGCACAACCTGGACAGATTTCTACCTGGGTAAGTAATGCTAATTTAACCAGTTAAGTAACGCAAGAACATGATGATAGATTGCTCTGGAAGACGCCACGATGTGCGTACCTGACATAAAGGAAGAATACCTCGAGGAATCGAAGGAATTAAATTTCATGGACTGGAATGGGAGCTGGAACAATAGCGAGGAAAAGGTGGAAGGAATAAGGGATACGCATGTAACCGACCAAGTAAGTAACACGACGCGAGAGCTAACAAAAGCCCGTAGGTATTGAACGAGAACTGGAATAAACGCAAGAGGCTCCACCGGAAGGATGGAGCAAAGGATGCGAGATGCAACGGTTCGTAGGAAGGTAACGAAGAAGAAGAGCTCCAGCTTTGAAGATGCATTCGGCCTCCCATGGGCGTCAGGAAGGAAATGAAATGGGCTAAGTAGGCAACACGTAGGGGGAATTAATGAAATGAAATAACAGCAATACCAATTTATACCGACTGAAAAATTGTAAAACCGATTTCGTCTTTGTTAAAACTGCTTAATTTGTTTCAGATGCAGGCGGTTGGTGATCAGAAGAAAAAAATTCAAATTGGCAATTGATAGAAGGAAGACATCGAAATGGACAGGCCAGAAGGAGATCCAGACTGAGACATACATGGAAAAAAAGGATATTTCTCGAATGAGGTAAGACATTTATGAAATGAGAATGCAGCAATACCAACCTATACCGATTGAATGATCGTGACATCTATTGTCTTTGTTAATAGGAACAGCATTTGGGCTTGACAACAGCATTGTAGGAGAACTTGGAAGTCGAGGATGAGGGAGATTAACGTGGCATACCAACAGACTTGCGTGTGCAAATTGATGCGTTTCTTTAATTTCATGACGAATGGAAGAGTACAAATTATACTTATTTTCATAGTAGTTGGTAAAATACTCTTAAAATACTTAAACTTATGAGGCATTCCATGTCAACTTTTAGTAGTAGAAACGTTTGGGTCTCCGATTTAGTTGTTCATTTTTTTCAAAGTATCGTCAAGCAATATAAAAACTGGCCTACATTTTCAGAACGATTCCATAAGTCGTAGAGCTGTTATTAATTTTTTTTTCATCGCGATTTACGGCTTCAATTAACAAAATATGGAAGAAATGATCCATATGAAATATTTGTATTTTTTGGTGATTTCGAAAAAAAAATTATTTCTATGTAAGGAAAGTATCCTAAGTCTATTTGAATCTAGCGCTTAAATCGAGTCGGTAAGTCAGACCTCCTATGGAAACAGACAACCGAATTACACAAGGGACACGTGGTGTGAGAAAAGACGATGTAAGCTACGAAGCAAACATGTCGCAAGAAGTCAAAGTTAAGAATTAAGAAGAATTAAGAACCTAAGACTAAACGATAGTTGTCAAGAAACAACAGGGTGAATAACGACATTGAATGTTGTTTCTTTGTTTACAGGTAGGATTAATTAGTTTAAGTTATTAGACTGGTTTTGTTTGTACGGAATCAATTAGTTTAGGTTAGGTTAGGCTAAGGTTTTGTTTGTATAAAATAGAAAAAACTTTGTTTACAGAGAAACAATTCGTGTATTGTTCCCCAACTCTTATAAAACAACATTCTCGTTGTAAATCACAATGGACAAGCTACAATTCGCTTTCGAGTTGCTCTGCGCTGCAGATAAACCAAGGACGAACATGCTGTGCATAACCGCAATCAGCACACCGGATGGCCGAACTTACGCAATTCTAACGCACTGCTGCGATGTACAACTGCACGCGGCAATCAGAAAAACAGCACCGTATACTAAAGTAAAAAAGACATTAACTAAAAGAGGCCAGACAAGGAAAGTATGGATTAATCTAACTAAAGAATTGATCGAGACTTATTTAGATGAGGGAGAAAATTTACAATTTAATGACGTATATTTAGAAGAAAAAACAAACACACATGAAAGTAGGGTAACTGAGGCTTCAGAACAACCATTGATAAAATTGCTAGAACAACTACTTGAAAAAAGCCAAGGAAAATCTAAGGAGAAGAATATTGGTAAAATCGCTAAAAAATTCATAATTGAAAAATTTAACGTGAAAACCCCAAATGTGGATCAATGGATAATTAATTTTGAGAAAGAATGCGAACGGTTTGATATAACTAAGGATGAGGAAAAAATTGAAATTTTAAAATCATTCATGGAAAAAAGTGCCATAGATTGGTATAGTTGTACACTTGCAAGGTTAACCGTTCAAGCGAACTGGAAAGATTGGAAGAAGAATTTTTGTACTACATTTGCGAATAACGGTTGGAATCCAATAAGATATGCGCTACAATTTAAATATCAAACAGGCTCTTTACTAGATTATGCGATAAAAAAAGAAAAACTTTTACTAGAAACAAGAAAATCTATTGATAAGGGAACATTGATTGATCTGATTGCTAGTGGCCTGCCAAATTTCGTAGCTGATAGAATTGATAGAGAAAAATTAAATATTACCGAAGACTTGTACTACGAAATAGGTAAACTAGAACACTTAATTCACAAGAAAACAGACTTCAAAAGAAATAAAAATTACAAAGAAAACACAGAGAAAAAGCCATGCGAAATTTGTATAAATAAGGGCAAAGGTACACGCTTCCATCCTGAAGCTGAATGCTGGTTTAAAGATACACAAAACAAAACAAGACATGTTAATAATTCAATATTGGAGGTAGAACTAAGTGATACTGATCCAAAAAACTAGTAATTCCACCATTAATTAGACTTCCGTTAACATTAAACAACACTTTGAAAGTATCCGCTATCTACGATTCAGGCTCAAATGTTTCACTTATAAATTCAAAATTAGTCCATCTGAAACAAAAAAGGATTAATTTAAAACAAAAAGTTAACCTAAGAACAATTAATGGTGTGTATAGATCAGAAGAATTGATAAAAATTAAAGTAAAAATATTGAATATAGAAGAATACATAGACGTATTCATAATCAATCACGAAAATTTCGACTACGACTTTCTAATAGGATTAGATTGCATAAAAAAAATCAAGCTAAGACAAAATGAAAACCTTGAGATAGAACAAAAACACTTTGATCTCACAGAAAAACAAGAAGATCGAATAAACTTCAATGAACACGTGGATTTAGACAATTTCGAAGTCTTAACAAATCACTTGAGTCATTATGAAGAAAATATAATAAAAAATCTCATAGATAAATATAAAAATATATTTGCAAAAGACAAATACGATATAGGCGTAGTAAAAGGGTACGAAGCCAGAATAGATCTCATAGTAGATAAATATTGTAGCAAAAGACCTTACCGATGCACCATCAAAGATAAAAAAGAAATAGAGGAACAAATCTCACAATTACTTAAAAGAAATCTAATAGAAGAATCATACAGTCCTTTTTCTGCTCCAGTTACATTCGCATATAAAAAAGATGAAAATAAGAGATCAAGACTATGCATAGATTTTAGGGATCTCAATAAGATAATAGTTCCCCAATCACAACCATTCCCACTAATTGAAGATTTAGTAATAAAAACAAGAAACTGCAAATATTTTTCGAAACTTGACATAAATTCTGCATTTTGGTCTATCCCTTTAAGAATTGAAGACAAAAGGAAAACGGCATTTGTGACCCAAGAGGGACAATTTCAATGGACTTGTTTACCATTCGGGTTAAAAACATCACCAGCTATTTTTCAAAGAATATTGAGTAATATAATAAGAAAATATAAACTATCAGATTTCACATTAAACTATATTGATGATATACTAATCTTTTCAAAGTCCTTCGAAGAACATATAAATCACCTATCACAACTATTAGAAGCAATAACAAAAGAAGGATTCAGATTAAAATTTTCAAAATGCACATTTGCATTAGATTCTGTACAATACTTAGGTCACATTATAAGACACAACTCAATTTCTCCAATAAAGGATAATCTCATTTCAATAAAAAATTTTCCAGTACCGAAAAATAAAAAAAACATCAGACAATTCCTAGGGAAAATTAACTTTTACAATACATACGTCCCAAAAATTTCATTAATTTTAGAACCTTTACATAACTTACTAAGAAAAGGACAGAAATTCATTTGGTCCAAAGACTGTCAAAAAGCTTTCGAATACATGAAAGATTTCCTTTGCTCGAAACCAGTATTAGCCATCTTCGATCCAGACCGGACAATACACATATACACAGACGCAAGTTTGCAAGGTATAGAAGCCATATTAAAACAACCACAGCCAAATGGAAAAATCGAAAAACCGGTAGCATATTTTTCAAAGAAACTGAACGAATCACAAAAAAAGAAAAAAGCAATTTACTTAGAATGCTTAGCAATTAAAGAATCAGTGAAATACTGGCAATACTGGCTTATAAATAGACCATTCAAAGTATTTTCAGACCACAAACCACTGGAAAAAATGAACATCAAATCTAGAACAGATGAAGAATTAGGTGATCTCACTTATTATTTATCACAATATGATTTCGAAATAATATACCGTCCAGGTAAAAACAACTTAGAAGCAGACTGCTTAAGTAGAAACCCAGTATTAGAGTCTCAAGAAAACGAAGATGATCAATTAAAAATCGTAAATTTAATAAAAATAGATGATATTTTAGAAGATCTAAATAATAATAACGATATAACAGCTATAAAAGACAGATTACTCTTCAAAGATAATCTGTATTATAAAAAAATAAGACAAAAAGAAAAAATAGTACTATCAGAAGATTTTTCTAAGAAATTGATAGAAAACGTTCACAAAAATTTTTGCCACATCGGCGTAAAACAAATGCAAACTAAAATATTGCCACATTATACAGCAAACAATATTTCGGAGAATATAAAGCACACATGCAAAAATTGCGAGATTTGTATAAAAAATAAATCAAGAGGACAAGACAAAATTGGTCTAATGTCTCATCTCGGTCCCGCACAAAAACCGTTTGAAATAGTTTCCATAGACACAATAGGTGGATTCGGTGGTTCACGATCCACAAAGAAATACTTACATCTCCTAGTAGATCATTTTACAAGATTCGCTTACATATGAACATCAAAAACGCAAAAGGCAAACGATTTCATTAAATTAACGGAAAACGTACTCAAAGAACATAACATAGAAATAATTTTAACAGATCAATATCCGGGCATAAACTCCACAGAATTCAAAAATTACCTAGAAGAAAAGAAAATCACGAAGATTTTCACAGCAGCCAATGCACCATTCTCTAATGGCTTAAACGAAAGACTTAATCAAACTTTAATAAATAAAATCAGATGTGCAATAAATGAGGAAAAAAGATACGCATGGACAACTATAGCACACATGTGTATAGAAAAATATAATGAAACGGAACACACAGTCACTAGGTTCAGTCCAAAATATTTATTACAAGGTGAAGACACCTCAATATTACCGAACGAGTTAAAAAAAACAAGAGATAACAATACTCTAGAAAATGATAGGGCAATTGCCTTTGAGAACAGTACCAAATACCATGATTACAATAAAAAATTGTATGATAAAAATAGAAAAGATTATAACTTTAATATTGGGGACTCAGTATATGTTGAAAATGGTAATCAACTGAATCGAACAAAATTAGAGGAATTAAGAATCGGTCCTTACAAAATTTTGAAAAAAATATCAAAATCAATGTACGAAATTGATACAGGACACAAGAAATCAGAATCAAATTTATTTCATATCTCTAAACTCATCCCAACACTTAACATTCCAAATGAAACAGACACCGTGGGCGCTTAACTACAACTTCGTGTAATTTCGTACCGAAACTATGTACCATATCTTTCATTTTGAGGGGGGGAGATGTAAGGAAAGTATCCTAAGTCTATTTGAATCTAGCGCTTAAATCGAGTCGGTAAGTCAGACCT
Source organism: Xiphydria camelus (assembly GCA_963678675.1). Taxonomy (NCBI): domain Eukaryota; kingdom Metazoa; phylum Arthropoda; class Insecta; order Hymenoptera; family Xiphydriidae; genus Xiphydria; species Xiphydria camelus. The sequence continues at coordinate 24,540,215 of OY783193.1, read as the reverse complement.
CCTATGGAAACAGACAACCGAATTACACAAGGGACACGTGGTGTGAGAAAAGACGATGTAAGCTACGAAGCAAACATGTCGCAAGAAGTCAAAGTTAAGAATTAAGGAGAATTAAGAACCTAAGACTAAACGATAGTTGTCAAGAAAGAACAGGGTGAATAACGACATTGAATGTTGTTTCTTTGTTTACAGGTAGGATTAATTAGTTTAAGTTATTAGACTGGTTTTGTTTGTACGGAATCAATTAGTTTAGGTTAGGTTAGGCTAAGGTTTTGTTTGTATAAAATAGAAAAAACTTTGTTTACAGAGAAACAATTCGTGTATTGTTCCCCAACTCTTATGTATATATCGCCGGAGAAATCGGATTCTCGACTTTAATGGGGCGAGGGGCGTGGCTTCGCGTTGCTAAGGAAAAATCTCTGTTAATATGTAACTTACAACATTTACTCTGGTCTCTATCGATAGAGAATAGTCGATTTATATGGCGTAACTAAGCATAGTTTTGGTTATAACCGTATATTTATTGACAAAATTCGATGTTAAAATTGAGAGGTGAAGGGGGGGCACACATTTTTCCTGTAAAGATACACGGGTGCTCGCGGCGACAGAGCTGGCGGCGTCGTTCTGACGACTTGAATGAACATGCCGCGAGACACTACAGTGTCTCTTGATTAGATATTCGCGAAGCAATTTATTAGTGTCAGGATAAAACCGGTACCAATCGATAGAAAAATTCTCCTGAATGACATATAGAAATGGGTAATCTCTCAAATTGACGAGAAATAATGTAATTAATTAAAAACTATCTCTCAAAATCACTAATGAAGCGTAAATTTGAATAGATTTAAGCCAATTTGAATTACATATGTTTAATAATTAATTACACAAAAACGGGGCATCGTAGACTATAAGTTCCGACTTGAAATTTGTAAAGAATTTTCTTCTCTACATTGGGATATTTTTATTTATGAAATTGGTTACAGAAAAAATATAGCTTCGCGATTTCTTGGCATAAGTGATTTTGAAAGATAGTTTTTAATTAATTACATTATTTCTCGTCAATTTGAAGATTACCCATTTCTATATGTCATTCAGGAGACTTTTTTCCATCGATTGGTACCGGTTTTATCATGACGCTAATAAACTTCATCTTGCCGATAATCGCTACTGTTTTGAAAAAGAAAGTATCAAACTATTTTTTAAAATTTAATGAGATATTATATAAACCGGCCTTTACACAATGCAACGCGGAGATATCTCAGTGTTGCATTGTATGAAGGCCGGTTTTAGCTTACGTTTGACATAGCTCGAAATCGGCTTTCGGGTTTATCTCACTAGCCACAGTAGTTGCTTTCAGGTATTGATATTATATGTATAACTTAGTCGACTTCCACCACAAAGAGTCGATGGTGCAATTGGTAGAATGCAAGAAGCGTTCCCAGTCTCCTAAAGAACGCAGGTTCGAGTCCTGGCCGGGTCGGGTTTGAGAAAAAAAAACCGACACTCTCTAGTAGGCGGATAAGGCAGGCGGGAAATCTTAGTTTATCGCCCCCTTTTTGCAAAATTCTACTTTTACCATCGTACTTACACTGCGTGACTGCAGTGTGGCTTCACGCTGGACGTCCAGATGGACACCCAAGTGCATGCACTCGAATGCACCGCGTGAAAGTAGTGTGCAGTCACGGTGGCGCAACTTTGCTATCGGGGTAGCCAAGCGTGACTTTCACCCAAATGGTGTGACCGCGTCACGTGGTGGCAGCACGTCTTGTTAGCACGGGAGCTTCACTGTGCCGCCACTGCGTTATTGTCACTGAGTGACGTTACTGGGATGCCACTGAGGGCCGGTTTATCAGTGCACAGTTATCTACTTTAACTGTTGGTCAAGTTAGAGCTGTAGGTCAAAATAACGTGAAACTGTTTATCAGTGTCCTGGGTTAGACAAACTGTAAGCTAATATCTCGGCTATTTTAGCAGGCGCTTTCTTTGCCTGTTAAGGAAATAACTGGCGGCTATACCTAAATGGTAGCAAAGAAACAGCAACAGAAAGTAAGGTTAGGTTGTTGTGTTTAAAATAATAAGAATTAAAATGCATTTTGAAGAAATCGACATTAGTGATGAGGACGAGGACTTGTTGGATTTTTTTTGAATATGAGAGAAGACCTTATATAGTTAAGGAAAGAAATAACCTTTTAGAAGAACTGGATGATGTCGAATTTCATAGGAGATTTCGACTATCGAAAAATACAGTGCTACTAGTTCTTGAGCAAATTGAACATTTGATTGAATCTCCCACTGACTGGTAAGTAGATAGCTATCAAAATAACAATTTTGGAAATTATGTAACATGTTTATGCTTTTATTAGGAACCATTCGATCACCCCTATGAATCAGTTGCTTCTAACTCTAAGGTATTATGCAACGGGAAATTTTTTAATAACTGTTGGTGACTTATTGAATGTCAGTAAATCTTCAGCATCAATCATTGTTAGAAAAGTTTCTCATGCAGTGGCATCATTGAGTCAAAACTATATAAAAATGCCTACGACTGATGAGGAAATTCAAGAAACTCAAAGAAGTTTTTTTATGAATGCAAGATAGCCTAGGATTATTGGATCATTGGATTGTACCCACGTGAGAATACAAAGTCCGGGTAAGATGACTAATATACAGAAATAATAATCAAGTTTTTATTTGCAATCAGTATTCATTTCATACTTACTTAGTACACGCTCTATTTACATATTCCCGTGTTCCCTAATTTGTACCGAGATGTATATTTCGCAAACTTTTGTAATATAAAAATAAACCGTAAATGTATGAAATAATGTTTGCAGGTGGAGATCATGCAGAAGTGTTTAGGAACCGAAAAGGATATTTTTCCATTAACGTTCAAACTATTTCTGATACAAATTTAAAAATTTTGGATATAGTTGCTCGCTGGCCAGGATCTTCTCGTGATCAGACTATATTTGATAATTCGAATATAAACATACGTCTTTCAAATAATGAATTTGGAAACGGCTTAATTGTCGCAGATAGTGGGTATGCAAATACCATGAAAGTTATCACACCACTTCTGGAACCTCATAATGAGATTGAACAACTTTATAACGAATCTGGTAGGTATTTGACAAATCATAGAGGAGTTTAGTATTTATAAAACATTTTGAATAATTAACGTTATTTATGTTACTATTGCAGTCCTTAGGGCCGGTTGTATAAACGCGGTGAACTGTAGTTCAGCTTGAACTGTGGATCCAGCGTCGTTTTGATATATTTTGTGTGACACAAAATATACCAAAACGACGCTCGATCCACAGTTCAAGCCGAACTACGGTTCATCGCGTTTATACAACCGGCCCTTAATGACCTAAATGATTTGTACTAAAATCAGTTAAACTGGCGTTAATAAACTCATTCAATTTTTTCTTTGCAGTGAAACGAACAAGAAACCCGGTAGAGCGCCAGTACGGTGTTTGGAAAAGGCGATTTCCAATTTCATCTACAGGATTAAGATTAAAACTGGAAACAAGCCTTGTTGTTATAGTAGCCTGTGGAGTACTGCATAATATTGCAATTGACCAAAATGAAATAATTCCAGAAGTGGATCCTGAAATAGAACCACAAATAGACTTTGATGAAGATATCGCACCAGAAGTTCGACAGAGGGACATGTATTACACAGCCAGAGATGAACTTTTGAATAATTATTTTAGAAAACTCACAGCAGAAGGAAATTAGCAAACATTGTAAGAATAAAAATAAAATCTGTTTTTTTAATTTGATTTAATATTTTTTAAAATGAACACATCAAGACATACGAATAGGCATAAGATAAATCATTACTTAATAAACGGGAAAAAAATTACTTAACCCTTACTTGCCACACTTCTATAGAATCACGTGCTTGCCACACTGGGGTTGATTTACACTCCAGCGAGAAAAATTGTTATAACAAACAAATTATTGCATATTTGTACTTGAAAATTTTATCAGCTCTTCTTAAGAGCGTACTTTAAGGGCCGGTTTAACCAACAGGTATAAACGCGGTATAGCGCTATACTGAGAATAACCATAAGGCTTATTGCTGGTTATTCTCAGTATAGCGCTATACCGCGTTTATACCGTGTTGGTAAAACCGGCCTTAAAGACCGTTTAACTTGTATAGCCAGAACGTAAAATTAAGTAAGCGAAAAAAATGAAAAATAAAAGTTAAATATAAATCAACCCCAATGTGGCAAGTACCCAAGTAGCAAAAGATATCTGTCAGACATCCACAAGATCTCTATACCGTATGTCCGTCTCTGTACTGGCCAGTTTGAAAGTTACCTTCGGATAGGCTTGGTCGGTAATCGAGATATTTAAACCGTAATTATAATTATTTTCGTAATTTCCATTATTCGCAAATTCACAATTTCGAGGTTAGACGCCTCGATCTCCCGAATTGACATCAACTCTAACTGCCAACTCGACTTCTACCGTATTAAATGACTCGAGTACCGACCAAGCCTATCCGAAGGTAACTTTCAAACTGTCCAGTACAGAGACGGACATACGGTATGTCTAGAAAATGACATCTATATTTGGTATAAATGTGGTTGAAATCTAGATATAGACAGCGCGTAGATGTCTGACAGATATTCTAACTTGACAAGAATCGATATTCTATAGTAAATATAATGATTGTTTAAAATTAAAAGGTAATACTATTAAATAAACTTAATTATAAAGCTCTATATTATCTTCTTGGTCTTTAATAAAAAAACTTTAAAACGAATTAGTAGCTAGCATTTGATTAGAGAACGAGAAAAGCCTCTAGAGCCTTGTAATTCCTTTTTTTTAATATTATTAATTTTATATTTTATGAAATTATTATATTTACCATAAAATATCGATTCTTGTCAACTTAGGATATCTGTCAGACATCTATGCGCTCTCTATATCTAGATTTCAACCATGTTTATACCAAATATAGATGTCATTTTCTAGACATATAGACATCTTGTAGATGACTGACAGATTTCTTTTGCTACTTGGGTAAGGGTTAACATGTTTATATACAATCTTAAGAATCTAGGCCCGCTTTTTGTTTTTCAACTATTAATCTTACTCTTAAGATTTCCATGTTCATGTCATGTTCTTCTTGGTCTTGCTTCATTTTTGCCAGAATATGATCCCGTTGAAGGGCAATTAGTTCCATGTTCTTTTCTGCCACAACTTCAAATTTTGGAGAGACTGAACTCATCGATTGCCTTTTTGGTAGAACAGGTCTTCTTCTACAACTCCACGACTCTGAAAACATGTTACTATAATTATTACAGTTCTTTTTTTTTATTCAGTTTTAATATGTAACATGAAAAGTATAAGTATTTACTTTTTTTGACATTTCCAGTGTCTCTACTTGTCCCAGGTTTATTGATTTCCAATGAGGTGTATCTTCCAGTTGTGGTGTATCTATCACGTTCGTTATTACAGGAATTTGTAATATTGGTAACATCACGAGTACCATCATTTTCTAGATCTAAAAAATTGATACTTTTACTATATAGGCAAAAAAATACAGGGGACGATTAAGCACACTTAAATGTTCTTTGTATATTTGTTATTCCAATTCATTCAATTATTGTCACTAAAATAATTTTGATTTTTTGACTAAAGTTTTGATAACAAGTATATAGTTACTCTTAGAAGAACATCCTTCCACATCCTGATTTTCTTCGGGTGCGACATCATCCACCATCATTATTTCTATAGTTTCGTGGCATTCCTCATCTTCATTTTGATCGTCAGATAATAAGTTGTCCATATTATGGTTCTGAACATTTTTCAAAACCTTATGTTTTGGTGTTTGCCATAGAGCAGCAGATGAACTGGCCCAATCATCTATTACCGAAACTTCTTTTTGGTTTTCACCAATTACTTCCACTGGCTGCCCAGGTATACCTAAAATAAAATATTTATTTTATTCAGAATCTTTTACACCCTTTTTACTTTTATGATGTCAACTGTAAATCTTTTTTATAACAAAAATTACACTGACAATTTCCTGTGTAGGCTGTGTTCAAAATATACTGGGAAACTTATAGTTAAAATTTTTAAAAATGTTTATTTTAGCAGTATTTGTTCCCTAAAAGCGCGTTGCCACGAGTCGACTCAAGTCGAATGACTTGGTAATTCGACCGTAGTCGACTTAAAATTTCTTTGTTATTAGTCGAATCGCACGAAGTAGCTCGTCTTGCGACTTCGTGCGATTCGACTAATAACAAAGAAATTTTAAGTCGGCTACGGTCGAACTACCAAGTTGTTCGACTTGAGTCGACTCGTGGCAACGCGCTTTAACAGATCTAACGTTTCGTCACATTAAAGTATCAACATATATGTATATGTATAAACACGTAGCAAATATGGCATTTACGCGGTACTTCGCTTGCCCAAAGTTTATGAAACTATCAATATTTTTTCTGTAAACTTCTTTAGTTACATTCTAATCCTTTTCCCACAATCAACTCACTTACCAGCAAATCCATCGTTATCATATTGGCTTTGAAGACCTTCTACAGAGAGAGATATTAATTTTTGTAACTCAATTTCTTCCTCGGTTTTAGGCGGTGAAGGGGGTTTATATTGTCCTCCTCGTGTTCCTCTAAGGTACTTCAAACTTGAAGAATGTTTCTTTTTCATTTCTTTCTTTACAGCTTCATATTTGTTTTTAAGCTGTTTGGCAGTTCGTGGCTAAAAATTAAATTTTTTCGTTCAATCTATTGTACTATGGATATGTTAGTGCTCAACATCATGTTTTTTAAAAGATTTCAATTATTATAATGACTAAAAAATTTTGTTGCTTATTTACTTACCTCACCATTTGAATACGAATTAAATACTCTTTCAATTTTGTTCCACATTTCTTCTTTTTGTCGCCAGGTTATAGCATCCGTTTTTTTGTTTTCTATCACAGATTTGTATTTAACTGCAATTTTAATTAAAAGATTTCGTTCTGAAGAACTGAAATTTGCCGATCTTTTTGGCTTTTTCTCTTCCATGTTCTCTTCGTCTTCACGTATCGTCGTCTTCATCTCTCGTCCTCTTCACGTCTCGTCCTCTTTACGTCTCTTCGTCTTCACATCTCATCCTCTTCACGTCTTGTCGTCTTCGTGTCCTTGCTTCGACTACTCCCAGGGTTCCCCGGCCTTAGCCTCTATTCCCTCACTTCGACCTCGCTGACAGTTTCCAGATCGGCGGAAAACCCGTTACCTACCTCTTAGAACCCTGCTAGAGATGGTTGGGTATTCCCAGATTCCCGTTAGGGTTGAGGGGAAGACTCGCCGCTTGCACTAGCTAGGTTTATTGCGCTACCTTTCAACTCTTGTATTGTGGATTCTCCATACAAGATTGCTTTATTTACCACGTTATCCTGCACCCCATTGAGCGGCAATCTCGAGCATTTTGTATATAGTGTGTATCAGTCAAATGGAATAAATTCGATAATAAATAAATGAGGGGGGGGGGGGTGTTCGAAAAAACGCTCGGATAAGTCGATTGGTATTTTTAGTTGCGAATTTTTTTCAACAAAAACTTTTTATACAGTGTGTCATATAACAGTGGCTAATACCAACTTTCTTATTTGAAATGCAATGCCCTGTATATTATTCAATTTTTGGATTCTTCAGAAAATTCTAGATATATTTCATATACAATGTCCTATACCTATCTTTAACTGCTTTGGAAATATGAAGTTTTCAGATTTATTGCAAAAATTAACATTAAAAAAAGAAAATTGTTTGATTATAAAAAAAGGTAATAAACACATAGAGATGCAGAAAAGAACAAACATAATCTTATAGGCTAAAAGGAACATCGTAAGTAAAAATATAAGTAGACAAACATTAAAGTATGTATAAATATCGCCAGAATATAGATGACAGAAAAACGTGACATGTAAAAGCATATAAAAGGAACAATATCGTGCAGAGAGCGTTATCGTAAAAATTGCATGACCACTGGAGAAAACATGCACATTACTTTCAAATGGTGGATATCGTTGTCGAAGAGTCTTCGGGAGATTTGGAGCCAAATCTTCAATGACGACTGGATTGCTCTGCACGATCCTGCAACGTAGCCTGTGGGGCACTAGATCTAATGCTCCTTCCTCTGCTCTGAAATACAAATTCGATATAATACTCCTTATAAAATATAATTTTTTTTCGCTGACTACCGTTAAACTCAGGGACGTTACTTACTCGATAGCCAAGCTGTCGTGCTGACCAATGCCTCTAGTCTCCTTTCTATGTTACTTCGCCTCCGAGCCGATGGAATATCTGGCCTTCCAGAAGCTCGCGTACCTCCTCCAAGCTATTCTCATTCTGGCTGTATCGATGACGCTGGATGTGCAACTCTATGAAAGACGAGCACATGAGACAATAAAGAAACTCATTCATCTATCTGCCTCCTGCAAATAATTTCATTAAATGTGGAGCTGTGTGTGATCTGCAAACCGCAGTTTTTATATCTAACAAAAACTGCGGTTTGCAGATCAGCTCCACAAATTAGCTATTAACACTTACCCTTCTATGCATGAAGCTGGATAATCCTTATTTCCCGCTTGTAGGTCCTTATTCCAAAGATCTTGCCCCGAATGTTTTAATTAATAATACGCGTTAACGTTAAACGCTGACGGCTTCTTAACCAAAAATCACACGCGAGTCGAACTGACAGCTCGCAGACGCTGTAATTGAGGTTATGACTCGATATGTCAAGTATTGCCGGCTCACCAACGGCTTGAGTGATTTTTGATGGTCATTGGCTAAATGTTCAATTTCAACCAATGACCGTCGAGTGCTCCCAAGGAGCGATATCTGCTGAACGCACCCATTCATTTCCGTTGGTGCGTTTCACGGAAGGAACTGTGTTGCCAAACTTTCATTTTATGTAGCTGGCGGCAGTGTAACTGCTAGCTAATTGAAGGCAGGATAAACACTTGTTACTGTAACAGAACCTTTGACTGACAGTTAGAGTTAACTGCCAGCTATTAAGCTGGCAGATTTAACTGTGCACTGATAAACCGGCCCTCAGTGATAATCACGCAATGGCGGCACAGTGAAGCTCCCGTGCCAACACGACGTGCTGCCACCGCGTGACGCTTGAGTGAAAGTCACGCTTGGCTATCGGGGCAAGTTTCGTCACTAGGAGCGCACTGTGCAGTCACGCGGTGGATTTAGGAAACATCACAGTGACCTTATCGTGCGTGCCCCCGCGGACGTCACAGTGGCGACACGGAGTGGCAACGGCGAGTGAGGTTACTGTGACTGCACAGCGATCGTCACTACAACAGCACTGTGCAGTCACGCGGTGCGCTTTCAAAATTATTGTCGGTATGTAGATTTTGCAAAAAGAGAACGCACATAGTGACTTTACCTGCCTAGAGGTGTCGTTTTTTTTTTTCGTGCTCCACCGGGATTTGAACCTGCGATCTTTGGGATATCCTATGCCAGATGCCTCGAGACTGGGAAATATTTTCGCATTCTACCAATTGCGCCACCGACTCTTCAAGTGATGTTGGTCGACTCCAGTCATATATAGAAACCGGACATGACAGTGACTGCTCTCGAAGGTTCTCGTTAGATTTTTTTAAATAATTTGATATTTTCTTTTTCAAAACAGTAGCGATTATGATAATTATTCATTCATTATTTATAGAATATTCGTCAAGAATCATGTTAAGGTTAACCCATTAGCGCCCAGTGTCTTATTTATAGGACGGCCATTTGGAATTTTTTTCTCATAACCTCTGAGTAACAAATCATGCAATTTTCGTAAAGAAAATCCACCAAAAATTAATTTGGGCGTTAATAGGTTAAGTTCACGATGGAATTTTTGTATTATTAGGTGTTGGAATTAATTTGTAGCGTCGATCTTAACAATAAATGGCACGCAGGTAGTACACTATTTCGTTGTTACCGACAGTAATGTAATATCGTAAAAATCACAATTAATTGTAAGAATTCTTTATACATAAGTATTTGACATGAGTCTTGATGGACTAATGCCTCCAAATCATTATTTTCAAATTTATTCGGCTCCTTGTCATCCAAGTCGAAATCACCAGCTTTAAAACGTGCATGTTGGGATTTGGTTATTTAAATAACGATTTCAGTGGTTGAATGATATTTCACAACGGATTTATTACAAGGATAGGAAAGTACCGTATGTCCGCGATCATTTGAACCATAGGAAAATTGCGAGTTTTGCATGAGCACCCCTTTGGGTCTCCTCGTCCAATAGAATCACCGGAGAAGCGTGAATGCGCATGCGTAGTCATCCGCGAGTGTGGCGTCGTCAGCAAGTTCAGATCGATTATTTCGATAACCGATCTGAACTTGCTGACGACGCCACACTCGCGGATGACTACGCATGCGCATTCACGCTTCTCCGGTGATTCTATTGGACAAGGAGACCCAAAGGGGTGCTCATGCAAAACTCGCAATTTTCCCATGGTTCAAATGATCGCGGACATACGGTATAGTAACCGCATGGCAGCGCGAGTTCGGGCAAACAGCTAGAAGTCTACGCGCACAAAACGCTTATATAGAGACGCACACTCAACCGCTAGAGACGGGCTCTGCCGGCATGTCCACCCAACTAAGGAAACTTAAGACCTATTTACAACACTTCCACTTTGGGTTGACATGCTGTTCGCTTCATTCACACTCAATACATTTACTTTGTTCCGCAGATACTCAAAAGTTGACTTACATAGTGGTTTCGTGAATATATCTGCCTTTTGTGTTCGCTCGTACATATATATTGAAGCTCAAAATCTTTGCTCTCTCAAAATGTTGCCTTATAAAATGATACCTTACATCTATATGCTTTGTACGTTTATGAAACTCTGGATTCTTAACTAGCTTAATTGCACTTTGGTTATCGATATACATAGTTGGAATATCCAGTTCGTGTTTCACTAAGTCTTTTATCAGTCTCGTTATCCAAATCAGCTCTTTTGCTGTTTGACTAGCTGCGATATATTCGGACTCGGTTGTTGACAATGCTACGGCCTTTTGTTTTTGTGACCCCCAAATAATCGGCGCGTTTGAAATCTGTATTACGTAACCGGTTGTAGATTTTCTTGAAATTTCATCCCCAGCGAAATCCGCATCGCTATACGGATACAAATTTGATACTCCGTCTTGTTTAGGGAAGAAAATACCGTGGGTGATTATACCCTTAACATACTTCAGAATCCGTTTAATCGCGTTGCAATGAATACTTTTTGGTGACTCTGCGTACTGACTCACTGCGTTGACTGTGTAGGCAATGTCTGGCCGTGTCACCATGGCCAGGTATAGAAGACTGCCGACCGCCTCCTTGTAGGGCACGTTTACCTCCTTGGCCATGTCCCCTGATGTTTGCAGACTCAGATCTGTGTGTTGATCTGCTGGTATGGTGACTGGATTGGCCTCACTCATTCGGAAACGATCAAGTACCCGTTGAGCGTACGCCGCCTGGTTTGCGAAGATTGAGGCATCTGCGTATCGTTTTATCTCCATACCTAGAAACTGATTTAATGGGGATATAGTTAGTTCGACCACGGTCGCCAAGTACTTCAAGAGCTTGTCGATTCTCTTCTCGCTCGTGGAAGCAACAAGACCGTCGTCGATGTAAATCGCGAGGATTAGTGATTCACCGTCCTCGTGGGATGTGAAAACACATGAATCCGCCGATGTCGCCTTCAAATTGAACTTCAACAAGCAGTCTGTGAATTTCTGATTCCAGCATCTAGCGGCCTGTTTTAAACCATACAGGGACCTTTTTAATTTACAGACTCTGTTGGTTTCATCCTCGTATCCCTTGGGTTGAGCCATATAAATTTCGCTATTTCTCCGTGTAGAAATGCAGTCTTGACGTCGAACTGCTTCAGCTGCATTTTTGACGATGCAGCCAGTGCCAGAATTGATCTAATCGACCCATACTGTACAACGGGGCTGAATATCTCTTGGAAGTCCAAACCTGGCCTTTGGGAGAAACCCTTCACGACTAACTTCGCTTTGAACCGTGCTGCACGATCGCCTATTGCTGGTTTCAGTTTGTAGACCCAGCGATTCGGAAGGATTTTTGCATCCGCCGGAGGTTTCACCAAGGTTCATGTTTCGTTTTTGATTAACGAATCCATTTCCTCGGACATTGCATCCATCCAAGCATCTCGCTCTGCACTCTTTATGACCTCTTCGAAAGTGCTCGGATCCGGGCCTGCTGCTAGGAGCGATTCTTCATTCTCGAGCTGATAGCCCTCAAGTCGTTTCGGTTTCCTCAAAATCTTCCTGGGTCGAAGTCGGCTTGTTTCCGGAGGTTGCACGATGACGTCTTCGTCAAGATTGTTCTGATTAGGTACTGGAGGTTGAGCGTTCCTATGATCCTCTTGAAATTCCTCTTGATGTTCCTGTATCTCTTGAGAATCCTCTTCATCGCTGCTCTCCTTTTCCGATTCAGTCCGATCCTCCAAACTGTCCTCTTCTACGCTGTCGGTGACTGTATTTTCTTGTGGGTTTTTTTTCTCTTTCCTCCGGCAAGAAAATAACGTCCCGATAAGTATCGATTTTTGCTTCTCGCGAAAACCAGATCCTGTAGCCCTTTGTGCAGTCATCGTATCCAACGAAGACACCCTTTTGGGCTTTCGGGCTCCATTTTGTCCTTTTTTGCTTTGGGATGTGAGTATACACTTCCGTGCCGAAAACTGCGATCTTGGTTGTAGAATTTAAAGCGCATTTTGTAGAGATCTCCGCACCTGTCTCCAACTGCAACAATCTTCCCTTTTTTTTTTTAATTTACATTTCAAGTTGTCAGATAAGAGCTCGAGTCCTTTGTCGAGAGCTGATGACATAGAAAATTAATTGTACTTTAGTTTGGGCACATACAGTACAGGAACGAGGTGATTTCGTTCCCACTTTGAGTCGTTTGAAGAGAGAATGTCAATTTCTCCCACTCCTTCTCCCTGGATGATTTCGCCGTTGCCAACTCTCACCAATATTGGAGAGGTTAATTTTTGGTACTTGACGAAAGCGCTGTACCGTGGAGACATATGCTGACTGGCGCCAGAATCGAGGTACCAATCCTCCGGAGCATTTTCGGAGCTCAGCGTCTGTGCTGAAATAATCCCGCCGACAAAAGCACTTCCTCTTGATTCGAAAAGTCCATTAGACCTTACTGGGCCCTTCGAGTGACAGTCCTTTTTCCAGTGTCCTACTTTCCCGCACTTGAAGCACTTTCCAGGTTTTTTATCCATCTTGGCCTTCGCACCGTGATTCTTCTCTGCTTCCATCGAGAAAGCGCTGCTGTGTTTACCCTCATCCGGGTTCATGCAAAGTTCTTCTAGAGTAAGCCTAGAAACTAGATTTGGTAGAGTACGCTGATCCAAAGGCGTCGACTCCCACGTTGTGCCAAAATACTTATAGGAAGTCGGAAGAGTCATCAAAATTTTAGTCATCGTCATACTATCTGACACTGGCTCTCCAAGCACACTCAGTCTACAGGCGAGATCTTTTATTTTTGCGATATGCAAAGAAATATCATCCTCAGCGTCTTTGGTCATCGAATACCATTTTTGTTGCAAAATATGCTTGGATGCCTCGTTTTTGCTTTCGTAGATTTCGTGCAGTATATCCCACATTTCTTTTGCGGATTGAAAGTTCATTATGTGAATTAAAGGTTGTTGACTCACCGTAGTTACAATCGTCTTTTGTGCCAAGCTATCAAGCTTCTTTCACTCCTTGAGTGCCTTTTGGTGCTCCGTAGTTGCTGCCGCGCTTTGGCTTTCCAATACCGGTTTCCTTGACTCACCGGTCATAACCTCCATAGCTCCATGCGCGTTGACGAGAACTCTCACCTGGAATTTCCATGTTCCCCAGTTCTCAATTCCATCAAGTTTCTTGATCCTCAAAATCTCGTTTTCCATCGCGATCCTTCTTGCACTATTGCACGTGGCGGGCTATAGATCGACACTTTACTTCGCGAATTTGTTTTCCGAAGAAAAAGAAAACAAAAGAACGCGTTAAAGTTCAAAAATATCACTTCACTCGCATATCTGGGCATATAACCTGCTGGGATTTGGTTATTCAAATAACGATTGCAGGGGTTGAATGATATTTCACAACGGATTTATTACAAGGGTAGGAAAGTATAGTAACCGCATGGCAGCGCGAGTTTGGGCAAACAGCTGGAAGTCTACGCGCACAAAACGCTTATATAGTCGGACTGGCAAAAGAGTCGTCTTCGGGAGAGTTCGGAGCTATGCTCCCCCACCATGTAGCGTTTCCCACTCTGTATTTGTCGCATGCGCGTAGCGGTGATCATGTATGGGGATCCGCATTCATCAGGTCAATTCAGAGGGCGCCAGCACTGTTGGTCCTCCGAGTTATCGTATCATTGGTCGAATCTGGCGTCAATGACACTTTATTTGAAACTCGAACCAATCAGGTTAGAGGGGACCAGCGATCGTGGCGCCAAAGTTTCTCGAGTGTGCATCCCAACTACTCCGCCAGTGATCCTCCGTAGTGGGGGAACGTTGCTCCGAGCTTTCCCGAAGACGACTCTTTTGCCAGTCCGACAGTATAGAGACGCACACTCAACCGCTAGAGACGCGCTCTGCCGGCATGTCCACCCAGCTAAGGAAACTTAAGACCTATTTACAACAGTGCAAACCACTTCCGATGCGTTTGCTCGCAGCTAGAGCATGTACACTTCCACTAAATACGATGAGCTTCAGCTGAACTTTTGTTCATATTAAAATAATGAAGCAAAACTCCCCGCAAGAACACTTTATTCGGCACAAATTTTGATATATTCAATAAATTATAAAATGTTATTTATGATTTGAAAAAAGGTTATGTACAACCAAGTTGGGAGTTGACTTATCACCAGTAGGAAAACGTCTATGACGTAGCGTTCGGTGAGGGCCCTCGGTGCCCTCCGCTACTCACAATCTCGCGGCCACGATGCCGCGCGCGAAACGGAAAAGACGATGGGCGCCAGGTGCACCACGCATGCACCGCGAGGGGAGACGATCGAGCTCCCCGGGAACGCGCGGAAATCGCGAGATCGGTACCGTTCGGATCTCGAACAGGTCCGGCTACCACAGCAAATGGTAGAGGGGCGGTTCGGTGGACGCTGACTGGGACTCGGGAGGACGGGTTCGCGGACGGGTTCGCGAAAGAGAACAGGCGAATTCGTTAACAGACAAAAAGACACAACGGTCGCTTTATTTCGACGTGGAACGCACGGCGGTCCTCGAACGACGCTCGCGATCTCAACGACGAACAAACCTCGTCGGAGCTGTGCCTCACGACGCAGCGGGCGTCACCCGATTCGCCACAAGGCGAAACGCTCGCGCGAAATCGATCGGGCTTCTTACACTCTAACGACGCGGAGGCGAGTCGGAGGTCAGGCGCAAAAAGGAAAGGGGGAGCGTACCGGTAATCTCGGGACCTTCGGCAGCCTCTGGGGTGCTCCTCTGATTCTGGTTCGTGGCTCCGATCTCGTCTCGTCGATATCGCTTGGCTCGTGTGGAACTCGAGAAAGCCAGGAACTGCACTCGCGATCGCACGCGTGCCGGAAAAGAAACTCACTCTCGCGGTGTCGCGTTTCTCGACGCTATCCGGCAACGGAACTCTTTCGCCGGCTTCCCACGAGGTTCACTATTCGATTCGGTATCGAAGTCTTCGGTTTCTCTCGCTAAGCTCTGGTTATCGCGCTCTCTTCGCTTGATTCGGGACACAACCGTGGCTCACTCGCTGAGCTCTAGCTCAAAACTCTGACTGCTCCGACTCGCTCGCCTTCTCGCCACGATCGCGCTCGTGACGCTTCGCGCGGCCTTCTCGCTAATCGGTTCGCGCGCGTTATCTCGAAGGGGCCGATTGCACCCTTTTTCTGTGATGCGGAGCGATTCTCCACGTCACACATCTTAAAAGTTTGGGCATGATAATATTTTTTCATTAAAAAAACGCTACGAATTAATTCCAACACCTAATATAATTTTTACTAAACAATTTGGATTTTTTCAAAGATTAAGTCACAGTGGCGTCACAGTAACATCACCCAGTGACAATAGAGAGTTTTTGGACTGCTAAACTGCACGTCCTGGTTTTCGGTTATCGGTTATTGTGAGCATGCGCAGATTTATTCCCTTAACGTTAACACCATCTTGTTGAAATTAGTTTTTGATCCTGAAGAAGGCGTTAAGGCCAACACACGTGAAAAAACGTAAGCAGTAACAGTAAGGATTGACCAATCAGAAATATGATTCTTACGGAATTATGCTTAAACAGGCTTTCTGATTGGTCAATCCTTACCCCCACAAAAACAGATTCTCTGTAAAAAAAAAGGCGGCATGTTCATTCAGTGCCAACAAAAATTGATACGTAAAATACTCTCCAAAAAAGATTTGAAATCAATTAAGATCGCCATGTTCAAGATTTATGTATAAAAAGTAAAAGGTATCATTTGAAAGGAAAATTATTGTAACTCGTTACTAAAAAATTCGACTAAAAAAATTTAGGTATAAACAAATTTTCATAAAAAAGAACTTGCCGCTTTTAAGTTTTCATATTTTGTCCACTATACCGAATAATTTGCAGTGCTTGCCGAAGTCAAATTCAGAGAAATTCAGAAGGCCCCCGCCTGATCGGTTTCTCGTGCGACGTTCGGTATACTGGTGGTATCATATAAGTGTATGAATTTATTTAAAATCTCTCATAAGTGCATAAACATCGAATGTAATTCTCTGTAAATTTTTTATTTTGAAGGAAAAAACGCGGCGTTCTTTTTTATGAAAATTTGTTTATACCTAAATTTTTTTAGTCGAATTTTTGAGTAATGAGTTACAATAATTTTCCTTTCAAATGATACCTTTTACTTTTTATACATAAATCTTGAACATGGCGATCTTAATTGATTTCAAATCTTTTTTGGAGAGTATTTTACGTATCAATTTTTGTTGGCACTGAATGAACATGCCGCCTTTTTTTTACAGAGAATCTGTTTTTGTGGGGGGATTTCATTACTTTTTGGAATTTATTCATGAGGAGAATACGTACCCCTACATGTAGGAGAATATCTTTTTATTACCACCAAATTAAAATCTCACATTTTATACCGATACGAGCTAATTAATTATAACCACGTTACTTTTGGTTTATTCTCGTGATATTTTGAAAGGGATTTATAAACTAGAGTGCCCTTATATTTTTCACTTTGCTTTAGTATTTTGGAGAAATAAAACATACCGCTTTCGAATTTGCAGGCCATCGGATTTTTCTTATATCTTGGTCGTCTTCAGAAATCCACACACATGTAGACATTTTACCTTTAACTCTAACAATAAGTATACTCTTCCAATAACCGTGACGAATTGCTTCATCACATGTAAAGATACTACTTATGACAGTATCTATGTTGTTACATATTAACTCGAGACGTTGGAATAGTTTTAAGAAATCGTTTTGCATGCTCCGCTGAAATTTTGCCCTTACTCGTAAATAAATTTCTCAAGTCACTCGCAAAGTTACGTATACGCATCTAAGCGAATAGACCAATCAGGATCAAGTATTCCGTTGTAGTGGGGGTCCTGATTGATCTACTCGCTAAGATGCGTATGTTCCCTGATACGGAATACTTGATCCTGATTGGTCTATTCGCTAAGATGCGTGCACGCAAAGATACGAGCGAGTTCGAGAAAGGGGCCTCTGCTCTGCCGGTAGCTGTCGATCTGCCGGTAGGAGTCTCGTCTTGTCCGCGCTCGAGTCAACACGTACCCTTGTGCTCTCTCTCTGGCTCCCAGTTTAGTGATACGGCCCTGGCGGCCCCCTAGCGGTTTCTCCCCGTTGGATTTGAATCAATCTCTCTGCCATCCTCAACTTTCGGGTCATCCGTCCAACACCACATTAACACATTAAACATCATCGGGCAACATCATTCATCAATCATCGTAGTGGACCTCCCACACAATCCTGAGGGGTAAGCAGCCGCCTGCTGACCAGTTCCAGGCTGGTCGAAATGACGGGCAAAAATCGCTCAAATCAATCCCCTCCTCTCTCTCGTCACCCTAATAACCGCATCAAACCCCCGTTCACCCAATGCTCCTCCAACTTGCCTTCCTCTAATCCAACTACAACCCCTAACAAGCAAAACTCCCCTTCGTCATTATCTGACTCCGACGAGACGATGGAGTTTACGCTGGACGAACATATCGTCCAAAGTAGCCTCCACAATCTTTGCGTACCAGTCAAGGAAAATATACCTCCCGCAGGTATGAAATCGAACTCCTCGCCTACCTCCGATACTAACTCCAACTACCATAACGGCAATCCCAGCGAGGGTCGGGTCAGGAAAAGACCACTCCAGGTAAACAACTCTAACCCGCATACTTCACCTCCCGACCTCTCGCCCGCGAACACGTGTTCCTCTCCCTCCGGTAGTGAGCCTCTTCTCAAGAAAAGCACCGCATACCCCACCCCCAACAACCATCCAATTCTTCCCACTGAAAATAGATACCCGTCGAAACATGAAGGCCCGTTCCGCGTATACATCCAAGCTGACCCGAACAAATCCAATCTCATCATCAACAAATTAACAGTAGGGAGAATAATTACTCAACTCTCAAAAGATGCCCTGGAAAGAGTAGATAACTCAGGGATCCATAAACTTGTGGCCACCTTTAACACTCTATCCAGTGCCAACAACTTAGTCGCGAACCAAGCCCTGCTCCCCTATGGCTACATCAGCTACATACCATCCCACTCCTTCTCCAAGCAAGGCATCATCAAAGGCATCCCACTTTCCTTTGATGAGAAAGACGCTCCTTCGTTTAAATCCCCTCTCAAAATCATCGGCGCACGACGGCTGAACAGAAAGATCAGAGATAACCAGGGAGGCTTCGAATATACCCCTTCTTCTACACTCCTCCTAAACTTTGAGGGGAAAACCCTCCCAGAAAGCGTCACTCTCTTTGGCGCCCACTTCAAGGTCGTACCCTACACTCCGCCCGTCTCCATCTGCCACAATTGCTACAGGCTCGGTCATCCAACTAAACTATGCCGCAGCAAAGCAAGGTGCATTAAATGCGGATCCTCCGATCACCCATCGACTAACCCCTGCCCCTCTCCCCCCCTTTCGGACAACTACTGCATCAACTGCAAATCCCTTGATCACAATACCTTAGACAAAACATGCCCTCTCTACATCCGACAAGAAAACATTAGAGCCTTAGCGCAGCACGACAATCTCCCTCTTATCGAGGCCAGCCGCATCCTAAACTCAAATACCTACTCTCCTCCCGCCCCTCTCTTAAACAATCAGAACTTTCCTTCTCTCGTCCCACCCAAACGGCCTACGGTCAACACTACCTCCCCCACCCCTCCCTCCTCCCTCCCTCCCTCTATACCCTCTACCCATACCCTCACCTCAATAAACGCTAACACCCACGCTACTTCCCCACGCAGCCACACTCAATCTCTCTATAATAACTCTCCCTCCTACTTCACTCCCACAGCGCAACCACCATCCCACCCTCGAAGTCATCCTGCTCCGCCACTTCATCCCCCCCCCTCCCCCAGCCCCAATCACTACATCACCATCACCCAACCCTTCCACCAACCTCTCTTTACTCGCCAACATCCCCTCAGCGAATCAAATTGACCGCCTAACCGCGGTTCTCGAGAACCTTCCCCCCCTGATTAACCTAATCTCCCAGATGGTGCCAGTTTTAGCAAACTTAAGTACCAACCTCACCCAACTCCAACTCCCTCTTCCAATCTCCTCTCCTCCCCCCAGCACCAACCCCTCCCAACATGACCAATAAACACAACAGCAATCTTTCTATCCTACACTGGAATTGCCAAGGTATAAGAAACAAAAAAGACTTACTATTACAAATCTCTCACCAATTCGATATTATTCTCCTTTCCGAAACCAAAATCCCTCACTCAAAAAACCTCCACTTCCCTGGCTTTTCCACCATACAAAATAACCGCCTAACCAACCGAGGAGGTGGTCTAGCTACTGCCATCCGAAACAACCTCCCCTTCACCGTCATACACACGATCCATAACTCCCCCAACACCTTAGAGACCCTAGCAATTAAAGTCTACACCGACTTTGGTGAACTCCACATAGTTAATCTCTATCGTCCCCCCTATAATCCGTTCAACCACTCCAATTGGACCAGTCTACTGGACTCTGTAGCTAACCTGGATAACGTAATAATTGCCGGCGACTTCAACTGCCACCATCAAGCCTGGGGCTCCAATCATTCCTGCTCTACTGCAAAACCCCTCGTTCATCTATTAGACTCTAATAATTCCGACCTGGTAATCATCAACAACGGCTCCCACACACACATTAACAAATCTTCTCACTCACTCTCTTGCATTGACCTAACCCTTATCTCCTCATCCATTTGCCCCCTCGCTAACTGGACCACTCTACCAGATAGCATGGGAAGCGATCACCTTCCCATTAAGCTAACCATAGGAACTACAGCGCGCTCCTTTCCCTCCCTCAAACCATGGCTACTACCTGAAGAAAACCGACTGGAACCTTTTTAAGGAATCACTGTCCAGCGATCTGTCCAACCACTCCAAGAACCAGACGTACCTGTCCCCTCTCAAAAAATACGATACTCTTATACACTCAATAGACTCTGCCATCATAAAGTCCTCCCCACCCCTCAAACCTCCATCCAACCTCTCTCGCCGTAAATGGAACGCGCCCTGGTGGAACGATCGCTGCTCCGACGCCAGCTCCGAACGCAAAGAAGCTCTTTCCAACTTTCGAAAAAACCCCAACCTCACTAACTGCATCTCCCTCAAAAAAGCAGAAGCCAATGCGAGGAAAGTCTTCAAGCAAGAAAAGAAAAACTCATGGCGCCAGTTCTGTGAATCCTTAAGTTTCAACACCTCTCTATCCACGGTCTGGAATAAGATCAAAGGATTCAGAAATCGTTTCATCAAACCTCCCACACAATATACCAATGATACATCAACTATCAACGAAATGGAAATCTTCATAAAAAACTTCTGCAAACCACCAACCCCTCCTCTCCACCCTCCAGCCGCCTTCATGACTAACCCTTATCTGGAATGCCCATTCAACCTCCAGGAGCTCGAGACCGTTACCTCCGACATTAAAATCAAGTCAGCCCCAGGCATAGACCGCATCAATAATCAAATCATCAAGAATCTCCCCCCCTCCGCTCTCGCCTATCTCTTAGACACGTTCAACTCTCTACTGGATGAGGGATCCTTCCCCGTCTCATGGAAAAACTTCATAATCATACTCATACCTAAACCAAAAAGCCGGTAGTTTCCGCCCAATCTCCCTGGTCTCCTGTATGCTAAAACTCCTTGAAAAACTTATTCAAACTAGACTTAATTGGTGGGTAGAGCATCATGACATCCTCCCGAACTCCCAATACGGATTCCGAAAGAAGCGCTCGTGTGCCGACAATCTCGCACTTATAGTTACGGAAATCTACACAGGTTTCTCCCTCCATGAATTCACCCCTGCAGTGTTCCTTGACATTTCCGGCGCATTCGACAATGTCGCTCCTGATATCCTCATCCAAATCATGGCCTCGGCTGGCATTCCTAAAAAATACTGCCAATTCACCCATAACCTCTGCTCCAATAGGAATCTGTTTTTTAAAACAAATGGTTCACTATCGCAACCCCATACCACCTCCACCGGTCTGCCTCAAGGCTCTGTCCTAAGTCCAATTTTATATAATTTGTACGTCAAAGATATAGAATCAGTAATCGACGAAAGTTGCTCCATCATCCAATTCGCTGATGACATTGCCATCTTCTCTCGCTCAAACTACCTCCCGGAAGCATTGTCCTCTATCCAAAATTCATTAAATAGCATATCAGCATTCTTAGCTAGCAAAAACCTTCAAATTTCACCCTCCAAAACTTCCATGGTCATTTTCACAAAACGACACATCCCTCCAGGCACTAACATCCTCCTAAACGACTCACCCATATTCCCCTCTAACTCCGCCAAATTTCTCGGTCTCCACCTAGAAACAAAACTAAGGTGGAATCTCCATCTAGACCACTTCGCCAACAGAAGCAGGAAAGTGCTAAGCGTAATCAAGGCGCTCCGCACCACCTGGTGGGGCGCCGACCCAGTCACTCTGATAATCCTCTATAAATCCCTACTCCGCAGCTCTCTAGAATACGGCTCCTTCTGCTTTAACCTAGACGATTTCACCATTACAAGCAAACTCCAAAAAATTCAAAACCAAGCTATTCGACTCGCCTTGGGGTACCGATGCTCTACCCCCATTAATATCATGCACGCCGAAAGCAATACCCCTCCCCTTTACATCCGACTCATCAACTGCGCTTACAAATTTCTACTCAGAACATTCTCGACAGAAAATCACCCGACAGTCAATAAACTAAGCTATCTTCATATCTATTCCAGGGAACGCTACCCCCCTAACCTCCTCTCAAGACAATTCATTCTTTACAGACTATTCACTAAAACCTTTCATCTCCAGGACCGTATCGATTCCCACCCCAAACCTCTATACTACTCATACATACCCAATCCACCTCCTCTAGACCTTATTGACTGCATCACCGGCAAAAAGTTTACCAAATCCAACTCTCCTTGCCCCAACGCAGACTTCCAACTTTATTTGAGCTCCCTAAACCCATCCGCCTCACTCTTTTACACAGACGGATCTAAAATAGATTCAGGAGTGGGTTTCGCTATACACTCCCCAGAAATGGACTCTCCCTTAGAATTCAAAATTCCCTCCGACGCCTCAGTGTTCACTGCTGAGGCTGCAGCCATCCTCCATACCATCCTCCTAATCATAGACCTCCGCATCCCTATAGCATACATATTCACAGACTCGTTAAGCTCCCTTCAAGCCATCGCCTCTCCTAACCTCAAAAATCAAAATAATAGACTTATCTACAGCATCCGCAATAAACTCAACTCCATTGATCCCAGCTCCCAAACTATTCACCTAGTCTGGATTCCCGCCCATCAAGGCATTGCAGGGAACAAAACAGCCGACTCGGCCGCCAAAAATGGCTCTAAAAAAGGCACCCCCTCCATCCCCAAGATTCCCTACTCCGACCTTTTCCCCAAAGCCAACGAATATTCGGACACCCTCTTCCTAAGATATATTAACAAAACCAAGACACGCACTGGCTATCTGTTCTTTACCCACTACTTCGAACGGTTGAAGCCTCCCTGGTACTCCAAACTGAAACTTTCTAGACACGGAATTGTCACCGTCAACAGAATAAGAAGCAACCATTACTCGCTGTCCCAAAGCCTGTCTCGCCTGAATCTAGCCCCCGCTCTTCCCTGTGACTGTGGAGAGCCGGTGGTTGACATCAATCACGTAATGTGGTCCTGCAGCTTGTACTCTGCTCAACGCGCGACTCTCATGAGACAACTCCGGAGACTTCAGATCCCTCCCCCTCCCTCCATTGAAAACTTAATAGCCAATCACCCAAAAACAATCCCACTCATCACAGCCTTTATTAACAGAACTAACCTTATGATTTGAGCTTCTACCGCCCGCCTAACAGGTGGCGGCCTCTGCCCACTCACGACCCCCACTCACCAAGCTATAGTGGCTATATGACTATGTTTATATAGTCGATGCCATCACTAAGAAGAAGAAGAAGAAGAAGATCTACCGGTAGCCGGGAGATCGAAGTCTCTAACCTCAAAATTGTTAATTTGTGAATAATACTGAATAATGTGTAGAAGTGATAAATAATTATTCGGGTTTCTTCGATGAGTTTCCCCAAGTGTGTTTAAAAATCGGTGTCCATAACTGTGGCTTCAACTTCCAGCGATTAAGTAAGTAATTACTGCAGAACGAGTAGGTTACAAGATTTTCATGAAGTTTTTGACGGTTTTCTTGCATGTCCCCTTTCATAAGGTGCAAACAAAGAGGATGTAACTTCTGTCCTATCCTGAAGAACATGAGTCGATCGACATCAGACATTGTCGAACTTATCACCGAGCGCCTTTCACCCATGGTATTTTCATTGCAATATGCGCTTTTCATTTCAACTATTCCTGCTTTAAATAACTCACTTCTTTGAAAGTATTTACCTTGTACGAATTGTTGATCGTAGGGCGCAGCAATCAATGATTCTGACTAATCGTAGACAAATTATTCCTGCGATGATGTTCCAGTTGCGAAGCATACACTAGCCATTCAGCTTACAGCATCCGATGTTTACTATCAACTTTACCTCTTTTGGAATACCCATCGGGTTCGGGTGAGCATAATCACGATTATGTTAACGTTAATCGCAGAATAGACCGTGAGCTTGGGCACATTATCGCAGTAGTAGTTCGGCACACTTGTCTACGACGAGTCGCTATTCTTGATCGCTGCCTCCTACCACGAACAGTTCATAAAAGGTTATTAGCTTGAAAGAAGTAAAAGTTATTTAACGCTGGAATAGTTGAAACGAGAAGCGCGTATTGCAATTAATGTACCGTGGGTAATAGGCGCTCGGTGACAAGTCTGACATTCTCCAATGTCCATCGAGTCATCTTTTTACAGACAGGACACGAGTTAGATCCGCTTCAGTTGCACCTGTACGAGATGACATATCAGAAAATCATGATTCTTCATGAAAATCTTCTAACCTACTCGTTCTGCAGTAATACTTAATAATATCACTGGAAGTTGAAGCAAGTTATTGGCAAAAATCGGACACCGGTTTTTAAACACTTGGGGAATATCATCGAAGAAACCCGAATGATTATTTCTTACCACTTCTACATATTAGTAATCATTATTTACAAATTAACGATTTCGATCTCCCAAATTGACAGGTACCGGGAGATCAGACTTTTGACACTTTTCGCTCAGCTCGTAAGACCGCAGCGCACTCTTCCGAAGCCAACTCTTAAAGCACCGAGCCAACCACTTCCAGCCAAATGTCAGGGAAATCCAAAATCAGGAGTTTTTGCCAGAGGACATTCGCTATATGTTGTTACATACAGAAAAGTTATGATTTGTAAATTTCCATCGTTACACTAGAGGCGAAGAAGAGATGAAATAGAAGTGAGGTACACGTACACTTCACGTTTGACACAGGTCGGTATATAAATTGAAACTTGTGATAGTATAATACAAAAGAGGAAATGTATCGATAAAGAAAAAAAAATAATAAAGTAGTTACTCCATTATTGTAATCCAATAACATTGTATTACTTATTTTTCTGCCACGACTTTAATTGCTGATAGTGAAGAAAAATCAAATTTATTGGTTGATCCATCCACTGTCAACAATCAAAGTCGTGGCAGAAAAATAATGAATACGATGGAATTGGATTACACAATAATGGAATAACTATTTTATTATTATTTTTTCTTTGTCGATATATTTCCTTTTTCGTATTATACTATCACAAGTTCCAATTTATATACCGACCTATCAACCGTGAAGTGTACATGTACCTCACTTCTATTTCATCTCTTCTTCGCCTCTGGTGTAACGACGGTCAATGTGGAACCGAATGTACTACTGATTCTTCGAATAACAAGTGCACGATTCCTCGTTCGAAAGAAACCCCCTCGGGTTCGCATATGATTTGCAGTCCTTCTGGATAGAATTGGATACCAGCACGTTTATTTCTGTAACAAATTATAAATAACACAATTATATTCAGTATTTCATTATTTAAAATATACCCAACTTACTCTACGTAGAAATTAAGAAACTGTATTAATCTGAGTTAACTAATTCTATAGATTTACATATTTGGCAATGTAAATTAAATACAGTCGGTGCTAGCAGATTAATCAATCTGCTAAATAAACAACAACTATTAAACAATAATATAAACTATTTTTTTCTTAATCTATTTTCGGAAAACTCTGTGGCATGAACATATATTTCATCATATAACTAATATATTTACAATATTTACAATAAAACCTCACTTAGATTCATATATTTAGCAATGTACACTTCATTTCAAAAATGAACAATATATATTTTCTTATAATGGTACTTATTTACTATAGTGTACAAATTTTCACGTCACACTGTTTTGAAAATAAATGATGCAACTTGTTTTTCCAATACAGGTTATATTTGGAGTTTTACGCTATAGTTACATAGTATACATTTTCAAAAGTCAAAAAGAAGGTATGAAAAGAAATAGTCAAATATTAATCATATGTTGTTACATCTATGTATTAACTCAAGCCGTTGGTATAGTTTTAAGAAATCCTTTTGCATGTACCGCTGAAATTTCGCCCTTACTCGTAAATAAATTTCCAGCACAGCATCGATATTTTGCTGCACCTATATTCTTCTGGGATATAAAAACCCTATATAATTCAGCCCTAACAAGTACAATCTTATCGAGCTGTACCTTATCGATGAGATCTTTCAACATAATGATTCCGAAATGCTTCTATGCTGTTTTGTAACATTCGCGAATTTATCGAGAAATATATATTATGAGAGTAAAGGAATGTTTCTAACATACGGTAATGTTCATGAATATTGTAAAATATCGCAGGAATGTTACAGAAAAGTTGCTTGCAAAAACGTGCTTTGCGGGGTGTAAATGATGATATTTTGTCATTTCCATCGTTACACCAAAGGTAAAGAAGAGATGAAATAGAAGTGAGGTACATCAAGAGACACGGTAGTGTCTCGCGGCATGTTCATTCACGCCAGAGCGCTCTCGCCTCTCGCCGCGAGCACCCGTGTATCTTTACAGGAAAGATGTCTGCCCCCTTCACCCCTCAATTTTTACATCGAATTTTCTCAGTAAATACACGGTTATAACCAAAACTATGCTTAGTTACGCCATATAAATCGTCTATTCTCTATTGATAGAGACCAGAATAAATGTTGTAAGTTATATATTAACAAAGATTTTTCCTTAGCAACGCGAAGCCACGCCCCTTGCCCCGAAAAGTCAAGGATTTCCTTTCTGGCTGCGATATATATATGTCAAAATGTCACAATTTTTTCGGCTATCTTCGGCAATGGTCGGAAACACATACAAGCGCCATCAAATGTGTGGGATATATTTCGGCTTCCATCGTCGATCGACTGTTCAGTGATGATCGTGTTCGGTGATGATCGAAAGTGCGTGTACAAAAGTGCGACCGATAGGCGCGATGTGTCACCGCGAGTGCACCCGAGGAGCGTCTCCAGGGCTTGGATCCGACATTTCGCAAGTGATCGGAGTGAATAGTGCCTCCCTATCATTTTTCCAACTCCAATTCCTCGCGCTTCGCTCTCGACGCGACGGCGGAAAAGTGGAAGCGACTGCTCGAGGAATCGGTTTTATCCCGCCTCCTAGTGATTTTCCTCCCACGGCCCTCGCTCGTGCACCCGCGACCGCATGGTGGACTCTCCCCGACGGAAATTTATTCCTCGAGGAAGTCTCTCCGCGCTCCTCGTTGACGTCCGAGCGACGATCGCTGCGAGGTTATCTTCCATAACCTATCCTTATGTCGCCTGGGTGATTATCTTCCTATCTCGGATGACTGACGGCAGCGTTCGCGCGAGAAGCTTCGAGGAGTTTCGCTCGCTGAAAGTAAAACGCATCGCGTCCACAGCCATGGTAAGTAATTTTTAGAAGTGAGAGGAAATGATCATTCGGATTTTTTCGATGCCTAATAACCGAATTACACACCTCATACCTAATTGCAGAGAGAAGCTAGTGCCGCTGGCAGCCGTGAAGGTTATCGTCAACATGGTCGCCAGGAAAGCGATTTTAACTGCCTCTTCGGTCGCCGAGGCAAAGTCCGACCACTCTGGCATCGCTGGCTGGCTGTATCGGCGCCTCTGGTTTTGACCGTCAACCCAACAGAGGCTCGATGTAGAAAATGAAGGAAGGTGAACCAAATCTGTGCGAGAAGAAAGGTTCGTTGATTACTGTTTTCTCAATTGATATGTCGACTGATACTCACCAACCGACGATTCATTCTCAATCCTGTTCCTCGTACCTTACGTATCGCTCACACCACTTTGTAGAACTCGTTCACCACTGACGCTCCCGTCCAGTTTTAAATACTTCTTAGACACGCGCGGAAATAATTTCTGAAACAAATAGGTATAAGGCGTGTCATTCAGTTGGACATCAAAAAACCCGAATGATTATTTCCTCTCACTTCTAAACATTACTTACCATTTATTCAAAGATTCACAATTTCAAGCTTCGACTTCGATCTCCCAAATTAATGGCCATCGGAAGATCAGACGTTTCGCACTTTTCGTAAGAACGTATATACGTGAAAGCGACAAGCGTCGTCTGATTTCCTGATGGCTGTCAATTCGGAAGATTACTTATCATTATTTTTCACCACCTCTACAAGTTATTCAATACTAATTCAAAACTTTTATATTTTAAGGTTACACGAATCGCTTCGATCTCCCGAATGGACAGCTATTAGAAGATCTCCAGAGGGCTCGGATCTGCCATTTCGCGAGTGATCGGTATAAAATATACAAATATAGTAATAGCGTGTAGCATACGAACTGAACTAAAGAATAGCGTGTAATATAGAAAACCTGTTGTTAATTCTATCGTTAACAACATATAGGTAGGTAAATGCACGGTAGACACATCCATACTATCAGCGCGAGATAAGTATTTCAAAAAATAATCTAAGCAATTTAAAAATAAAATTCTTTATTTGGTACATTTGTTTGTGTGTGTGTGTGTGTTCGTGCGTGCGCGCGCGGGTGTTTGTATTTTTTTTAAAAATAAACAGAAATTTTTTTAAATTTCTTCTTCTATCAGCAGAATTCCGCCTTCCTCTCCAGTATCTATAACCTTTTATGAACTGTTCGTGGTAGGAGGCAGCGATCGATAATAGAGACTCGTCGTAGACAAGTTCGTCTATTAAAACTAAAAGGCAATTGGTGTGCAACTGGAACATCATTGCAGGAATAATTTGTCTACGATTAGTCACAATCATTGATCGTTGCCCCCTACGATCAACAATTCGTACAAGGTAAATGCTTTGAAAGAAGTAAAAGTTACTTAGAGCAGGAATAGTTGAAACGAAAATCGCATATTGCAATGAAAGTACTATGGGTGAAAGGCGCTCGGTGACAAGCCTAACATTCTCCGATCCATCGAGTCATCTTTTTACGGACAGGACATGAGCTAGATCCTCTTCGGTTGCACCTGTACGAGATGACATGTCAGAAAATCGTGAGTTCATGAAAATCTTCTAACCTACTCGTTCTGCAATAATACCTCTAAAAAAAGAGAAAAAATCACCTCTAAAGTTGAGCTTGTAAGTATTTGTACAAGTTCTCAACAACGAGTTTCCAAGAGGCGGCGTGGCCGAGCGGTTAAAGCGCGAGTCTACTAACTCGGGGATCGCGTGTTCGAGGCTCCTCATGTGCTTCTTTTTTTTTGCAAATAAAAATGTTCATTTAATCATAATTTGATAACAATCAACGTTACTAATCAATATTTTTTTTTAATTTCAATTATATTTTAATTCTGGGAGCTGTGTTGAAAAAAATTAAAATTGTAGAAAAATAGCAGTTATTATTCGCTTTCGGTGAGCTCAGGCTTACAATTTGTGGGATGATAATTGTCATAAAAGCACTCAAAACATAAATTAAGTTGACAATGACTACAGGAGATAAAACCGGTATTGCTGCAAGCGCAGGGAGTCTTCAATTTATTTAAAGGAAAGCATACTTCATTCACGTTGGAAAAAAAATATTATTTAATAACGTTGATTGTTATCAAATTATGATTAAATGAACATTTTATTTGCAAAAAAAAAGAAGCACATGAGGAGCCTCGAACACGCGATCCCCGAGTTAGTAGACTAGCGCTTTAACCGCTCGGCCACGCCGCCTCTTGGAAACTTGTTGTTGAGAACTTGTACAAATACTTACAAGCTCAACTTTAGAGGTGATTTTTTCTCTTCTTTTTGAGTGTTGCACCCTAGGGTTGTGGTGATGTACTATACTAGTGGTGCTCTATAAATGAGTAAAGATTCGGCCAAATCGGTGACCCGAAAGCCTGAGCCTCTCTTGTTAGAGAGTTGAAAGTAAAACGTCTTCATGGATTTCTGTAGACGACCAAAATATAAGAAAAATCCGATGGCCTGTAAATTCGAAAGCGGTATATGTTTTATTTCTCCAAAATACTAAGGCAAAGTTAAAAATATAAGGGCTCTCTAGTCTATAAGTCCCTTTCAAAATATCACGAGAATAAATCAAAAGTAACGTGGTTATAATTAATTGGCTCGTATCGGTATAAAATGTGAGACTTTAATTTTGTGGTAATAAAAAGCTATTCTTCTACATGTACGTATCTTCCTCATGAATAAATTCCAAAAAGTAGTGATATCCCCCCACAAAAACAGATTCTCTGTAAAAAAAGGCGGCATGTTCATTCAGTGCCAACAAAAATTGATACGTAAAATACTCTCCAAAAAAGATTTGAAATCAATTAAGATCGCCATGTTCAAGATTTATATATAAAAAGTAAAAGTCATCATTTGAAAGGGAAATTATTGTAAATCAGGTTACTAAAAAATTCGACATAAAAAATTTATAAAAAAATTTTAATAAAAAAGAACTTGCCGCGTTTTTTCCTTCAAAATAAAAAATTCAGACAGAGAATTATATTCGATGTTTATGCACTTATGATTTTAAATAAATTCATACACTCTTATATGATACCACCAGTATACCGAACGTCGCACGGGAAACCGATCAGGCGGGGGCCTTCTGGATTTCTCTGAATTTGACTTCGACAGTGCAATTTATGAATCACTCTAGCACTGTCCAAGCACTGCCAATATTCGGTATAGTGAACAAAATATGAAAACTTAAACGCGGCAAGT
The DNA here is from genome assembly GCA_963678675.1 of Xiphydria camelus. Classification (NCBI taxonomy): domain Eukaryota; kingdom Metazoa; phylum Arthropoda; class Insecta; order Hymenoptera; family Xiphydriidae; genus Xiphydria; species Xiphydria camelus. The sequence goes on along the minus strand of OY783193.1, from coordinate 24,509,329 downwards.
TCTTTTTTATTAAAATTTTTTTATAAATTTTTTTAGTCGAATTTTTTAGTAACCTGATTTACAATAATTTCCCTTTCAAATGATGCCTTTTACTTTTTATATATAAATCTTGAACATGGCGATCTTAATTGATTTCAAATCTTTTTTGGAGAGTATTTTACGTATCAATTTTTGTTGGTACATGTACACTTCACGTTTGACAGGTCGGTATATAAATTGAAACTTGTGTGATAGTATAATATGAAAGAGGAAAAACTTATATCGATAAAGAAAAAATAATAATAAAGTAGTTACTCCATTATTGTAATCCAATAACATTGTATCACTTATTTTTGTGCCACGACTTTAATTGCTGATAGCGAAGAAAAATCAAATTTATTGGTTGATCCATCCACTATCAACAATCAAAGCCGTGGCAGAAAAATAAGGGATATAATGGAATTGGATTACAATAATAGAGTAACTACTTTATTATTTTTTTTTCTTTATCGATATAAGTTTTTCCTTTTTCGTATTATACAATCACAAGTTTAAATTTATATACCGGCCTGTCAAACGTGAAGTGTACATGTACCTCACTTCTCTTTCATCTCTTCTTCGCCTCTGGTGTAACGATGGATTACAAATATCACCATTTGCACCCCACAAAGCACGTTCTTGCAAGTAACTTTTCTGTAACATTTCTGCGATATTTTACAATATTCGTGAACACTACCGTATATGTTAGAAATATATACTTCTCGATAAAAACGTTTCGGAATCATTATGTCGAAAAATCTCCCCGATAAGGTATAGTCCGATCAGAAAATCGTGAGTCTTCACGAAAATCTTTTAACCTACTCGCTCTCCAGTAATACTTACAATTAATATACCTGGAAGTTAAAGCAACAGGATTGCCGTACCTTTGGTCCAATATTGAAAATAAATCTTCTCAAGGCTGAATACGACTTGGGCATGTTTCAGCGTACAATTAGCTAGATCCAGCTCGACGAATGAACTATTCCGACTGGTTTTTGGAACGGCAAGTGGACGATCCCTCGTTCGTCAGAAGATTTTGTTCACAGATGAATCGAAATTCTACAACAAAGGATTAGTGAATAATCACAACGCCCACTATTGGTCCGTGAGAAATCCTCACTGGGTAGAAGAAGTCGAAGGCGATGGAGTGGAGGTTTTACCTCTAATATGCCGGAATTAAAAATCTTGAACTCTGCGCTACAATGCCACGGTAGGAATATCAAATTCTACCGACATGACATGCTTCGACAAGGTCTGTATCAACTTTAGCATTATATTGGGGGCACTGCACTAATCCTGTGGCACATTTTTCTATCTGGGAAAGCCGTGGTAGAAAAGTAGGAGATACGATAGAATTGGATTACAATAATGAAGTAATTATTTTATTATCTTTTCTTTATCGATATATTCCCCCTTTCGTATTATCAAAAGTTCCAATTATATATTATCGGAACGCTATACAGCTGTACTACCATAATAATATGCTTTCCCAGATAGAAAAATGTGCCACAGGATTAGTGCAGTGCCCCCAATATACCGCTAAAGTTGATACAGACCTTGTCGAAGCATGTCATGTCGGTAGAACCTGTTATTCCTACCGTGGCATTGTACCGCAGAGTTCTAGAGATTTTTAATTCCGGCATATTGGAGGTAAATGCATGTATACTGTCAGTACGGGAAGACGGTATATTATCGGAACGCTGTACAGCTGTACTACCATAATAATATGCTTTCCTAGATAGAAAAATGTGCCACAGGATTAGTGCAGTGCCCTTAATATACCGCTAAAGTTGATACAGACCTTGTCTAAGCATGTCATGTCGGTAGAACCTCATATTCATACCGTGGCATTGTACCGCAATTCTAGAGAATACTTTTCTAGCTAGGTTGATTTTTGACTGCGAAGAAAAATCAAATTTCCGTCAATCCGTCCCGTTCTCGTATGGCGCTGAAAACAAAAAATAGAATAACCACAAAGATATTTGTTTTGTATAAGGAATGAAAATGAGGTTAAGACAGTCAGTTAGGAAGTTACTTATCTGATGCCACTTCTTCCGAGATACAGATGTCTCCTTTCCTGCTCTTCATGCACCAGCAACCAGAGAAAAATGACACTGCTTCCGTGCACTGTCTTGATTATTTAAAAAAAATCTAAACGATTTGATAATAGTTAGCTGTCAGAGCGACTGTCACATTCACCACTATTGAGATTCACTACTCCGATTACACTGAATTTGTACTTTTTATTAACAAGCGCGTCCGAGGATCGAAAAAATGCGAGGGAAATCGTTTCGCGAGAATGGAAATATTTTTAAATTTTGAAAAACAACTAAACATTCCAGGAATATATTCTCTCACACACGCTCACATACATTTTTGATGGCGTATGCGTGTGGCCGCATCTGTGTACACATTTCCGACCATGGCCGAATACCGCCGAAGACAGGCGGAATTTTTGTGACATTTGTACATATATATGTAAGGAAAGTATTCTAAGTCTATTTGAATCTAGCGCTTAAATCGAGTCGGTAAGTCAGACCTCCTATGGAAACAGACAACCGAATTACACAAGGGACACGTGGTGTGAGAAAAGACGATGTAAGCTACGAAGCAAACATGTCGCAAGAAGTCAAAGTTAAGAATTAAGAAGAATTAAGAACCTAAGACTAAACGATAGTTGTCAAGGAACAACAGGGTGAATAACGACATTGAATGTTGTTTCTTTGTTTACAGGTAGGATTAATTAGTTTAAGTTATTAGACTGGTTTTGTTTGTACGGTATCAATTAGTTTAGGTTAGGTTAGGCTAAGGTTTTGTTTGTATAAAATAGAAAAAACTTTGTTTACAAAGAAACAATTCGTGTATTGTTCCCCAACCCTTATAAAACAACATTCTCGTTGTAAATCACAATGGACAAGCTACAATTCGCTTTCGAGTTGCTCTGCGCTGCAGATGAGCCAAGGACGAACATGCTGTGCATAACCTCAATCAGCACACCGGACGGCCGAACTTACGCAATTCCAACGCACTGCTATGATGTACAACTGCACGCGGCAATCAGAAAAACAGCACCGTATACTAACGTAAAAAAGACATTAACTAAAAGAGGCCAGACAAGGAAAGTATGGATTAATCTAACTAAAGAATTGATCGAGACTTATTTAGATGAGGGGGAAAATTTACAATTTAATGACGTATATTTAGAAGAAAAAACAAACACACATGAAAGTAGGGTAACTGAGGCTTCAGAACAACCATTGATAAAATTGCTAGAACCACTACTTGAAAAAAGCCAAGGAAAATCTAAGGAGAAGAATATTGGTAAAATCGCTAAAAAATTCATAATTGAAAAATTTAACGTGAAAACCTCAAATGTGGATCAATGGATAATTAATTTTGAAAAAGAATGCGAACGGTTTGATATAACTAAGGATGAGGAAAAAATTGAAATTTTAAAATCATTCATGGAAAAAAGTGCCATAGATTGGTATAGTTGTACACTTGCGAAGTTAACCGTTCAAGCGAACTGGAAAGATTGGAAGAAGAATTTTTGTACTACATTTGCGAATACCGGTTGGTCTCCAATAAGATATGCGCTACAATAAATATCAAACAGGCTCTTTACTAGATTATGCGATAAAAAAAGAAAAACTTTTACTAGAAACAAGAAAATCTATTGATAAGGGAACATTGATTGATCTGATTGCTAGTGGCCTGCCAAATTTCGTAGCTGATAGAATTGATAGAGAAAAATTAAATATTACCGAAGACTTGTACTACGAAATAGGTAAACTAGAACACTTAATTCACAAGAAAACAGACTTCAAAAGGAATAAAAATTACAAAGAAAACACAGAGAAAAAGCCATGCGAAATTTGTACAAATAAGGGCAAAGGTACACGCTTCCATCCTGAAGCTGAATGCTGGTTTAAAGATACACAAAACAAAACAAGACATGTTAATAATTCAATATTGGAGGTAGAACTAAGTGATACTGATCCAAAAAACTAGTAATTCCACCATTAATTAGACTTCCGTTAACATTAAACAACACTTTGAAAGTATCCGCTATCTACGATTCAGGCTCAAATGTTTCACTTATAAATTCAAAATTAGTCCATCTGAAACAAAAAAGGATTAATTTAAAACAAAAAGTTAACCTAAGAACAATTAATGGTGTGTATAGATCAGAAGAATTGATAAAAATTAAAGTAAAAATATTGAATATAGAAGAATACATAGACGTATTCATAATCAATCACGAAAATTTCGACTACGACTTTCTAATAGGATTAGATTGCATAAAAAAATTCAAGCTAAGACAAAATGAAAACCTTGAGATAGAACAAAAACACTTTGATCTCACAGAAAAACAAGAAGATCGAATAAACTTCAATGAACACGTGGATTTAGACAATTTCGAAGTCTTAACAAATCACTTGAGTCATTATGAAGAAAATATAATAAAAAATCTCATAGATAAATATAAAAATATATTTGCAAAAGACAAATACGATATAGGGGTAGTAAAAGGGTACGAAGCCAGAATAGATCTCATAGAAGATAAATATTGTAGCAAAAGACCTTACCGATGCACCATCGAAGATAAAAAAGAAATAGAGGAACAAATCTCACAATTACTTAAAAGAAATCTAATAGAAGAATCATACAGTCCTTTTTCTGCTCCAGTTACATTAGCATATAAAAAAGATGAAAATAAGAGATCAAGACTATGCATAGATTTTAGGGATCTGAATAAGATAATAGTTCCCCAATCACAACCATTCCCACTAATTGAAGATTTAGTAATAAAAACAAGAAACTGCAAATATTTTTCGAAACTTGACATAAATTCTGCATTTTGGTCTATCCCTTTAAGAATTGAAGTTAAAAGGAAAACGGCATTTGTGACCCAAGAGGGACAATTTCAATGGGCTTGTTTACCATTCGGGTTAAAAACATCACCAGCTATTTTTCAAAGAATATTGAGTAACATAATAAGAAAATATAAACTATCAGATTTCACATTAAACTATATTGATGATATACTAATCTTTTCAAAGTCCTTCGAAGAACATATAAATCACCTATCACAACTATTAGAAGCAATAACAAAAGAAGGATTCAGATTAAAATTTTCAAAATGCACATTTGCATTAGATTATGTACAATATTTAGGTCACATTATAAGACACAACTCAATTTCTCCAATAAAGGATAATCTCATTTCAATAAAAAATTTTCCAGTACCGAAAAATCAAAAAAACATCAGACAATTCCTAGGGAAAATTAACTTTTACAATACATACGTCCCAAAAATTTCATTAATTTTAGAACCTTTACATAACTTACTAAGAAAAGGACAGAAATTCATTTGGTCCAAAGACTGTCAAAAAGCTTTCGAATACATGAAAGATTTCCTTTGCTCGAAACCAGTATTAGCCATCTTCGATCCAGACCGGCCAATACACATATACACAGACGCAAGTTTGCAAGGTATAGGAGCCATATTAAAACAACCACAGCCAAATGGAAAAATCGAAAAACCGGTAGCATATTTTTCAAAGAAGCTGAACGAATCACAAAAAAAGAAAAAAGCAATTTACTTAGAATGCTTAGCAATTAAAGAATCAGTGAAATACTGGCAATACTGGCTTATAAATAGACCATTCAAAGTATTTTCAGACCACAAACCACTGGAAAAAATGAACATCAAATCTAGAACGGATGAAGAATTAGGTGATCTCACTTATTATTTATCACAATATGATTTCGAAATAATATACCGTCCAGGTAAAAATAACTTAGAAGCAGACTGCTTAAGTAGAAACCCAGTATTAGAGTCTCAAGAAAACGAAGATGATCAATTAAAAATCGTAAATTTAATAAAAATAGATGATATTTTAGAAGATCAAAATAAGAATAACGATATAACAGCTACAAAAGACAGATTACTCTTCAAAGATAATCCCTAATAACACCGATCTGCTAGAAACATCTTTTTTAAGTACCATTTAGGTTCTTATGTTTCAGACATGAATGGTACATCGCTGCGATGTTTGTAATGAAACATCTCTAGAATGATTATCCCAAAATGTTCTAGACACATCCGTTTAAAAATATCTACATATAGACTCTTTTTAATACTTCCATGTAAAATGGCTAAAATTATTTCAAAACTACCATTTTGGGTAGTTTCTAAAAACGTTTTAATAGAATATAAAACGCAAAGGAATATTTATTATTTACTTGTGGTGTTAGAACAATAACAGCAAAACTTATTTTTTCATTTGACTTAAAATACTTACGTATATAAATCATTGACTATATATAAGTCAATGATATAAATAAAATCAACTCCTCCAAGGGTAAATCTTTAAATTTTCAAAAATGCCGCATAAGCGGCAGGCGTATATATAACCTTTCGGCTCGGCGATAATGGCCGATGACGCGATCGTGGCAAGGCGCATGTGCCAGGCGCATGATGGCCGCCATTGGCGGCTTGGTCGTTCAGTGTTATTGCCACATGGTCGGTAATTACCGGACTCTACCATACCTATATTTTCATGGTTTTTGATAACGGTAATCTCCTCTGTTACCGATCCTTTATCTACCATAATTTAGGAACATCAAGCTTAAGGCCATCACACACAAAATTCCGTAAGGCCGTAAGCAGTAAGCGTAAGCGAATAGACCAATCAGGATCAAGTATTCCGCTGTCTGGGGACCTCGGACTTGATCCTGATTGGTCTATTCGCTTACGCTTACGTCTTACGGTCTTACGGAATTTTGTGTGTGATGGCCTTTATTCATGCGATTCGCAGTATGGCAGTTAAAAATCGGAACTCTCTGCAAAAAGGCGGTGTTTTTATCGTTTTGGGCATATTTTTTCGGTATGATATGACCAGCTATTACCAATTTTAAAAGATCATTGTTTCCACCTTTTTCCAACAAAAATACCATACATCGGTAATGGGCCGAAAAATCCGGTAATTTCGAACTTTTTGTCCGCAACGCATGGCAACACTGTGGTCCTTGGTCGATGGTCTTTCGACGTTTGACGGTTGACATTTGTCGTTGTTTGACGTTGTTTGAAACTTGGCTAGAACATAAAACCCTTATAAAAGCATTTTAAATGGGGCAATTTTATAAGAAGGTTTGTATGCCCTCACGGTATTCATTTGGTTGGACTGTCTAATTATAAAAGTAAAATAAATTAACAAGGAGTCACCACAGACTTGTCCATAGAAAAATGTTAACAAAAACTTAGCAGACTTTTTAAAACTTGACTAAGGTTTCCAAAACTTTGAATAGGAACTAAAAATTTTGCAAATTTTTTTTGTATTTTAGAACCCGTGAACCGAGCCGTGAACTCTTTCAAGATTTGTATACTAATCATTGTCTGTGGTTTATGATCCCTCGAAGGATCCTTCATGTGAGTGGATAGGTATATGTACCTAAGTATTAATACAAAATCTGTAATTATTTTTGCTTTTTATAGTTTATTATAATTATTATTCTAGGTGTGCCTAAGTATAGCTAATAAAGAGCTTTGGTTTTTGCTTCTGTGATCATGTATTTTTGGTAAGTATCATAACAATCATAAGTAACTTAATAAAATTAATATGGAGCCCCAAGAAAAAAGAAAGCTCTTTAACAAATTAAATCAACGTTTTAAACGCCTTAAGCAGAAAGAAACGTTTTCTGAACCATCAACTTCACAGACTTTAACTTTTGAGCAAAGTTCTATTAGTGAGGCCTTAAACAATGAGGGCGTTATTCCTGAAGCTTTTAAGTCTGTATCTGATCCTTTGTCATCAGATCATTCAAATCATAGTTCAGGTGAAGGTTCAGACACAGACAGCATATCCAAAGGCTCAGACTCGACCTCAGATAAAAATGATTCCTTATTTGAAAACGTATTGCAACCCTTTCTATTAAATGAAAATGATCAAAAATTTAAAGATGCATCTCAAAATGTACCTTTAAATTTTTCTTTGGCAAATTGGGCTGTAAAACACAATATAAACCACTCTGCATTATCCGATCTTTTAAATATTTTACGACGCGATAATCCAGATCTGCCTACAGACCCAAGGACACTTTTAAAAACACCAAGGAACACTGGTTCCCAAATTAAAAATGTAAATCCAGGTTTCTATTATCATTTTGGATTAACACAATGCTTAAAAAATTTAATATTGGAGTTTTTGAAAGAAAATACTTTTGACAGTAATGTTTTACAAATATGTGTGAATATAGATGGTTTGCCTCTTTCCAAAAGTTCTGGAAACCAAGTTTGGCCTTTAATGGTCAACCTTTTAAAAAATAAAAACTTTGTTGAAATTTGTGGCATTTACCAAGGCAATGAAAAACCAAAAAGTTGCAATGAGTTTATATCTGACTTTGTTGAAGAAGCTGTAGAACTAATAAATACTGGGTTTTTGTTTAATAATACAAACTATAAAGTCGAAATAGTTGCTTTTATTTGTGATGTTCCAGCAAAGTCATTTTTAAAATGCATTAAGGGACATAGTGGTTATACATCATGCACTAAATGTAATATTGAAGGCGAATATATAAAAAATAGAACCTGCTTTCCAGGTCTACAGGGGTTTCATTTAAGAACAGACTTAGGTTTTCGAGCAAGAGAACAGGAAAACCATCATATTGATACAAGCCTTTTAGAAAATATTCCGGGGCTAGATATGGTGAAATCTTTTCCGCTTGATTACATGCACTTGGTATGTCTAGGCGTCATAAAGAAACTTCTAAATAACCTATGGCTTTCTGGAAAAGCACCATATCGTTTTTCTTTTCAGCAAACCAAAAATATTTCTGAAGAATATATTGCATTTAAAACACAAATACCAAATGAATTTTTAAGAAAGCCAAGATCATTGTTGGAAGTTAAACGATGGAAAGCTACAGAGTTTCGACTCTTTCTATTTTATACAGGTCCTGTAGTTTTGAAACAAAATATTCCAGAAGAAATATATGACAACTTTTTATCCCTCCATGTGTCAATGACCTTGCTATCAAAATGTCATAATTTAGTATATGCTCAACAATTATTAAATCATTTTGTGGAAACATTTTCTTTACTTTATGGAGAGGAAAATGTTTCCCATAATGTCCATAGCTTGCTACATCTGACTGACGACGTGAAAACATTTGGAAGCATTGAAAATTTCAGCGCTTTCCCTTTTGAGAACCATATGATGTTTATAAAAAAGCTTGTGCGTAAAGGTGACAAACCTCTTCAGCAAATTGTCAATAGAATTTCTGAGCGGACAAGCAGAATTTTAACTGAAAATAAAAGTAACAATAATTTTCCCAAACTTAAAATAGAACATTCTAGAGGACCACTTCTTGGCAATATCGAGGGAAATACTTTAAGTATAAAGCAATTTAAAAAAATTTATTTTAAAAACTTTTTGTTATCTTTAAACGAAGCTGACAATTGTTGTGCACTTTATGATGGAAGTATAGTTATTATAAAAAATATTATAGTCCATAATACATATACTAAAATAATTGGTCACACATATTCATGCTTAAAAAATTTTTATACCACGCCTTGTGAGTCGTCCAAACTCAACATATTTTTAGCAAGTAATTTAAAAACCGATCTTCAATCATGGAATATAAGCCAAATCACCTATAAATGTGTTAAGTTAAGTTTCAAAAACAATTTTGTTGTATTTCCTTTAATTCATACAATATAAAATAAAAAATATGTTATTACCAATTTGGACATTTTTAATAGAAAACCTTAATAATTTTTAAGCAAATTAAAAAAAAAGAGCCAACTACAGTTGGAAGCAGTCTTATCATGCGGGTCCAAAGGTCACATTTTTCATTAAATGTCATTCATTTGACAGATTGTACTCGCAAAATCTGTCAAAAATGAAGTTTTTATTGAAAATTGTGACTTTTGAGCCTGCACAATAAGACCGCTTTTGACTATAACTAAGGTTAAAATTTTGCATAGACCGCCTTTTACAATTATCCATGTGATCTTGTTTTGATTAGTTTAAATGAACAGTAAAAACTTGTCATTTCATTGTTCAAATTTTTATTTTGACAGATGAATGAAATTATCCATAGAATTTTTTTGTTAAGTCTTATACAGTATGTCGCATGGGCAACCGATCAGGTGGGGGCCTTCAGGATTTGACTTCGGTAGTGATTAATAGATGAGTGGGCTGGCGGAAGAGTGCGCCGCGCACGAGCGAGAAGTAACGTCATCTAGTAGCGTTAGCGAGAAGCGAGAAGTGTCAAACGTCAGATCTCCCGATAGTTGTCCATTCGGGAGATCGAAGCTAACCTCGAAGTCGTGAATTTGTGAATGAAAATAAGTAATTGGTAGAAGTGATATAAACTGTTACTGCGATGATGTGCCAGTGGCAAAGTACGGACCTCTGGCATATGAATTTACAGCGTCCGATGTTTTTATAGCAGCTTTACCTCTTTTGGAATAACCATCGCTCGAGCTCACGGTCTATTCTGCGATTAACGTTAACGTAGTCGTGATTATGCTCGGGCGATGGATGTTCCAGAAGAGGTAAAGTTGATATTAAACATCGGACGCGCTGTAAATTGACTTGCTAGTGCACGCTTTGCAACTGGTACACTATCGCAACAATAATTGGTCGACGAATAGTCACCACCATCGATCGCTGCCCCCTACGATGAACAATTCGTGGAAAGTAGAAATAGTTAAAACGGATATAAACTTACCGTGATAGACGTTTGATGATAACTTGGCCAATCCCGATCAAGTTTTTTTCATGATGGAATAAGAATATTATTTCTATTTGCATAAATAAACACGATGAGAATCCAAGTTTCCAGCTTAGTAACTTCTTTTCCAAGGTATTGAGGAATGATCGCTAGAGTTTCATCGTTCTAATTTTCAGAGTCTCCATATCCATCGTCATGCCTTCACCAAAGAAAACTTGGACGATTGTGTGCTTTTTAGCAGATGACAGTGTCGAAGCAGTTCCCACCAGGTGGATAAACGGAGATGATTGCTTGTGGCCTGCAGTTACAAGGGAAAAACTGCATATCCTTATTAAAAAATGTGAATTCAATTCATGTTGGCCCTCACACAAAGTGAAGCCCTTTAGAAATGCGACATATGGTAAAGTATTATAGCCTTTTATGTATTTTTTGTTACATGTATCATACACTATTTTTTCTACAAATCAAATCGTAAAAAAATATTTAATTTTTAGATGATTATGCGATTGCTCGGAAAAAGGCCGCCAAGGCCGAAATGACAAGTGACCTTAACACTGATGAGGGTGAAACTGTTGGGATTAGGACATCAAGCGCAAAAAGGTTTAGAAAAAAAAAAGTTTTTTCGTCATCTGATTCCGAAAACTCAGATTGTGACAACGAGATCCTTGCAAAAAAAAAAGAAAATACCCGCACCACCAACTTGGACAGATAATTTCACAGATAAAGCAGCAGATGTTGACAAAGAAAATGATTTACAAGGTAAAATATGTATATACCTACAGGGTACAACAAAAAGTTACTTAATCACATGTCATCATCAATCATGATAGTATTCATATTCTGTTACAGAGAATATCCAACTAATAGAAAACTATCAGTGCCAGAGCTCCGCTACTTTTGGAGCCAGAAGCTCCGTTACTCCTGTAGCCAGAGCCGGTCCAAATAAGCAAATTAAAAGTAATTAAAATATTGGTAAACTGATTTTATGAGTATAGATGTTTTGTCTTTAGTAATTATAATGTGATATAGGTATGGCATCATCAACATCATCAGAAACTCGTTCAGGTTGTTGTTGCAATCCGCAAGTCCTGTATAATATTCAAGCACTTTTAGTGGAAATCAACACAAAAGTGAGCAAATATAAGTGCACTAATGAGGATAAAGATGAGACAAATATTTTAGAAAAATCTAATTTGGATTTTCCAATTAAAACGAAGCAGGATCTTATACAGTTTGAACAATTTCTTTCTGTAACTGAAAACTATTCAGGATTGGTAAATATTTTGTATTTATTTTTATGTTAGCCACAATTATTATTTAAATTTTTTAGGAATTTTTATTAATTCATTTTTTTGGGTTTATAGGTTCGACTGTTTACGCAAATGGGTGGCTCGAATTCCTACGAATTTATAAGACGTTGCGTTGCTCCGCTAATAAGTAATGTTTTAGCAGAACAATTTTCCTTTTTAGGAAAAAAAGGAAAAGACACCTTCAGGACCACTGCTTTGGCAAAAGCAATAATCGGTAAATATAGAAATACTATACTTATAAAATCAAAAATTTGGAAAACGTGTAACTACTTTTTGATATTTTTTAAATCCATAAAAAGTTTACTTAATTTTTTAAAAGTAAGGAAACACCGACCTAATAACATATGTGCTGCATCAGCAAGCGCAACATGGTAACAAAAGAAAACCTGTTTAAATTATTTACCACGATATTTTTGCTATCAGATTTTAATTTGCTTTTTTAAAATTTTACTGCTAATAGGTACTGCATGATTACAAGAAAATACCCTGTGCTTGCTTTGATTATTGCTAAATTTCCAGGATTTAATAGCGCCGGCTTTTAGTTTTAAGATGTTCAGTTATTTTTATTATTGTTTGCACATAATCATTTTCCTAGGTTGAGTTTAGTGATGCAACACACACACACACACACACACACACACACACACACACACACACACACACACACACACACACACACACACACACACACACACACACACACACACACACACACACGCACACACACTATTTATACAGGCTGATTCAAAAGTAAACGTAATCCTTTTAGGGGCGTAATCTTCGACTAAAAATAAGAGGAAAAGCTCCTAATAACATGGGTCCGGAAATGCATAGTTTTCAAGATACAGGAAGTTTAAACTTTTAAGAAGAAAACAGTTTTTTATTATTGGCTTAAAAAATATGTACTCGATTCTGTTGAAATTTGGCAATGTTATTTGTTGTATTAAGAGGCTAATTTAGCTATAAATAGATTTAAATTATTAAGTCCAGTGGCGTCCCGGGGGACACCTCAGCGAATGTTATTGGTAAAAAAATATACGTTACTGCCTTTTTTGTAACTTTAATATTTTTGTTATTAAGCATCTAAAAATAGAACTTTTTTGGCTCTTGTATTTTTTTTATCTCACTTTGTTTTCGAGAAAAAAAATAAAAACCGCTTATTGCATGTCCTTGTAGCTAAGCAAAGCACATTTAATTACCATTGACACCCTGTATCTTGAAAACTATGCATTTCCGGACCCATGTTATTATAGGAAATTTTCGTCTTATTTTTAGTCAAGGATTATGTTTACTTTTGAATCACCCTGTATGTACAGGTTAAAAAAAAGATTAATTTCAGATGCTGCACATAAATCAGGTATTTCTAAAACCCAAAAGGAAACTGAACTTAAGATTGGTGATTGGCTGCGAAGGGCAAAGGAACGAAGAATTAGAGAAGAACAAAAATAATTAAAAATTATAGGTTAGTTTCGGTTTAGTTGTTTTTTATGGGCAATTTATATAAAATACCAAAGTGTATCTCTAAAAATGCTAGTTTTAGGTGCAATTTTAAATAACCAGAAACTCAATAGAGTGTATTTGTTAATAAGTCGTTTATGCATATTTCTTTTTTTATTATTAAAAAATAGTTTATCATTTTTTTAAAATTCTTGTTGCTTTTTTTTAAAAGGTTTTTAATTCCTAAACCTAAAATCTATTAAAGACATACTACAAACATATCAAGGATGTTTCATATACCTGCCCCAGATGTAATAAGTACATCCCACGTCATCTTAAAAACATCCTAAAGGGATGTTTTTAAAACATAGCAAATGATGACATGGCTGTTGCCAGCAACATCTCAGGGATGTCCCCGGGAAAATAAGGATCTCCCAGGGATATCTCTATTATCCCGGATGGATGTTTCTGGAATGTTTCTGCGACGTTAATGTGTTATTAGGGATCTGTACTATAAAAAAATAAGACAAAAAGAAAAAATAGTACTATCAGAAGATTTTTCTAAGAAATTGATAGAAAACGTTCACAAAAATTTTTGCCACATCGGCGTAAAACAAATGCAAACTAAAATATTGCCACATTATACAGCAAAAAATATTTCGGAAAATATAAAGCACACATGCAAAAATTGCGAGATTTGCATAAAAAATAAATCAAGAGGACAAGACAAAATTGGTCTAATGTCTCATCTCGGTCCCGCAAAAAAACCGTTTGAAATAGTTTCCATAGACACAATAGGTGGATTCGGTGGTTCACGATCTACAAAGAAATACTTACATCTCCTAGTAGATCATTTTACAAGATTCGCTTACATATTAACATCAAAAACGCAAAAGGCAAACGATTTCATTAAATTAACGGAAAACGTACTCAAAGAACATAACATAGAAATAATTTTAACAGATCAATATCCGGGCATAAACTCCACAGAATTCAAAAATTACCTAGAAGACAAGAAAATCACGAAGATTTTCACAGCAGCCAATGCACCATTCTCTAATGGCTTAAACGAAAGACTTAATCAAACTTTAATAAATAAAATCAGATGTGCAATAAATGAGGAAAAAAGATACGCATGGACAACTATAGCACACAAGTGTATAGAAAAATATAATGAAACGGAACACACAGTCACTAAGTTCAGTCCAAAATATTTATTACAAGGTGAAGACACCTCAATATTACCGAACGAGTTAAAAAAAACAAGAGATAACAATACTCTAGAAAATGATAGGGCAATTGCCTTCGAGAACAGTACCAAATACCATGATTACAATAAAAAATTGTATGATAAAAATAGAAAAGATTATAACTTTAATATTGGGGACTCAGTATATGTTGAAAATGGTAATCAACTGAATCGAACAAAATTAGAGGAATTAAGAATCGGTCCTTACAAAATTTTGAAAAAAATATCAAAATCAATGTACGACATTGATACAGGACACAAGAAATCAGAATCAAATTTATTTCATATCTCTAAACTCATCCCAACACTTAACATTCCAAATGAAACAGACACCGTGGGCGCTTAACTACAACTTCGTGTAATTTCGTACCGAAACTATGTACCATATCTTTCATTTTGAGGGGGGGAGATGTAAGGAAAGTATCCTAAGTCTATTTGAATCTAGCGCTTAAATCGAGTCGGTAAGTCAGACCTCCTATGGAAACAGACAACCGAATTACACAAGGGACACGTGGTGTGAGAAAAGACGATGTAAGCTACGAAGCAAACATGTCGCAAGAAGTCAAAATTAAGAATTAAGAAGAATTAAGAACCTAAGACTAAACGATAGTTGTCAAGAAACAACAGGGTGAATAACGACATTGAATGTTGTTTCTTTGTTTACAGGTAGGATTAATTAGTTTAAGTTATTAGACTGGTTTTGTTTGTACGGAATCAATTAGTTTAGGTTAGGTTAGGCTAAGGTTTTGTTTGTATAAAATAGAAAAAACTTTATTTACAGAGAAACAATTCGTGTATTGTTCCCCAACCCTTATGTATATATCGCCCGAGAAATCGGATTCTCGACTTTAATGGGGCGAGGGGCGTGGCTTCGCGTTGCTAAGGAAAAATCTCTGTTAATATGTAACTTACAACATTTACTCTGGTCTCTATCGATAGAGAATAGTCGATTTATATGGCGTAACTAAGCATAGTTTTGGTTATAACCGTATATTTATTGAGAAAATTCGATGTTAAAATTGAGGGGTGAAGGGGGCAGACATTTTTCCTGTAAAGATACACGGGTGCTCGCGGCGACAGCGCTGGCGGCGTCGTTCTGTACGACTTGAATGAACATGCCACGAGACACTACCGTGTCTCTTGACTGTTACTGCTGTCGCGTCTGCATCCAGACTTGACCTAAAATCCCCATAACTTTTGGAAGTTACTAGATTTTTGGTGGCGCATTCAAACTCTTTGTATTAACCTCTAATTATTGTCATTTTATTAAGCAAGTAAGGTATAGATGGATTGTAATAGAGGGAAAGAACGAGAACGTCGAAGACTGCGTGATAAGTTAAATAAGTCGCAGGCCACCGTGGTTTCTATTCGCGAGATTATAAACACCTTTATTGCGTGATGGACAGGGGATCTGAGTCGCGGGCCGCTGCGAGCTCCGTTTGTAAATATGGTATCCCCTTTCGCGGACCGATAGGTCGTAGTTAATTTAGCTAGCAAGAACAGTTCTCCTTTCTTTGAGTCACGTAGGCGTGCGCGCATAAGATTTGTCATCGATACGCGCTTCGGATTGCGGGAGTTCGTGCGCGGTAGACCCACGGTCGATGAGGGCATGTTTTCTTTCGAGTGCGTGGGATTGTGCGCGCCAGAGTCAGGGTCGATGCGTACTTTCTTCGCACGTGGACGCGTGGAGCGTGGATTAGATCATTGTGCGTAGACGAAGAAAGTGGGAGTAGAGTCCTTGACTACGACTAGCGTCGAGTATCAGATTGGTTCCCCACATTAGCGCTGAGTATTTGATTGGTTCCCCGTTGTTACCGAGAGGCGGGGACTTTTGATTTAAAAGGATGCACTTTGCCGCTCGAGGTGCACTCAGATACCGATTTATAACGACATATTATATTACAACTATGTGTTAAAATATAATTCATTGGTGATCACCTAATTCTTGGATTAAGAGTTTTCATTTCTCCACCTGCAATAAAACTCTTTATCTCCCGATCCCGCTCTTTTCGAGCAGAGTGGTTCAGTACTCCACGGGCACGGACCTGCCCCCTACAAACGGACCAAGAAGACCAGCCCGGCACGCAACACTGCTAACGTTTTTTTACGTGTGATGGCCTTTACGGTATAATAGGTTCGTTCGCACAGCGCAGTTTGTGACTGGTTGGAAATTTTTTTCTGCGCATGTGCGGTTGAAAACCGATTTCCAACTGAATTCTGATTTTGTGCTCTGCGAACGGCGATTTTCAGCGATTTATCTGCCACCTGGCGTGAACTTGTTGACTTTATACTTTACATATCGTGACATAACCTCCATCGACACCACGGAAGAAGGCGAGCGTCTGCGAGCTGTCAGTTCGATTCGCATGTGATTCGTTCGTCAGCGTTTAACGTTAACGCGTGTTATTAATTAAAACATTCGGGGCAAGATCTTTGGAATAAGGACTTACAAGCGGAAAATAAGGATTATCCAGCTGCCTGCATAAAAGGGTAAGTATTAATAATTAATGTAATGAAATTATTTGCAGGAGGGGCAGATAGATGAATGAGTTTCTTTATCGTTTCATGTGCTCGTCTTTCATCATGTTGCAGATTAGCTTCATCGATGCAGCCAAAATGAAAGAATTGACTGGAGGATGTATGCGAGCTTCAGGAAGGCCAGATATTTCAT
This sequence comes from Xiphydria camelus, assembly GCA_963678675.1. Classification (NCBI taxonomy): domain Eukaryota; kingdom Metazoa; phylum Arthropoda; class Insecta; order Hymenoptera; family Xiphydriidae; genus Xiphydria; species Xiphydria camelus. The sequence goes on along the minus strand of OY783193.1, from coordinate 24,491,898 downwards.
CGCCTCGGAGGTGAAGCAACATGGAAAGGAGACTGGAGGCATTGGTCGGCGCGACAGCTGGGCTATCGAGTGAGTAACATCCCTGAGTTTAACAGTAGTCAACGAAAAAAAAAATTAATATTTTATGAGGAGTATTATATCGAATTTGTATTTCAGATCAGAGAAAGGAGTATAAGAGCACGGGCTACATCGCAGGACCGACCATGCAGAGCAGTCCAGTCGTCATTGAAGATTTGGCTCCACATTTCCTGAAGACTTCGACAACGATATCTACCATTTGAAAGCAGTGTGCAAGTTTTGTCCAGTGCATTGGCCATGCAATTTCTACGATAACGTTCTGCACGATATTGTTCCTTTTATATTCTTTTACATATGAGCCGTTGAAAACCAGAATAGTGTAAGTCACATTTCATGTAAGCTGAGATTATTTGACTGCAAAGTTAAGTACAATTTGAAAAATCTGTCCAGATGATATAAAACATATGTGTACCATTTAAAATATCTGTTTGTATCATCTAGACAGATTTTTCAAATTGTGCTTAACTTTGCACTCAAATAATCTCAGCTTACATGAAATGTGACTTACACCATTCTGGTCTTCAACGGTTCATATCGCGTTTTTCTGTCATCTATATTCTGGTGATATTTATACATACTTTAATCTTTGTCTACTTATATTTTTTACTTACGATGTTCCTTTTAGCCTATAACATTATGTTTGTTCTTTTCTGCATCTCTCTTTGTGTGTATATTACCTTTTTTTAATCTGGCTGATAAATAAATTGTTCCATAGTAAATAAAAATTGTACTAATAAATTTATCAAAAACAGATGTTAACGTAAAATTTGTCTAACAGAAAAAATTATAACAGAATATTAAGAAAGGTCTGACGAAATGTGTTAAATCACGTGTTACATAGAGTGTTAAATAGCATGTGAAAGTTGATTGATTTTTACATGGGATTTACCATACAATTTAACATGTAATTTATCATGTGATTTAACATGTAATTTAACATATAATTTGACATAATATTTATCGCGAAATTTAACATACGATTAATCATACAATTTTACACATAAAATTTTTCAGTAGGGTAAATACTTATTACTCTAATATATTTTATTACTACTATGTAAGTATCTCTATTAAGGTCAAACAGGGACTGTGAATGCGCTGGAAGTCCTGTATCTTTCCTGTGGAAGGCTAATTGCGGGACGGTTCCTAATTAATCACGCATCATCGAAATCACTTTGCTAATCACCACCAACCGTTGGCTATTTAATTCGTTTATAAGGAGAAGTAGCGACGCGTTCCGACTTAAGCATTTAACAACATTTGAGACTGTGTTAAGAAGATATTTTTCTACCTAGAGATATGAGTAGTGGCTTGTTTTAATTGAAAATATATTGGCTTTACATTCTAGTAACTTACAATTTTAAGTTTGAAAGAATATAATTTTCAACAATAAAAAACTGGGATAAAGTCAAAAACTTAGTTATTGGACAGTCAAGAATTAATAAGCCAGGTACGGTTTTGATAATATTTATTTAAGTAAAAACTAGAAATCTTGTTTTTTTTTTTAAATTTTAATCAGACTGTCCAATAAGTGCAGTGTCCAATAACTGGATGGTTTACCCCGTTTACTCTAATCATGCAATTTTACACGTGAAATTTTTCACATAACCTAAACTGTTACTATCATAAAACCGTCAACCGATGCACAGCATAGATCAGTGAAGAAAATGCATAAAGTTGAGGTTAGACACAAACAGAAACAAGGAGCACGCACTGCGCAGACTCCAAACCAAAAATTTGGTGAGAGTCAGCGGATTTTTCTGACGGTTGGAAATCGGGTTCTGACTCCTAATTTTTTCTGTACGAACACCTAACTTTCGATCAGCAGTTTGGGTTTGCTCCTGTGCGAACGCTTTTGACGAACTGCGCATGCGTCGTCCAATTGCCAACGGTTTGTGACTGCTGTGCGAACGAACCTAATGTAAATGTAGCGGACTACACTATAAGGCACGTTCGTATAGGCACGCCCGGCAGCAGCGATCCTCGGAGACGCGGCCGCTTTATTTCACTTACAATGCTTACACAACTGTCATCGGTTGGGCACGTGCCGCTTTTATCTAGACCTCCAGACTCGGTCTTTCTTCTGACGCCATTGGTCCTTCTCCCTGCTCCCTAGGCGCACTCTAGCGACAGTGCATTTCCGTTATCGCTTATTAAGCGTACCCTATTCTCCGTCTAATAAGGTATCACGTTATCGTTTAATAGCGTAATCGGTTATTATGAAGCTACTGCGCATGCTCAACATAACGTTTTACGTTTAACGTTCTAAAATTAAGGAGCTCAAAAACTCCCTAATCAGTCCGTGGCATCCCAGTAACGTATGAGTAACGTCACTCAGTGACAATCACGCAGTGGCGGCACAGTGAAGCTCCCGTGCCAACACGACGTGCTGCCACCGCGTGACGCTTGGGTAAAAGTCACGCTTGGCTATCGGGGCAGTACAGAGCGGGACATACGGTAATTACCGACTCGACTTCTACCAGTAAAAGTGGCTCGAATACCGACCAAGCCAGGCCGAAGGTAAATTTCAAGGTCCCTGTAACTGTGCGGGTCTGTGCGGGACATACGGTAGACTCCAGAAATTCTATGTGGTATGGCGTTAGTTCTTTATGTTCGTCAAGAGATGGCAAAGCCGGTATACACATTGTGGGGATCTCGAGATCTCCCACGGATCGTTCGAGGAGTGGACGGTCGGAAGGAGGCGATAGTTACGAAATATAACTGAAGTTTATTTTAACTATCGACAATGAGCCGCGGTTAGCGAGGTAGAGCAGAGCGCTGTGTCGATGCGTCCGTAGTGGGCTCGAGTAGGCAGGAGAATGCCTCTTTCCGACTCTCGTGGCGTGGCTAGCTGTGTCCCCAGAAGCGTGGTGATCCGGCGCTACGATCGCCTGGCGACCAGAGGCGTGGTGATCGGTTGATCACTGGACAAGATGTGTTGTGGCTGTCTGGCCACTAGAGGCGTGGTGATCGCCTGGTCGCCACAGTACTCCCCCTAGGTACTTTCAAGTTGGAGGCTTGAAAGTGAGTCTCTTCTGGTATGTGTTTGCAGGTCTATTCATAGTCGATGTCCATTGCTCCAGAGTTTGCGGATTCTGGTTGGCTCTCGTGTCAGAAGTGCTTAGTTCTAAGTCCGTCTTGTTGATATATGCAGGTTTTAGTCTATCCACGTTGATTTGTTTGAGAGTTTCATCAACGTTGAGCTGGAAGAGTCTGTCAGTAATCCTTTTTGTAATTATGTAGGGTCCTCGGTAAGGCTTTTTCAGAGGAGCCTTTACATGATCGCATCGCAAGAATGCATGGCTACAGGTGCGAAGATCCTTTGCGATGAATATTTTGGCTCTGTTGTGATGGGCTGTAGGAGTAGGTTTGAGTCCTCTCATGGATTCTCGGTGTTTTTCCAGGAAGATTTGTGGATTTGCTGGCACGTCGAGATCCATGAAGAATTCCCCGGGTATGCGTAGCGTTGTTCCATAAAGCATCTCAGCTGGCGATGTCTGGAGATCTTCTTTGATACTGGTGCGAAGGCCGAGTAGTACAGTGGGAAGAATCTCCGTCCAAGGTTTGGGAGAGCACATGAGGGCTGCTTTCAAAGTGCGATGCCATCGCTCAACCATTCCGTTGGACTGTGGATGGTACGGTGATATTCGACGCCTCTCCGCACCTATGAATTTTGACAGCGAGTCAAACAATGTCGACTCGAACTGGGAACCTCGATCCGTGATGATGACTGTGGGCGTTCCGAAGTTGGCGATCCAGTGGTTGAACAGGGCCGTAGTGACAGTGTCCGCCGTGATATCTCTCAGAGAGACTGCGACCGGCCATCTCGTGAAACGATCAACGATCGTGAGACAATATTTAAACCCCTGGTGTTCCGGCATCATGATGATATCCAGGTTGATATGTTTGAATCTATCGTCGGGAATGTCGATGTGATTGGTCTGTAAGTGGGTGTGTCGTTGGACTTTCGCGCGTTGGCAATGTATACACTCCTTTGCCCAGGCAGTGACGTCTTTTCTGATGCCCGGCCAGACGTATTTTTCTTTGATCAGTCGAGAAGTAACACGTCTGCTGGGATGTGAAAGGTTGTGTACGGTGTGGAATGCCGTTTTTCGGATTGACCGAGGAAGGTAAGGGCGTACAATCCTCGTTGAGGTGTCGCAGTAGATTTGTGTATCGGTGTCGAGTGTCAATAAATTGAGTTTTAGTGCAGAGTCGTTGCTGTTGACGAGTTCGCGGAGTTCTTGATCTTCTTGCTGATGTTGTTGGATGGTCTTGGGATCGAGAACCGTCGGCATCTGAATAGCATTTAACCTGGAGAGAGCGTCGGCGACCACATTCTCTTCACCTTTCAAATATACGATGTCGGTGGTGAACTGTGAAATGTAGTCTAACTGTCGAAGCTGACGCTCCGAGGCTTTGTCAAGCTTCTGTTGGAAGGCGTAGGTCAGAGGCTTGTGATCCGTCTTGATGACGAAAGGACGACCTTCTAGGAGATGGTGAAAGTGCTTCACGGCTGCAAAAATGCCCAGCAATTCTCTATCGTACGTACTGTACCTTGTCTCTGTGACCGTTAATTTTTTTTAGAAGAATCCGATGGGTTTTCATACGCTGTCCTCGAGTTGTTCGAGAGAGGCTCCTATCACCGTGGTGGAAGCGTCTGTTGTTAAGACAGGTGGTGCGTCGGGAGATGGAAAGGAAGTGTGTGTCACAGATGTCAGTGCTCTCTTGCAAGCTTCGAAGGCTGTTACCGCTCCGGTGGACCACCTGATTGGCGTCTTGTCCTTCTTCTTCGAAGACTTTAGGTACGCAGTGAGCGGAAGCTGGAGTTGAGCCGAATGCTTGATACACGGACGGTAATAATTGAACATTCCGATGAATCGCCTCAGTTCCATGACAGTTTTTGGTTGCGGCTAATTCTTGATCGTTTCTACGCGTTCTGGATTTGGTAGGAAACCTTCACTGTCAATTTGATAACCGAGGAAGTTGACTCGCTGCTTACCGAACTTGCACTTAATCAGGTTGATGGTGAGGTTATGATCTGCCAATCGTTGAAATACCTGGTGTAAGTGAGTCTGGTGCTGCTCTTTGTTCTCCGACATGACCAAGATGTCATCTATGTAGACGAAGACGAAGTCCAGGCCACGAAATATCCAGTCCATGGACCGTTGGAATGTTTGTGTGGCATTTTTCAGACCGAACGGCATCCTAGTGTATTCGTAGAGCCCCCAGGGTGTGGCAATCGCCGTCTTCTGAGTGTCATCAGGGTGCACTGGTATCTGATAGTATGCCTTGTCCAGGTCCATGGTCGAAAAGATTGTTTTTCCATGTGTGACCAGGAACAGACTCTGTATGAGCGGTGGGGCATACTTATCAGGCACAGTGACGCTGTTTAGTTTGCGGTAGTCGCCGCAGAGACGGTAGCTGCCATCTTTCTTCTTGACGAGGTGAATCGGACTAGCCCAAGCACTGCTGGAGGGCTTGATGATACCTCTGTCCAACAGTCGCTGTATCTCTGCTCGCGCGGCGGTAGCCTTTTCGCCGAAAAGTTTGCGCGGTCTTTCTGTCACAGGTGATCCATTAGTGACGATCCTGTGAGAAAAATCGATGTTCGCGCTGAACGCAGAAGAAGATGGTTGAGTAATGTTGATGAATTGCTGGAGTAGGTCAGCGTAGGGCATTGACTGGTCCAAAATAGAGATACTATGAACTCTTGTGTTAATCACCCGACCCTTAGTGGTCATTCGGGTGGTCGAGTCGACAAGTTGCTTGTTTTTTAGATCGATGAGCAGATTATGGTGACTCAGGAAGTCAGCTCCTATGATTGATTCTGGAACGTCAGCCACCACGAATGGCCAGCTGAAATCGCGTCGTAAGTTCAGATCGACATTGACGGTGTGGCATCCGTACGTAGAAATTGGTGTGGTGTTGGCTGCGTATAAAGTGAGGTTAGCCTTTGGTGGTGGTTTCTGGAAAAATCGAACGGGTAATATAGATAGCACCGAGTCAGAATCTATTAAGTATCATCGATTGGTCTTCCGGTCGTGTAGGTGGAGTCTGACATCTTGAGTTTGTGCGGTGCTGCAGTCGCTGCCGTCGGCGACCGCTTGTACTGCCGGCAGCGTTTTCAGTTTCCCTGGTTGGTCGAGGCGTTGAACGAGCATGGTGTAGTGCAACGTTTGGCGTCCGCTCCAAACCGGTGGTGGTACCAACAGATTCCAGATTGGCGGGACTGAGAACGAGAGTTGTTCCTATAACGCTGGCCGCTGCGGTTACGTGAGCGTGAACGGCGACTGTCGAAGTTTGACTGTCTCGTCTTCATGTCGGTAAGTTCCCTCATGCAGACAGCTAAAGCTTCCTGTAGTTGGTTGAGTTTGGTTTCTGTTGACGTTGGTGGAGGTGCATGTGACCTGCTGTCAACTCGATCAACTGTGGTGGGGTAATGAGTCGAAGCGACCACCGTTGGGCCTTGCAGGGTCATGGTTTCTGTTAGCCTATCCGCCATTAACGCCAGAACGTCTAAGCTTAACCCATCGGAAATCACGAGCAACGGTTTAATGGATGTCGGGAGACGACTTAGCCAAAGGTTGTGGAGCATCTCGTCATTCATACTGCCTGCAGCCAGGTCCTTCATCTCTCGCAGGAGCTGTGAGGGTTTCCTGTCACCTAGCACGAGGTCGTTGATAAGGCGGTGGATTTGCTTCTGTCTCGATTCCGTGAGTCTTTGTATAATCGTGTCTTTTAAGAGGTTTGGTATTTATTTGTTTCTGGCGGGTGCGTAATGATATCCGTAATTTGTGCCAGTGTTTCAGAGTCCAAGGCTTTTAGGGCGGCAATATACGTGACGTCGTCGTTGCGAATCCTGGACGCGGTGAACTCTGACTCGATCATGAAAAACCAGATATCTGGTCGGTCTTTCATGAACGTGGCTAACTGTGGTCTGCTCACCACTGCCACGTAGTTCGTACTGTCTGACGATGCGAGGGCTAGTAACGGATTTTCAACTGCCTGGTCATTTTGTGTGTTCAAACCTGTCGATGCGATCGGTCGGTTGTTCGTGTTGAAGGGGCTCGGAGTGTTCCCGGTGTTGTCCATGCGGGCTGGCGAGCGGTCGACCGGCATGTTGGCGATGGCGTGGGTACCTCGTGGCGTCGCTTGGGCTGCGTTGACGATGTAATCCACTCAAATCAAGTCGGGGTCACCAATTGTGGGGATCTCGAGATCTTCCACGGATCGTTCGAGGAGTGGACGGTCGGAAGGAGGCGATAGTTACGAAATATAACTGAAGTTTATTTTAACTATCGACAATGAGCCGCGGTTAGCGAGGTAGAGCAGAGCACTGTGTCGGTGCGTCCGTAGTGGGCTCGAGTAGGCAGGAGAATGCCTCTTTCCGACTCTCGTGGCGTGGCTAGCTGTGTCCCCAGAAGCGTGGTGATCCGGCGCTACGATCGCCTGGCCGCCAGAGGCGTGGTGATCGGTTGATCACTGGACAAGATGTGTTGTGGCTGTCTGGCCACTAGAGGCGTGGTGATCGCCTGGTCGCCACAACATTGCCTAGAATCAGAAGGTTTGTTCCAACCGACGATTCCTGTACGGTTCTAGAACTGTCACGGAACTGGTGGGATCGGTTTAATGCGCAGGCGCGATGTTTGCACTGCTGGTAACTGGCAAGAGCAGTTGGAACGGTTTTGGGATCGTTCGTGAATCGGTCAGTCGTGTCTAACCCACGACGCGGTGAGCACGGTGTTCTCTTGCTTATATCACGCTATTTCAGTTGACATTTTCTGTCATTTGCAAGTTGCGTGAAGTCTCAACATCTTTTACGATAATTTCGAAAGCACTTAGAAAGTGGGGCCTCCCATAGACATTCTTTAATTAATTTTTTTACTCATTTGAAATGTCAGAATGGACTTTATTCATGCTATCTTAAAATAGATGTTTTCTAAGCGAGTTCGGTTCTCAGCGAGAATCGAATACTAATGCAATATACTACCATAAACATACTAAAGCATCAGACATTTTTAGATACTTAAAAGGCCCATATTTATAGGACTACATATTTCATAATTCGATCTGTCATATTAATAACAAATGTACAATTTTATAAAATCATGTATTGGAATTACATTTTAGCAGGGCAAAAAAAAATCCATTATAAGCTAGCATGAATAAAGATAATTCTGACATTTCAAATCACTAAAAAATTCATTAACAAATGTATATGGGAGGCCCCACTTTCTAAGTGCTCTCCGTAAATTACCGTAAAAGATGTTGAAATGTAGGGTAAAAAATCATGAGAAATGTCGGTTTTGAGATACAACACTTTTTATTTCCATTTTCAATAAAAAAAACGCAATATAAAGAAATACATTTTTTTTCGAAATCACCAAAAAATACAAATATTTCATATGGATCATTTCTTCCATATTTTGTTAATTGAAGCCGTAAATCGTGATGAAAAAACAATAATAACAGCTCAACGATTTATGGAATCGTTCTGAAAATTTAGGCCAGTTTTTATATTGATTAAAGATACTTGGAAAAAAATGAGCAACTAAATCGGAGACCCAAAAGTTTCTACTACTAAAAGTTGACATGGAATGCCCCATAAGTTTAAGTATTTTAAGAGTATTTTACCAACTACTATAAAAATAAATATAATTTGTACGCTTCCATTCGTCATGAAATTAAAGAAACACATCAATTTGCACACGCAAGTCTGTTGGTATGCCACGTTAATCTCCCTCGTCCTCGACTTCCAAGTTCTCCTGCAGTGCTGGTTGTCAAGCCCACATGCTCTTCCTATTAACAAAGACAATAGATGTCACGATCATTCAATCGGTATAGGTTGGTATTGCTGCAATCTCATTTCATAAATGTCTTACCTCAATCGAGAAATATCCTTTTTTTCCATGTATGGCTCAGTCTGGATCTCCTTCTAGCCTGTCCATTTCGATATGTCTTCCTTCCATCAATTGCCAATTTGAATTTTTTTCTTCTGATCAACAACCGCCTGCATCTGAAACAAATTACGCAGTTTTAACAAAGATGAAATAGGTTTTACAATTTTTCAGTAGGTATAAATTGGTATTGCTGTTATTTCACTTCATTAATTCCCCCTACGCGTTGTCTACTTAGTCCATTTCATTTCCTTCCTGACGCCAATGGGAGGCCGAATGCATCTTCAAAGTTGGAGCTCTTCTTCTTCGTTACCTTCCTACGAACCATTGCGTCTCGCATCCTTTGCTCCATCCTTCCCGTGGAGCCTCTCGCGTTTACTCCGGTTCTCGTTCTCTACCTACGGGCTTTTGTTAGCTTTCGCGTCATGTTACTTACTTGGTCGGTTACATGCTTATCCCTTATTTCTTCCACCTCATCCTCGCTATTATTCTAGCTCCCATTCCAGTCCGTCAACTTTAATTCCTTCGATTCCTCAGGGTATTCTTCCTTTATCTCAGGTACGCATAGCGTGGCGTCTCCCAGAGCAATCTATCGTCCTGTTCTTGCGTTAGTTAACTGATTAAATTAGCACGACTTACCTTTAAATTGATATCCTATTCTCTGATTGGTTATTTCTTCCACCTGATTCCTTTATCGGTGTCTTCCTCCTTGCCGGCACGTCAAGCCAACACTCTCTTCCCTTTATCTGGTTGTTTATTCCTTATTCCTTCCAGGATACATTCTCTGTGGCTTCTGTTTCCCCTTCCCAGGGTGCTTCTCTCTTTTTAAGTCTTCTCCCTCCTTTGTCGACACGACCGGTAACGCTCCCGGTGCGTCTCACTCGTCTGGCCAATTTCTATCTCGCTTGCCATGCCTGCTCTGCTTGGGAGTCTTATAATTACCTTAATAGCTGCCGACTACAGCCACCGATTACCTCTACTTTTCTTTTCATAAGATTCCAGTTCCTCATCGAGTATCCCATGCATTGCTCGCGCATGACTGACACGTGGGTGGACTTGTTGTTAGTATGTCTGGCGAGGGACTGGTCGTTCCGGCTTCCACCTCCTCCTCGCTATTGTTCTGGAACCCTTTTTAGTCGTTTACGTCGATACTTCATTTCTTCGATTCCTTGGAGAATTTTTCCTATTCAGCAGATACGCTCGGCACGACGTTTCCTGAGGAAATCTCACGTCTTCTTGTTGCGATCCTTACCTAGTTGGATTAGTACGATCTACCTTTATACTGATATCTTGTTCCATATTTGGTTTTCCCTTTTGGTTGCTCGTAAGCGTTCCCCTTCTTGCCGGTGCGTTCAGCAAAGCTTCCGCGCCGACACTCTCGTCCCTCAGTTGATTGCTTCTTTCTTATTCCTTCCAGAATACATTCCTTTAGCTTCTCTTTCCCCTTCTCGGTTTGTTTCTCCCTTTTAGAGCCTTCTTCCTCTTTTGTCGGTACGCGGGTGAACTGGCAGGGAGCTAACAGGAAACTTAACCTTAAATGTCAAACTGGATAGACCAACCTTGTTAGTGTGCCTGGCGGATACCTAACTAGTCGTACCGGCATCCACCTCCTCGCTATTGTTCCGCCTCCCTTTTTTCCCGTTCCTTTACTTTGTTTCCATCGATTCCTCGGGGGATTCTTCCTAGGCCTTATTCTTCCTTCTTGGTAGGTATGCTCGACGTGGCAACTCCCGGAGCATAATTTGTGCAGAAACTTCTATCTCATCAAATCAAATTTAATCCACCTTCGTTATAGTCTTTCAATCAAATTGAATGATTTTCTATCAGTTTTCCAACAAAGATTTTCTACACTTAACCTCAATCTGTCACTTACCTAAATAATCCTGGTTTCTAACCCTATTTTCGTATAATTCAATATCATCGTCACTTGTGTCGGACATATCCGATATATCCGACACATCACTATCGCCTTCGTTAGACGTCATTTTAATAACTTGCAACAAAAATACGGAGATAGAAAACGTCAACTCTCAAAAGTATTTAAATAACCGCGCCAGGCAAACTAATCGCCGTAGTGCGCATGTCAGTCCACACAGTTCACGATCAGGACCAAGCATCGGATGGACGGTACAGGAACCGTTCCACACACGATCCCAGCGGTGGTTGGAACGCCGCACAACATCGTACAGGGACCGTCCAGCGTACGGTTGGAACAGAATTTCTCTACTGCGCATGCCCGGTACCGTTCATGTACGGTTTTCTGCTCGGTTGGAACAAACCTAGATTGATTCAAAATAAGTACATATACATGTTTCTAATTATTCTAAGTATGAAATATTGCAAATTCTTATATATATATATATATATATATATATATATATATATATAATACTCTTGCTTTCAATATGAATATTAAAACATTTCTTTAATTAACCAATTTTTTTATCGCCTTGATTTCCCTTGAAGAAATTACATCCGTCAACTTTAAAAACGAAAGCCTATCTACCTATGTATACAACTAATTTTATTTCTCAAAAATGTTTCAAAAATTTACATCAAATTCTTCAAATATGCAACGTTAAGTTTCAAGTTTCTTAACATCAACAGTCCTAATGCATCAACGAGAGAAATCCTAATCATTCCACGTTACAATTTCGAAACCTCCAATGTTTCCATCAATCGAAATTATTCGACGATTGAGTAATTAACCTTACCATCATAATTTAGAAACAACAGATTCGGCATTAACTACAAGCGAATCACATAATAAAATTATTTTTTCGCCAATTCATAATTTAAAAAAGAAGCGGAAAATATATCGTCAAAATTCCATAATAAATACGAAAACATGAATCATTTCGCAGAAAACCAATTGTTCTTCCTTGTAAATGATATACTATCCACTGAAAGTATTCCCCGCAACTTCTCTGAAACTGGAAAAATCGTAGAATTGTCGGACGTTGGATGCGACGCCAGATGGTCAATGATATCTCCCGGAAATGCCGAGGCGACAAAGAAAGACTTCGTCGCTATAAAAACTAACTCTACCTTGAAATTTCGTAAAAGTAACAAAACATTCGGAAATAAATTCGATGATCTACCTGGAATTCCGGATGATTTCATCGAAATAAGTAATTCAAGTGAAGAACTCATTTATTCAAGGAATAATGTGTTACCTGCGGACGTGAGTCTCACGTCAATCTATTCCTTTTCGGATTGTTAATCCCTTCAAGGTCTTTTATGAAAGATACAACTATACCTGATGGACTGCAACGTGAAACGTAAATTGTTTATTCGTCTCCTTTAACCTCGACATACTCTTTCATGGAGGGCCTCGAAGTTTTTCAACGAAGCTCTTCATATTATACGATTTGAAAAGACTTATTTGCAAGTAATAAGACCTTCTTCTAGGCAGCGCATGGAAGATTCTTCGACGAATACAATCGCTTGGATCTTGAAAAAGCAACGCATCAGACCAGAAAATTATCGGCGGAAAAGTTTGCATCGTCAATGAGACCTACTAAGTATTTCCCTTTAGAGAACTATCGATTAGACGAGAGGAGATCCTCTCCAAAAAGCTTCGAACTTCGAGTGGACGACGAGGATCGCGCGAAAAAGAAATCGAAGAGGCCAAGTTCCGTATTGCAATGGAAAGTCGACGAATTCCCGTGTTCTGTCGAATACGGCGACTCTTACATGATGCTGAGAGAAAACAACTCGAACGCCACATCTGAAAACCAGTCGAATCTACGGGAATCTCTTGACAGAGGATTAATACGGCGCTCCGATTCGATCCTGGATCGAGCGGAGAAGGATAGCTCAGAATTTATTTTAACACGCGGAATCAGGAAATTCACGACTCAAGTAATGGACAAAAACAATTTGTCAAATTTGTCGAAGGAATCGAATGAAGAGGGTAGTTTTTCAATGTTCTCAGCGTCTAAAATAAGCTGTGAAAAGCCTCGATTGGAATCTAATTCGGAAATTGCAAATAAGAAGATAGATGCGAGAGACTCACCGCTTTTCGTAAAAGAGAAATCGAGATACGACATTGGAATTAACGAGAGAATAGAATTTTCCTCGCGGGAGAGAAAAGCTCATAGTTTCGACGTCAGCGACTCAGAGTTATCATCTCCGATTAACGATAAAAAATGGTCCAACGTCAACCTACCATCGCCAAACGCATCGAGGAATGCAAATCTTTGTAGAGATCCTGTCGCCCGAATAAATTCCTTCCGAAGCGATCAGAAACAGAAATCGGCATTAACGTCCAAATCGTTTCTCTCTTCGGTGAGAAGTCGCGAGGTGAACACCGACGTTTCCATCTCCTCATCCAATTCAGTAGACGCAAAGGCTGGTAATCAACCCGCGGCGAAGCGAATGACGGTCTCATCGATAATACCCAGAATTTTGGGCGCGAATAGTATCCACGAGAGATCTAATAAAAGTAGGGAAAATACTGCCGAGAGATTATTATCAATTCACGTAGAGTCTTTGCGCGTGGAATAAAAAGTTCGGAGCGTCAGTAAACACTTTTACCAATCGCAGCAATTTGAATTACTTTGGAATGACGACTAAATATTTTGGTAGAATCCTTCTTACTGTGCCAGCAAAGTAACTTATATGACAGTTGTACGACGCGTTGAAGTAGCAGACGTTTTCTTTCCGACTGCAATAGTTTTGACTAGCAACCACAATCATATATTACCGTTTTAATTTAGTCGAAACAGGTACATTTTTCCGTTCCTTCTGCAAGTTTATTTGCTGATGTAGCAAATACTTTTACTAAAATAAATATCATTCAAAGTTACAGCTACATTTACTAATAATTACACAAATATTTAACGCCGCCACATGTATTTCTGCACAATCACAACAAAAATTTGTCAGCCAATCTCGACTATTTACTGGGTGGGTAAAACTATTTTTGTCCGTGTGCAGGCACCAACGATGATGGTGATAGAGACAAGGGCAAGCCGTTCGTTGGAGAAATGATCGAAAAGACAGACGAGTTCTTCTGGAGGCTAAAAACTACTGTAAAGAAGAAACCAGTATCTACGAAAAAGACCGTCAAAGTTCCGCAAGATGAAGATTCAAAGAAGTTGGAGAAAACTGAAAGAAAAAGAAGGCAATCGACAGATTCGAACGTTCTCAGAAGCCAACGAATATTGCCATCCCGGAAGAAGGAAAGTGCAAACGAGAATAAGAAGACAAGACTTTCGTTTGCCAAAAATAAAGCAAATGTAGTCACGAACAAGTTGACGGAAGAGAGATTTATTTCCAGGAAGGCTCGTCTTCGAGAATCAAACTTATCAAATAATGCGGGATGTCGAACAAACTCCAGAATCCCGACTCCCATTCACAGTATGCATAGAAGACCAGCAGACGGACTCTTTAAGAGGTCGAATTCTGTCGAGGCTCCAAACGAGGATTCTACAGAAACGAAGGAAGTCGTTTATTCAAATGCTGAATCGAAATCTAGCGTAAAGATGGAAAATGATGTTCCGATGGAAGAATCAGCAAAAGAGCAGCGAAAGGACGAAGAAGTCATTGAAATAATGGACAGAGACGCAATAAAAATCTATAGCTACTCGCCAAACCCAAAGATACCAGTTTTCAATAACTCAGAAGTTTTCAGCGATTCGAATGACACCCGAGGAAAAATGGAGGACTTCGCGGAAGAGGATCAATCCAAATCGAAGTTGTGGTCAGAGACCTTCGAGGAGGCTTACAACCGGGGAAGAAACGTTGGATTGAGAGTGGTGAACATGGCAAAAGTCGCGAGAGCTGAGTTGAAGAGGGAGTTTACGAGGCGCTTCGAAAATCACCTGCCTCAGCAGCCAAAAGGCGAATCGCGCGAGATCGTCGACATTGGCGTTGCGGTCGTGGAGAAGGTTCTCCGGGGAGAGGCTGATTGCTGGCGCAATTTACCCCACGCAAGAACAGCAAGAGATCTGCTATACAAAAATTATACTGGCGTCGGGTTTTATGAGAACATGATTGGAAGCGTGGGACGAGAGTGATTACGATGAATTTAGTATAGAAAATGTAAAAATTATATTTATCTCTAAAAGTTGTTGAAACGCTGAATTCGTTGATAACGACCCAAATAGAAATTTTTTTTGTATCAAATCTCTATTAAATCTCTGCCAAAACTGTGCTAAACACTCTGCCAACATTTATCATTTTTTTATGCTAATGTTCCAATATTTTAAGAGTTGGCAGAGAAATAGCAGTTATCAGAAATATCAACAAAGCTGGTAGAAATACTGGCAGAGCTGGCAGAGATTTCAGCAGAGTTGGCAAAAATTTCGTCAAAGTCCACAAAGTCGGTAAAAATTTGTCTACATCTCTACCAGTTACGTGAATTTTGACGAAATTCTTGCGAACTCTACCAAAATATCTACCAATTCTTCCATGTCTGCCGAAAATTCTGTCAGCTCTGCCAAAATCTTAATTGGTTCTGCCAAAGAGACTTCGGTCTCTGCCAGCTCTTAAAATTTTGTAAATTTTAAATTTAAAAACATTGCAAAAAATGACAGACTTTCAGCAGAGATTTAGTAGAGATTTAACAGAGAAAAATTTCCATTAGGGGAGTGAAAATGTAATCGGTCTTAATCAGAAATGACGATAAAAATTTAATTGTCAAATAAACGATGGATTGATCACTATTGTTCATTTTACGGTCGCGAGTTTAACGTTACGAAAAATATAAGCTTATTTTCAGTTATACATTGAAGCAGAGAGGATTAGAACTTTATTCGCACTTTCCTTTGCAGGCGGGGTTAGGGATCCGAGATGCGCGCGCTCTTGATGTAACGAGGGGATGGGCCATTTCAAAAGAAGACCTCCAATATGATACCAATTATATCATCAGTGCCGAGTAACGCACTCCCTCACCATTCTGCTTCGTCCTGCTGCTGCTCTTCCACCACATAGATTTCGCCCGCATGTCACAACCCCTGCTCTCACTCTCTGTAAACTCGACACGAACGCCCCGCAATCTCTGCCCTTGATAAGTATAAATATGTAGGCATATCCACACGCATGTGGGAAGCTACATTGCAGTGTTGAAGATACACGCAGTTGGCAAATATTGTTCGCTTCCAAATAAAGGAGAACTATGAAAAATTGCGATTCGTATGCCTGATATTTTCAAATTTAAATCAAATATGTCTTCCAGATATAAGTTTCAAAGATCCTTTTTGCGAAGAAGCAATTGTAAGGGAAAATGGAATGGACTAGTGGCGAGCCACTAGAGTTGGCATCTGTTTAGTACAGTATATTGTAATATTATAAATAAGCGCCAACTCGGAGGAGACACTTTACCCGTTCTTCTTTAATGATATAAACAGCGTTTGTCGAAAGAGTAAATTTTATCTAGACGTGAAGAAATCAAAAAATAGAAATGGACGAAGAAACGTGTTCGAAAATTGTGCGGGAATATAGGCCGTACTGCACTTTTAACGCAGTGGCAGGCACGAAGCATCTTATTTCTAGATTCTTCATTGGAAAATATCGATAGATCAACTAACCCGTGTTCTAGAATTCGAACGCTCTCTCTGCATTTGTCGTTCTTCTAAGGAACCCATTGCTGCTCTCATATGCAATCTTCAAAGCAATAAATAGGCGCAGGACATCCGCATCTCGAATTGTCCATTAGTTGATATTTAAAATGGAGCCAATTCGATTTTTGAACTACATTTAAAAATGCAACTCCTTATACAGATTTAAATAATTCGCATTCTTTCCGAAAGACTCATCCAGCTATACATACAGATATGTATACAGTAGGGACTAAAATAAGGTACGTTAACACTTATTGTTAGCTAAATTTGAAACATGCGAGGTATAAAAGAGCTTCATATTACAATAGAATACTTGCGTCGGCAATGAATATAAGAGAATAACTCTATATTTCTCCCGCGCAAGATCTCAGGAATGAAAATAAGGAACAGCGATGAGAAAGGGAGTTGAATTAATCGTCGGCCATCGGACCGAAGAAGAGTAAATCAAAGGGAGTACCGAGCTCGGCGTATTCTGCTAACGTGTAAGTCCGATCTAGCTCGCGAATCTTCGATTCGCCAACGATGTTTAGCGGCGACAAGCATTTCGCGCGAATCGTTGCAGAACTCGTAAATTTGCCTCGCGCGCGAACCTGTTATCGTCGAGGATAGAAGAGAATGCAAGTAAAAGAAGGAGAAGAAGAAGAAAAAAAGAGAGAAGAAAAGAACCGCGTACAGCACACAGCTGGGAGACAGATAATCAAATAACCTGCACGCACCGTATAAATTATCAATCAGGACGTGATTGTGCAACCCCAATAGAGAGCTCCCCACCGTGTCGGTAAGGGTTGTTACATTGGACATAGGGATTGCGGGAGATGTAGGGCTGACCCTGCAACAGTTATCTTCTCCCACGTAGGCGTGTGTTCTCACCCTATTCTCGAGCCATGTTATCTGACACGTGTTTAGGGTTACGTAGCCAAAGTATTTCGTCTCGTTGCGGAAGTTGGTAGGCACGCACGTAGCTAGTAAGTGAAAGGCGCATCTGTGGAGGTACGCATTGTTTTAATAAATCGCTGTAAATATATTAAGAGAAAGACCTTTGAACCGATTTTGACTATTTTAAAGATATTTCGGAAATTAGACAAACAATTAATACTATGGCTCTACTTCTATTTACACGTGGAAATACACAGCATGAGTCGCTTAAGAGGTAAGATTAGGACTGTTACACTCGTTATGAAGAAAAACTTGATTAAACAAGGGGAAAAAATGGAATAGCCCGATATTAATTGCTTTAGATCATACACCGATCTTCCCTCTTGGGTAACTCACTCTGAACCAAAATTACTTCAAGAATGTAAGGATAACAGATAGTGCTGTTTTTATTTCGAATTGCTAAAAGTTTGTTGTTCTTTAAGTATTTCTTCTTTAGAAAAGAAGAAGAGAGTACCTACTGAATAAATAGCAAAGGGTATAGCCGGATAAGCATATGAAATCAGGCCCGGCCTGACTTTTTTCCCCCAATTCAGGTATATTTTGTGTCTATATATAACTAAGCTCTCTCTAAATTTTTAGACCAAAATATTGATTTAATCAAAAGTTATCGCCAAAAAACCAAAAAACGAAAATATTGTTTATCTCGAAAACTACTCGACCGATTTCGCGCAACGAAATATATATTATGCACCGTCATGTAGCTATGTTATAAAAAAAGTATTTGATTGTTTCGCCCATAAATAAAGAAAAACAACAAGTTTGAATTTTTCAATAACTTTTATTTTTCATATGAAAAATAACACCCCCGCCGTTTTTTTATACAGACTCAGGCATGACTAAACTATGATATATAATTTTTACAAGATGATTGGTGTGGGACAACAAGTCGAAATAAATTAAAGAATATAACACAACTTTGCTTCCGCCGTTTTCTTAACGTAATAAATAGCAGAAAACGGCGGAAACAAAGTTGTACACCTATTAATTCGAATTTTTACTTAACAAAAAGTAATAGTATTTATTTACAATTGTTTATTACTAACGAGAATACAATTTACTACTTGTAATATATTATGTGTACCTACATATAAATCGAAATTAAATCAAATTAAAGGTACTGACATAGAAGCTTCGTTTCAATCTTCGTCGCTTTCGTAATTTATTGTTGGTTGAATATTTTCTCTGTGGAATAGTTTGCTTAATATTTCTGCAGGTTTAATAAGCTTTGTTTGATATCGCGCAAATGGCAAGTAATAAATAATTGCAGCTATATGGGAACAACAACCGACCGTTCTCTTGCCGTTTGCGTACTCGCATGTTTTGATACAATAGTATGATTTTTTCCTTTTTACAGTTACAACGTGAACAACTTGTCTCCGATTATTTTAACGAAGTTTTGACATCGTTTGAAAAAGATGTTCTCCCTTTTAATTTTGGTTTGAATAGTGTTAACACAGAGATAATATCATAGAAAATGAGACTTCGAAAATTGCTAAAGAACTCTTGAATTCAGACCGCGAATTAATTCTTATTTGTGACGGTACGTACATTAGATATCAAAAAAGTTCTAATAATGAGTATCAGCGCAAATCATACTCTGGCCAAAAAAAAAGTACCTTTATGCAAGCCATTTACAATTTGCACGACAAATGGTTATATTGTCGATATGTTAGGTCCTTATTTGGCAAATGTCAATGATGCAAAGATCCTGGATGATATTTTAAATTCTTCGCCGGAATTAAGAAACTTGCTTCGTAGAGGAGATAAATTGGTCCTTGATAGAGGCTTTCGGGATATTATAGAATATTTAGAAGAGCAAGGTTTTGAAGTACACATGCCTGCATTAAAAGGAAAACGTGCTCAATTGTCGTGTGAAGAATCAAATCACTCTCGATATGTCACTAAAGTTCGGTGGGCGGTAGAAGCTATACATGGGATTATCAAACAAAAATTCAAACTTTTAGATAAAAAACTTGACAATAAAATACTTCCAAAAACCAGTTTAATTTGCAAGACGGCTTGTTTCTTACATAATCAATTTGGCAAACGTCTAAATAGCGATGTTGAATTATCTGAAGAAATCGTGGAGTATATGAAATCGAGATGTAATTTAAACGATACTCTTAGTATTCAAGTCGAGAAAGATGGTTGGAAGCGCGGAAAAGTACCGTTTCAACAAATAACTGAGAAAGACTTAAAAATATTGTTTACGGGTACTTATCAATATTCTTAAGCCATTTCCTATTTAGCAGAGATGATAGATGATGACAGTACGATTAATATTAATTATTTAAAAGACAATTCAAGTATTTAAAAATTGCAAGTTCAATCACGACATATAAACCGTAAAGAATATCGCTGTGTTATTGAATATAAACCTGATTCTATTGGTTATTCCGGGATCTTACGATACACGTGCGAGTGTGCAAACGGCAAGAGAATGGTCGGTTGTTGTTCCCATATAGCTGCAATTATTTATTACTTGTCATTTGTGCGATATTAAACAAAGCTTATTAAACCTGCAGAAATATTAAGCAAACTATTCCACAGAGAAAATATTCAACCAACAATAAATTACGAAAGCGACGAAGATTGAAACGAAGCTTCTATGTCAGTACCTTTAATTTGATTTAATTTCGATTTATATGTAGGTACACATAATATATTACAAGTAGTAAATTGTATTCTCGTTAGTAATAAACAATTGTAAATAAATACTATTACTTTTTGTTAAGTAAAAATTCGAATTAATAGGCGTACAACTTTGTTTCCACCGTTTTCTACTATTTATTACGTTAAGAAAACGGCGGAATCAAAGTTGTGTTATATTCTTTAATTTATTTCGACTTGTTGTCCCACACCAATCATCTTGTAAAAATTATATATCATAGTTTAGTCATGCCTGAGTCTGTATAAAAAAAACGGCGGGGTTGTTATTTTTCATATGAAAAATAAAAGTTATTAAAGAATTGAAACTTGTTATTTTTCTTTATTTATGGGCGAAATAATCAAATACTTTTTTCATAATATAGCTACATGACGGTGCATAATATATATTTCGCTGCGCGAAATCGGTCGAGTAGTTTTTGAGATAAACAATATTTTCGTTTTTTGGTTTTTTGGCGATAATTTTTGATTAAATCAATATTTTGGTCTAAAAATTTAGAGAGAGCTTAGCTATGTATAGACACAAAATATACCTGAATGGGGAAAAAAAGTCAGGCCGGGCCTGATTTCATATGCTTATCCGGCTATACCCTTTATCCAGTACTCCCTTTGTTTTTCAGTTATGTAAAGAAATCACCATCGTTCTGTCCAAAAAAACTAGAAAAAGCTAAGTATACTGGAATAACGTTACTAAAATTAAATTCTATTGTGAAAGAATATAATTTTATTAAATCAGTAGGTATACTTTTTCTAATTCATATTTTACGTGGTCACTTTTCATATAAATTAACATTTATATTCAAATTCTACTTTCCGTCGTATTAATCGTCATCCATTTTAAAGAGATAAATTACCTTTCGGCTGTTCATTAGTCTCGGACAAATTGGCATTAGGTATATGTATATTGGTAACTCTAGATGTTACCCGCGACTCCGTACGCGTGGATTTCGAATTATTATACAATACATATGCAGTTACTACACAGGATTACAGAGATTTCAGTAGTTACCACTGTATCCTCAGTAGTAACTACACAGTCGGCAGTACACTGAAAAAAAGGAATGGCTCTGATTACCAGTCTTTTGACTGCTGAAGCGGTAATATAGTCCCAAGTAACTACAGCACCATCTCAGGCTGCAACAGCTAGACAACTCCATGAAAGGGGCACAGCATAGCTGTTATAGCGACCCCCCCCCCCCCCCCCAAAAAAAAACATCGACGATGTATGATAGCACGAATTAATAAAATAGCTCCCTTTACTAAGTAATCATGTAACAACTTACTACAGCTAAGCAGTTTTGCTATTCAAAAACTAAAAGGGTTCATTTTTAAATAGCATTACATGAAAAAATAAGCTATTGCATGAAAAAAGTAATCGATAGAGAACGTAACAGGAAAAAAAGCGGTATACGAATCACGAAAAACAATGAAAAAATTATGATGAAAAAGTAATGAAATCATTACCGCCGAATTAATGAAAGCAAGTGTGTTGTCAAGGTATGTTGAGCTAATGAGAGAAATAGTACATAATTCCATACAATGGTAAACTTTGTTACAGAGACTAAAAACAATATAGAAGATAAGAAAACCAAGTTCCACTGAAACTGAGAATATAATCAGTTCCCCTTCTGTGCACAAACATGAGGGTCTACTGTGTTGCTTCAATAGTTAGTGAAAAGAGTATTTTTGATAATCGTATGATCTCCATAAAAGTAGGGTACAATTAATTCGTGGCTTACCATACAAGAATAATTTGTAATTTATACTGATCGCCAGGTTATCAATTTTTATCAACAATAAAAGTTGGCGACAGTAAGTAACTGAGATTATTGTACTGGCACTTGCTGGTTCTGCGTGCATGTGTGGCGCGTATGTGCGTTTAATGAGTAATAATGTGATGGCTGGATTTAAATTCGAGTGATTAAGACTACTTTCTCATTCAACTTGAATCACGCTCATGAACGAGACAATTGAATGCAATCAACAAGAAAGCATGTATGCCACTCTATTCATTGCATTGAATGAAAAGTGTGCACGGAACATGCTGGTTTTTTTGCATATAACGATCTGGATCAGATGGTAGTCTGTGTTAATAGATTTTTTCTTTTCAAAGATATGCACATATTTTTAAAAAATATTATTAATATGATCAAGAATTGAAAGTAAATAAAAACAATATTTTCCTTCCAATTTTCAGACTTAGGACTGTCAATTACTGTAACTCTTACATGTCAAAGACACTTTAAGCTGCTGTGAAAGTAACCTAAAGTTGCCTCTGACCTGCTGAAGTCACGTAATTGGTATGGTTAAAAATGTTGTTTTTCATATTTTCATTTCCACATATTTGCACATAACTAAAAGTTTGACCTATTAAACGAGAAACCCACGTAACAGCTTTTAATTAGCACACGAATGATTTATTTTCTGATATACAAAGCCACGAATTAATTGTACCCTACTTTTATGGAGATCATACGATTATCAAAAATACTCTTTTCACTAACTATTGAAGCAACACAGTAGACCCTCATGTTTGTGCACAGAAGGGGAACTGATTATATTCTCAGTTTCAGTGGAACTTGGTTTTCTTATCTTCTATATTGTTTTTTAGTCTCTGTAGCAAAGTTTATCATTGTATGGAATTATGTACTATTTCTCTCATTAGCTCAACATACCTTGACAACACACTTCCTTTCATTAATTCGGCGGTAATGATTTCATTACTTTTTTATCATAACTTTGTCAATATTTTTCGTGATTCGTATACCGCTGTTTTTTTCCTGTCACGTTCTCTATCGATTACTTTTTTCATGCAATAGCTTATTTTTTCATGTAATGCTATTTAAAAATGAACCCTTTTAGTTTTTGAATAGCAAAACTGCTTAGATGTAGTAAGTTGTTACATGATTACTTAGTAAAAAAAGGGAGCTATTTTATTAATTCGTGCTATCATACATCGTCGATGTTTTTTTTGAGGGGGGGGGGGGTTCATTTTTTTCGTTAATTTTCTTTCATGTTCTTTTGCCAGATAAATATAAAACATTTTTTTAAATGATAGAATGTGGTCAGTTGTTATTATTGCCGAGTTCGGTTGTGCATTGAACTTAAGTTTACTTCAGGCGTTGGAAAAACATTATGTAAATGTTTTTTCCATTTTTCGGCCATTTTACAGTAATAACTTTCTCGTTCTCAATTGACTTCCATTTTGATTTTATATCCGATATGAAACTCGTGTACACACCGCTGTCTGGTTGATTCCCGTTATGAGATATGGCTGTAACTACTTTATATTGGACGCTCTGTATTGTAATTTTTTGAGGAATTGCTGATATTTTATAGTTTCCCTTAGTTATAACTCCTAACTCATCATGGTGAAACAGCATAAGTTGTGCTATAATACATGTGCACGGCCTTTAATTCAGTTTTAGTAACTAAGTTTCCAAAACAGTTAGGGCATGCTTCTTCTGATACCGGTTTCCAACCGAATGGTATGACGTGATCAATTAACGCTTGTAAACTCGTCGCTTTGCGACTCCTAGTTTTACCTAAATGTTCAACTGTTAATGGAAGGACCGAATGAGTCTTTTTCTTAGAGAAACTTTATATAAACATTTCCTGCATTGCACATGTATAATAGATGTGCATTGAACAATATCCTGTAATACAGTGGATTTGCTACACATTGCTCTAATGAATTCCACCGCATCAAACTGAAGGTTTTCTGCAAACTCATCACCTGCAAAGTTTCTTAATGTCATTGCTGTCAGTGTTTGCTCCAGATCTAAATAATTTTTAAGAAACATGCAAACTGCATCAGCGTTTCTAGCGTTAAGTAATCGATTTCTTATGGCATCGCAGTGCACGATACATTGTATTGTTGCGTTAGCATACCCCGAAATGTTGTTTATATTTGGCAACCCACGAATATTAAGGTCTCTATCCTCATTATCTGATGGAATTTGAGATTTGGAGCAATGTTTCGAAATCGCCCACTTTCTGTCACTTACTTTCCGATACTCATTTGTTTTAATTTCGTAGGACTCAAGAGGAGGATCATGAACTTTTCCGAGTCTGTTATATTCGATTATAGCTTTTTCACTTGCTGTTACTTTACGAGGATCGAAATTTATCAAATGAAGCCCATCGAGTGAGGTGACTCTTGATAGTGCAACATAAGTCTGTCCATCGCTGAAGATTTCATTGCCGGCTTCGATAATTACATTTTTTAAACTTAAGCCTTGACTTTTATGTATGGTTACTCCATAACTGAGACATATTGGAAACTCTGCTTCCGTATAACGTAAACTTTTTCCATAACTTCAAATTTAACACTTACAGGCTGTATGTCACAAGTTTCTTGTGTGGGCAAAGTTATTGTTATTTTTTCGTAAAAATTGTCATCTGTTGCTAGAGTAACTGATTTAATAGTAGCAATTGTGCCGTTTACAAGACCCTTTATGACGTTAATATTTCGTCTTATCATGATTTTTGCACCAATTTTAACAGTTATAACTTTAGAAAGCCCAGCTGTTCGTGAGACACCCTCTTTGTCTGTATTTAACGCTTTGACCACTTTGGCCTTCAAATAATGTGCACACTGAAACTCGTCACGTGCACAAAGTTGAATTTCTGGAGTCGGCAATTTATCGAGCATAGCAGAATTAAGCGTGTCGCATAAATCGTTTGTTGGTAACAAGCAAACTGTGTCACATGGTAGCGAATTCATATATTGACATAATTCATTTAATCGTTCACCATAATTGGATGTCTGAAATTGAAGCAGCCTACTTTGTAAAATTTCAATGTCTCTACTTAACATTGTGCCAAAGCGAATTCTCGATAGTATTTGTCGATATGCGTCATAATTTTTTTATCGCATATTGATGGTAAGTACGGCATATCTGAATAAATTCCATAAGTTGGAAGCGCACAATGAACCGAGATATTTATTTACTTGGTCTTCGGACATTTTAATGAAACTAGGATCCTCGCGTACAGGAGGAAGCTGCAGTAAATCACCAAAAAGGAGTATGTGTTTTTTACCAAACCAACCACCTTCTTCTAGTGATGTATTAAATATTTCGACAAGACGGAGATTGATGTACATTAGAGTAATGTTAGATATCATTGAAACTTCATCAATGATTATCAGTTCTACATTTTTCAGTTCATCGCGAAGTATTTTAAGAACTGAATCTGACAACTCTCTATACGTAGGAGTTTTATCGTGTTCAACCGGCAATTGGAACAGTCTATGAACTGTCAAACCGTTAATATTAAAAGCTGCTATTCCGGTTGGAGCAGTTACAGCTGTATCTTTTTGACATGCATGCTTAACATGACCCCTAAGTGCATGGATTAAACGGCTTTTGCCAGTTCCTCCTTCCCCACTAACAAAAAGTCTCAATGGTTCTGTACCAGCGTCGAAGGCTAAGCAAACTTGTTGAAATACTTTTTTTTGGTCAACATTCAATCCATCAATAATTTTCGAAAGTTCATTATCTTCCACTTTAGCTCCAGCGTCATGAAAATCTCTCATCGCATCTCCAACTTCTATAGGGTCGCAACCCAATGAATTTTCATCTTTACATTCTTCCGGGGTAGGACCGTTAATTTTGTCCTGGACCATTTCCTTAACAGCATCGATTCCATGTTGAAGTTCAGTTACTTTTTCGTGATATTTCATGGCGTCGTATAACATAGACTTAACCCTAGCAAACGATTCTGCGTACGTATCACACTCATTTTTTAATTCGGAAATGTCTCTCCATGGTTGAAAGAGCAATAGTAAAGCATAGAAATATCTTTCAGGCTGGATTTTCGCGTTGTTTCTGTAATGATTAATGAGATAGGGCCAATTTCTCTTCCTGAAATATTTGTTGCCTATGGCAAAGCATTCCACTTCGGTATTTACTGGCTTTTTATTCACGATATTGTACCATCGCGCAAAGTCATACAAAGACAACGATTCATATGTCTGCGGCCTTTGAGGGTAGTAATTGTCAATAATATTTGGACAGAAGATGTCAGTTGATGCAGGGTTTAACTGCTCGATTTCGTCTTTTGTTTTGACTTTACGATTTCTGATCAAGTTGACATCCAACCAAAGAAAAGTTGTCTTCGAATCAGTGCCATACAGGGGAATACCCAATAGAGAATCAGCCGCTTCAAGAGCACAGCATTCTCTGTTATTCAAGGCTTGCATTCCAATATTCCATAGTCGACTGCTGACAGACTTGGTAGATTCAATATCGGCAAACACATTGCCTGCATAGCTTTTTTCAGATTTTGTTGTGTATTTAGTGCAATACCAATTTAACATAGTAGATTTCTCACCAACAAATTGTATGTCCATGTTGCCTTCCCATGCAGTTAAAACAATAGGATTATAATCGTTAATATCGACTTCGTTTTTGTTACGAGGTAAATCATACAATCGGCTATTACTTTGTAATTTTTTTCTACTCGCAATAGACGTGACAACATCTCTTAATGATATGACTTTAGAAACTGGTCTAGAGAAGCCAAATCTGCATATAGACTTCGTTCGACCGTTATCTAACTTTTTTCTACGTAAGCAGTATGAGTTGTGATGATGCTTTTGATGCAAATTGACGCGAGCATACAACGTCGGAGATTTGTTTGGATTCGGCAGTCTGCAAGTAACATATTTTGTTATGAATTTGGCCACTTCTTCGTTTGAATGTACTCCTAATATCGGAGCATCTTTTACCCATAATAATAAATGGAAATGCTGGGTACCTCTACCCTGATATTCTCTCCGCCAAAAATGATGCTCTATTTCACCAACAGGTTTGTCTGTTGAATACAAAAAATCCAACATTGCATGAAATTTGTTATCGATAAATCTTGAAACAGAAACAGGATCGGCAGCTATAAGCTGATTGGCAGACATTTTGTTCATGTGTGGTGGATTGACTTGACGTAAATAATCTATTAAGTCTGTCCATAGCCACTCTGCAGGACTTAAAGTCAGAAACCAAGTGGCCGGACCATAATTTTCGACCATGCATCTCAGGTTACTTCTCGGTATATTCCAATATTGCTTAGTATTTCTAAGACGCGAGAATATTGTCGTTAATTGACGTTCCAGCAGTTCTTTAGATATGAGTTCCAAATAATTCGCAGCTGTATATTTATCGCGCGGATTAGTAACATTTAACTTCTGGTATATCCCTGCTTTTATTTGCCTGATATTATTATCGTTTAACAAATAGAAAATATATTGCATGTCAAGTCTGAATCGTGCATCTTTCGACTTCAATCTTGCCTTAATGTATTCTGAATCACTTATGTGAACTATTCTTTGTTCATGTTGGCCATTGACTCCATTGGGGTACAGATATGGAAAGCATAGAAGGTCTAGAATTTTGCATCGATTGTTAAGAGGTGCATCTTGAACTTTGCGTTGTTGGTATAAAGCCGTTGAACTTTTATCAATACGTTTGTCGTAAATATAGTAAATTGTGAATTGTTCATAATAACTATCACTTGCATCCGTTTGTGTGAGAAGGGCAGCCGGTTTTTTGGATTGGTTTTCTAAACTCGTATCTTTTGCAGTTTCTTCAATGGCGTATTCGATGTCTGGTAAATCATTACAGAATAAAGCGTTTGGATTTTGAGGAATGATGATGTCTTTATATAGAGGATTTATATTTTTCAATAACACCAATGCATTGTATAGATCTGTAAGATTTATCAAATTTTCGAATATTTTTTTGGCTTTTGTCGGAATACTACGAACCATAATGTATATTTCGTGATTCGAGTTTATTGGCTCTGAAGGTTTGCATATTTTTTTCATAGTCTCTTGCAGTGGCAAAGGCAAATGAAACGTTCTGCCTTTCACTTTTTGGATTTTGTATCTGTGCGGTATTTTCTTTTTTTTTAGACACTGTGTCCATCTGTTGAACAACTTGAAATGCTTTGGCTCGTTGTATGAATATTCTACCGTAATCGTTTAATCGCATTATTTCTGGAGGAATTGGTTCAACTCTGTGACGTGGAGAATCGCTCCGCGTCACAAAAAGGGTGCACTCGGGCCCCTTTCGGAAAATGCGCGCGAATCGATTAGCGATAAGGCCGCGCGAAGCGTCACGATCGCGATCGTGACGAGAAGGCGAGCGAGTCGGAGGAGTCAGTTTGGCGATCACGCTCAGCAGGCGAGCCTCGTAGTCAGTCTTGAGCTAGCGTTTAGCAAGTGAGCCACGGTTGTGCCACGAATCCAGCGAAGATAGTGCGATAACGAGAGCCACGAATCCAGCGAAGAGAGTGCGATAACGAGAGCAAGCAGAGAAGCCGCGACGGGATCCACCGTGAGAGCCCTCCCCGATATCGAGAGAGAGCTCCTCCCAGGAGGCTGAGGTCGACGTCGAGAGGACCCCCCGGATCTGCCACCCGGAAGCCGAGGAGCCGGGACGCGCCCAGCCAGGAAACGACCGCTGCAGCCCCGGTACGCTCCCCCTTTCCTTTTTGCGCCTGACCTCCGACTCGCCTCCGCGTCGTTAGAGGGTACGAAGCCCGATCGATTTCGCGCGAGCGTTTCGCCTTGTGGCGAATCGGGTGACGCCCGCTGCGTCGTGCGGCACAGCTCCGACGAGGTTTGTTCGTCGTCGAGATCGCGAGCGTCGTTCGAGGACCGCCGTTCGGTCCCCGTCGAAATAAAGCGACCGTTGTGTCTTTTTGTATGGTAACGAATTCGCCTGTTCTTTTTCGCGAACCCGTCCGCGAATCCATCCTCCCGAGTCCCAGTCAGCGTCCACCGAACCGCCCCTCTACCATTTGCTGCGGTAGCCGGACCTGTTCGAGATCGGAACGGTACCGATCTCGCGATTTCCACGCGTTCCCGGGGAGCTCGATCGTCTCCCCTCGCGGTGCATGCGCGGTGCACCTGGCGCCCATCGTCTTTTCCGTTTCGTGCGTGGCATCGGGGCCGCGAGATTGTGAGTAGCGGAGGGCACCGAGGGCCCTCACCGAAACGCTACGTCATAACTCTTAGATTATTTTGGATGCATGTTGGTGGCATTTTATTTTTACGAAAATAATTCAAGCAGTAATTACAAATAAAATCACTTTCTATATAGTTTACTTGAGCATAAGATTTGAAAGTTTTCCATTGCTCAGAGGCAAGGGTGATTCTCATGTTACCAATAGTTGTTATTTCTTTACGGTAACATAGCTTTTGACAAGAAATACAAGCATTTATTGGAATATCGGTTTACCGCTTAACCAAACTTTTGAAAGCGTTCACGTTATTCGATAAAATTTCTTGTTCATCAAGAGTAATCTCATTTTCTTTTACTATTAAACTGCATTGTTCAAGCGCTTGATCACGAATTATTTTTAGATGATCAATATTATTCTGATCGAATGCCCGATCAAGAGTACATATCCGACTATAGTTATTGATAACTCTGTGAATTATCCTTTTAATAGATCTAACTTGTGGAAAATGCGGTGCTAAAAGCAATACCGGTAAAAAAGTCGAAATACAAGTTTTTGGTTCAACGTAACACATAAACAAATGTCCTGATAGTTTCGACATGTAATGTCTAGTGCAAAATCGTAATTCATTGATAAACTTATGTGCATTTTTTACACTTAATGTGGAAAAAGATTTTAATAAATTTTCGTAACGCAACAATACAGATGCATCATCGAGCTTACATTTTTCATCACATTTCCAATATTTTTTCCCCTTCTTATCATACTCAACAGGGAATATATTAATTATATGACCAGCTTCATCTAGGACGTATGGATTGACAACCGTCTTCAATCCCATTTCTGCAGTAACATTGCAATTTTGTAAACTTTGTTGGCTCTTTGATGTACTGCGTTTTAGGGTTGAAATTTGCGGAATATCGGTTCTGTCACTGCATTGTTCTATATTATTACTTTTCCCATGAATATTAGTGCTTTGCGATACGTTTGTTTTGCCTTATTTTCCAAGTTCAAATGGATAGTAAGACGCTTCATAGTAATAAGGTTCTGATGAAGGTAGATGTTTTGGGATTCCGCATAAGGCTTCAAATTTATCTCTCACATTATTGTCTGGACAGATATTAGAACGTGCAAGGAACATTTCAGCCTTACTTTGTAAGATGCTTGAGTATTTTTTTATGAAATATATATACCTGTTCCTTTTTTGTATGCACCGCGTATAAATATTCATAGCCTCTAGTCGACTGTTCAAGACAGATCTTTTTTTAAAGTCTTTATTCATATTGATAGATTTAGACACATTCTTGATGTATCTCTCTGCAGACAGACGTATTGTCATTGCAGATTTAAGTTTAGGGAAACTATTAGTATTGGTAATGTGATGTTGATCTTCGAAGGACGAACAACTGTCATTTCGTAAACATCGCTTTCCTAGGACATACCTTAAACTGGTAGTTGATAATTGTTGTTTACGCAATTTTATTTTTCGATTTAATAAAGATTTAGTATTTGAAGCAATATGTTCTAGTGTAGTAAGTTGATTATTCAGATGAATCCGTCCGTTATGTAACATGTAATATCGTACATTAATGATTTCACTTGTTTTAGAATTAGAATGAAAATTTTGCTTTTTCTTTATCTTCAATTTTAAATATTTCTGCGACAACACGTGATATTTTATATGTGATAAACATGCTTGTTTGCGCATTCTTATTCTCCATGTTTTTTTAGCATGACGGTGGCTATGGTATTTTTCTCTGTACATTTTTCTGTTTTCCAGAATGTCATTTCTGTTAGAATAGTAATATCTTCTGGAGTAAGCCTCGTTTTTTTTCAAAATTTGGTTTCTTTTAGCAATGTAATATTGTTTTTTATTATCCAGAATTTTTTCTCTTGCAGTCGTGTAATATTTTTGCCAATATATTTTATTTTTATCCAAAATTGCATGTCTTTTAGACACATGTAGTATTTTAGATCGTACGCTTTCCTTTTTTCCAATACATCTTTATCTTTATTTTTGACGCAATATTGTTGCTGGTAATCATTCTTTTTCGATAATGTGAGAAGTTCTTTCTGATTGTTATAATTATTTTGATCCTTATACTTCGCTAAGGTGCGTGAATCGCCAAGTACTATAATTTGTGCATCATCGTGTCTAGGGATCCGATGAATTACTTAAATGTACATTAGTTATGCAATGTGCTGTATTATTTAAAAGGTTATATTTTTTATAGCTGTGCAAATCGTTGCTCGCAAGAGAATTTCTGTATCCTATTGTCGGAAACTGTTGCAAAACGTTATTTTTCAAAATATACAGGAGATGACGGCGCATTTTCAATGAGTCATACTTTATTTTATCGGGTTCGATACCTAAAGCAAGTGAAGTAGCAAAGGCTATAGCATATACACCACAGTCATGAAAATTGAGTTGTTGATCAACATTAGGAAAATGTACGTTTTCTTCATGTAAAGGATGGAAAGGAAAAAGTTTTCTCAGGAATACTTTATGTGATGTTTATGTAATTTCTTTTTATTAAGAGAATCTCATAGATGTATATATCTTTTGCATCATAATAACAACAAATCCAGTGTCCTCCACTTGCATCATATTTTTTGAAGTCATCATTATCCTTACTGTACAAGAGTTGAATATGGTTTCGCGTTTTACATACAGGAAAGATTTGTTCAGGACGCTGCAAATAAAGAGGCGTATATGGCTCATATACGAAGTAAAGTTTTTCAGTATGTTATTAAAATGGTCAATGTGGATGTCTGTTAACCATGCCCCGCTAGTAATAATTCCTTCATCTTTCATTAACAGTTCAAATTGTAACCGTTTTGTTGACTTCAATAATGTGGAAGTAATATTTTTTTTCAACGCGCAGTTATTTTGGTTGCTCGTTACATCATTTCTTGCATCAAGTACTTGGTCGGAATGTACATGAGTACTTGTTTCTTCCATCCTCTGTTTTATATATTCTTCTAGTTCCAGATCACAAATCGGCAATGACTTTCGACGTTTCAACGGATTTTCATGAAAACCGATTTGTTGAGTAGACATGTAGTTTACACCATCCGAATGTGTTTTAATATTATGCGTTACTTCATTTGTATCATAGACGATAGTATTCATGTTTTGATGAGGTAAATCTATTTTTTTAGCTGTACCCTCTTTGGTATCGTTATCAAAAGTATTTCGGAATGAGATAACTGCATTGTTTTCATTTTTTATATGAAATGGTAGAGATGTAACTGAAATATTGCCGCTTAGAGCTGATGTGTTTGTGATTTTATCATTATGTTCATCATTGTTGTTGAATAATTTGGTGTTTAAAGTGTTCTCGTATGTACCACAATATTTATCATTCTTATTAACTAATTTTGTATCATGAACAGTATCCCTTCTATCGCTTTGAGGCGACGCATATTTTTTAGTATCACTTGCAACTTGCTTAGAAATCAATGTTTGAGTTTCAAGCTCGATGTTGCCTCTTTGAGCAGTCAAATTTGGAACAGTTTTTGTTTTCTCATTATTGTCAGGGAATAGCTGATTGCAATATTTAATGGCGTTACTATGCTTTTTACTTTGCAAATAACGACAATGTCTACAGGGTGTTCGGAAAAAACACCGACACAGAAATAGGGGTGATAGGTTACGTCATTACAAGTATTTTGATATAAGGGACCTATACCCGAGAGCGCCCCCTTCTGGAGATATCAACTTTTCAAGTTTATAACGACCGAGGTTGATCAAAGTAGAATAATATTGAGTTTTTTGTCTACCTGTACAATTGAAAAACAAATGAAAACTCCTTGTATCCGCATCATCTTCGAAAAGTACAAGGACTTGAGCCAAGCGGTTATCCTTTCTGCAAGCAGTTTGCGCAGTGGCACATCTATCCAGAATCGTTTCCGATGTTGCATGGATATGGGTGGCCGTCATTTTAAGCATTTGCTGTAGTACATTGTTTTTGTATCTCGTAAAATTAAATATTCGTTACCATCTTGATACGTTTCTTATTATTCTACTTTGATCAACCTCGGTCGTTATAAACTTGAAAAGTTGATATCTCCAGAAGGGGGCGCTTGCGGGTATAGGTCCCTTATATCAAAATACTTGTAATGACGTAACCTATCACCCCTATTTCTGTGTCGGTGTTTTTTCCGAACACCCTGTATATCGCCTCTGAACAGCTAGTCTTAAAGGCAAAACATTTTGAGGATTTTGGATAGACGAGTCTTGTACGAAGAGTGTTCTAATTTTGATTCCATAAGCATAGCGTACAAGTGATTACGCAATTCTTCAACTTTGTATTTAATCTTTTGAGGATCAATGCGAAAAGCGAGAGAAGTAGCAAATGCTATGGCGAATGGTCCACACGAGTTGCTATCATTTTGTTGCTGAACTTTAGCAAAAGAAACAGTCTTTTCATTAATAGTCATGTGAGGATGCAGTTTTTGTAAGAACACGACCTGCTCTTTATGCAAAGGTACTGCTTCATTATTCAAATTTGAGTCATAAATAGTGATTTTTTCTTCGTGTCATAATAACTACATGTCCAGTGACCTGAACGATGCAAAATTTGAATATGGTTCAAATCAGGTCTGACCGGCTTAATACTTTCCAAATTTTCTCTCAAGTACGTAGGACGAATTTCATATCACATTTCTCGTTTAGCAGTTTAGCAAAAGAAGACATGTGTATATCTTCGAGCAAGCCATTATTTGTCAAACCAAGAATAGTTCGCTTGTCATCTTCTATCAAGTCCGTTGAAAAAAATGGGTCCATTTGTTATGTGAAATATCTAATCCAATAAACAAATTGGAAAATACAATATATATAATAGTTTATATTTTTCACTTTCTTTGTAATTATATTTATACGTATTCTGTATAACAATATTTTACACTAGAACTGCAATTACGTTGCAGATATTGTTATACACTGCTTACAAATGCAGAGAAATTGTACTGCGGCAAACTGTTGCGTGCAGGTTATATATATATACAATTGTCAATAAGTGACAATAATAGATTATTATATATAACGCGAGAACTGCTCTTAAAATGCAGAAAATCGAACTGGAATGGTATTTGACGTGCAGATTGGCGAATAAGCCTCGATTTTTGTATGCGAAATGAAGCCTGTAGTCGATTATGATAAAATAAAGTTATTTATGACTTGAACCTGAAAAATAAAAGAAACAAGTAAATATAACTACTTGTAAGAGTACCATATAAGAAGAAAATTTAAACGAGATACAAATACTCACCAAATTCATAAGAAATTGCAACACGTCGTGTCAATCGTATTTAGAGGTTATACGTAATTTTGACAGCTAGACTCATCACACATTTCCGCAAGCGTAACTGAAAGTGTACAACGCATACCCGAACGTGATTGGTCGATCCGGCTTATGAACGCGCCTTACGTCCTTACAGACATGAACGTGCGATGGCGGCCCTTACTGCGTGCTTGATCTTCTACTCGCTCTCACATAGACTAGGTCATAGATACATCCATAGTATCAGCGAGAAAAGTATTCGTAAGAGTATTCAGAATTCAAAACAAAAAGAATAATTTTTTATAACCATTATGAAAAAAAAAGCATTTAGGCCCAGTTTCACCAACTCGAGTCAGTTACCGTTTAACTTAGCACGCTGCCAACTGCGGAAAATTGAATATTGACCAATCAGCGAACTGCGTGGTTTTAGTGTTTCATTTTTTCACAGTTGGTAGTGAGTAAATTTAAAGGGTAACTAAAACTGGAGATAGTGAAAACGGGCCATAAAGCTATATAGGGCAGAAGTCGATAATATAGATATTCATCACAGATAAAACTGTCAAATACTAACAATATGAGACACTACGAAATAGTAAGTGTATTAGTTATTGGCACTAGTACCAATAACTGCAATCGTGACATTTTTTAGACTCAGTAGTCGGCACCCTTAATAAATAATATTTGTTTGGAATATTATGCTAATTTCAATAAAGAAATAATGCAATAATGCCTTTTATATACCACACAAACAAAAATTGGGAACATACATCAAACAGTTACGTATAATTGAGCTAAAGAAATGGAAAACTTTCTAACGAAACTGGTTAGAAACTCACCTCTTTTAGCACAACGGTTTTTCATACACAGCTAACATTTGCAATTTTAACGTAGAGGTTGCGGGTCGGTATTACAGTGGCAGTTAATAGTGCCATTTTTTCACGGAATTAGCTAGCATTTTGCAGTGAAGAAATCTTTATAAAAAACAAATCAATATGAAAGTGCCAATAACTGGGTCACTGCTGACTATTGGATCTTTTACTCTAAAGAGAAAAAAGCAATGTACATTTTTTTTTATTTTCATTTTAACATTTGGTATGTGTGTGCTTACAAACAATGAATGAATGTATGTACCGAATGTTTGGACTCAAACAAAACAAGCCTAGATACCTATATTGCCGATGGTCATAAATTTGATAATTAGAGTTGGCTCAGAAGAGTGCGCTGTGTGTGCTGCGTGAGAACAAAAAGTGTCAAACGTCTGATTTTCCGATAGCTATCAATTCGGGAGATCGAAGCGCCTAACCTGGAAATCGTGAATTCTCGATTGCTATCGGGAAATCAGACGTTTGACACTTTTTGTTCTTACGCAGCACATACAGCGTATTCATCTGAGCCAACTCTAACTATCAAATTCATGACCGTTGGCAAATTATCGACAATATAGGTATCAAGGCTTGTTTCGTTTGGGCCCAAACATTCGGTATGTGTGTATGCGTATTGTAATTTTTTTTAAAAAAGGCTTAAAAATTTTCCAAAATTCCTTCGTTTTTCCTCAGAGTGTCGCCTTCCTCTCCAGTATCTGTAACAAAAAAATATCAAAGCCTAATTAATAAACTAGGTAAATTAAGAAATTAATGAAAGAAGGACAGATTCTATACCTTCGGTTTCGCGCGTGCAAGTTGCGACCGCCACGTGGTCGCCTGTCAGCCGGTTCGTTCAGAACTGTATGCAAAAAAACAAAAGCATATATGAATAAAATTGTATAAATTAATTTTATTGAGGAAAATATAAATTTACCTTCTGCCTGTGCCGACTGGTGTTCAGGCTCTCTTTCTGGAATGTATAAATAATGATAAAGTTATATAAATACATATTATTATAATAAATAATATACCGCATGTCTTAGGTCCAAGGAGAAACGCAATAAGCAGGGAGCCCTATTTGCCGACGGTGCTAGTGTTTCTTAGGTACAGGTAAATAAATGTCAGGGCTCCCTGCTTGTTGCGTTTCTCCTAGTAGAGAGAGTGTAGTCATTTTAAATTTTAGATCCAATTTGTATGTGCACTTCAAGTTTAATCCCCTGTCAATGATTTATGGACCAATCGAAAGGGAAAAATCTCGCGAACAATATTCCCATGTGGTAACAGAAGGTAGGTAACCGCAAAGTTGTTTATTTAATGAAAACGTTGCGTAATTTTGCTCTGACCGACTTTTGCGTAGCACCGTTCAATTTATACCTTTCAAAAAATTACCTTCTTGTACAGCGCGAAATTCTTTACAAAATTGATGCGGGAAGTAACTCTCTACGACGCATCCTTTATCCTTTATTCTATATAAATTTTTAAAGTTTCTGTAGGTTGACTAGCCACGCCACACCCCACAGACTGAGTGGGGTTGCGCGTGCGACGGAACAACCGTTTGAATCCTGACACGGGTACCTTACATTGACCTTGAAAGTTACCTTCAGCCGGGCTTGGTCGGTACTCGAGTCATTTGTATCGGTAGAAAGATAGTTAGCTTACGAAAATTACAATGAGTGAGCGAAATGTCGAACGTCTGATTAATTCCCGATAGCTGCCGAATTGACAGTTATCGGGAATTAATCAGACGGTCGACATTTCGATCAGGCAGCGCAATTTTCTTAAGACAACTAATTACCGACGCGACTCTTACCGATATTAAATGACTCTAGTACCGACCAAGCCCGGTCGAAGGTCTCTGTAACTGTACCGCATGTTTGCGCCCAAAACGAAACAAGCTTAGATGGTATATTGCCAGGTACTTTACCGACGATCTAGAATTTGATAGAGTTGGCTTGAGAAGAGTGCGCTGTGTGTGCTGCGTGAGAGCGAAAAGTGTCAAACGTCTGATTTCCCGATAGCTATCAATTCGGGAGATCGAAACACCTAACCTCGAAATCGTACATTTGTGAATAATGGTGAGATTTTGTAGAAATGATATAAAAATCAGTCGTTTGACTCTTTTCGCTCTCACGCAGCACACACGGCGCACTCTTCTCAAGCCAACTCTATCAAATTCTAGATCGTCGGTAAAGTATCGGCAATATACCATCTAAGAGCTTTTTTCGTTTGGGCGCACACATGCGGCACGGTTCTGCTCGGGACATCTTGTAAAAAGGAAATGATGAAGATTTTGCTTACCTTGGTTAGCTTCTGCTGGGGGCTGGGCGGGTTGGGCAATGTTTCGTAGTTGCAATTGCTGCATTTGCGCAGCTAATTGCACCAACCGCGCCCTGGAAGCTGCCGCTTCTTGCTCGGCGCGCATTAAAGATCGCCGCAAGAACCACTTCGGCCTGGTTATTAGGAGGAGGTTTGGGAGGCTGAGGTTGATCGCCAGGAAAATCATGCTCCCCAACCTCCTGTCCATCCTCGATTACTGCTTGCAGCTCACGTTCGATGTCCATTGCCTGTAATAAAATTGCAATTAATTGTAGAGAAGCAAACAATATTTCACACGATGTATTATTAATTATATTATTTAATATTATACATTTATTGTATGGTTTTTTATCTACTTACTTTAGTGGATAGAAAAAAAATACACAACTGTACGCGTCTGAAGCTCAAGACCGACTGCCTTTCGGGCGAAATTCCGTACACCGTGAGACAAAGGTTCGACGAGGTACCGACGTATGTACACCCGGGCTCACGGAATCTGTCGCTGGTGACTTTTTTTAAATGTTATTTTTAAACGTACTAACCAATGATTAATCAATCCTCGTGCTTTCATTAACGAGAGTAGACGTCACCGTAGCTAATGAGGGCATGAGAATTAATTGTTCACTGGTTAGTACGTTTAAAAATAAGGTTTAAAAAAAGTCACCAGCGACAGATTCCGTGAGCACGGGTGTATGTACATCGGGGTACGGAACGCTGCGATAAAGCTGGCAACCGTAAGGGTCGCCACGCACACGCATGCAACTTGGTCGTTTTGCTTGTACAGTTTTAAGTCGTAATGCAAGACGGAGTGTGCGTGGTATTAAGTCGTCCGTCTTATTCGTTACGTACCGTCAATTGCTTGGCATGAACGAAATCAACTGAGGTTTGATTTTTCGTGCGTGTTCCGTCTTGCTTGCGACGAAGACGGTGAGTCTGGGTGTGCGGTAGATTTGCATTAAGTCTTTTAGATAGTCCAAAATGTCTGATTTACGATTATTGTCGCGTGAATTTTCTTTTAATACGTGGTGTTATAATTTTAAGTAATTCATTGTAGGTTTCTTGATCCATGCGTAAATAATTAAACCAGTCTTGAGGTTCTAGCTTAAGTTCTTTTAACAAATTAATATGTGTGAACTCTCAATAGCAACCATTTCTTTGATCATTTTTTTTATCTTCTGCTTCCGCCTCTTTTAATATTTAACATGAATAGAACAAATAAATAATGTTTCATTATGTATGTTACAGAAGGGGATTATTATTGTCAACTCATTTCGTATATAACTGCAAAAATATATTTGAATTTTTTAAAAACTAATCTAAAGTATTGAAAACGTCATGTCTTCTGGCTGTCACTGCTGAAGCCACATAAAATGTTACAATGATAAAAAGCCATATTTATGAAAATGTAGCCTAACTTTTATTTCATTTATTTAGTATTGTTATTGTGTCTTGTATTTTCATCAATAACATGAAGAAAACGTCATTCCTCTCATTCTTCTGAATGCATTTTGTAAAGAAATTTTAAAGAAAGAAAGAGTCGCAAGCGAAGAACCCCTCGACCGCGCGCGTGCTCAAATTTCAGGAGCCTCGCAGAAGGGTACGGAAACCCTCTGCCTTTCGCTCTCCTCGGACAAAGTGCAGACCCGCAATAAATTAAACTATTGCGATGCACATGCACTTGTCCGGGACGGCACCGAATCTGCGTACTCTCCCGGCGCCTCATGCTCCAGCTCGGTGGTTTCGAAGAATTTCTTTCTCCCACACACACACACACGCGCACACACACCCACACACACACACACACAGACAGAGACAGAGACAGAGACAGAGACAGAGACAGAGACAGAGACAGAGACAGAGACAGAGAGAGAGAGACACACACATAGAAAAAACCAGCCCTTATTTTGGCAAAGCATATAGCGAGTAGACCAATCAGGACCCCCACCACAACGGAATACTTGATTCTGATTGGTCTATTGGCTAAGATGCGTATACGCAACTTTGCGAGTGAGTTAGAGAAAGGGGCCCCTGATTAAGGCGAACGCTAGTTCGCCTGGTCGAGAGAGAAAGAGCGATAGCCATGGCGAACAGCAGAGCCTTATTTACAGTAAAGAACGGAAATTTAACCTATACGATATTTCACTACCGTTTTTCCAGCTGACAATGGTTATAGACAATAGCGGGCGCTATAAAAAATGCTCTTCTTATGTCATATGTATATAAATATTGCCAAGACACGCGTTAAAGGTGCTTGTTAATGTTTATTATCGTACTTGAAAACACTCTCCGTATTTAACAATTATAAAACCCGTTCCGAATCCCGTGTTTTTTAGAGTGTCATGAGTTTCACACAGATGGCCCTTTCTCCGATAGCTTGATGCGAGATCGCTATTCCGTCTGCTACGCTGGTAAAACAGTGCCTCTCGAATTGACTTTCTATCATCTGTCAATCGTAACGATCCAACCAAATAATGGCATATATTTGAATAATAAACGATAATCTGGAAACGAAAGGAGAAATTTGCAACCGCAAATTCCGTTTGACAGATACGATTCATCCTAATTCAAAACAGAGCTGGAAAGACTCGACTGGCTAAATGGTTAAATGGTACATGAACTTTGACGATGATGAAAAACAGAAGCTGATAGAAGAAGTATACGCGGTATAATTACTGTAAGGTATGCGAAACATACTCGTACTAATTTTGTGGAGGTAAGTCCTGGAACTGGATGGAATATCAAGACCAAGACGCTCGACAATGGTACGCGTATCGTTGCTGTTCGTAACGATTCGTTCAGTTTAGTAACTTCAAAATAATCTATAGACGTTACACTGGCTTATATTTTTGTATCTGTGTCGATGTCAATGATAAGCCTAAAAAATGGGATTCTGTTTGACAGATACGATTCATCCTAATTCAAAACAGAGCTGGAAAGACTCGACTCGCTAAATAGTTAAATGGTACATGAACTTTGACGATGATGAAAAACAGACGCTGATAGAGGAAGAACACGCGATATAGTTACTGTAAGGGATGCGAAGCATACTTATATTTTGTGGTGGTAAGTCCTAGAAATCTATGGAATATCAAGACCAAGACGCTCGACAATGCTACACATATCGTTACTGTTCATAATGATTCTTTCAGTTTCGTAACTTCAAAATAATCTATAGATGTTACGCTGGCTTAGATTTTTGTATCTGTGTCGATGTCAATGATAAGTCTAAAAAATAAAGGGAGCTATTGATTGGTACGATGGACGTTGATCATTCTTCTTTTTATCGCATACACCTCAGCGATCCCGTAGAAACCGGTGAAGAGCAACAATCAATACCAAATTC
The DNA here is from genome assembly GCA_963678675.1 of Xiphydria camelus. Taxonomy (NCBI): domain Eukaryota; kingdom Metazoa; phylum Arthropoda; class Insecta; order Hymenoptera; family Xiphydriidae; genus Xiphydria; species Xiphydria camelus. Next base: position 24,450,978 of record OY783193.1, on the reverse strand, counting down.
TCAGAATGACATTTTATCTGAACATTCGTATGCTTCGCAACAAGTGGTGAGAAGGGTCACTAAAAGAGTAGTAACGTGGCAAAAATTACCACAATTGGATCTTCTACTTCTTCAACAAGAAGAAATACAGAAAATTGAGAACGGTGAATATCTTAATGACAAACACATGAGTGTTTTTACTTCTATCGTCCAGAATAGTACTCAATACATGCCTTACGAGACCATTTACATCCAAAAACCTGCTAAAATTTTTCCGGTGCCTTCGCAAACTGATCACATATACAAATTTTGCCTTCTCTAAATCACTGGGTATGCAGTTACTAGGATTGCCGCCAAGATCAATGATTAATTTATGATTCGTTGAATAATAGCAACATCGATGAACATCAGAAAATTTTTCTCCAACGATTATATCCTGATTTCAATCTTGATAACATAAGATTTCCGAAGGTTCAAAGACAAGAAAATAATACTGACTGTGGTTCATTTGCTATTGCGTTCGCTGTGTCATTAATTTTAGGCAAGAAACCTGAAACATTATTCTACTGTACAGAAAGTATGCGCTGTTACTTACTGAAAATTTTGACCGATCGCACAATCACGCATTTTCCTTTATATTCTGACAAAGAAAGTGCATCAGGTAATTTGTCGAATATGGTTTCGGCCGTGACACTAAAGTACAAAATCACATTAAGTAAAAGAAAATATGAAGATTCTGTTACGAATATAAATGATTGTGAGCCAAATGCAGAAACAGAAGGAAAGGTATGTAAAAAGTCGAAGACTCAAAAAATGCACAAAATCCGCGAAGAAAAAGAAAATTTCGTACGGAATTTGATGGAACATTTGGACATCAAGTCGAAAACTTCCAGACGAATGGAAGCTGAGGATTTAGTTAAGTAGTCTCTAGCTAAAAGAGAGAACGATACAAATCGGCTACAGCGGACTTTAGAAAAATGTAACTCAAAAGCTACAGAAATACTTGAAAGGGTTGCACAGTGCACTGCAGATATTGAGTCAAAGCTTGCAGCGCTTTGTGGGATATCCAGGCATTGCGCTACAACCGAAGCACATTTTTCAATAACTTCATATAATCAAGGATATCGATTTCCCGAAAATCTTATTCTTAATGAAAATGGCCAACTACTAAATGTATTACCTGCACATGTACATAAAAAGCAAAAAACAAAAACATGGACTTGCGACGATGCCATATGTAAACTCGATAATGTTGACGTACTGCAAAAGTATGAAAATTTTGTTCGATCATTGCAATCAGCTACATTTGGTAATGTTAACTTACTAGTAAAAAACATTCAACAATGCAGTACAGCACACTCAAATTCATTAAAACGTGGTCATCCTGAAAGTTGTTACGCTGATTGCACAACATGCTCTTCGTCAATCATTGCAGTACGCATTTTGGCCCCTCATTTTCCATTAGTTCGATACGTCAGTACTTTAACATACGCTGTTGTAAGACTTCACACATCTATTGCAAAATTAGATTCGGCACTACGAAATGGTGATGTCACATTTCTGGATCATGCGCGTAAACTATGTAAACAGAGTACATCATCTTACGTACATAGAAATATCGCTATTGAATTCGATGAAACAATTATTCAACAAACTTACAAGAAAGCTGTTTCCGTTCTGACTAAAAAATCCAGTGATAAGCCAGATCGTGTTTGCCTCTCATGTAATAAACTTAGTTCAAGAGAGCACGTTCACGAAATAAGCAGAATTAAACAACCTACAAACAACGTTCTTTGGGATCGTTTGATGAATGATGCAACAGATAAAAACCGAGATTATCAGTATGTTTGCAAATATTGCATTTCTAAAATTCGAGCTAATCAAATGCCCCCTACATGTGTTTTGAATAAGCTTGAAGTGGATTCTCTACCATCAGAGATTATGAGATTGAATGAATATGAAAAAATTTTGATTCAAAGGGCCAAATCCTTTCAAACGGTTACAACAATGAACACCGTGGCGAATAAAAAACTGCCAGCAAAACGTTTAGTACTTAAAGTAAAAGGACGAACTTTTCATCTTCCACTGCCATTAGAGGAGACACTTCAAAAAATCTGTCCAGACAATGTTGCATTAAATAAAGTTATCAATTACATATTCTTGTACGAGGATTGCCAAATGTCAAAACCAAGAGAATACTACAAAATTTGGTTAATGTCAATCATGTCTATGAATGTTTAAAGAAATTGAAAGAAATCAACCCTCTGTACAAAAACATTGCCTTGCCTAAGAATGCGCAAGATTTATTAGCAGATCTTCATGATGCAGTATTTGAAGTGAATGAAAACGAATGTTACGAAAACGCTTTTGATGCAAGCGATGAAGATATATGCGACGTGAACATAGGCAATGATATTGATGAAGAACTTGCACATGAAAACAATGAAAACACATATTGTGAAGATAATGATGCTGATAAACAAGATAAACAAGCTCTACTAACTCAGGTCTTGGAATCGGATGGATTCTATGAACAGTATACAATCTATCCGTTGCATGGCAAAAGGTCGTACGATACAGATACCAATTTATATCAAATGAAAAAAGTAGATGATACCCCCATTGATGATAGAGAAAAAAAATTAGACCTCCTTTGTTTTCCTGATCTATATCCGTACGGAATAAATGGGCAACACGAAGATCGCGAAGTGAAACTTTCAGATTATGAGTACATTAGGGTTAGACTTATGTCAAAGTATCCTCAGTTTAGGTTGAACATGCAATATTTGTTCTTCTTGCTTAATAATAGTAATATGCGACAACTGCAGGCTGGCATTTACCATAAACTGAATGTTCCCAATCCTCGCTTACAGTATACCGCAGGAAATTACTTAAATTTATTGGATAGTAATCAAATGGAACAAAATTTAAACACGGTGTTCTCCAGACTTCGCAATACAGAAGAATTTTGGAAGATACCGCGAAGTAATCTCACATGTATGGTGGACCATTACGGACCAGCTACATGGTTCCTCACACTTAGCCCTTCTGAGTGGCTGTGGAGCGATATGGCTCATTACATTAGACAAGTTAATGCCCCAAAATTGGAGAAAATACCAAATAGCGAATTAATTGCTGCGGATCCAGTTTCGGCATCAAGGTTTATGGATAACAAATTCCATGCAATGTTAGCATTCATATTGTCCGATGATGCGCCTTTGGGAAAAATTAAACACTATTTTTGGAGACGTGAATACCAAGGTAGAGGCACGCAACACTTTCATCTACTTCTATGGGTCGAAAATGCTCCGGTCATTGGGGAATGCACAAATGAGGAAGTTGCAGAATTCATACTAAGATACGTCACCTGCAAAATTCCAAACAAGGCAAGTTCTCCAACGCTGTACGCATGCGTCACTAAGCATCAAATACACCATCACAATAATTATTGCTTGCGGACAAAAAAAACTGCTGCAGGTTTCTGCAAGGTATGTCGATTTAGTTTCCCAAGACCCGTTATAACAGAGCTCATCATTCGTGATGTCGTGACATCTGTCGCAGGTAGAAAAACATTGAAGTCTAAAAGTCGACTTTATGATATCTGTCGAAGCGAACTGGAAAAATTTGTAAATGATTATAATCCAACAGTTCTTTTAGCATGGGAAGGTAACATGGATATACAGTTCTGTGCAGAACAATCTAAAATTATTACCGAATATATAACGAAATATGGGACAAAAGGTGAAAAAGCTCACGTAGCAGATTCCTGGAATGCCATTAGCTCTAGCAAGTCACTAAATTCACGTCTTTGGTCATTTGCGACCAAGTCTCTTTCTCATCGAGAATGTGGTGTTTTAGAGGCCGCAGATACTTTGCTTGGAATTTCTCTATATGGAACAGATTCGAAAACAACAATAAAATGGTTGAATGTGAACGAGATAAGAAGCAGAAAGTTGAAAAAGCATCAAGAAATTAAGAATTTGCAGGAAGACGCTACAAATATATTCTGCCAGAATTTATTTGATGACTTTTATCCAAATAGACCAAAAGAGTTGGAACACTGCTGTCTATACGACTTTGCAAAATGGTATGACTTTGTCTATACCGAGCCGAAGGATAAAAATGTCGAATATTATTATATATCGAGGACAAAGTTCTTAAGAAAACGAAAATGGCCATGCTTAGTTAACCACTACAAATACAAAGCCACAATTTATCCAGAAAAGTATTTCTTTGCCTTATTGTTCCTTTTTAAGCCGTGAGAGACCAAAATGAATTAAAAAATGGCTTTCCTTCCTATGCTGATGCTTTTGATAATGTTAAATCTTCCCTACAAAATGCAATGAAGTACCATCAAAAGAGACAGGAAATCGAAGAAGCTCGCCAGTACGTCAAAGAGCTAATTCAACCAAAAATGGATGACAATCTGAATGCTGTCCCACATGACGAAGATTTATTACAATTCGATGCCGCTGTAGTTGAAGCCATGAAAGAATTCAAAGAAATCAATGGCAATGTGGCAGAAGTTGATATAGCCGATACTATAAGGCAAAAGAACGCTGATCAGAGACGGGTTTTTGAAAAAGTCACAGATACTCTACAATCTCCAGATAAAGTTCTCCGTTTATATGTCAGCGGAGAGGGTGGAACGGGGAAAAGTTTTATTATACATGCCATTCGAAATTGGGCTAAGCAAATTTTACAAAAGGATGTCGCTGTCTCAGCTCCTACAGGTATTGCGGCATTTTCTATTTGGGGACTGACAATACATAGGATTTTTCAATTACCGGTAGAACACGGCAATACTCCTAAGTATCGCGCACTGTCAGATACGGTGCTGAAGAAATTGCGCGAAGATTTACGAAATGTTGCATTAATTGTAATCGATGAAGTATCAATGATATCAAATATAACGCTATTGTACATTCACTTGCGTTTGGCTGAAATATTTGATACTGGTGACAGTGATGATGGTTGGTTTGGAAGAAAACATATTCTTCTGTTCGGAGATTTGTTGCAATTGCCGCCTGTACATGAGAATCCAGCGTTCATGCATATTTCGTCAAACGAAATGAAAGTGTACGTGGGATCGTACGGAAAGTACAACTTATGGGCGAATTTATTTGAATTTGATGAACTAAGAATTAACATGAGGCAAAAGGGTGATACTGTATATCGTGATTTGTTACGTAGGATTCGTATAGGATTGATCACAAAACGCGATATACAATTATTACAGACAAAAAAATAACCTTCTACAGTTCTACCACATATGGCAGATTACAAGAACTCTGTAATTTCATTTCCACTTTGCCTGCTGAGACCGTCTGCTTGTTTCCGACTCGTAACATGTGCGAGGTTTTGAATAATGAAATGCTGAAAATTCTTCCAACTGAACAGATAGAACTCGTTGCACATGACTCGATAGAATGTAAATCTTTTCTACAAGAAAAAGTAAAAAAATTGCTTGATACGAATGAAGAGGACTGTTCCCGCTCTGGTGGTTTGCCCAAAATTGTAACTATCAAAATAGGCGCAAAAGTAATGTTAACAAGAAATATTGATGTCACTAAAGGGTTAGTAAACGGTGCCATTGCTACATTGGAGTCTATAACAAGGAACATTGATATTCAGAGTAATATTGACAGTATGACATTACGATTAGCGTCCGGAGCTCTGCATACCATTGAAAAAGTGAGTGTAAAATTTGTTATTATCAGAGGAGCATTCATCACTCGCAGACAGTTTCCCATATGTTTAAGTTACGCCATCACTGTGCATAAATCGCAAGGTTTGAGTTTGAAAACTGCGGTCGTAGATTCTGGGAATAGCGTGTTTTCTCATGGGCAAACGTATGTTGCTCTTTCGAGAGTTACGTCTCTTGAAGGGCTACATTTGATAAATTTCGATCCGTCTTCTATTAAAGCAAGTACACAAGCTATTGTAGAATATAATAGATTGCGAAGCATGTACAGACCTGATTTACCGCAAGAAGACATACCGAATTATCATGTTCATAAGGTAGTCGACATGAGATGGACTCCATTTGCAGGTCCACTCAGAATTCAAGATTCTGAAGATACGAATATTAGCATAGCGTTGGTACAAAATTTCCGTGGCCTGCCGAATGCAGATGGAGTGTCTTGCTATGCAAATTCAGCTTTGCAATGCATATTTAATTGTTTCCCCATGAGGAATGAAATTTTACAGTTGCCCGAAAACCATATTTTACGTACATTACAAAATTATTTATCCAACGTTACGCCAAACCATTCATCCGCAATACTTGCAGTCAGAAATTTCGTCGAGCCAACTATTTATGGCTGTCAAGAACAGAAAGATGTTGCAGAATTCATCACACATTTGTTCATGACAACACCTGAACTACAGAGAACCGTCGAATACACAACCATATTCAAAACAAGATGTATGAATCCACAATGCGCATCAACAAATACAGGAGAAGAAACAAACAATATGATATCATTACCAGTTAATATAGCAATGAATAAATCTGTTACTCTACAAGACATTTTAAATGACTCCTTCGGAAAATGGGAAACAGTGAGTGCTCGTTGTGACAAATGTCCATGTGAGAAGAAAACTAAGAAGACTTCAATTACTACAGCTGGTCCTATTTTAATTATACATCTCAAATTATTTCATAGAAATGAAGGAATAAGATCCAAAATAACGACATGCAAAATCAAAGAAGTACCTTCCACTGCACTAACAATCGAAGGAATTTCATACAAAGTAATTGCAGCAATCTTGCATACAGGAACATTTGATGGTGGTCACTATATTACTATGTTAAGACAAAAAAAATCTTGGGTTAGAGTCGATGATTTAAAAGTCGACAACAACAAAATTGCATAGCCAAGGAATTCGAAAAACGTGTACATATTATTCCTTTCTAGATTGTAACAACTTTGCTTGAATTATTGCTTACATATTGTACATCAGCATTTGCTCCTTTTTCCTTGATATATATATAATAAACCCACAAAAACATTTCCCAAATGTAAAATGGCATAATACACACAAAAAACATTTCCCAAATTTAAAATCGTGGGTCGAGAGAGAAAGAGCGTGCCTTTTCTGCCTACACAGGGGGACTTGAATTAACAAAAAAAAAGTGATATCCCCCCAAAAAAAACATTTTCCAAATGTAAAATGGTGGGTCGAGAGAGAAAGGCGATCCTTACCTGCCTACAAAATGAGGTTTCAACAAACAAACAAAAATGATATCAACAAGCTGCAGCTTTTAGTCGCGAAAGATATGATCACATTAAACAATTTCTGAAGAAAAAAAAATGTATACCACCCTCACCACCCCCTTAAACTCACTCGACAGCCCGCTTCTGTAACAGCAAACGGAGCTATTGATTGGTGCGATGGACGTTGAGCATTCTTCTTCTTATCGCTAATCGCAAAAGCGGGCTGTCGAGTGAGTTTAAGGGGGTGGTGAGGGTGGTATACATTTTTTTTATGTGAAACATCTTATGCCGCGCTTCGGGAGTGAGACCGGCTGCTCGTGAAACGTCGCTGGAGTGGCTAAATACGCTAAGGCCAGGCGAACGTTCAACATTGCCTCTATATCTATATCTATTCTATAGATAGATATAGAGGCAACGGTCACCCTGCGTCTCCTCACTGAACTGCGTCCCAACGTTCGCCTGGCCTAACTTGGGACGCATCGGCTCTCTCCGCCACGACTCGATGGTCCCCTTTCACCGAGCCCTAGCTTAACCACTTACTACTACACGCTCACTGTATCGGTGTACGAAGCAGTATTTACCCTCATTAATGAAAGCATGAGGATTGATTGATCATTGGTTAGCACGTTTAAAAATAACATTTAAATACCGTTTGTATAGGAAAATTGTTAGATGTGAAACATCGAAATTCTTCTTTGTAGAAAGTATGCGATAGGAAGGATGGACCACGCATCCGTTGAAAGAATACGTGCGCCAGTGCGCATTTGTATTTATGACTGTGATACCATTAAACGGTACGAACCGTTGTGTCGAATTCCGTTTATCGCGAGACGGAACAGCGACTGATGGCAGAGTTAAGAGAGAGTAAACTAAATGCGCTTTTTGAATTAGACACAACGGTTTGTACCGTTTAATAGTATCACAATTATAAATACAAATGCGTACTGGCGAACGTGTTTTTTTGTTTTCAGCTAGATTTACTCAAGTGGACACAGCATTGAGAACAATCTAGCGAGAGTTAGTCTAGAATCTCGGTTGAGAAAAATAAATCTAGCTAGATTGCAGTGGATACACGATAAAAATTTACTGCCAGAGAAATTTCAGTCCATTTGACCGGCTAAATAGATAGTAACTCAGTCTAGCGAGAGTGATAGGCGCCGGGTCGCAAGCGAAGGGCCTCGACCGCGTGCTCAGATTTCAGGAGCCTCGCGGGAGGCAACAGAAACCCTCTGCCTTTTATGCTCTCCTCGGACAAAGTGCAGACCCGCAATAAGTTCGACTACTGCGGTGCACGTGTATTCCTTCGGGGATAGCACCAACCGAACGGCGCTGAATCTGCGTACTCTCCCGGCGCCAATTTTCATGCTCCAGCTCGGTGGTTTCGAAGAATTTCCTTCTCCCACCATGCATGGAAAAGTCATATCGATATAGGTCAAAAGTTCATAAATAATGAGATAATAGTAATTGAAACTTCTTCGCTGGCAAGTAAGTTTAGCCTCATATGGTACGTATGTGTGTACAATCTATAATACATCACGATTGTAAATAGATATTTGATAAGTCAAAGAAACATATGAGGCTAAACTTATTCACCAGGAAAGGAAATTTAATCGCCATTATCTTATTATCTATGAACTTTAGGCCCACATCGATGTAAGATACTTTGTTGTAGATAAAAATACGTGTGTGTATAATAACATATAATATAAAACAGTTTTTATAGAAAAACTAGCAGCCCGTCCCGGCTTCGCACGGGTAGATTGTGGATTGATTTTGTCCGTCCACCATTGTTTAAATACATTTTTAATACAAAACTTTTAGTATTTTTCCCAGACTACGCAATGGTCATATTGGATTTGACCTTGACCATGACCTTCAAGGTTATATCGAGGTCAAATTAATTTTTTTTCACGTTCAAATGTGTCCTTGACCATTTTTTTCATGTTACCTTTATTGTCAGCTGAGGTCAAATTTAGGTCAAGTATAGTTCGACTTTTTGAACACCCTGTATAAGATTTACTAACTCAGAAACCTTCGCGGATATGCGTCCAACTGTTCCCCAAATTTTTATCGCAATCGGATGAACGGTTTAGGAAGGCATAATAATCATCCGTACCGGTACTTTTTGAACACCCTGTATAAGATTTACTAACTCAGAAACCTTCGCGGGCATGCGTCCAACCATTTCCCAACATTTCATCGCAATCTGATGAACGGTTTAGGAAGGCATAATAATCATCAGTACCGGTACTTTTTGAACACCTTTTATAAGATTTACTAACTCAAACCTTCGCGGATATGCGTCCAACTGTTCCCCAAATTTTCATCGCAATCGGATGAACGGTTTAGGAAGGCATAATAATCATCCGTACCGGTACTTTTTGAACAACCTGTATAAGATTTACTAACTCAAAAACCTTTGCGGGCATGCGTCCAACCATTCCCCAACTTTTCATCGCAATCGGATGAACGGTTTAGGAAGGCATAATAATCATCAGTACCAGTACTTTTTGAACACCTTTTATAAGATTTATTAACTCAGAAACCTTCGCGGACATGCGTCCAACTATTCCCCAACTTTTCATCGCAATCGGATGAACGGTTTAGGAAGGCATTATAATCATCAGTACCGGTACTTTTTGAACACCTTTTATAAGATTTACTAACAATAAGAAACCTTCGCGGGCATGCGTCCAACCATTCCCCAAAGTTTCATCGCAATCGGATGAACGGTTTAGGAAGGCATTTGATATTACCTTAAAGGTCACGGTCAAGGTCAAATCCAATACGACCACTGGATAGCCAAGGGAAAATCCTTAAAGTTTTGTATTAAACATTTTTCTCTAAAATGTTTTCCCGCTGAGATAATCGGCCGTACCGGGACTTTTTGAACACCCTGTATAAGATTTACTAACTCAGAAACCATCGCAGGCATGCGTCCAACCATTTCCCAAAATTTCATCGCAATCGGATGAACGGTTTAGGAAGGCATACGAGACATACAGACAGACAGACAGACAGACACAGACAGACAGACAAACATTCATTTTTATATATATAGACTAGCAACCCGTCCCGACTTCGCACGGGTAGATTGTGGATTGATTTTGGTCGTCATTTAATGAATTTTTAGCAGATATCTGTACTCATAGGTAGGGAGCCATACTACGCTAAAAAATAGATGTATTTAATTTAAATTGGAAAGTATATTTCTTTTATTAATTTATCTTAAGGCCAGCGGATAGACAATGTTTTTTATTTTTTTGTTTGGAGTAAAAACGTGTAAATTTTTCGGTGTGCCAACTCTGGAGCAAGCCACATACAATTGGCCGTGTGAAATACATGAATTTTCCAAATTTAAGCCAGCAATAGTCAACGATTGACCTTGTGCTTTGTTGATGGTAATAGCAAAAGCAAGACGCAAAGGGAACTGGAGCCGCTTGAATTCGAATGTTAAATCGTTGGAAATCATAGATATGCGTGAATGAGGACGTCTTCACCTTTGAATTTGCCAGTGATGACTGTTACCTCGCTTAAATTTGGTTGGCACTAAGGGATTTTTCGTGTAACTGATTTGGAATATTATGTCAGATGTAAGAGATTCCAAATGAAGGTTATGGTCAAGGTCAAATACAATATCACCATTGTACAGCCACTAAAAAATCCTAAATCCTATCAAAAAGAATTTGTATAGGGCCCATAGCTTTCATGGTACGAAGCCGAACTGTACTTGACCTCAATTTGACCTCCGCTGACCATAAAGGTCACATGGAAATAATGGTCAAGGACATATTTGAACGTGAAATTTCCCGCTCTTTTCATTTCCGGTATATAAAATAGAAATTCGGATTTTAAAAAATCAATTTTACCTAGAAGGTCATTGTCAATGTCAAATCCAATATGACCATTGGGTAGCTAGGGAAAAATCCTAAAAGTTTTATATTAAACGTTTTTCTCTAAAATGATTTTCCGCTGAGATAATCAGCTGTGCCTGGACTTTTTGAACACCCTGTATAAGATTTACTAACTCAGAAACCTTCGCGGGCATGCGTCCAACCATTCCCCAAAGTTTCATCGCAATCGGATGAACGGTTTAGGAAGGCATAATAATCATCAGTACCGGTACTTTTCGAACACCCTGTATACGATTTACTAACTCAGAAACCTTCGCGAGCATGCGTCCAACCATTCCCGAAAGTTTCATCGCAATCGGATGAACGGTTTAGGAAGGCATAATAATCATCCGTACCGCTACTTTTTGAACACCCTGTATACGATTTACTAACTCAGAAACCTTCGCGGGCATGCGTCCAACCATTCCTCAAAGTTTCATCGCAAACGGATGAACGGTTTAGGAATGCATAATAATCATCAGTACCAGTACTTTTTGAACACCCTATATAAGATTTACTAACTCAGAAACCTTCGCGGGCATGCGTCCAACCATTCCCCAAAGTTTCATCGCAATCGGATGAACGGTTAAGGAAGGCATTTATATTACCTTAAAGGTCACGGTCAAGGTCAAATCCAATACGACCACTGGGTAGCCAAGGGAAAATCCTTAAAGTTTTGTATTAAACATTTTTCTCTAAAATGTTTTCACGCTGAAATAATCGGCCGTACCGGGACTTTTTGAACACCCTGTATAAGATTTACTAACTCAGAAACCATCGCGGGCATGCGTCCAACCATTTCCCAAAATTTCATCGCAATCGGATGAACGGTTTAGGAAGGCATAAGAGACATACAGACAGACAGACAGACAAACATTCATTTTTATATACAGGGTGATTCGAAATGGGCGCACTTCCTCTCGTAGAGAGATTCTTCGCAAAAAACTGAACCGAAAGTTCCTGTACAAAATTTTTGTGCTCCGCACAAATTTGGTGAATTTTTTTACGACTCAGGTGGTGCTTTTCGAATATTAGGGTGCCTTCCGCCGCTCCGATGATTGATTTCAAAATTCTAGGCTGCAGAGGAGGCACGCTGGAATAACTACTGCGAGTTTCGCTGCCGTCTAAAATCTTGTCCCTTGAATCTGACTTTGGATTGGATATTTTCGAACTGGATTATCTTGTAAACTAGGCGGAGCACAACAATTTTGTACAGGAACTTTCGGTTCAGTTGTTTGCGAAGAATCTCTCTACGAGAGGAAGTGCGCCCATTTCGAATCACCCTGTATATAGATTAGATGTGAAACATCGAAATTCTTCTTTGTAGAAAGTATGCGATAGGAAGGATCGACCACGCGTCCGTCGAAAGAACACGTGCGCCAGTGCGCATTTGTATTTATGACTGTGATACTATTAAACGGTACGAACCGTTGTATCTAATTCAAAAAGCGCATTTAGTTTACTCTCTCTTAACTCTACCATCGGTACTGTTTAATAGTATCACAGTCATAAATACAAATGCGCACTGGCGCACGTGTTCTTTCGACGGACGCGTGGTCGATCCTTCCTATCGCATACTTTCTACAAAGAAGAATTTCGATGTTTCATATCTAACAATTTTTCTATAAAAACTGTTTTTTTGTTACATTAAGGTGGTTTTATAGCAACAAAATGACGGATTTTTTTCTTCAGAAATTGTTTAATGTGATCATATCTTTCGCGACTAAAAGCTGCAGCTTGTTGATATAATTTTTTTTTTGTTGAAACCTCATTTTGTAGACAGGTAAGGATCGCCTTTCTCTCTCGACCCACCATTTTACATTTGGAAAATGTTTTTTTGGGGCGTCGCTTTATCCCGTAGTTTCCGACAAGGCGGAGAAAAGAGCGGCGTAGCGCGTCATTACATATTCATTATTGTTGTCAGCCGACGTATCGCGTGTTAACAGTTTGAAAACAATTGAACATCGAATTTCGCAACTAGAACGCACTCAATGATAAACGGAAAATCGGTAAAAATGTTTTCAGCCTAGATGACTGATTTAAAAATTATGAATGATAAATAAAATCACGAACATGTAATGATTTTATAATTAATGTTTCGATAATATTTACATTTCCCCCAGAATAATTCGTTCGTGAAAGAAGTCATAAAAATCGTAAATAAACAAACTATGCGGTTTTTTCACCGTTTCAGTAATTTTAACGAATCGGTGCAAACCGGATATTATGTTCATAACGTAGCATTCGATTTGCACCGATTTGTTAAAATTATCGAAACAGTGAATAAACTGCACAGTGTTACGGGCTGTAAACCAACTCTAACTACCGACTCGATCTCTGCCCGGGGGGGGGGGGGGGGGGTATAAATGAAAAATGTATTCTGGTCTTTATCAATCTATCATTAGAGAATAATCAATTTATATGGTGTAACTAAGCATAATTTTGGTTATATATATAACCATACATATATTTATTGAGAAAATTCAATGTAAAAATTGAAGGGTGGAGGGGGCAGACATAAAGATACACGGGTTCTCGCTGCTCGCTTTACGCCGAGATGAACGAACATACCTACTACACGCTCATTGTATTGGTGTACGAAGCAGTACGGAGCATTCTTTAAAGCCTTGTACGGACAGCGTGTTCCAGAGTGTACGAGCCTTCGTACACACTTACATGATGTCCCGACCCGAGCAGAACCGCATAGTTACAGGGACCTTGAAATTTACCGTCGGCCGGGCTTTGTACAAATACCGACTTGTCACGGTTCGTCGCCGCAAAGGGATAAGTGTACGTGAGTATGAAGGCCGGACGGTGGCGACGCCAGCAGACCAGTGGCGAAAGCACGAAATGCCAAAACCAAGATCTCGTATTGACTATTGAACGCAAAGGCGTTCCAATTCCTGTATAGATACTCTCGGTCGGAGGTCGGTCGGACGGTCGGACGGTTTTATTAATTCGATAATCTCGACCGAGATTATTGATACGTATTACTCATGTGGAGATGCTTAATGATGTAATAGTGATGTTCTTAGCTATACTTTGGTCTACTACAGAATCGGTACTTTTTTTTTCAGTGTAGTACTTTTGCGTAAGGGTACACATAGAACACTATACATTCCTATTCATCTCTCTCAGGAATTGCTGTATCAAAAGCATAACAAATTCCCATAGGAATTCTATTGGGATTTTACAAGTTTTCTATCAGAATTTATGATGCTTTTTTAATAGGGTTGCTGCGAAACGGGAGTTTAAGTTACATGTCTAGTAATTGTATTAGTATGCTTCAACAAACATTCTCTCTCATCATGCCATCTTAAAATTTTAATAATACTAGGGGCCTCCGCAGCAGCAGCATCACGTGGTTGTTGTCTCCTCCTCCTCCTTCTCCTCCTCCGTTCGTACTTCGCGCATCCGGTCCCCCCCGCCAGGGTTTTTGGCGACACATTTATTCGAAAAATATTTTTTTAAATAGATAGATAGATAGATAGATACTGAATGAAAAATGAATTTATAATTGTAAATGTTATTATTTTCTACCATTACAAAATTGATTTACATGTATTGCGAGATTCTATTTGGTTAAAAATAAACTGAGAATTCATAAATAGAGCTTAGAGGGGCAAAGCTGTAATAGATAATATTCTTCCTACATAACCTCTAAGTTCATAATGGTAAAAATAATTTATTTCGGTACTATATTCTAACTCTTATTATATGTGATTTAAACTGTTTCAAATTAATAAAACAGTTTACTATTAAAATTGATTCTTATCGTATTAATCTCAATAGCACATACAATTATTTGATACTAGTTATGGCTACTAAATACATAGCAAGATATTATATAATATTAGGTGTACAAATAAGTTTTAGGACCCTTCCATTCCATGTCATAAAGGTAATTCAAAGTTACCGCTCACATATGACATGGTGGCACTTGTTACGTAGTATCGAAACATAAGGGAGTTATAGATTGATATAATGTTAATGTGAATCAATCTGTTCTGTTCTTAGAGATGACATTGTATCTATAAAAACATGTGAGTATTGGTATAAGAGGTTTAGAGACGGTGATTTTGATGTTAGTGACCGTGAACTTACCGGGGCCCCTGTAAAAGTGGACGATCAGAAACGGCAAGCGTTGCTGGATGACAACTCTTGCCAGATGGAAAAACAACGTTCAGAACAGCTAGTAGTAACTCAACAAACTATTTCCTATCGCTTTGAAGCAATAGGAAAGATT
Organism: Xiphydria camelus; assembly: GCA_963678675.1. Classification (NCBI taxonomy): domain Eukaryota; kingdom Metazoa; phylum Arthropoda; class Insecta; order Hymenoptera; family Xiphydriidae; genus Xiphydria; species Xiphydria camelus. The sequence continues at coordinate 24,435,640 of OY783193.1, read as the reverse complement.
CGAAAATGAACAAAGTGGGTGCTACACTCTTTGATTCAAGCAAATAAAAATAGCCGTCTTGACATACGTTTGAATCTTTACAACAAGCAAAGAAGAAAGTCTTTTTGTGGAAAATTGTGACCGGCGATGAAAAGTGGATTTTCCTCACTCATGCCCATTTCGAGGCCTTTTCAGCCTATTTTTAGACGGTAAGATGATGTTTTTGTCGCGTGACACCGTCTAGTCAGGTGGTTCTCCGAAAATGATCATTTTGCTGAGTAAAAAATTTTTTAAAATAGTTGTTTAATTTTTGCATATAAAACTGAACTGGTTTAGGTTATGACTGAATTATTATAATTACTCAAAGGTCAAACTGATTTTTCAGTTTTATTGCATTTATCGCCTTGGTAAGAAATGGTACTGCCAGAGTAAAGATGGAAGAGGAATGACGCACACATTTTGCTAACTAATAATTTATTGCTGATATTATCACAAGACAAAAAATATTAGTATATTTCTTGAAACATATACAGGGTGTCCAGTTTGAAACAATACGGCTGAATAACTCTTAAAGAGGGCAGTAGTCGGAAAAACTTTTAAATGAAAATTATAGGGTTCGAAGGGGGACAACTGACACAAAGTATGTTTCGAACATAAATGTTTATGCTCTGATGCTGCGAGTTATGTTGCGTTTTTTTTAATGGCAACCAAACATTTTACTCCTACAAAAGTTATTCCTTTTGATGAGACGAATTCAGACGTACCGTATTTTATGTCAATCTATCCATTTTTATCTATCCAGAGTTACTTGATGTACATAAGTTCGATTGATTTCCAGTCAGTACGAATCGAACCATTATTGAGTTTAGACCATTTTTGGGGTGATTTCGTGTATCATGGTTTATTCAGCAAGTGAAGTAGTGGATATTTTACTGGTTTTAGGAGAATGTCGAGGTGGATATCGAGCTGCCGCTCGATTGTATCGGGAACGGTATCGCAACCGGTTGCATAAAAAATGGGTAGATTGACATAAAATACGGTACGTCTGAATTCGTCTCATCAAAAGGAATAACTTTTGTAGGGTTAAAATTTTTGGTTGCCATTAAAAAAACGCAACATAACTCGCAGCATCAGAGCATAAACATTTATGCTCGAAACATACTTTGTGTCAGTTGTCCTCCTTTGAACCCTATAATTTTCATTTAAAAGTTTTTCCGGTAACTGCCCTCTTTCAAGAGTTATTCAGCCGTACTGTTTCAAGTGGGACACCCTGTATAATACGTAAAACACACACTTTGTGGGTTTCAAACTTATTATCAATAATCAGGAGCAAAATAACTACAAATATTGACTATCCCTGCTCAAAAACATCAATGGCTTTATCAAACTGATAATAATATTTGCACTGATGATAAATTATTATTGGAGAGGGTAAAATGGCTACTACGTCTTCGAAATTCACATATGAAATGTCCTAAAGCCAGAGGAATGATAATTTTGGCGGTTTTTAAAACCACATGCAGCGATTAAATGTTTTCCTACCCTCAAATATAGGGTTTGAGTAGAGAATCACTAGTTTACATTATATTAATTACAGTGAGACTTTCGAGTTAAAAATACATTATATTGATAGTACTTACCAGAGGAATGACTGGGTCGCTTGTGACACTATCAGTTTATACCGCAAGATGCATATAATAAGAATGGACAATAGAATCAGGCAGTAACAATCATTCAATTTAGATTAAATGTCATCTAAATGGTTCTACACCGCTCACTATGACTACCCAGCGCCATCCGTTACATTACCATTAAATCATTTACATCGGATCAGAGGAATGATCGACGAAGTGGGTTACAAGATTTAGACTTATTTTGTTAGAGAGTCATCAATATTATTGTCTTATTTTTTGGGGAAGAGTTATAAATATCTAATTATTTGAGAAAATCAAATATATTTCACTGTTATAATGTTAATAATAGTTCTTATGCTATAGATACGATAAGGTTGAGGGTTACAGTCCAGAGGAATAATTTTTCGTGAGAAAACTTGATAGTAAAAAAAGTATTGAGGTTTTTATTTTTTTTATTCCATATATGAGGATGTTCTCTAAATATTAAAAAAGTTATTTATTCTAAAAGAAAACACCAAGTAAACATAGAGTTTTGTAATAAAAATAGGTTACATGTATAATGATCATATTGGGAGAATCACCCAGGTCCGAAGTGAGTCTTTTTTCCAAACTGATAAACGCAACGTGAAATGAGCCATGTATACTTCTGTTTGTTTTGTTTTGAGAAACGGGAATTCGTGAGAAAAAATAGTATATATGTGTTTCGACAACGGTTGACGGCGACCGCGTCTACAGCCCTACTCGCCTTCGTTCGGCTACTTTTATGATATTTTTCCGCATTCCTACTCCCTAGGTATTCGACCGCGACCGGCGACACCTGGGGTCTAACTTAATTTTTCGCACAAAGTTATTTTCTTCTTCGGTACGGAATTCGGAAGGCCCTAAAGTAAACCTAACGGGTCTTGTTTGCCTGCGACGCGTCGGACGTTTGAGTCACCATCGCGTCACCCCTTGTTTCACCGGTACCTTTCGCATAAATCGGAATGCGATGACGCGACCGACGCTACCCCCGCCGACGGCCACCCTTTGTTCGGTTTGACTATTTTTAAGGGAAGCGTGCCGGAATCGGCAGAGCTCATCGAGAAACGTCGGACTACGCACCGTGCTATCCGTCGTCGCGCCGCACTGACTCTCAACCGCTATCTTTGTTACGAATTTAGTTAAATTAATTTTCTTGTATGGTTCTTCATTAAATATATTGAGTGATTGGTTTATGTACGTGCCGTGTTCACTGGACATTCGTATCAATATAGACTCCTTTAGACATTTTTCTGATCCTTCGAGCCGGATTCCTCCCTACGGAATCAATCTATCTGCCGCGGTTCGCAAGTCCAAAGTATCGCGATCGCGCAGTACAATTAGACTGTTCGCGGCCTCGTCCAACCGTTAGTGTGCGGGAAGTGTTTCAAGTGACTTGTGTGCATCGAGGACTCCGTTAGACAGTGTGTGATTCTCGCCCCATCGCGCGTGCATCGCTTCCAACATGGAGTCACGGTAACTCATCGATGTGCAAGAGAGGCTCTTCAAGCGGATCGCTTGCGCCGTCGAGAACCTCCAGAAGCTCGGAGCTTCAAAAATCGACGCTACGCAAATCGAAACCCGGCTACAAATGGTAGAGGACTACCGGAACAAGTTCCACGAAAACGACGTAGCGCTGACGGCGATCCGAGTCAACGCTTCCGACAGCCAGCGCGCAGAACTTAACGAGCTGCCGTATTTCGCCAATGACCTGCCAGACGAATGTGAAGAGCAGTATGCTTTAGCGAAGACAAGCTTGAGCAATCAACTCGCTACTCTACGTCACAAGAACAAAGGTGAGAGTCGACAAGGATCGTCAAACCCAGCAGCGGAGAGATCTCATCAGACTACCACCATCAAGCTCCCCAAGATCGACCTCCCGAAGTTCGACGGGAAGTATGAAAATTGGCTGGAATTTCAAGATGCCTTCACCACCATGATTGATCGGCATCCAGGCTTAGCCAATGTCCAGAAGCTACAATATCTCCGGTCAATCCTTACCGGTGAAGCAGCTAAGACGGTACGGGCCTTCAAGACAACGGAGGACAACTACGCCGAGGTTTGGAACCAACTAATAACGACGTATGACAATAACCGAGTTATTATTCGGCGTCACGTTGATCTATTATGCCAAATTCCCGCGCTTACAAAAGAATCTGCTGACGGGATACAGCAACTGGTTAACAGCGCGCAGCAGCATGTACGCTCGCTTAAGGCGCTAGGAGAACCAGTGCAGCATTGGGATACGCTTCTCGTGCGCCTTCTAGAGCAGAAACTCGATAAAACGACGCTGCGAGATTGGGACAAGACGCTGACCGATACGTCTATGCCAACGTATGAGCAGCTGCTCACGTTCCTTTTACAAGCTGCTCTCCGATTAGGCAACGAAAGACCCGCGTCGGAATCCACCATCACGGCAAAGTCGAATATGACGTTCTCGCCTAAAACGAGGACGGTTATCAAAGCGCACACTGCCCAGACTCGTGATTTCTCGTGCCTCGTTTGCAAGAGAAAGCACTATACCTACACGTGTCCAGAGTGTCGAGCGAAATCCGTCGGCGAACGTAAAGAGCTCGTCCATCAGAGCAAACTATGCTTTAATTGCCTGGGCTCCCATCCAATAAAAGAGTACCCTTCCACCAAACGCTGCCTGTTATGCAATGGTAAGCACCATTTGCTTATTCACCAGGATTCTTCGGCGCAGACCAAAGTTCCACAAGTGGAGAATGCCAACGGATCATCAAGCCCCGCTACAAGTACGAGCAGCGACGCTTTCGTGACCATCCATGCCGCGCATTCAACCGTGACACACCGGTCCCCAGTGCTTCTCGCGACCGCGCACGTCATCGTCACGAATCCCGAGAACGGCGACTACGTCGTGGCGCGAGCATTGCTCGACATAGGAGCCGAGACGTCCTTCGCCACGGAACGGCTCACTCAACAACTTCACCTCTCGCGATGCCACGCAACTATTCCAATCACTGGCGTTGGGAAGCAACACGCCGGAGTCACGCGCGGACTTGCGTCACTCGTCGTGCAGTCGCGTCTCCAGTCAGACTTCCGCCTTCCGATCGAAGTTCTCGTACTGCCACGACTCACCGGTCTTCTCCCATCACGTCGTATACCGAGGAGGACATGGACTCATCTCAGCGGCATCGTCCTCGCGGACCCAACGTTCGACCAGCCAGGGCAGGTCGACCTGATTCTGGGAGTCGACGCATTTAACCGCGTCCTCTTAACCGGCCGGTGTGAAGGACCACCCGGCACTCCAACTGCGATCGAGACTAAGCTTGGCTGGGTCCTTTCCGGCTCCGTCGCGGATCCAGATATCGCCTCAGCCCATCACGCCAGCGTTCAAGGTTTTCCATGTTCAGTAGATCACGAACTACTCGATCTCATGCAGCGGTTTTGGAAACAAGAGGAAGTTTGCGGTCCGACTCCACTGACTGCAGACGACGGACAGTGCGAACGACATTTCGCCGAGACTACGATTCGCGACTCATCTGGACGTTACACTGTACGCCTACCAATCAAGGATTCGACGCTAGCACTAGGAGACTCGCGTACTCCAGCTCGACAAATGCTTGGACACATGGAACGACGCTTCGCTAAAGACAGTGCATTCAAAGTAAAATATTCAGCCTTTTTGCAGGAATATTTGCAGGCCACATGCGCCAAGTTATTGAGTCGCCACCGCCAGGCACATCCACCTTCTATCTGTCTCATCACGGCGTGAGTAAGGAGACGAGCACTACGACGAAGCTCCGTGTCGTTTTTAACGCATCCCAGAAGACGGAGTTGGGCCGATCTCTCAACGATAACCTCCACGTCGGTTCCAAAATCCAAAACGACCTCGCTGACGTGCTCATTCGGTGGAGACAGCATCGAGTGGTATTCACTTGCGATATCGTTAAAATGTATCGCCAAATAAAGGTACATAAAGACGATCAGCATCTTCAGCGTATTCTTTGGAGGGAGAACCCAGAGACGGCCGTCAAGGAGTACCAGCTGCTCACGGTGACGTACGGCCTCGCTTGTGCGCCATATCTGGCCATACGAGTGCTGCGCCAACTCGTCGTCGACGAAGGACAGTCGTTCCCCCTCGCCAGTCGCGCGATCCAAGAAAATACGTACGTCTCTCGACGACATTTTGTCCGGTGCTGATGACATCGTCCAAGGACAGGAAACTGTTCAACAACTAGGTCAGCTGCTCAGGGCGGGCGGCTTCGAACTACAGAAGTGGACGACAAGCCACCCGGAGGTGCTCGACAACATCGCAGTCGAGACACGGGAAATTGCCGCGCTCCGTTTGATCGACGACAGTCCAGTCTATCGAGCGCTCGGTCTGGCATGGAATTTAACGACTGATGCGTTTATTTTCACGCCTCAGCCACGGCCGATCTCAACACACCTTACCAAACGCCGAGTCCTCAGCCAGATTGCCCAGCTGTTCGATCCACTTGGATGGCTGGCGCCCGTCGTCGTCGTTGCAAAGATCTTCATGCAAGAGTTGTGGACGCTCGGCCTCGGGTGGGACGATGAATTGCCAACATCACTAGCGACACGATGGGACGACTTCCTGGACCAACTTCCGTCTATTGCCGGAATCTCGATCCCTCGGTGGATCGGCCTCCAGACCTCTACGACTATCATCGAACTCCACGGATTCACCGACGCGTCGAAAGCAGCTTTAGAAGCCGTCCTTTACCTGCGAACATTTTGCGGATCCGAGGTACGTGTCTGCTTATTAGCTGCAAAGACAAAAGTAGCACCACTGAAAACAATCACGATTCCACGACTGGAGTTATGCGCCACATTACTGCTCGTCCGGCTAGCGCGTCAATACTGCAAGGTCCTGCGGCTCCGGCACGCAGACATTCACCTGTGGACGGACTCCACCGTCGCACTAGTGTGGATTAAGAGTCACCCGTCTCGATGGAAGGATTTTATTCGGAATCGAGTTACAGAAATCCAAGATTTTCACCGAGCAAGTTGGCACCATGTGGCTGGAATAGACAATCCAGCTGACCTCGCTTCCCGTGGTGTCTCTCCATCCCAGCTCTACGAATCTTCACTTTGGATGGCGGGTCCGGCCTGGCTAGCCCAGTCGAACGCCAGCTGGTCGTCTACGATATCCATTCCTGACCCAATAATTCATCAAGAAGAACGCCGGGAGGCCGCTGTTCATCACGCTGTAGTTCGTCGTGATGCAGTGTGGGACATTCTTGAGCGTTACTCAACTTTAACGAAACTCCTGCGCGTTACAACGGTCTGCATACGCGCCGCACACCGATTCCAATCTCTCATCGGAAAAGAGATATCCCCAGTCACCGGATCGATTTCAACCCTCGAACTAACCGACGCTCAAGTATTCTGGACGCGAATCACGCAATACGCCTATTTCCATGAGACGATTCAACAACTCACGTCCGGCGCGAGCTTACCTCGCAATCATCCACTGGTTCGATTGGCACCCTTTGTTGATTCCAACGGGCTACTGAGACTTGGCGGAAGGTTAGTGCATTCACACTTAGCATTCGATGAAAAGCACCCGTATATTCTCCCCCAGAAATGTACGTTGACCACGTTAATAATCGATCATCATCACCGGTGTACCCTCCACGGCGGGACGCAATTAACTCTCGCTACCATTCGCCAACGGTTTTGGATCCTTGGGGGGCGCGTTCCGATTCGAGAGTTTATTCGCCGATGCGTCGTTTGCGCTCGACAACGCGCCGTCGTGAGTCGCCAACAAATGGGACAATTACCTCCGTCACGCGTCGCCCAAGCGCGACCTTTTCTGCACACCGGCGTCGATTATGCAGGTCCCTTCACCCTCAAGGCATTTAAGGGTAGAACCTCGAAGACGTATAAGGGTTACCTGGTAATTTTCGTGTGCTTCGCCGTGTCCGCCGTGCATCTAGAGCTGGTATCCGACTATTCCGCAGCAACGTTCATCGCTGCGTATAAACGGTTCATCGCCCGCAGAAGAATCTGCGCTACCATCACCAGCGATTGCGGGCGAAATTTTATCGGCGCCGCCGCCGAACTTCGTCGATTATTCACGGCAGCCACTCAAGAGTCAGCCGCGATTGCCGACGCCCTCGCTCTTCTAGGAACCCAATGGCGTTTCAATCCTCCCGCAGCACCTCATTTTGGCGGCAAATGGGAGGCAGGAGTAAAGTCCGTTAAGTACCATTTAAAGCGTGTCATCGGAGCTGCTTTATTGACATACGAGGAGTTTTCAACCCTTTTAACGCAAGTTGAAGCGGTGCTTAACTCACGTCCACTATGAATATCTTCTGACGATCCATCGGACAACCCCGTGGTCACCCCAGGCCATTTCATAATCGGAGCAGCGCTTAATACTCTTCCAGAGCCTTCACTTATACATCTGCCCATGCAACGACTCTCATCTTGGCAACGCAATCGACAGATGCTGGACCACTTTTGGAGCCGCTGGAGGACGGAGTATCTCCAATCGCGTCTGAACCGATCAAAGTGGCATCAGTGCAGCGACAATATCAAGACCGGAGCTATCGTCCTGGTTAAAGACGATAACCTCCCCCCATCTGTATGGCCGCTCGGAAAAATGGTCGAGGTTCATCCAGGCGCAGATGGACTTGTGCGAGTCGTGACCGTCAAAACAGCGAAGTCCAGTGTCAAACGACCTGTTACGAAAGTTTGCATCCTCCCAGTATTAACGGACGATTAAGTTAACGCATTTAAGGTATACGTTATCTCGTTAATTTCGCCATCGGTCGCGATGGCAAGGCGGGCGGTTATGTTTCGACAACAGTTGACGGCGACCGCGTCTACAGCTCTACTCGCCTTCGTTCGGCTACTTTTATGATATTTTTCCGCATTCCTACTCCCTAGGTATTCGACCCGGACCGGCGACACCTGGGGTCTAACTTAATTTTTCGCAGAAAGTTATTTTCTTCCTCGGTACGGAATTCGGAAGGCCCTAAAGTAAACCTAACGGGTCTTGTTTGCCTGCGACGCGTCGGACGTTTGAGTCACCATCGCGTCACCCCTTGTTTCACCGGTACCTTTCGCATAAATCGGAATGCGATGACGCGACCGACGCTACCCCCGCCGACGGCCACCCTTTGTTCGGTTTGACTATTTTTAAGGGAAGCGCGCCGGAATCGGCAGAGCTCATCGAGAAACGTCGGACTACGCACCGTGCTATCCGTCGTCGCGCCGCACTGACTCTCAACCGCTATCTTTGTTACGAATTTAGTTAAATTAATTTTCTTGTATGGTTCTTCATTAAATATATTGAGTGATTGGTTTATGTACGTGCCGTGTTCACTGGACATTCGTATCAATATAGACTCCTTTAGACAATATGACATTCGGCTAAAATCCTTAAAACTGTGTTTAGGTCGTAGCACGAGGCATGGTGAGGGGACGAGGTATCGCCGTCGGCGAGCCTCGTTCGCCCACCAAGCCTCGTGTTACGACCTAATTAAACACAGTTTGAAAAAACCTCGGATTTCCGCCTAATGACATAAGATACTATTATTTTGATAATCCAAAACGCTGATATCATTGGGTTGACCCTGGCGAGCCGACGCATCGATGCCAAAGCGCAATATCCATTGTAACAAAGTCATGCGGCGTATATTTCCCCTAATCTTCCCTTGAAATTCAGAAAAGTGTCGCAAAAACCACGGATTTTTATAAGATCGTATTTTAAAGTTAAGAACCGCGACCCCGGAGTATTATGAAATTATTACTGGGAATGAAGATCCTTTAAACGCATCCTTTAAAATAAGGAGTACTTATAATTTCGTGCCTTAAGCCTTAAGCCTTAGGCTTAACTCACACGGTGCAACTTCACTGCGACAGAACTGACACACGTTGTCGCAGGAATCGACGACTTTCCTGCGACAGTTTTGTCCCAACGCGTGAGCAGATGCGCGGCAAACTAACACAATGACACCGCCACTCTAGATGTCATACAGCCAATAGTACAGTAAAATTAGATCCTCTCTATAGGGGGTGCAAAAAAATAATTGCGGGTAGGCTAATTTTTTGAGGGTCGGTGGAGGGGTGCCTCCCGAGTCTCCAGCCAAAAAATCACACTCCGCAACCCCTACAAAGGGGTGCAATAGGGGTGGTTTCTTATTTTTTTTTTTGAAATTTTTTTTTCCCAACTTGTAGAAAATAATATTCTCTACAACTTTGCGTAATAAAATTTTTTTTTAACTTTTATTTTGAACGGTCCAGCGCCCATTATACGGGAAAACATTCACCATAAGGTACCTAGGTGCGGGTAATAAGGCCTAGCTAAGGGAGATTTGAAATAAAATAAAAACTATGTATCCGAATCAACAAATTTTAATGATAATTAAACCTATAGATCAATTACTATAAAATGTAAACAAGAAAGTGCAACTTCTGCCGTAAACAAAAACAAAACTAAACATTTAAAAAAAATCCCGTCAGTAGGTCTTATTATACTATAGTAGGGTAATAAGGCCTATGACTTTAACATATATAAAAAATCAAAATAGGCACCTTTTTAATTTGGCAATTGAGATCAATAATAATAAATATGCATTAATCATGCCTAAAGTCTTAAAAATAACAACAAATTTCTTTGTTTAACAGCCATCAGGACACTCAAAATTATCTATATCATCTGCTGACAAACCGATGCACTCCTCATGATACCACTTTGTTGTTAAACAAAGAAATTTGTTGTTATTTTTAAGACTTTAGGCATGATTAATGCATATTTATTATTATTGATCTCAATTGCCAAATTAAAGGTGCCTATTTTGATTTTTTATATATGTTAAAGTCATAGGCCTTATTACCCTACTATAGTATAATAAGGCCTACTGACAGGGTTTTTTTTTAATGTTTAGTTTTGTTTTTGTTTACGGCAGAAGTTGCACTTTTTTGTTTATATTTTATAGTAATTGATCTATAGGTTTAATTATTATTAAAATTTGTTGATTCAGATACATAGTTTTTATTTTATTTCAAATCTCCCTTCTTATTACCCGCACCTACCTTATGGTGAATGTTTTCCCGTATAATGGGCGTTGGACTGTTCAAAATAAAAGTTAAAAACAAATTTTAAGTAGGCAAAGTTGTAGAGAATATTATTCTCTACACGTTGGGAAAAAAATTAAAAAAAAAAAACAAATGTGTGGCCGCCACACGCGGAAGAAGTGAAACTGCGATACCAGTTTCTCTGAATTTGATTCCGATGATATTAATTTCAATTGGCTCTATACAAGTCTTCTACAATGCTTCTTCGTAGAGCCAATTGAAACTAATACCACTGGAATCAAATTCAGAGAAGCTGGTATCGAAGTTTCACTTCTTCCGCGTGTGGCGGCCACACGTTTTGTTTGTTTCTTTTTCTTATTTTCATCCAAGGAACCCATCCTTGAAGTTTGTCGCAATATTAAAGAATCACCCAGTATATTTACTTACTTGGTCTAACACAATATTTTTTCCGCCATAATCAAGTATACACTTATTAATTGGAAATAAACTCTTTTCTCAGTATACGAAGTAACTTTGATCGAAAGAACGAAGTATTCATTAAACTGAAAAAGGGTCTCGCCGTATTTCCATGTGAAAAATTCCCCGGCACTAATTAACTTTGTTAAACCTTTTATTTATTGCTTTTTATCCAAAATACCTCCACAACTAATTTCAGACCGCTAACTTCACGTACAAGGGAAATAGGGGGTTAACAACAATTAAAAAGTTACTATTTTTTTTCTCTGGAACTATAAAAGATATCAAAGTCGTTCAAAAACTAAATTGCAGGTCTTCGTGAGTAGTATATTATATATTTTTTCGACGGCATAAAAGCACTGTTTAAAGGTGTAAATTTAAAAAAATAGTTTTTGCAATGGAAAATTTATAACAATTGCTGGAGATACACCAACCAAAAAAATCATATAGAATCATCAATTAGTGAGCTGTTATATAAAAAAATGGTCAAATAGTTTAATTTGGTGGAAGACAGTAAAAAAATTGAAAAACCTTTAACGCGTTCACGCCGGCGCAGCGCGGTACTCATTGTCAGTGCCAGCGTGAACGTGTTAATTCATATTATATTATGTATATTTATTTATTAATTAATTATGTATGCACAATATCTATATTGTTTTATAATATACATAATATACAATAATGTGTACAAAAAACAAATAATTCATATGATTTACATAATCTTGGTAGATGAGTTGGTTACATCAAATATAGTGGTAAATATTTCGGCAGGTCTAACGATTTTAGATTTTTTCGATTTAGCGGATACGTGACTAATAATAAATTATAGCAGCTATATGCGAACTGCATCCTGCTGTCCTACTGCCATTAGCACAATCAAAATTAGTGTACCTTAGTATTTACATCCTTGTAACTGTTCACGTTTGGCTATTGCTGGGATTTTTTTCTTCACATTTACGATAAAAATATTCCATAGGTAACGAAAATATGAGCCAAACAACCTTGTTCCGTTGCACAATAAACGGACTTCTACATGTTGGTTCTTACCACTCGATATCGCGATCTATGTACCTCTCTAATCTAGAGTCAATCTCGCCATCAGTCACAACGGTGAGGCGGTATGTTTCCGTGAATCTAGGATACTAATGAGCTTGTAGCCCCGCGCCTTTCCCGAAAAGTCTAATTAACGAATGTCTTTCGCAGTACACACTCTAATAGATAGGTACCGCTATATTTCGAATGCTAAGTCAGCTTGTAAAGGGGAGAAATGACTTTTTGATATTGGTAAATCTACATTGGCATTAATATTTGATGGAACGTATGTTAGACATGAAAAAAGTCGAAATAATGCTTATCAACGAAAATCTTATACCAGACAAAAAAAAGTTCCACTGTGTAAACCTTTCACCATCTGCACAATAAATGGCTATATAGTTAATATAGCAGGACCATTCAACGGTACAATGAATGATGCCTCTATAATGAAAATCTTTTTAGAAAATGGATTAAAGTCTCTTTTGCAACGTGGTGATTTCTGCTTTGTTAATCGAGGTTTTCGTGATGCTGTAGAGAATATGGAAAATCTAGGATATAAGGTTTTTATGACCGCTCTTAAGAGTAATCGTGCACAATTAACAACTGAAGAAGAAAATTTTTCGCGGTGGGTTACCAAGGTAAGGTGGGTCGTCGAGGCTGTTCATGGAGCCATAGGCCAAAAATTTCGATTATTACATAACAAAGTAGACAACAAGTTATTATTAAAAAGGATTAATTCTGATCGGGAATTCGCCGACGAAATAGTTAATTATATGAAAGAGCGTACAGTCCAGCAAAATACTTTGCAAACAGTGGTTGAAACGCAAAGTTTAAATCGCCGTAAAAAACCGTACATAAAACTCTCTTCAACGTGCCTAATAGATTTAGGATAGTAGGACAGTAGGATGCAGTTCGCATATAGCTGCTATAATTTATTATTAGTCACGTATCCGCTAAATCGAAAAAATCTAAAATCGTTAGACCTGCCGAAATATTTACCACTATATTTGATGTAACCAACTCATCTACCAAGATTATGTAAATCATACGAATTATTTATTTTTTGTACACATTATTGTATATTATGTATATTATAAAACAATATAGATATTGTGCATACATAATTAATAAATAAATAAATATACATAATATAATATGAATTAACACGTTCACGCTGGCACTGACAATGAGTACCGCGCTGCGCCGGCGTGAACGCGTTAAAGGTTTTTCAATTTTTTTACTGTCTTCCACCAAATTAAACTATTTGACCATTTTTTTATATAACAGCTCACTAATTGATGATTCTATATGATTTTTTTGGTTGGTGTATTTCCAGCAATTGTTATAAATTTTCCATTGCAAAAACTATTTTTTTAAATTTACACCTTTAAACAGTGCTTTTATGCCGTCGAAAAATATATAATATACTACTCACGAAGACCTGCAATTTAGTTTTTGAACGACTTTGATATCTTTTATAGTTCCAGAGAAAAAAAATAGTAACTTTTTAATTGTTGTTAACCCCCTATTTCCCTTGTACGTGAAGTTAGCGGTCTGAAATTAGTTGTGGAGGTATTTTGGATAAAAAGCAATAAATAAAAGGTTTAACGAAGTTAATTAGTGCCGGGGCATTTTTCATATGGAAATACGGCGAGACCCTTCCTAGAAAATCATAAACGGAATCAAGGAATTTTACTTCCAAATTTGACAGTGATAAAACATTAATCGCTGTTTCTCAGAATTTCACATACATTACAAATTCTATTATAGTGCACATTATAGTGCACGCAGTTTGGGTGGTACGTTTCGGCAAACAAGGACTGCTTATGTATTCGCAGTCCTGCACCTTTCCCGGAAGGCTAATTACCGAACGAATTGTAATGAACCACTTCTCGCAGATACCGCTATATTTCGAATGCATTCGAAATGCATTCAGCTTTGTAAAGGAGAGAAATGACGATTTCAATAGATAACCGAATATTTCGGCAAAGGTTCATTCCGATTCGTCCAGTAATTAACCCTTTCAGGAAAGGTGCGGGACTGCGAACTCATTAGCAGCCTGGATTCGCCGAAATGTACTGCTTCGCTGATGGCGAGATGAACCCTAGTTTGACGAAGTATTTATGATCGCGATGCTATTGGGTTAGAAAATAAGTTACGAGTGTTTTCTCTTATTTTCTTTCATTTTACAACGATTTGTTTGCTGTCCCGCAAAGTGTTTATATTCATTCGAAAGAGCTCTTTCTGCTCTACAAAACTGTTATAATTGTTTATTCGAATAACAATTTTTTATTATTTTTCAGGCTTAGAAATGAAATATCCAGGAGGAAAAATCAGAATTTTCGACATCTTTTTTATCAAAAAGACTCGCCTATAATATCTCCGTATACGGCAGTTTTTTGACCTCGATGAAAAGCAAAGAAAAGCAGATGTCGAAACTGCTGATTTTTGCCCCCTGGATATTCCATTTCTAAGCCAGAAAAATAATAAAAAATTTAATTATTCGAAATAACAATTATAACATTTTTGTAGAGCAGAAAGAGCTCTTTCGAGTACATATAAACATATTGCCAAACAACAAAATAGATCGTTGTAAAATAAAAGAACACAAAACGCGTGTGGCCGCCACACGCGGAAGAAGTGAAACTTCGATATCAGTTTCTCTGAATTTGATTCCGGTGGTATTAGTTTCAATTGGCTCTATACAAGTCTTTTACAATGCTTCTTCGTAGAGCCAATTGAAACTAATACCACCGGAATCAAATTCAGAGAAACTGATATCGAAGTTTCACTTCTTCCGCGTGTGGCGGCCACACGTTTTGTGTTTTTTTATGGGCACAAAATGTAGTGTAAGGAATATCATATTCACTGGATGTATTTTCACCGATATTGGATCCTCCAGGGACTTGAAAATCTGTTACATTCTCCAGGGTTTGGGACTGGTGTTGATCTGCATTAGCAGATATAGCAATATTTGATTGTGTTAATTTAATTTTCTCTCTCCATTTTCGACTTAATTCTGCATCAGTTTTAGGTATTTTGTTATAAATTAATACACCCACACATACACACACACACACACAAAAGAATGTACAGTAATGCACGGTGGTTACTCGAGAAAGATCACGACTCCGATCGCACGGATACACGAGCTCCGCATAGCCGGCAACTCGACGCGGTAAAATCCGGAAAACTGAAAGTGTGCAAACGAAATACAAACAACTCATAGGTAACTCTGCGCCCTCTAGTCTGGCTTCTCATATATCTTACGGATACACCCAAAAAAGGGTCCTAAACGCTGGATTTATGGAGAGACTAAACAGTCCTCTTAGTGGAGGTGCGACACAGCGTCGCCTCATAATACGAACAATAGCTTCCATCGCCCGAAGAAACCTTCTCGAGCAACACAAACCTGACCCCCTCTGCATAGTCTAAACAGCGATTGATTTTTGCCTTATTTTTCTTCAGTTTCAAGTTAATAACTATAACATGTGCGATCAAGAGTAGATCTCCTCGAGCTCGTAAATCCCGAAGGCACTACTGCGTGACACGAATAGTGACCGAAAACGTAGAGTGGTGGATTTAAACCGTATCGGTTAGTTGAAATGATGTAACACTGCACTCACAATATTACTGGTGATTATATTGGATTCAAAGAGATATAGTAATTCCGTGATGTAGCCGTGGTTTACAATTAGATACACTGAGAGGTAGTTTTGATTGAAATGTGTGGGACTGCGAACGCATTCGTAACCGCCATTCACCAAAACATACCGCCTGCCTCGCTGTTGCGACCGATGTACAGATGATATCTAGATTAGTGCGTTTTATTGACAATGAGGTTGCGATAATAATGAGCAAAATCGACACATGGCTTTGCCTGGCAAAGGCGAAAGACGGTACGGCGTCTACGTACGGTAGAGAGCGGTGGAATGGGGCAGAGTTGAGAGCGGTGTATTGGAGCAGGGTCGAGAGCGCTGTATGAGTGAGTCACGGTCGGAAGCGCTGGAGTGTGTGGGTTTCGTTACGGACGCGTCGTATCGGGCGCGCGATTTTAGTACCCTCAGCATAAAAGTTTCACTTCAATACACTATTCGGAAACAGTGCTCACGTTATAGATGGTGGATTTCTGCTACACAGAGTTGTCTGGCATCGAAACCAATCTTTTGCAGCAACTTGCAAGAATTACGTCCAGTACGTGGAACGACACTATGGTTTAAACGCAGTAATCGTATTCGATGGCTACCCAGCTGACGCAGAAAACAAGAATACGAAGAGTGCAGAACGACTTCGGCGATCAAAAAAGCATACTTCCGCGGACCTGCTTTTCGATGAGTCAATGATCGCAACTTTTGCGCAGGCAAAGTTTCTGGCCAACGACACGAACAAGAGCCACCTTATTTCAATATTAAAGAAGAGATTTGAGGCCTCAAATTTCATTGTCCAGCAGACCCAATGATCGCGAGGACAGCGATCAATATGGCCTCGTCTTTTGATTCCGTTTTTGTTATAGGAGAAGACACCGACCTTCTCGTTCTTCTGACAGCACTAGCGAGAGCGCATCCGAATGTTTATTTTTTGAAATCGGGCAAGGGAAAGACCGCAGAAGTAGTTTTTTCTTCACAAAGTTTGCAAGGTGGACAAGCAGTGGTAGACACCGTACTATTTTTGCACGCATTCAGTGGCTGCGATACTACTTATGCGATCTTCAACCAAGGAAAGGTCAAGTTCTTTAATGTTCTCGAAAAGTCCAAAGCATTGCATCGGACTGTACAGGTATTTAAAGAAGTAGAGATATAGATTTTGACACTCTCTCTCTATAGCTGCGGCAGGAGAACAATTCTTGGCCACATTGTATGGGGCTCGACAGGAAACAACATCTTTGAATTTTCTCCGATACCAACAGTTCACAAGATCGGTCACCAAAAGTAAGTTCAATGTTGCCTCACTTCCACCCACAGCAGCAGCTGCATGACAGCATTCTCTCTGAACTTATCATCAAGTTCAGGCTTGGTACGATATAAACATCAATCCGGAACAATGGGGATGGGAGAGGAGTAAGACTGGACTCACTCCAGTGACAACAACTACAGATCCTGCTCCGGAAGCACTCCTCAAATTCATTTCTTGCAGATGCAAAAAAGGATGTGGTCCAGCATGTGGTTGTAGAAAGGCGGGTTTGAAATGCTCCATCATTTGCATGTACTGCAATGGAGACTGTGAAAATATCATCGAAGTTTCGATTGAAGAGGAAACCAAAGATGAAACCCGGACCGCCATTAACTATCTTTTCGCTACTGAAGATGGTGAGGAAGAGGAAGATACTGAAGAGGCTGCCGAAGAGGAGGATATCGAGGAGGACGATGACACTCATCCAATCCCAGAAATTGACATTGATCAACCTGGTCCTTTCAGAACATCCAAACGATTAAAAATAGTTTAAAACGATACTTGCGGAGTAGGCCTACTGGGGAAACCACAATAAAAAAAAACGCGCCTTTACACTACCTCGTGGTGGTGGGGAAACGAGTATAATTGATTACTAGTAGATAATTCGTAAATAATAAGTGCAATTTCCTCTGAAAAGGGCGCGTTTTTGCGATTTTAAGAAATATGCCCCACTTTGACATAATATAGCTCAGAAACCATTCATTTAATAGAAAAATGCTTCAGACAAAACTTGCAGAGAATTTAGTCCTCTACAATTTTTATAATAAATACTTTTTGGATGGAAGCGCCCGAAAAGGAGATAATGCCAAAAAACTGATTTCCCAGGACAGTACGATGTCGCAAACTTAATATGTCGTTCAGGACGTAAAACTGAACTAACATACCAAATTTCAAAACTCCCCGATTTAATGCAAGGTAGACCCCATTTTAGCTCCCCATTGATTGGACTAGAATGCTTTGGCATTCTACCAATTGAGCCACCGACTCTTCAATTGGTGTTGGTCAACTCCAGTCATATATAGAAACCGAACATGACAGTGACTGCTCTCGAAGGTTCTTCTCATTAAATTTTATAAAATAATTTGATACTTTCTTTTCCAAAACAATAGCGATTATGATAATTAATCATTCATTATTTATGGAATAATTCGATACAATTTGCACTGTTTGAAACATCATTATTATATCAATTTTGTTATTTTATAATTTAAAAATCTTATGAAGACACAGTGCATTCACAATAAATTTACGAAGTGTTTGCACGTCATTAAGGCTCCGTGACTGCACTGACAAGTTAGCCGCGTACCTTATAGGCAAGTTTATTTTATCTATTGTCAAGAAGCCGAGTATAGCTATACTGATAGCGTGCTGGACTCGCGTCTTTTTTTTTTCATTATGAAATTGTTAAATTTTTTAATTTTCATTCTAACTTGATAATTTAATACTCTAATATATTTAAAGCATTTAAAAATATATAACATTACAATATATTGATTTCTAACGAACGCGAAACATCTGCTTTTCCTCACAAAAGGTGTTTAGAAAGAAGGTTAAGGGACGGTACCTGAGGTGTCCATTTCTACCTGGCAACAAAGAGATTCTTATCTGCTTGTGAATCATTTCGTTCTAGAATGTACAGTATCAAAACGAACAGCGTCGGCAGTTCGTTTCCGTACGCGGTAAAATATAACTTACTAGCAGCCCGTCCCGGCTTTGCACGGGTAGATTGTGGATTGATTTTGTCCGTCCACCATTGTTTAAATACATTTTTAATACAAAACTTTTAGTATTTTTCCCGGGCTACGCAATGGTCATAGTGGATTTGACCTTGACCATGACCTTCAAGGTTATATCAAGGTCAAATTAATTTTTTTTCACGTTCAAATGTGTCCTTGACCATTTTTTTTCATGTTACCTTTATTGTCAGCGGAGGTCAAATTTAGGTCAAGTATAGTTCGACTTTTTGAACACCCTGTATAAGATTTACTAACTCAGAAACCTTCGCGGATATGCGTCCAACTGTTCCCCAAATTTTCATCGCATTCGGATGAACGGTTTAGGAAGGCATAATAATCATCCGTACCGGTACTTTTTGAACACCCTGTATAAGATTTACTAACTCAGAAACCTTCGCGGGCATGCGTCCAACCATTTCCCAACTTTTCATCGCAATCGGATGAACGGTTTAGGAAGGCATAATAATCATCAGTACCGGTACTTTTTGAACACCTTTTATAAGATTTACTAACTCAGAAACCCTCGCGGGCATGCGTCCAACCATTCCCCAAATTTTCGTCGCAATCGGATGAACGGTTTAGGAAGGCATAATAACCATCCGTACCGGTACTTTTTGAACACCCTGTATAAGATTTACTAACTCAGAAACCTTCGCGGGCATGCGTCCAACCATTCCCCAAAGTTTCATCACAATCGGATGAACGGTTTAGGAAGGCATTTGATATTACCTTAAAGGTCACGGTCAAGGTCAAATCCAATACGACCACTGGGTAGCCAGGGGAAAATCCTTAAAGTTTTGTATTAAACATTTTTCTCTAAAATGTTTTCCCGTTGAGATAATCCAACTTGCGCGAGTAGTATGCGCAGTAGCGCCACACACACACTGACGCAGTCATATGTACACGGCTTACGTCGGACGCTCGATTTCCCAGGAAGGTCCCACCGTAGAGCCATAGCATAGATGTTTACACATCAAAAATTTAACAATTTCGTAATCTCTTCTCTCTATTCTATAAAATAGTTTTTCGGATCGACGACTGACCGAACTATCCGAAAACCACCCCACCAATCGCCCACTGACGCATTGGTCCACCTATCGCCTACCGCGGCGTCCTCCCACCAATCGCCTACCGCGGCGTCCACCCACCAATCGCCCCCCCACCCCCCAAACGCGTCGGCCGTTAATGGGATGCAGTATGCTATCGATCCTCGATCGGTGCAGTGCAGGCCAGTCGAGCAGAGGCCCATCTACCCGTTTGGCTGGCGTTGCAAGCCAGTCGAACAGATTACATATCGTCGGCTTCACATGTAACAATTACCATGACGGAAAACACTACGACAATTTATGTCAGCCGTCAAAGGGATTTAGTACGCTATCGATCGTCGATCGGTGCAAAAAACTACGACAATCCTCCTCCCTCTCCTCCTCCTCCTCCTCCACCTCCTCCACCTCCTCCACCTCCTCCTCTTCCTTCTACTCCACCAACTCCTACAGGAGTTTATTTCTTTTGACCGGTTTTTGCCATAATATAATTATATATTATATATAACATACATAATACACACGAACGAATGGTCAGTGCTCATTTACGTTGGAAATGGACGTTCGGAACTAATTAAAAGCACTGTATTTTCACTACCAAAAATATTCTTTATCAGAATGCGCTTGGAAGAAACTGTTTCACACTCTCCAGGGAACTAACTAAAAGGGCATACGGGGATCATGATATGGATCATCGATGACTGGTTTCTTTCTTTCGTCCTCAGTAGAAATCCGACTCTGCGTCGCCTCATGAGCGGTGGAATGGGGCACGGTGGAGGGGGCAATCGCTTCCCCTCTCGCGCGAGTTATGGAGGGCGCGAGTAATAGAGGGACCACTGTATTTCGTTAGGCCGGGTGTCCACCGAATCAGGCCGACCAGAATCGGGCCGATCGCTGAGCACTTGGGTATATCTATACAGGGTGGACCAGGTTAAACGTCATTTTTTTTTTGATATGTGATAGAACAACAACAAATTTTTTTCAAAAATGTTTCCTAACAAAGATACAGGGTGTCAAAGTTTCGAAAAAGAAATGGTTTTCTCATCATAACTTCTAAACTACTTGATCGATTTCCATGAAATTTCGCACACAGGCTAATGTTGTACAGCTCTAAGTAATAATTAAATAATTTTTAAAAATTCTCCAGTGGCGTAGATACTGAAAACTTATGACGAGAAAACCATTTTTTTCGAAACTTTGACACCCTGTATCTTTGCTAGGAAACATTTTTGAACAAAATTTTCTTATGAAAGTCTACTTTTTTTGTTGTTGTTCTATCACATATAAAAAGAAATGACGTTTAACCTGGTCCACCCTGTATATACCCAAGTTGTATATATAGATATACCCAAGTGCTCAGCGATCGGTCCGATCCGTGGACACCCGGCCTTACATGTCGCGCGATTTCACTACCCTCAGCAAAGAAGTTTCACTTCAAACACAGTTTTCCTTCAAAATATTTCTGTCTCCTGCAGCGCGTCGGTCAGCAATCGGCTGTAGTATACTATGCATACGAAATATATGCATCACCGACGGACTCTGCAATGGGACCCGATTAGTCGTACGAAAAAT
Organism: Xiphydria camelus; assembly: GCA_963678675.1. Taxonomy (NCBI): domain Eukaryota; kingdom Metazoa; phylum Arthropoda; class Insecta; order Hymenoptera; family Xiphydriidae; genus Xiphydria; species Xiphydria camelus. The sequence continues at coordinate 24,414,184 of OY783193.1, read as the reverse complement.
CGCACGGAATATTTTACTACGTGAAGTTCTTACGGGCAACAAGAAGGGAGAAATTGTTCCTATACCCCGTATTACTTTAGATACGCGCGGTGATATCGACATGCCATTTGTGTTGAAGCGACACCAATTCCCCGTGCGGTTGGCGTTCGCGATACATATTAATAAAGCATAGGACCAAAGCTTCGACCGTGTAGGTTTGATTGTCACCACGCGGGAATAGTTATTTTCGTTATTAGTTCGTGAAGCGCTGTTTTTAACGAGTGTGAAGTTTGCCGCACGAGCGAAGCGAGTACGGCAATCACACTCGTTAGAACGGCGCGAAACAACCGAATAACGAATTCTATTTTTTGCCACTAAGTGTCAAATACGAGGTTGACGATTTCACGCACTGCGCAGGTTATTTTACGCACTGCGTAACTTTTCACGAATTGGTGTATGAAAGATGATTTCACATGCGTCGAGGACGCTCATGAAACCGAGTATTTGACACTGAGTGACAAAAACCATATTCACGCACGGTCAACTCTATGTCGCTCTATCTCGGTGTCGTTCGCGGGCCGTTATCATAATTCAGTGCGATCTCAAAACAAAGGAAATAAAAAATATTGTACTTCCCGAGGCGTTGCAATAAAGTTTTCATTAAACACCTATACAATTGATTTTTTTCTGCAGTTACTTCTACTCCGGGCCATCGACCGAATACCCGACGCACGCCGATTCCGTCAACGCTAGCGCCTCCTTACTTTACCGTATGTCCCGGGCAGAACCGCACAGTTGCAGGGACCTTGAAATTTACCATCGGCCGGGTTTGGTCGGTACTCGAGTCATTTTTTACCGGTAGAAGTCGAGTTGATAGTTAGAGTTGGTGTCAATTCGGGAGATCGAAGCGTCTAATCTCAAAATCGTAAATTTATGAATTATGGTGAGTACTTTCCATTAATCACAAATTCACGATTTTGAGGTTAGATGCTTCGATCTCCCGAATTGACACCAACTCTAACTACCGACTCGACTTCTACCGGTAAAAAATTACTTGAGTACATCCTGTATCCTAAATCTTATCCTGCATCCTATTACCCTAGACCCGTCTACCCGTTTGGCCTGCGTTTTGTCGAATTCGAGCGACGCAAAGTGTCGCGAGATAAGTCCGTTGACCGACCGCCGTCCCCTACAAACTTGGGGGAGCACCGCGATATCGGCGCGGGGGCTATCGCCCCCGCGGGTTGGCGAGCGAAGCGAGCAGGGGGCGGATGTCCCCTAGTGAAAAAAAAACTACGGAGGGATCGAACTCGGGTTCTCTAGCATCTGAGTCCAGCACGCTACCAGTATAGCCATACTCGACTGCTTGACAACAGACAAAATAAACTTGCCTTTATCGGTTATTGTGAGCATGCACAGTAAAGAAAGATTTATTCCCTTAACGTTATGTTATATATTTGTGCTGTCCGCTCGCTGAGTCGACCTCCGCATGTGTAACCAAGATAGAGCAACCAAATACTTCCTTCTAGAGGATTCCACTCCAGTCTCATAGTTCAAGTTCAGGGTCCGACGAACATTCGGAAAACGCCCAATGAGAAGCACTCTTATCTTAGATATATAAGAGACCGAGTTCTTCGTTCGACAGACAGAACTATTCGAGACATGAAACTGTATTCTTCGAGACATTACTATTTAAAACTCAAGACAGTATTCTTCAATAAGCTCAAGACAGAGCTTTCTTCGTTAAACTCGAAACAGGATTAATCAATTTCCTTCACTACTTTATCTGTAACTCATAGTATAAATTTCTTTAAATAAATAAACTTCTTGTTCACATAACAAGAGGTAAAATCTGGTGTCAGAAGTAAAATAATTCTAACGAAACGGTGCTAAAAGATCTTCACAAGAGCGAGGAGTCCTTCTACATATGAAGTCCTTCACAACGCCAACGGGAGATCGAAAGCGGGAAGCATTCCACATCGCTAACAGCAACGGATTGTCACCGAAATCGAGCTACCTCGACAATGCATTACTTGTGAGTGACAACTGAATAAGTAGTAAACTTCAAATCCTGTCTCAATCTAAAATACTGTCTCAATCCAAAATCCTGTCTCAATTCAAAATCCTGTCTCAATCCAAAATATCGTCTCAATCCAAAATATCGTCTCAATCCAAAATATCGTCTCAATCCAAAATATCGTCTCAATCCAAAATATCGTCTCAATCCAAAATATCGTCTCAATCTAACTTCAAATTCAATTTCTAAATCGTGAAGTTTAAATCTCTATCGAAATGCAAAACGCAGAATCATCAGAGAGTAGTGCAGTAGCACAATCAGAAAAGCTTCCATTAGGACAACTTTTCAAATATATTCACAAATTCGATGGCGATCGTTCAAAATTAATTGCATTCATTAAGGATTGCAATGCTGCTATTTCATTCGCTGCACCAGCTCAACTGGTCCCTCTTTTAAGATTTATTGAATCTCAAATCGAAGGCAAAGCTAAAGCAGCAATTTGTAACAAATCCTTTGAAGACTGGGATAGTCTAAAAAATCATTTGAAATTATTATATCAGGATAAAAAACATTACGCTCAATTACTCTGCGAATTAACAACACTTTCTCAGAAAAGTAATGAAAATATCTCTGATTTTGTTCAAAGACTTGAATATATCGTTCAACGTACCACAAATGTGATCGATCAAAATAATACCGACGCATCTTTACTTGCGGGAAAACTAGCTTTAATGAACGAAATTGCCTTACAACGCTTTATTCATTTTTCAAGTCCTAAAATTTCCGATCGTCTCCGAAACTCCCAAGTCGATAATCTGAACGAAGCTATTTCAATCGCTATCTCAGAAGAATTGTCCTTAAAAATGCAAGGTTCGTTAAAAACTTCACAACCAAATCAAAGGTCTCACCCAAAGTATTGCGATAATTGTAAAACCAATACTCACCACACCAAACAATGCTACAAAAACAAAATTATTTCAAAAAACGTTCGAGTAGTGAACACAAAAAAGTTTTGTAGGTATTGTAAAAATCAAGGCCATGAAATCCAAGAATGTCGCAAAAAGCAGTATAATAATGCAAAAAGAAATCAGACAAATTCGAGTAATCACTCGTCAGTTCCAAATAAAAAAATCCTCAATACTACTGACATTTCGGAAACAGTTCCTGTGCAAAGTACTTCGGCACTTCCTATTCAAGTCAGTCTCGAACGCTCAATCAATCCCAATCACGGGTTATCTAATGTTCTTTTTACAACTGATTTTTCATGTTTTGTTAATTTCAACTGTGATCAATTCAAAAGAAAGGAAGTCTCTCTCTTAATCGACACTGGAGCCAATATCTCCCTTGTCAAATCTCTTTCCTTAAATCCTAAAATCATTATTGATAGATCGGAACGAATAACTCTTACAGGAATTAATTCGAGTAACTCAAAAGAATTAATAACCTTGGGATTCACTCATCTATCACTTCGAATTCATAATAAGGAAATCATGCATAAATTCTACGTCGTCCATGGAGAAACTAACATTCCCGATGACGGACTCCTAGGTAACGATTTCCTTAAGATCCATAGAGCTTCCATATCCTACGACAAAGCTACGCTATTCCTAGCGGACTTTCCAATTGCCATTCCAATAAAGTTCAAAGCCAACGCTAGTAACAATTTTCTAGTTCTCAAGCCTCGTTCAGAAACAATCGTCTCTCTCAATGTCTTAAATACTACAATAAAGGAAGGAATTTTACCCTCCTGCAATATCAAAGAAGGTATATACCTTTCCAAAGCGATTGTCTCAGTAAAAGATAATATGTGTCTAGCTTCTATTCTAAACACTACAAACGATTCATACAAATACTCCTCGAGTTCCGTAATCTTGGAACCACTTCCATCAACAGATTCACTAATCTGTTTCGAAAATTCAAATATCGATAGAGCGAGCATTCTAGAAACAAATCTTCGAACAAATCATCTCAATGACGAAGAACGTCAATCTTTGCTATCTCTCTGCACACAATTCAATGACATTTTCTATTTACCAGGAGATAAGCTTTCCGTTACCAATATTGTCAGTCATTCAATACATACTTCGGACAATGTTCCAAAGGTCGTGAAAACTTATCGATACCCAGAAGTACATAAAGCTGAAGTCGATAAACAAATTTCAAAGATGCTCAATCAAGGTATTATCCGACCCAGCAATTCTCCTTGGTCCGCACCGTTATGGATAGTACCAAAGAAAATTGATGCTTCTAAAGAAAGAAAATGGCGAATCGTAATAGATTATAGAAAACTGAACAACGTAACCGTAGGCGACGCATTTCCAATCCCTAACATTGAAGATATCTTAAATCAACTAGGGAACAGTAAATATTTCTCTACACTCGATCTTGCGAGTGGATTTCATCAAATTCCGATGGATGAAAAAGATATTTGTAAAACTGCATTCTCTACGCCTCTTGGTCACTACGAGTACGTCCGAATGCCATTTGGTCTCAAGAACGCGCCTGCTACCTTCCAAAGATTGATGAACACGGTATTAACAGGTCTGCAGGGACTACAATGTTTTGTTTATTTGGATGATATAGTTATTTATGCATCTTCCTTAGACGAACATAATCTTCGACTCAAAGTTATTTTTGAACGCTTACGCGCAAATCAACTCAAACTTCAACCAGATAAGTGCGAATTTTTAAAACGCGAAGTTGCTTATCTAGGTCATGTAATTTCGGAAAAGGGTGTGAAGCCAAATCCCGAAAAAATCAAAGCCATTGCTAATTTTCCAATACCCTCTAACCCAAAGGAATTAAAGTCGTTTCTAGGATTAGCAGGATACTATCGCAAATTCATAAAAGATTTTTCCAAAATCTCAAAACCACTTACAATTCTCCTTCGCCAAGATAAAACTTTCTTGTGGTCAGAATCACAACAAGAATCATTTGAAAAGCTTAAAACAGCACTAACACAAGATTTAATCCTTCAATACCCAGACTTTTCAAAAGAGTTCATCTTGACCACTGATGCTTCAAACATAGCCATTGGATCAGTACTATCTCAAGGTCCTATCGGATCAGATCTTCCAATAGCTTACGCATCTCGTACATTAAATAAGTGCGAACAAAGCTATAGTACAATAGAAAAGGAACTTCTTGCTGTCACATGGTCCATAAAGCATTTCCGACCATATTTGTACGGGAGGAAATTCAAAATCGTTACAGATCACAGACCACTGATTTAGCTTGCTAATTGTAAAGATCCTAATTCTAAATTAATCCGTTGGAGACTTTTGTTAGAAGAATACGATTACGAGATCATATACAAACCAGGTAGAGTCAATTCAAATGCAGACGCACTTTCACGCATCTGCCTATGCAATAGAAAATATTCCTTTGAAGAATATTTAAAGGCTAAGAATTTAGACGAGGTTAACCCTTCTAATATCACTCAATACGACTCATCAATATTTGAGAGTGAAGAAATCAAAGTTCTTTTTATTGCCAAGGATTACGATGAATCAAACCCCTTCATTGAAAATTTTAGAACACAATTGCCAGAAAATCCTCAACTTTACGAATGTTATCGTATAAACCAAGATACTATCGTGTCTATACATAAAACAAATTATTTCGACAAACTCATTTACTCTGAATTGTTCGAATCATTGCAAAATATATCCTTATATTGCAAAAATAATGGCATCAAAGAGGTATCAATTTCAGCACCAATATCGCCATTCGAAACGATCAAGATACCGTTAGTAATCCATATTATGTACTTTCTATTTCCTAAAATCATTATTCGTTTATATTTAAACAAAATCATTGAGCCAAATACCGAGGAAATTGAACAAATCCTACGTGACAATCACGATTCACCCTTAGCAGGACATCCGGGATACCACCGCATGCTCTCGCGAATCCAATCCCAATATCTATGGAAATGTATGACTAAGGACATCCGAAACTATGTTTCAAAATGTGACTCTTGCCAAAGGAATAAAATAAATCGTAGACCTATTAGAATTCCCATGGAAATCACAACGACGTCATCAATGCCATTTGAAAGAGTATCACTCGATATCGTAGGTCCTCTTCCTTTAACAGAGAGTGGTAATCGTTTTATCCTCACTTTGCAAGACGATCTTACTAAATATTTCTTAGCAGTACCTATACCAGATCATACAGCGGAGACAATCACTCCAGAGTTTCTAAAAATTGTCACACAATTTGGGATTCCGCAGTCTATTCTCACTGATCAAGGAAGTGAATTCTTGTCAGAATTATTCAAGGATCTCACCAAATACTTAAAAATTGATCACCGAGTCGCAACTGCATATCATCCTCAAACAAATGGATCTTTAGAAAGATCTCATTCTGTTTTGAAAGATTACCTAAAACACTACATCGATTCCAATCAAACGGACTGGGATAAATTCCTCCCCACAGCTATATTTGCATATAATACGAGTATTCATTCCTCGACTAAATTTACTCCTTATGAACTTCTTTTTGGAAATAAAGCTACAATACCGAATTCCATCCTTCAAAACCGATTTCGATATAATTATGACACATATCTAGAGAATTTGCAAATGCGCTTGAGAAAAAGCTTCGAGATCGCGAAATCCAACTTAGAAAAATCTAAACAAATTTCCAAAGCCTACTACGATGAAAAAAGGGTTCAAGAATTCGAATTCAAAATAGGTGATCGCGTATTATTGCGAAACGATCAGTCAAGAGTAGGAAAAAATAAAAAATTAGAACCTACCTACAATGGACCATATTCCATCGTCGAAATTAATTCGAGCACGAATATCACATTACTCATTAACAAGAAACGAGTCAAGGTCCATCTTAATAGGTTAAAACCCTTCGTTTCAGGTTAGAATGGTGGATCTTAATTCCTATAATTATTGCCAAAGAAGCTCCAAATTTCTCAGTCCAGCCCATTAACGAAGGTGCAGGAATCCATTATGAACAACTAGGTACCGCACAATTAACACAGTCAAATTGGAACCTTATAACATACATAAATCTCACACACTATGAACAAAAACTAAATCTAATACAAAATAATGTCAGAAAATTAGAAGATTTATGTCCACGTGCATACATAGATTCCAACCGGTTCCATTGCGATCAAACTTATCAATCACTGAGATTACAAGTAGACAATCTCCAAAATAAATACTCGACAATCTCCGAACTTTTGGGACATAATTCAGAAAAGCGTCGTAAGCGCGGATTATTCAATTTCGCGGGAAAAATACTCCATTGGATCGTAGGAACACCAGATTCCGATGACGCTGAACGATATGATCATGCTATTGAATGTAATGAGCAAAATCAGAAAAATCTTGCAATATTAATCAAAAATCAGATCCAAGTCGTTTCATCAACTATTGCAAACTTTAATGAGACTATTTCTACTCTGAGATTTACCGAAACAAAACTAAATTCTTACATTGACAATATTAATAAATATGAGAAAATAATTGCCGACGAAATCTCAACTATAGATGAAACTACTAGAATAACAGCTTACGTAACTAATTTATATACATTGGCTATCGCATTAAATGAACAAATAGACTTATGAACGTCCAGTATCTTATTTGCGAAAAAGGAAATTCTTCATCCTTCTATAATAACGCCTTCCCAAGTTATAGCAGAATTACAACACTATCAATATCTCATACCAAATGGACAAACCTTCCCTGTCGAATTAGTAAATCAAAAAGGGTATATTCTAATGAAACTATCATTATTAAAAGCATTTTACTTTAATAAGAAAATTATATTCTCATTAACAATTCCTCTCGTGGATAATAGAAATTATGAGTATTATTCTCTGATTCCTCTTCCTGTTTACAAGAAAGCTGACAATTCCTATTACCTCATTCAACCTTCCCAACGATACCTCCTTGTATCCCGAAGTAAAGAAAACTACGTTCAGTTTTCCGATCTCACAAGTTGCAAGGAAGCACAGGCGAAACATTATAGTCGGAGAGCCAGAGCCAAAAAAGGTCTCTGAATTTAATAAGCCCAGTTTTTTTATAGTTTATTACAGTGGTTGTGTAGACAAACATACTGCGGTCAGTCAAGCGAAAGCTGGGGCATATGTCTCAGGGACGCTATCAAAGTTGTCGTTCCTGCCGGGGTAATAATTTGAATTTAATAAGGTTGAAAATCGGTATGCAACTTGTATATTGCATATAAATAAAGGTTACGAAGTCAGTCAGCTGAATGTGGGGGCGGAGCTGGTCAGTCAGCAAAAAAAGAAATGTAAATTTCGCGCGCGCTCGGCGTTGCAGGCGATTTCAAATCAGAGTATAGGAAAGAGCGCAGGTATACTCGTAGGGGGGGGGGGGGTAAGAGACAATAGCTCGGGGTCTGTTCCGTCGCACCGAGCGTACATAGGTCGTAAATATCACGGACCAATTCGTTAACAACCATCTCCCGCAGTGCCCGCTTTGACCGGTACCGTCATAAAAGTGATCCGAGCCGGCTAAAGGAGAGGAGTGTCCGATGCCGCCGATGAACAATTGGGGAATTTTGATACTTAGTTTTTCCATTTCGCCAGCGTCATCGACATCCCTCCTCTGGCCGATCAGGGCGCGTCGCGTCACGTTAGCCCACGCTATCCCCTCCATTGGGCTACGATACGAATATATAAATTATTATTTAACGAACTAGATTCAATAGGCTATTAATTAATTATAATATAATAATATTGAAAATGTATTATACATGTACAGAATAGACATTACAAATAATATTTTAATAACTCATTCATTATCAAATTCTGCCTCCGAATCATCAAATTCGTTGATTTCGCTTAAGCGTCAACAACGCAACTTCTTACTTCAATAGGTGTTCAAGTCATATATTGAATTGTATCTTACCTTAACTCTTGTCTATACTTTTTACTTAAAGCCGTAAACTTTCTGTAGCAAACTACATGGTAGCACTCAATTTGTCCTGGATTCGACTGCAAAGATATATTGTCATACGTTAAATTATATTTTGCACGAATTCGTAAAATTGCTTTACAATTTGTTAAAGTCTTCTCTGTAAATTATATTAATAGCTGATGTTTCTTGAGGCAGAATACACAAATTTTGTTCATTTTGAAACGAAACACATGCGTCACTCACTATGGTTTAACCATTGTTCAATACAACACGAATTGAGACACGACACTTGATGGTTGATAGTACATTGAAGGACACGCTTTTAGCCCCGATTTATATATTCGCATCGTAGCCCAATGGAAGGGATAGCGTGGGCTAACGTGACGCGACGCGACGCACCCTGATCGGCCAGGGGAAGGATGTCGATGACGCTGGCGAAATGGAAAAACTAAGTATCAAAATTCCCCAATTGTTCATCGGCGGCATCGGACACTCCTCTCCTTTAGCCGGCTCGGATCCCTTTTATGACGGTACCGGTCAAAGCGGGTACTGCGGGAGATGGCTGTTAACGAATTGTCCGTGATATTTACGACCTATGTGTACGCTCGGTGCGACGGAACAGACCCCGAGCTATTGTCTCTTACCCCCCCTACGAGTATACCTGCGCTCTTTTCTATACTCTGATTTGAAATCGCCTGCAACGCCGAGCGCGCGCGAAATTAACATTTCTTTTTTTGCTGACTGACCAGCTCCGCCCCCACATTCAGCTGACTGACTTCGTAACCTTTATTTATATGCAATATACAAGTTGTATACCGATTTTCAACCTTATTAAATTCAAATTATTACCCCGGCAGGAACGACAACTTTGATAGCGTCCCTGAGACATATGCCCCAGCTTTCGCTTGACTGACCGCAGTATGTTTGTCTACACAACCACTGTAATAAACTATAAAAAAACTGGGCTTATTAAATTCAGAGACCTTTTTTGGCTCTGGCTCTTGGACTATTATGTCTGCCACAGCACCATAGTCCATTCTACTGCTATCCAAAATGTTTGTGAAGTCTCTTTGCTCCAGTTAACAACCAGGAAATTACCGAAAGACTGCGATGTACAACAAATCCAAGGAAATATTTTCTTATGGCAAAATCTACAACAAAACAAGTGGATCTATGTCATCTCAGAAGATACTGAAGCCACAATCACCTGCTCCAATGACAAAGTTGACAATGTACTACTCTGCAAAACCGGAATTTTAAGCCTTAAACCAGGATGTCGGGCTTATATAGGGTCATTGCAACTAACAGCTACTTCCACTATTACCACTAATTTCTCCGGTATCATTCCCGATATTCCCATCGAGACGGACTCTTATGAGGACAAACTTCTAAAAGGAGAACCGAGGAAAATCACTCCTCTTCATCTCGACCAAATAACTTTATCAAACCTAAAACTTGAAGAACTGAAAGTCGCCTCTGCAAAACTAAACACCATCAGGAACAACCTTGATGACATGATGAAATCACATCCCGTCTACAGATACTCTGTATGGACAACCTTCGCAGCAGTTATCAGCATCATTTTTATAATTATAACTATCTTCTACCAATGCTGGAAGAGATGCCGCAAACTTGGATGTTTTAAAGGATTCAACCCAGGCGACGACAACTCTCCTTCATCAAATCATAATTGTTGCATACAATTATTCAATCAGTGCAATCTTCGAAGGAACGCAGTGATACCAACTCCGTCCTTCACTCCACCATCTCTCCAACAATCTAGGCTGGAAACCACATCAGGAGAAGAGCTCCGATTATCAACACTTAGGAGTCGCTATCAAGATCCTTCTGCTACCCCTGGAGGCTGGTCAAGCACAGATTAAAGCAAATGCGTTACATGTACTTTAATCTCAAAAACCCCGGAGGTGTTATATATTTGTGCTGTCCGCTCGCTGAGTCGATCTCCGCATGTGTAACCAAGATAGAGCAACCAAATACTTCCTTCTAGAGGATTCCACTCCAGTCTCATAGTTCAAGTTCAGGGTCCGACGAACATTCGGAAAACGCCCAATGAGAAGCACTCTTATCTTAGATATATAAGAGACCGAGTTCTTCGTTCGACAGACAGAACTATTCGAGACATGAAACTGTATTCTTCGAGACATTACTATTTAAAACTCAAGACAGTATTCTTCAATAAGCTCAAGACAGAGCTTTCTTCGTTAAACTCGAAACAGGATTAATCAATTTCCTTCACTACTTTATCTGTAACTCGTAGTATAAATTTCTTTAAATAAATAAACTTCTTGTTCACATAACAGTTAACACAATCTTGTTGAAATTAGTTTTTGATCCTCAAAAAGGCGTTACATATAACGTAAGCATAAAACCTAACCTTCAAGCGTAAATCGGTAAATCAACACTGTACATCCAGCGTCTCGGATTCTGTCGCTAGTGACTTTCTAAAATGTCATTTTTAAACATAGGTACTAGCCAATGAACAATTAATTCTCATGCCCTCGTTAGCTACAGTCCATTTCCGTTATCGCTTATTAAGCGTACCCTATTATCCTTCTAATAAGGTATCACGTTATCGTTTAATAGCGTATACGGTTATTATGAAGCCACTGCGCATGCTCAACATAACGTTTTACATTTAAAAATCTAAAATTAAGGAGCTCAAAAATTACCTATTACCGCGATAAGACGTGACTGCGCCGGTAAACACGACGACGCTCAGCCGGCGGTGTTTGTTTATGCGTCGAAGAAACTATTGGGGGGGGGGGGGGGGGGATCCGCCTCGCTTCCGAGAATCTACGGGGAGGAGCGCCGTGAAGCGGCGAGAGGGGGGTTGGCGAGCGCAGCGAGCAGGGGGTGGAGCCCCCTCGTATGGATTAAAATTAATAAATAATAATGATTGATTATTTGAAGAGTGGAAGTGTAAAACCGGCTATAAGTGCCAATTTTTTTTATTTCGATTTTTCTTGCATGAATATAGTCTATGTTCACGTAGAGCTATATTCATGCAAAAAAATCGAAATAAGAAAAATTGGCACTTAGCCGGTTTTACACTTCCACTCTTTATTTGTCTATGCCTAAGTTTTTAATATAGTAATTCATGTAGTAAAAATTTTTTGGAAATAAAGTTTGGTTTCAGTGACATTTAAAAAGATTTTTTCATTCTTCTTATAAAATATTCTTTTGTTAGTGATCAAAAAAGGAAAGCAGAAAGTGGGAAATACTCTTCTGATTACTTTAATTATGGTTTTATGTATTTTTTACAAAAAAAGTTCAAGATTTATTAAATAAAACGAGCAAATTATTATTCACTACATCGTAGAGGAGTTATAGGCTTAATATATATAGGTGGTATTTGCAGAAGGTAAAAGATGATTGCGGAAATTTAGGCGGAAAAGGATGGTAGCAGGAGGTAGTAGGTGCATGCAAAAGGATTTCTTAAAACTATTCCAACGTCTTGAGTTAATATATGTAACAACATATATACTGTCATAAGTGGTATCTTTACATGTGATGAAACAATTCGTCACGGTCATTGGAAGAGTATACTTATAGTTGAAGGTAAAACATCTACATGGATTTCTGTAGACGACCAAAATATAAGACAAATCCGATGGCCTGTAAATTCGAAAGCGGTATGTGTTTTATTTCTCCAAAATACTAAGGCAAAGTGAAAAAATATAAGGGCTCTCTAGTTTATAAATCCCATAAAAATATCACGAGAATAAATCAAAAGTAACGTGGTTATAATTAATTAGCTCGTATAGGTATAACATGTTAGACTTTAATTTTGTGGTAACAAAAAGCTATTCTCCTACATGTACATATTCTTCTCATGAACAAATTCCAAAAATTAGTGAAATCTTACCACAAAAACAGATTCTCTGTAAAAAAAGGCGGCATGTTCATTCAGTGCCAAACAAATTGATACGTAAAATACTCTCCAAAAAAGATTTGAAATCAATTAAGATCGCCATGTTCAAGATTTATATATGAAAAATAAAAGGTATCATTTGAAAGGAAAATTATTGTAAATCAAAAGTTACTAAAAAATTCGGCTAAAAAATGTACAACAGAATTTTCATAAAAAAGAACTTGCGCTTTTTTTCCTTCAAAATAGAAAATTATATTCGATGTTTATGCACTTATGATTTTAAATAAATTCATAAACTTATATGATACCACCAGTATAATAATAGTGGAAAAAATATGAAAACAAACGCGGCAAGTTCTTTTTTATGAAAATTTTGTTATACATTTTTTTAGTCGAATTTTTTAGTAACTTGATTTATAATAATTTTCTTTTCAAATGTTGCCAATTATTTTTTATATATAAATCTTGAACATGGCGATCTTAATTGATTTCAAATCTTTTTTGGAGAGTATTTTACGTATCAATTTTTTTGGCACTGAATGAACATGCCGCCTTTTTTTACAGATCTTATGTGACAGTAGAGCTCACCAAGAAAGATGCCAGCTTCGCATCCAGAGAGTCGCGCGATCACGCCCCGACGCAGCCAGAAAAAGTTTAAATCGTTGAATAAGTTCAAAGATGATCGACAGACATGATAATAAGACAAAAATAGCATCCACGGGAAGAAAGGGCATTAAATAAGCAACGAAATATTTATTATTTGTTCTATATACGAAGCAAAATAGTAAACTCGAAATAGTGATATCGATGCTGCCTTCACTACAAACCGGCCTCTCGATGAAACGTCTTAAAATAATACGGAAAAGTGTCTTATTGACGTAAAATAAGACGGTTAAGTGTATTGATCAGAAATTCAAGACACTTAACCGTCTTATTCCAAGACGTTTGTCTGTCTTTTCTCTAAGACATTTCTTTTCCGTCTAAAATCATAAGACACATGGTACTGTCTTAAGATAAAGACGCTTAAACGTCTTAAAGTAAGACACTTCTTCAGGTATAAGACATTTAAATGAATAAGTTGCTTAAAATAGTAAGACACTACACAAGTAATACACTGCAAACGTCTTGTTACCTGTGACGTCAAGCATCATTATTCAAATGTAACCTTAGATATACACTACCCCCGACAAGTTTCCGGTCACCTTCAAAAGGGCTTTGAGTGAATGAAATTTGAGTGGTTGATTATATTGGAAACGAAGCAAGATAGATTAAAAACCTTCAAACAAAATTTAATTTGACTGACAATTAAAGAAACATATCGAGCATGACAGTTCATTTTCACGTTGAATTCTATTCATTGTCAATATCAACACATCAGCCGTATTTGTATCCTTTATTTCTTTTTATTATTTGTTAATAAAAAAATGTCTACATCAGCCGTATATGTCGCGTACCGCTTACAGAAAATGTGTACACTCTCTCTCTCTCTTTACTCAAGTAACGCCGGTCCCGAGGAAAAAACCGACGAGCGCACTCTACTGCACATGACGTGTACCGTTCGGTATACGGTTTTCGGCTCGGTTGGAACAGGGTTTAGCGTACTTTACTGGGGCCCCTTTCTCGAACTCTCTCGTATATTTGCGTACACGCATCTTAGCGAATAGACCAATCAGGATCAAGTATTCCGTTGTCCGTAACCACACCACAACGGAATACTTGATCCTGATTGGTCTATTCGCTAAGATGCGTGCACGCAGATACGAGCGAGTTCGAGAAAGGGGTCCCTGTACTGTTAGATAACGGGACCTTCCCCTCCTTTTTCGACCTCACCTCAACTCACTTTCTGTAAAATTCAATGCGGCCAACAAGCACGTTATTTTCCGGAGGTTGTTTGCTGTGCAAAAATGTCGAAAAAAGAAGAAAAAACAGTGTTTTGTGCATTAGGTCAACGACGCAAGTGTGTTAGATTTCTCTCACGAGATAATCAGCCTGACGCTGAAGTTGTGTTGGAAGAGTTTAAGAAATTATGTGCTCGCGATCCAGCATGATTTGATGATAGCAAACACAGACATTATCATTCAAAAAAAACATCAAGCATCGGACATGTGGTATGATGCGGATGACAGCATAATTGATGACCATAGTGAATTGAATATTGTGCTGGTGCAGTCTCCAATGCAAATGATATTGTCAACAACTAACCTAAAAGACAGCACAGGTGGGAAGGTTATTTACACAGAACCCCTCCAGTTGACAAGGTGGATGAACTTTTTGAGACTGAAGAAACTGCGATAGTCATCTCGAACAAGTTGAAAAATACGGTAAATAAATTTTTATTTCATGTTGGAATAAATTTTGTTTTCTCAATCACCAATAAAGTGAAAACAATATAATTCTGGATTGTTCATTTAAATAACTAAAAATACCTTTCCCTTAGAGATATACATTCATCATTACTTCAATATTTTTATTAGTATTAGTGAAATTTTTTGACGCGATGTGTTTATTTCAGAGTGTTTCGATTTGTGAGAGCTGGGCTCATTGTGGATTTGAATACATTTCCAATGAATTTCTTTAATATCGAACTTTATAATATTACTCGCCTGTAATGTATTCATATTGACTATGAATAATTTCGCGCTCACATATACGTTTGAAAATGATACATTTGTGTATAATTATTGCAAGACGTTTTTAGAGTCTTATATTCCAATACATCTAACCGTCTTAGTATAAGACGTTTGAAGTGTCTTATTGTAAGACACTTACAGTGTCTTAACGTATTAAGACGGTATTAAACGTCTTAAAAGTGACCTCAAGTTTTAAGACATGTAGGTGTCTTAAAATAAGACGGTTGAGTTAGTAGTGTTCAAACATGGGATCAATGTCATTTTCTAGCATCGGCCCAATATAGGTATTCGATACAGCATCGATCTTATCATTCCAGAATGCTGAGCCGATTGTATGACCCCACTCGTGTAGTCATGATATTCAGGAATGATATGCTCTTCAATCATTAACGATTCCAATGAGTTTAATTATTTTATCGACAGCGAGATCATTCACAAAAGCCGCTCGAAAAGTTCGTTTGAAGGATTTTCAAAGTCTCTAACACTGAAAAACCCCCCTTAAGAAAATTTTTAACCGAGTAGTTACTTCCAGAGACAAAATACCTGCTCACGCTGAGAATTTAGCCAAGAAACTAGTTTTGAGGTGAGCATAGTTTTATAGTGTTGGACAATAAGCACGGATTGGTCTGTTCAGTAAATCAACCAAATTCTCTGGCATTATTTGACTATGCTCATCTCTGTACAAATTCTGAAGCTATATTTCCGTCGGGCAGATATTCTATCCTTGGTTCTACGTCTAACGCAGGAAAAACATGTTCTAAACCTCTTCGTAGTTTAAAATATTTAACGGTGTGAGTAAATGTGTTATCGCCATATATCTTACCATTTTTCAAGTGAAAAATTAATTAACGGATATTATATATAATGTACCTAAATGGACGTTTGTTAAAATTGACAAAATACCTAAGAAAGTCAGCCCTTCGCATTCGACAGCCATTGCTATATGAAATCATGCTCGAAGAGCACGTAGAGATTCGATGAGGATGTAACTTTTAAATTTTGTTAAGTAACGACACGCTTTTGATGAAAGAGATACTGCGCGACGTGGGAGAGAGGATTAAAGGATTAGCTTGTAGAACAAGGGATTCGAATTCTACAGTAAGATCGATGTCACGAGCATTTCCATCGTGCCCAACTTCCCTCGAATAGAAGCAGTCACACATACCTACAATCGAATTTGCGAATCCGCAAATCCCGTCACGTCACGACGTGCAGGCGTGATCTTCACACCATCATTCCCTATTCTCCGGCTTTCTCTCACGCGCGCGGCGACGCGATGACGAACGGAGTCGTACAATACGTGCTAAGCACGCACCGAAGGATCGTGAGACTGAATGTAACCATCACGTACACGCGCGAGGCAACTAGCGGGTAACTCCTGGGAAGCTTTTCGAGCTTCCGTCAAATTTTAGATCAAATCTGCATCGAGATACATGTATTACTTACGCATAATACTCGAAATACGGCACCTACTCGGGAAACTCATGAATATACTTAGACCGGTCAAAATCGACAATAAATTAACAAAACAAGATGTATCTGATTTTTTGGAAGTGAAACTTCTTTGCTGAGGGTACTAAAAGTGCGCTCTATACAACGAAGAAACCGTAACGAAACCCACACACTCCAGCGCTACCGTACGTGCCTAACTCAACACCGATCTCGACCCTGCCCCATTCCACTTAGGCCCTTCGCACACAACGCTACGCAGGTATCCGATACTCGACGAGTGTACACACACCACGCGACACGACTTTCGTCGGTGATGCTATATACTCCCGCGACCGGCATGCTCAAGTGGCCGATACTCGCGTCGCCGAGACTGTTCCGTTGCACAATTACGTTTTCTTTTATTTTACAACGATTTATTTTGTTGTTTGGCAATATGTTTACATGTACTCGAAAGAGCTCTTTCTGCTCTACAAAACTGTTATAACTGTTATAGACCGTCGGCCCGCTGCCAAAAAGCGTAATGATAGTATAACGTATGCCCTCTGAGGTTTCGGTAATAATGCATATGCTGATAAACGACCAAGCAAAATTAGCAGGTCCCCGTGGAACTTGTGTCGGAAAAGTTAATTACTTATTGCAAAAAAAAATCGCATTTTGCAATGATAGTATAACGTATGCCGAGCATATCAAACGATATTTCATAGAAAAATATGTATTAAAAAACGATCGGCATACGTGTAGCGTAGAACCAAGGGTCGGTAGATGCTCTAAAAAGTGTCGTAAATTCAGAATTTTTAAAATGATAATATAACGTATGCCCTTTTGGAATTCAACAATTTTTGGCATAAAATGCAGTTACCAAAGGGCATACGGTTCTCGCGGGTCTAAAAAATTCTACACCTTTATAACTGTGTATTAAATTTATGGGAACTTGCAATTATAGTATAACGTATGCCCTTAAAATATATGATCCATCGCTATGAGATATATCGTATATATCAACGGCATACGGTTCATAAAGGTCCTAACCGGTGGCATACGTGAAAAAAGAGTGTAAAATTTTCGATCAATTTGCAATGATAGTATAACGTATGCCATTATGATTTTTGTTTAATTGTTTGGGAGCCGTGCGATCGTTGGTAGATCTCCGCGGGGTCGTAAATCCCGCAGACACTCGCTCGTGACACGACTACTGGCCAAACATACCGCTAGGCGGATTTTGAGAATTCCACGGTGAATTGAGTTCGACGCGTGGTGAAAAGGAGCAAGACCGAGCGGTTAA
The DNA here is from genome assembly GCA_963678675.1 of Xiphydria camelus. NCBI lineage: Eukaryota > Metazoa > Arthropoda > Insecta > Hymenoptera > Xiphydriidae > Xiphydria > Xiphydria camelus. Next base: position 24,396,024 of record OY783193.1, on the reverse strand, counting down.
TGGAATGATTCGACACTGCACTCACTATACAACTAATGATATATTTGAAATAACGAAATACAGGTGATGCCGATTAACCGTGGTTGCAATTGACTGATTCGAATGCACTTAAATATAACGGATGTACACTTAAGAGAATCGCAGAGTAAGTTGAAGGACTTACGACCTGAATGTGCTGGATAGACTGGCAGACTGAGGCACTGATCCCGGTGCAGACTGAGGCACGCTTACACATTGACGGATTTACACTTAAGAGAATCGCGGAGTAAGTTGAAGGACTTACGACCTGAATGTGCTGGATAGACTGGCAGACTGAGGCACTGATCCCGGTGCAGACTGAGGCACGTTTGCACATTAAAGAAGATACATTCAGTAGCGGTTTATATACAGAGGAACTAATAGCGAAGTGGGGATAGCGTGGGTAACGCGGTGCACGCTAATTGGTTGGATGGGAGTGGCTATCGACGCGTCTCGCTTGGCCACGAAAGTGAGTAACCCCCCTGGTAAGGAGGGGACAACTTCGTAGTATTCCGAAAGGGCTGATGAAGATTCCGAAGAAATGCGAATGCGTTCCGTACGTGGAATTTCGCGTGACGTATTACACATCGTTCGAGGAAACAAGCTAATGGCTGAAGGATAATCCCTTTGACGTAGAAGACATCGAGGTTCGAGGGTCCGAATATGCGCGGTAATTAAGTTATACCTGGATGCATGTACTCAGGTCAACGGATATCATTAAAACGGACTACTAGTACAAGAATAGATACGATTCGCGGAATATACCCTTCGTTTTACCATCGAAATTAACCCAAGTGTCGCGTTCCTACTAATTGCTAAGAACTGATATCATTGCGTATAAATTCCGACCAACGTTTGTCGGAACATACTCCCCCCGTTGCGAACGTAGAGAGCAACTAAAAATGCGTATATGTACTGAAGCTATCTAACCTAAATTAAATACCTTCTAGTAGAGCGTATAGCTTAAGAAGGAGGTTACCGGACAATGAACTAATAATCTTAATTACGTGGATGGCTTAGAGCTAATGTAACTTAGATAACCTTAGACTAAGACGAAGTCGACTTGCTAGTTGATCGTGAAGATTGTCGATTCGTGGAGGGAAGTAGCGGTCCGGCGTGCTCCCCCCGATGGCACTGGATGTTGTCCTTGCTTGGACCACCTGGAGTAGATATGCCATCCTTGTAGTGATGTGAGCTGGCGGCGTGTCCGAGGGCTCATCGTTGCGAAGAGTGACCCGCTCGGCTGATGACCACCGTTCTCTCCTTGGCGGAGTCCCTGATAAAACGATGTTGACTGGCGTTGAACATTGCTGCTGAAATACTCGTCAGTAGATTACCGATGAGGTAATGGCCGTGAGTGCTGGTAAACACGTCGTTAGGCTTTGAAGGATCCCATGAGGTTCATCCCGTCGTCCGAGTAAATGTGTTGGGATCGTTTTCTTTCAGCGACGAATCGTCTCAAAGATGAGCCCAATCGCCCGTTCTCCCGATTAGGTTCTTGTATGTCATTGGTTGGCGATTGGCTCGTTGAGGGATGATATGCTGGAGAGTCCTCGGATCGTACATATTTCCAAGGGTTCACGTTTGTGTGGCTTGAAATTCTCCACACTTGGCTGGCCACGAAGCTTAGCTGGTTGTCACGAGAGTTGACGATCTCCTGATAAGCGTCTAACCTCGTGAGCAGATCATTGAAATATCAGTGGCCTTGCTTCAGAATGATTGTGACCACCGGGAATCCTTGACCTCCATCGTAGAGTAGTTGTAGAGGGCTGTGGATTACCAGATGTAGAGCTTCGTTGACAGGACCCTCTGTTCTGAGTTTGGTCGTGTGACCCAAGTCCTGGTGCTTCTGTAGTCTGGGACCTTGATGAAGCTTCATTTCCGAACCCTGGAGGGGTTGCAGTGTATATGGTCTGATTTCCTCCAGTCGAGAGTTTCGCTCCTTGATAGAAGACGCCATGACGTGTCTGCTGGTGACGTCTCTTCCCTCGTTCTGGGTGAAGCGATTTTCATATGCTTGCGCCTTGGTGGACAAGCGGTTACTGATTGTTCCTTTTGTTGGTGGAGTTGCTGTAAGTGCTTCCCCGATGAAGGACTTCTCAGACCCCGGATCGAAAAGGGTTCGAGAAACGACTGGTTTTCCAGTCTCGGTAGGTACGATGATGACTTGAGGCATCGCGAAGAAGGCTGGAGAGCGATGTAGCGTTGCTGGCTGCATTGACTGGCTAGTCATAGAGGTGCAGCTAAGCGATGCGCTTACACGGGACACCCCAGGTTGATGTGTTCCGTTGTCAGTGATGGTTCCGAGCACGTGACGTCGAGGTTGCTTGACCTGCTGAGCCAGAGAGTCCGCGATGACGGATGTATCTGACCTCGGATTGAGCAGGGTTCGATCAATTACTGATTCTCCAGTCGCTGGGTTCGTGACGATGACCTTAGTCGTCGCGAGAACTGGAGAGTGATGATGGATCGCTTTCTGTAGTGACTCGCTGGCCACGGAGGTACTGCTGACTGACGTGGTTTCAGGAATCATTCCTGAATGGGATACTTCGACATCAGGGACAGTTCCGATTCCATAACGTCGAGGCTGCTTGATTTGGTAATTGGGAGGCTCCGTAACGCTGAGCGTCTCTGGCTCCTGATTGACCGAGAATCGATTAAAGCCTGATTCTCCAGACTCTGTCTTCGCGACGATGATTTGAGTCGTCGCAAGAAGACCTGGAGGGCGGTGTAGCGGTAGTGGCTGCGCTGAATGGTTAGCCACGGAAATGTCGCTGCTCGGTATGAGCGACGTGACTTCACGAGTCACTCTTGAGTGTTGTGCTTCGGCGTCGGCGGTAGGGCTGATTGAGTGACGTCGATGCCGCTTGAGTTGATGATCGAAAGACTCCGTGTTCCAGGACGCCTGCGAATCCTGATTGAGCGAAGGCCGCTCACTGCTTGAATCTCCAGTCCTGGACGTCGCGATGATGACCGGGGCCATCGCGAGAGGAGCTGGAAAGAGCTTGAATGAATGATTGAGAGACTCCGTGACGCAGGACGTCTCTGTATCTTGATCGAGCGAGGGTCGATCACTGCCTGATTCTCCAGTCCCGGAAGTCGCGACGATGACTGGGTCCGTCACGAGAGGAGCTGGAGAGCGCTGGAAAGGACGGTCGAGAGACTCCGTAATGCAGGACGTCTCTGAATCCTGATCGAGCGAGGGTCGATCACTGCCTGATTCTCCAGTCCCGGAAGTTGCGACGATGACTGGAGCCGTCGCGTGAGGAGCTGGAGGGCTGAATGAACGAGCGAGAGACTCCGTGACGCAGGACGTCTCTGTGTCCTGATTGAGCGAAGGCCGCTCAATGCGTGATTCTCCAGTCCCGGAAGTCGAGATGATGACTGGAGCCGTCGCGAGAGGAACTGGAGGGCTGAATGGACGAACGAGAGACTCCGTGATGCAGGACGTCTCTGTGTCCTGGTTGAGCGAGTGTTGCTCACTGCTTGACTCTCCAGTCCTGGAAGTCGCGACGATGACTGGAGCCGTCGCTATAGGAGCTGGAAAGTGCTGAAGTGGACGAACAAGAGACTCCGTGATGCAGGACGTCTCTATATCCTGATCGAACGAGGGTCGATCATTGTCTGAGTCTCCAGTCCCGTAAGTCGCGACGATGACTGGAGCCGTCGCGAGAGGAGCTGGAGGGCTGAATGGACGAACGAGAGACTCCGTGACGCAGGACGTCTCTGTGTCCTGATCGAGCGAGGGTCGATCAATGGTTGATTCTCCAGTCCCGGAAGTCACGACGATGACTGGAGCCGTCGCGATAGGAGCTGGAGAGTGCTGTGGCGATGGTGGCTTCTCTGAGTAGCTACCCATGAAGGTGCCGCTGTTCGTGCTGTGAGCGGCGCGTGCTGATACGTCAGCGTGACTCGATTCCTGAGACGTAATCTCCTGATGGATGAGCGTATGATGCTTGTTGTTGCAAAATCGACAACGTTTGAAGCTCGGACACTCCTTGAGTTGATGTGTCCCCAAGCAGTTGAAACATAGTTCGTTTCGACTGATGAAATCCGTGCGTTCGCCGATGGATTTGGTTCGGAGCTCCGGACAAGAAGAGGTGTAGTGCTTCCCCTTGCAGCCGATACAGGATGGCCCTTTGGCCCGTGCGGTGTGCGTCTTGACAGGCACCTTTGGTCTCTCTTGAGGTTGAAAGATCTTACCCTTGACTGATGAAGGATGATGTTGTTCAATCGCCTCTGGAGTGCTGATGAGTTCCGCGAGCTGTGAAAGCTTAATGCGTGGTAGCTCTCTGGAGAGACTTCCCAGAGAAAAGGGCAGCGGCGCGTCGTTTACTGCAAATTCTGTGAGTAAATCGTCGGCGAAGCAGCTTGTCAGTTCCGCTCGCTAGCCGGCTGTAGCATGACTTCTGTTATTCTCTCCTGCTGGGATATTCAGGCTTGCCTCTCTTTTGAGTCGATTGGCTAGGACGATAGCATCAAAGAATTCTTCTTCTATCTCAAAACGCGCCTCCGACTCATTGTCGTCCACGTCCAGTTTTTCGATTTCTGTCTGGAGTGCGTCGAAGGCTTTAAAAATTTCGTTGATCTTGTCAGTACGCACTAGTAGTTGATCGATGTCTGGGTTCTGCTTTTGCTCTCCTGGAAACTTGTTGAACTGCGCCAACTGTCCCTCACACTCGCCTCGCTGTCGTTTAAGCGTAGCGAGTGTTTCCATTCTTGTTTCTTGATCCACCGTTCGTTGTTAGCTGCAGTGATGCACTGATGCACGCACGGTGAAGTTCGATACAGTCACTGATTCACACACTGCCCGTACGAGACACTGGATTTATTACGCGGTCGCGACACTTGAATTTTACGAGATACCGTAGGTAGTACTCGTGAACTGAATTGATTCCGTAGGGAGGAATCCGGCTCGAAGGACCAGAAAATGTTTGGGAGCCGTGCGATCGTTGGTAGATCTCCGCGGGGTCGTAAATCCCGCAGACACTCGCTCGTGACACGACTACTGGCCAAACATACCGCTAGGCGGATTTTGAGAATTCCACGGTGAATTGAGTTCGACGCGTGGTGAAAAGGAGCAAGACCGAGCGGTTAATGGAATGATTCGACACTGCACTCACTATACAACTAATGATATATTTGAAATAACGAAATACAGGTGATGCCGATTAACCGTGGTTGCAATTGACTGATTCGAATGCACTTAAATATAACGGATGTACACTTAAGAGAATCGCAGAGTAAGTTGAAGGACTTACGACCTGAATGTGCTGGATAGACTGGCAGACTGAGGCACTGATCCCGGTGCAGACTGAGGCACGCTTACACATTGACGGATTTACACTTAAGAGAATCGCGGAGTAAGTTGAAGGACTTACGACCTGAATGTGCTGGATAGACTGGCAGACTGAGGCACTGATCCCGGTGCAGACTGAGGCACGTTTGCACATTAAAGAAGATACATTCAGTAGCGGTTTATATACAGAGGAACTAATAGCGAAGTGGGGATAGCGTGGGTAACGCGGTGCACGCTAATTGGTTGGATGGGAGTGGCTATCGACGCGTCTCGCTTGGCCACGAAAGTGAGTAACCCCCCTGGTAAGGAGGGGACAACTTCGTAGTATTCCGAAAGGGCTGATGAAGATTCCGAAGAAATGCGAATGCGTTCCGTACGTGGAATTTCGCGTGACGTATTACACATCGTTCGAGGAAACAAGCTAATGGCTGAAGGATAATCCCTTTGACGTGGAAGACATCGAGGTTCGAGGGTCCGAATATGCGCGGTAATTAAGTTATACCTGGATGCATGTACTCAGGTCAACGGATATCATTAAAACGGACTACTAGTACAAGAATAGATACGATTCGCGGAATATACCCTTCATTTTACCATCGAAATTAACCCAAGTGTCGCGTTCCTACTAATTGCTAAGAACTGATATCATTGCCTATAAATTCCGACCAACGTTTGTCGGAACATTAATATATACGTAATTATATATAAATTTCTCGAACGGCATACGATTCGGTTGGAACAAAATGGTTTTTATCTGACAAAAGAATCGCGTGAATCATCAGGTCAATTTGCAATGACAGTTTTACGTATGCCATTATGATTTTTGAAAAGAAGATTAAAATAAAAGAACAAGTTAAGTTGTGGGCAACGTCTTTCAACATTAATCATTCTGCATTAAGATAGCATTTTTATAAAGAAATATAGAGATTGTCTTTGCCACTTTTACAAAAGACACAATACATTTTTTGTTTAAGCTGAAAATTCGTGCATTAAGAAATATTTTTAATTTTTAATTTTTTATTAATCCCAACAAATGCGTGCTTAACTAAGGCGCTTTAATTTTTCTTCAAAAATATGTAACACATCATTCAATAAGTCTCGAGACTAACAACGAAAACAAAATTTTTTTTTCAAAAATCATTTTTATTCATCAATATAATCTCCTTTTAGAGTTATACAATCTTTCCAACGCCTTTCCAACATTTCTATACCATGTTTATAGAAGGATTTATCCTTTGCTTCTAAATAGGTTTCAGTTTCGGCAATGACCTCCTCATTCGAGCCAAATTTTTTTCCCTGGAGCATTTTTTTGAGATCAGCAAAGAGCCAGTAGTCGCTGGGGGCTAAATCTGGCGAATACGGGGGGTGGGGAAGCAAATCAAAGCCCAACTCGTTGAATTTTGCCATCGTCGACTCGTTGCTGTTTTTGTTCCATTGAAAGCAATCGCGGCACCCACTTGGAAAAAACCTATTTCATGCTCAATTTTTCATGAAGGATTGTAAATACGCTTCCAGATGATATCTGTGTCATTTCTGCAATCTCACGCACCTTCACTTTGCGATTTTTCATTACGATTTTTAACACTTCACTAACATTTTCCGGTGTAACGGCTTCCAATGGCCTACCCGAACGTTCCGCATCGTTTGTGTCCGTACGACCACGTTTAAACTCAGCATACCAACGACAAATCGTTGGTTTGGATGGAGAGGAGTCCGGGTAGTGTTTCTCAAGCCATTGCTGGGCTTCTACGGTATTTTTACCCATTAAAAAACAATGTTTTATCAACACGCGAAACTCACTTTTTTCCATTTTTCAAACAAATTACAAAGTGACTTTACTCTAACCTCGATAACTCTGCTGTTTGTGGTCCGATCGACGTGAAATTTTTACACGTTTCATGTGAAGGTTCGCACTCTAGGGAAACGTGGCCAGTTTGGTACTACTAGCACCATCTCTGGGTTAGTCTCGGGACTTATTGAACGATGTGTTACATATTTTGTCAGAAAAATTGGCTGCGCAAGAAAATTTTGTCCCTTATCGGAGTGTAGCAGATTTAATTATAATTTAATATTTTCAGTATGGTAACCGCAGATACAGCTCCACCCATAATGCATGATTGATCTTAAGGATGTTTGGGACAGATAAGCCATGCCAAGAGTTAGTAAAAAATAAGCGAAATGAAAAATTGGATATAACCAACGTTTCCAAAAATTTCCCAGCTGAAAAGGGCATACGAATGATGTATTAAGACATTTCTCATCGTTAAAAGTAGTTAGTTTCCTAATATTCTCCAGATATTTTTTTTTCACTTTCAAAAACTCTACATCGTAAATTTTTGACGTGGTTGTTACCTCAAATCCAACTGCAAAATAATAAAATATAATTACTTCAAGTAATTGTTTATATAGTTTCAACTACACTAAAATGCCTTTTTTTGCAATAACGATGTTGTAAGTGTGGATTTTGCAATTTAATTTCTTTTTCTGTTTCAAAAAGATAACAATAATTCTGTAGTTAGATGGCAAAATCAGATATGTCATATCTGATTTTGCCATCCAACTACAGAATTAATATTTTCTTGACGCGAAACCTGTCAACGTTGGAATCCGCGTGCGATAATTTTTTCAGGTAGTTGGCACCGGCAAACACGGGTTAGGACCGAAAAATCAAGTGAAATCACACAGGAAAATCCATCTTTCAGTTTCGTGCCTGCGCAGAGACAGTAGAGGTTGAGCGCAATGTTGCCATGATTATCAGAGTTGTTTCATAAGAACCGAACATGATTCCGTTCTTTAAATAATTACTCGTTAACACTAGCAAGCAATTTATTAGCATTCTGAATTTCAACAGTAGAAAACAAAGTTATTGTATTACCGATTCTGTCCACATTATAAAATACTCATTAAATACTTTTTTATTAGTTCTATAAATGTTCATAAAGAACACTTAAACCGCAGAGTAAAAGCACTACTATACAATAGTTTTATAACAGTTCTGAAAAAGTTTTGTAAAAGTATTGTATAAGTCATCTCTCCTGAAGACATACTTATAGGGCAGTTTTATAATTATCCTATTGGTTATGTTATAACGGTTGTGCAGTTTACTAAAAGATCTCCTAAAAGTACTGAACTGTTGTATAAAGCGGGGCCCTTTTTGGTGATAAAGACATTGTATAGTAGTTTATAGCCACATTATAAGATGTTCACGTTTCTATGAGATATGCTGTATAGCAGTTCTAACAGCCTTTATAAAGCTAGTTTTGCTACTTTGGATGTATAAAAAAAATTACGCACACATTGAGTAGTTAAATGTCATGACTAATTTTTCATTAACTCATTAACGTCCAAAAGATACGATTTCAATATCTACGTTCAAATTGTTGTTATGTATTGAATTCGAACACAGACAATTCGAAATAGAAAGTCGCTAGACCCGCCGCTGTCGATGCAATGAGAGTCGATAAGCCTCATATATAGCGAGCCCTAGCTGTTCAAAATAAGACTTTGACTGTTTGCCCCAACGGATTCGTGTGCCTTATGAGAATCTTTTATATTTATATGAATATTTAACAAAAATCATAATGGCATACGTAAAACTATCGTTGCAAATTGACCTGATGATTCACGCGATTCTTTTGTCAGATAAAAACCATTTTGTTCCAACCGAATCGTATGCCATTCGAGAAATTTATATAATTACATATATATTAAACAAAAATCATAATGGCATACGTTATACTATCATTGCAAATTGATCGAAAATTTTGCTCACTTCTACATCAGGTTTTAAGGGTTTGTTCCACGAAGATCATATGCCCTTTTTCCAATTAACAATTCGCGATGTATTGGTCAATCTGCAACCTTAGTTGAATTTTATACTCTAATTGCAAGTACCCATAAATTTAATACACAGTTATAAAGGTGTAGAATTTGTTAGACCCGCGAGAACCGTATGCCCTTTGGTAACTGTGCATTTTATGCCAAAAATTGTTGAATTCCAAAAGGGCATACGTTATATTATCATTTAAAAAATTCTGAATTTACGACACTTTTTAGAGCATATACCGACCCTTAGTTCTACGCTACACGTATGCCGATCGTTCTTCAATACATATTTTTCTATGAAATATCGTTTGATATGCTCGGCATACGTTATACTATCATTGCAAAATGCGATTTTTTTTTGCAATAAGTAATTAACTTTTCCGACACAAGTTCCACGGGGACCTGCTAATTTTGCTTGGTCGTTTATTAGCATATGCATTATTACCGAAACCTCAGAGGGCATACGTTATACTATCATTACGCTTTTTGGCAGCGGGCCGACGGTCTATTATCTCTTCTCTCTATTCTATAAAATAGTTTTTCGGATCGACGACCGACCGAACTATCCGAAACCCACCCCACCAATCGCCCACTGATGCATCGGTCCACCTATCGCCTACCGCGGCGTCCTCCCACCAACCGCGTCCCCCCCACCACACGTCGGCCGCCAATGGGATGCAGTATGCTATCGATCGTCGATCGGTGCGGAGCAAGCCAGTCGAACAGATCATTACATATCGTCGGCTTCACATGATTACCATGACGGGCAAAACTCTACGACAATTTATGTCGGCCGCCAACGGGATTTAGTATGCTATCAATCGTCGATCGGTGCGTTGCAAGTCAGCCGAGCAGCCCAACAGATTATTACATAGCGTCTGCTTCTATTACGATGACGGAAAAAACTCTATGACAATCTATATCCTCCTCCTTCTCTTCCTCCTCTTCCACCTCCACCTCTTCCTCCTACTTCACCAACTCCTACAGGAGTTTATTTCTTTTGACCGGTTTTTGCCATAATGCCATAATATAATTATACACATACATATATACCTACATAATACACACGAAAGAATGGTCAGTGCTCATTTACGTAGGAAATGGGCGTTCGGAATTAAGTAAAAGCACTGTGTTCTCACTACAAAAAATATTCTTTATCAGAATGCGCTTGGAAGAAACTTTACACTCTCTCCACGGAACTAACTAATGCCGGCCATACACGCTACGGTCTACCGTACGGTCTGCCTGCGCAGATCTGCCGTAGCGTGTATGGGGCGTCTGGGGACTCGCATACACGCTACGGTTTACCGTACGGTCGCACTAGAAGGAAGTGATTTTCGATCTTGCTCCGGTCGCCTGTGCAGGCCTGTCACCGCTCCCCATACACGCTCCGGTCTGCCTGCACAGGTCTGCCACCATACGGTGGACCGTACGGTAGACCGTAGCGTCTGTGGCCGGCATAAAAAGAGCATACGGGGATCATGATATGGACCATCGATGACTGGTTTCTTTCTTTCGTCCTCAGTAAAAATCCGACACTGCGTCGCCCCATGAGCGGTGGAATGGGGCACGGTCGAGAGCGTTGAGTGAGGCAGGGTGGAGAGCGCTAAAGTGTGTATTCGTTACACGTCGCGCGATTTCACTACCCTCAGCAAAGAAGTTTCACTTTAAACAGTTTTCCTTCAAAATGTTTCCCGTCCCCTGCAGCGCGTCGGTCACCAATCGGCTGTAGTATACTATCGGTAGTCATTCGGCGCGCTGCAAGCCAGCCAAGCAGATTACTATACGATAATTTTGTATTACATCTTGGGTTACCCACGGTTGGCAGGCCCGTCTACCCGTTTGGCCGGCGTTTTCTCGAATTCGAGCGACGCGAAGCGTCGCGAGATAAGTCCGTTGACCGACCGCCGTCCCCTACAAACTTGGGGGAGCGCCGCGACAGCGGCGCGGGGGCGATAGCCCCCCGGGGGTCGGCGAGCGGAGCGAGCAGGGGGCGGATGCCCCCTAGTTTCGAATAATTAAACTTTTGAAGTGAAACTTCTTTGCTGAGGGAACTAAAAGCGCGCTCTCTATGCAACGAAAGAACCGTAACGAAACCCACACACTCCAGCGCTACCGTACGTGCCTCACTCATACACCGATCTCGACCCTACCCCATTCCACTTAGGCCCTTCGCACACAACGCTACGCAGGTATCCGATACTCGACGAGTGTACACACACCATGCGACGCGACTTTCGTCGGTGATGCTATATATTATACTCCCGCGACCCGCATGCTCAAGTGGCCGATACTCGTGTCGCCCAGACTGTTCCGTCGCACAATTATGTTTTCTTTTATTTTACAACGATCTATTTTGTTGTTTGGCAATATGTTTATATGTACTCGAAAGAGCTCTTTCTGCTCTACAAAACTGTTATAATTGTTATTTCGAATAATTAAATTTTTTATTATTTTTCTGGCTTAGAAATGGAATATCCAGGGGGCAAAAATCAGCAGTTTCGTCATCTGCTTTTCTTTGCTTTTCATCGAGGTCAAAAAACTGCCGTATACGGAGAAGGTGTTATAGGCGAGCCTTTGATAAAAAAGATGTCGAAAATTCTGATTTTTTGTTTCTGGATATTCCATTTCTAAGCCTGAAAAATAATAAACCTCTCGATGTAATTGTTTCGAGTAGATATTCACTCATTTCAACTTTAAATTGATTGCCACAACTTTATTTATATGTCCTTATAATCGACCATACCATGAGATTCGCTGCATTCAACCTCACCGTGGTTGAATGAAACAAATTTTTGTTGAGTGGGGCATCGATCGCTCAATGACACGTAAAAGAATATTTTTTCTACACATTTTCGGGCAAGAATATAATGTTACTTTTTCATTTAAAAATTAAAACGAAATTACGTTGTATAGGTACATAGAAATTGTCGCAATGATTTAATAAAACCCATCGATTGGAGCGCCATATACCCAAGGTACAAAATAAGTCAAAGAAACATATGAGGCTAAACTTATTCACCAGGAAAGGAAATTTAATCGCCATTATCTTATTATCTATGAACTTTAGGCCCACATCGATGTAAGATACTTTGTTGTAGATAAAAATACGCGTGTGTATAATAACATATAATATAAAACAGTTTTTATAGAAAAATTGTTAGATGTGAAACATCGAAATTCTTCTTTGTAGAAAGTATGCGATAGGAACGATCGACCACGCGTCCGTCGAAAGAACACGTGCGCCAGTGCGCATTTGTATTTATGACTGTGATACTATTAAACAGTACCGATGGTAGAGTTAAGAGAGAGTAAACTAAATGCGCTTTTTGAATTAGACACAACGGTTCGTACCGTTTAATAGTATCACAGTCATAAATACAAATGCGCACTGGCGCACGTGTTCTTTCGACGGACGCGTGGTCGATCCTTCCTATCGCATACTTTCTACAAAGAAGAATTTCGATGTTTCACATCTAACAATTTTTCTATAAAAACTGTTTTATATTATATGTTATTATACACACGCGTATTTTTATCTACAACAAAGTATCTTACATCGATGTGGGCCTAAAGTTCATAGATAATAAGATAATAGCGATTAAATTTCCTTTCCTGGTGAATAAGTTTAGCCTCATATGAGGGGCTGAGATTCATAGTGGTGTAAGTCAGATTATCCAGATTTTCCAAAGCAACCGCTTTGTCGTCCCAAAATATACATGTAACCTTTCTTGTTAGCTACATCATACGCCCAAATTATAGCAGTACATATTCCGACGGTAATGCGCCTCAGAAATTGTAATCTTAGGAAGGGCTTATGTATGTTTGGGACGACAAAACGGTTGCTTTGGAAAATCTGGATAATCTGACTTACACCACTATGAATCTCAGCCCCTCATATGTTTCTTTGACTTATTTTGTACCTTGGGTATATGGCGCTCCAATCGATGGGGGAAACATAAAAATACGAAATCCTAAAAATGAATGGAAAAAAACTTCAAAACGAAAAACAAGGAAACACGGTTTCAATATTTTTAGAAGTTCTATCCAGTCATACCAAACTCGACCCCCCCCCCCCCCTCAATTTTTAGGATTATATGGCTTGATAGAACTTTTAAGACTATTGAATACTTGCTTTTTTGTTTCTCTATTTTACTTTAAATGATAACTAATTTTTGAGAGTTATATAATATAGTTTAACGTATTGGAAATAAAATTATGGAACAAAATTGAAGATATTAAAAAATTTAATGGAGTTATAAAGAAAAATAATAATCTATGCGTGTTTTGTGCAATTTACCTCATGTTCGGGGCATGCTGCATCAATGTTTTGGCACGCTGAGCCGCTTAACTTTTTGAAGAACTTTTTAATGCTCATTAAATTAACTACATAATTGATTCATAGTACTCATCTAAATACAGAAGACTCTCCAAAATGGAGCATTTATCCGAGGCGTGGGCTATTTGAGAGGTGCCGTTCAGAGGTTACATACCGATAGTGCACTGTTATTATCGGTAACATATTATTACATACTAGGTAGGGGAGAGTGATATCGATTATAACGCAAGGTCAGTTGTAACATTGACTGTAGCGACATCATTTTTTTTTCTCAACCGAGATTCTAGACTAACTCTCGCTAGATTGTTCTCAATGCTGTGTCCACTTGAGTAAATCTAGCTGAAAACGAAAGAACACGTTCGCCAGTGCGCATTTGTATTTATAATTGTGATAGTATTAAACGGTACAAACCGTTGTGTCTAATTCAAAAAGCGCACTTAGTTTACTCTCTCTTAACTCTGCCATCAGTCGCTGTTCCGTCTCGCGATAAACGGAATTCGACACAACGGTTCGTACCATTTAATGGTATCACAGTCATAAATAGAAATGCGCACTGGCGCACGTATTCTTTCAACGGATGCGTGGTCCATCCTTCCTATCGCATACTTTCTACAAAGAAGAATTTCGATGTTTCACATCTAACAATTTTCCTATACAAACGGTATTTAAATGTTATTTTTAAACGTGCTAACCAATGATCAATCAATCCTCATGCTTTCATTAATGAGAGTAAATACTGTTTCGCGTACACCGATACAGTGAGCGTGAAGTAGTAAGTGGTTAAGCCAGGGCTCGGTGAAAGGGAACCATCGAGTCGTGGCGGAGAGAGCCGATGCGTCCCGAGTTGGTGATCGTTGGCTCTATATCTATATATAGAATAGATATAGATATAGAGGCAATGTTGAACGTTCGCCTGGCCTTAGCGTATTTAGCCACTCCAGCGACGTTTCACGAGCAGCCGGTCTCACCCCCGAAGCGCGGCATAAGATGTTTCACATCAAAAATTGTTATTCGAATAAACAATTACAACAGTTTTGTAGAGCAGAAAGAGCTCTTTCGAATGAATATAAGCACTTTGCGAGACAGCAAACAAATCGTTGTAAAATGAAAGAAAATAAAAGAAAACGCTACGAACTTATTTTCCAACCCAATAGCATCGCGATCATAAATACTTCGTCAAACTAGGGTTCATCTCGCCATCAGCGAAGCAGTACATTTCGGCGAATCCAGGCTGCTAATGAGTTCGCAGTCCCGCACCTTTCCTGAAAGGGTTAATTACTGGACGAATCGGAATGAACGTTTGCCGAAATATTCGGTTATCTATTGAAATCGTCATTTCTCTCCTTTACAAAGCTGAATGCATTTCGAATGCATTCGAAATATAGCGGTATCTGCGAGAAGTGGTTCATTACAATTCGTTCGGTAATTAGCCTTCCGGAAAAGGTGCAGGACTGCGAATACATAAGCAGTCCTCGTTTGCCGAAATGTACCACCCGAACTGCGTGCACTATAATGTGCACTATAATAGAATTTGTAATGTATCTGAAATTCTGAGAAACAGCGATTAATGTTTTATCACTGTCAAATTTGGAAGTAAAATTCCTTGATTCCGTTTATGATTTTCTAGAAATTTGTAGGTTTAGTGAAAACTTCGTTCGTTCGATCAAAGTTACTTCGTATACTGAGAAAAGAGTTTATTTGCAATTAATAAGTGTATACTTTATTATTGCGGAAAAAATATTTTGTTGGACCAAGTAAGTGAATATACTGGGTGATTCTTTATTATTGCGACAAACTTCAAGGATGGGTTCCTTGGATGAAAATAAGAAAAAGAAAATAAAACGTGTGGTCGCCACACGCGGAAGAAGTAAAACTTCGTAACAATACGGTCCGATTATTTTATATTCATAAGGTTTTATCAGCTTTACGCGTTATTCCTCGTTATTTTCGTTATTTAACCTTGCATTCATACATTATTACTGATGGATTATTAATAAATTAATTCATGAAAGTGACTCTACTGGCTTGTGCTATTTTTCGTCCGGTATTTCCTTCCGCAAGATATTTGGATAAATGTACCCCTTCGATCTTGAAGAGTTTGGTTGGAATAAGCAAGACGGATAGTGGACAGAGTTTAGGCATTAGGAGGCATACAAGATGTCACAATCAGCGGGACAGGATTTCGTGTAATCATGATTTATTAGAATTTTTTCATTCATAAAATTAGCTCCCGCAGGGGAAATTACATTTTGTACTGTAAACTATGAGATAGATGTATCTCATTTAGAGCTACTAATGAAGTATAAAATATCAATTGAACACAGATTTGTTGATACAGAAACGATTACTATCCACTTTACTTACTATAAATCATGATTACACGAAATCCTGTCCCGCTGATTGTGACATCTTGTATGCCTCCTAATGCCTAAACTCTGTCCACTATCCGTCTTGCTTATTCTAACCAAACTCTTCAAGATCGAAGGGGTACATTTATCCAAATATCTTGCGGAAGGAAATACCGGACGAAAAATAGCACAAGACAGTAGAGTCACTTTCATGAATTAATTTATTAATAATCCATCAGTAATAATGTATGAATGCAAGGTTAAATAACGAAAATAACGAGAAATAACGCGTAAAGCTGATAAAACCTTATGAATATAAAATAATCGGACCGTATTGTTACGAGAGTGTTACAATAGGAAGGATGGAAGGGTTTCAGATCAAACTTCATATTAACAGATGCATTATGTACAAGGATTAAGAGGGAAAGGATCAACGGCGACGAGTGATATAGAAACCGCCTCTAGTTGGAAGAATTCATTGTGATCGAGATTAGCTACGGCACCAGTGTCGGCGTAAATCGATTACGATAACTGCTTCGAGTCACGTCCACTTTTTATCCAAAACGCTCAAGGTTCTTCAGCCTTTGCTCATGATCCGGGCTGTCACCGCCATCGCCAACACTGCTCCTTCCTTTTTCAGCGAGGCTCCCGTTCTTCTCCACCGTTCATACTCCTGACGTGATGCCGCTGTCGGATGTCACAGGAACTCTGCATGATTTGCGACTGGGTGTAGATGTCCCGTTCTCTTGAACTCTTCACACGTTGCTAGTACTGGTACCGTTTCAGGAACCCTTCGTGGTGACGACTTCCTCCTCTGTCTCGTCGCCTCGTCTCTGTCATTTTTTTTCTTTCTTTTACCACACTCTCATTGCAAGTCTTGCTTCGATATTTCATGTTTCCGCCGATGCGTCTTTCTCTTACAGCTATTCGAGTCGGGCTTGGACTGCCTTCGCTTTAAAAGAGTGCCCCTGCCGTTGACGCTGCTGCTGCTGCTGCTGTCCTTGCTGCTACTACGACTCGAATGTCTGGAATCGTTGTCCATCGGAGCGGCCGCGTATCGCGATCGGCGAGATATCATTCAGGAGCTGGTGCGGAGTTGAGCAGTGTCGACCAGCTGCTGCTGCTGTTCGTCACTGTCTTCCCATGGTTTTTCGGCGTCACTGCACTTTTCTTTCGCACTTTACTCACTCCTTCTGTCGGCGACTCTGCCGCGTTTTCTTTCCATGTCTTCCAATTTTCATCTTGACTCAGACTTTAATTTCATTTCAATTGCACCTTTTGTCGACGAGGCAGAGCTCGACCACTCTGGCGAGGACCACGTTGACGGTAGACCCTTCCTCCACGACTACCAGTCGCATCAGTTTCTCTCTGCAATTAAATATCAGTCGTGTTATTTGGTTGAACATCGAAAAGAAACCCCAATTATTATGTCTTATCGTTTCAAACAATTACTCACCATTATTCCAACATTCACAATTTTGAGGTTACACTTCACTTCTCCCGCATTTATCTACCTCCCGCTTTTACCATTTCAAATATTTCGCTCGTACGTAGCGCCATCTTCCAAAGCCAACTCTAACTAAAATACTGCCGAAGTCAAATTTCAGAAAAATTCAGGTCGCTGCACCTGCTCGACTAGCCATTGGACATACGGTATACCGACCTGTCAAACATGAAGTGTACATATACCTCACTTTTATTTCATCTTTTCTCCGCCTCTGATGTAACGATGGAAATTACAAAATATCATCATTTACACCCCACGAAGCACGATCTTGCAAGTAACTTTTCTGTAACATTCCTGCGATATTTTACAATATTCGTGGACACTACCGCACACATGTTAGAAATATATATTTCTCGATAAATTCACGAATGTTGCAAAACATCATAGAAACGTTTCAGAATCATTACGTCGAAAGATCTCGATAAGGTACAGCTCGATAAGATTGTACTTGTGAGGGCTGAGTTATATGGGGTTTTTATAATTATTTTAGGAATTCCCAGAAGAATGCAGGTGAAGCATAATATCGATGCTGTGCTAGAAAGAATAATGAATAACCCTCGAACGAGTATTCGGGCTGTGGCAACAGAGGTTAGAATCAGCAAATCCACCGTTAGGAGGATATTGAAAGATGAAAATTTTTATCCATTTAAAGTGACGTATGCTAAACTAATGCAGCTGGTTCTTGAAACAACAAGTGGACGATCCCTCGTTCGAAAGAAACCCCCTCGGGTTCGCATATGATTTGGAGTACTTCTAGATGGAACTGAATAGCAGCACGTTTATTTCTGTAACAAATTATAAATAACAAAATTATATCCAGCGTTTCACTATTTAAAATATTCCGAATTTACTTTACATAGAAATTAAGAAACTATATTAATCTGACTTAACCTTTCTATAGATAAAACAAAAACGTGTACAGGGTACACGCACAACAGAAGTAAAACTTCACGCGTAAACACACGAAATACTAAGATTGAAAAACAAAATTAGAAAAAATAACATTGTAAAACAAAAGTAGGAAAAAAAGGTAAGGTGAAAAAAACAGAATAAAATATAATCATGCAGTCAAGAAGGTGACGAGAACTTTTGCGTATAATCATCAATAAATAAACAGACGATTGGTATAATCATCAATAAATAAACAGACGCAAAAGTTCTCGTCACCTTCTTGACTGCATATTACATTTTATTCTGTTTTTTTCACCTTACCTTTTTTTTCCTACTTTTGTTTTACAAGGTTATTTTTTTTCTAATTTTATTTTTCAATCTTAGTATTTCATGGGTTTACGCATGAAGTTTCACTTCTGTTGCGTGTACCCTATACACGTTTTTGTTTTTTCTGAGGTTACCAACGAAGTTTTATGTATTTGTTGTGTGTACTCTTTACAATGTGATTTCATACGGTAATTCTCTCCAGTATTAATTACCGACATCTTATGTAATTTTTGATGCACAAACGCCTCGCGGTAGTTGATGAACCATTGTGTCCACAGATACTGGTACGCTAATGACCTGTCCGTAAATTCCATATTGATGATGTTACATGTCTCAATCGACGAATCTGCATAAAGGGGATTCGTGGAAATATAAGTCGCTCTGATACCATATCTAGTGGAGGTAAATGGTCGGGTATCGGTGGATATTTGAAACCGTTGTAAGTGGCCATTGCAGGGATAGTACCTAGCTATTTTTTTAAGTGCTTGACGACAGGTGTAGCAGATTTGAATGATTTCCCCATCAATCCGAGGGAGAATTACTTCAAAATATCCTCTTGTTTACGAACGGAAATTTTTAAATCGTCTTGAAACCATAACCTATCACAAATAGAGCACGTATGGTCGAAAGAATTATTTATAAACTTTTTATTGAATTCCCTAGAGCGATTTGATTTCGGTTATAATGACTATATGGCAAGTCCTAACATAAATTATGTTTACGTGGTCCTGGTTCATTGCGTCGTAAATTGAATGGTCATGGCTCGCCGCGGATATCATTGTCAACAAAAGCGGGTTGAACCGAAGATGAATATTTAGTAGCTAAAATGTCATTTTCATTTTGCACATTATGATTTTCAGGTTCACTGGTTAATAACTGATCCTCGGAAATTTGATTCACTGTATTTCTCAGTTGTTTTCGTAACCTACTCTCCCTCATGTGTTGGGCCCGAATTTTTCACTTTTTTTTACACTACTTGCATCATTTCTACGTTGTCTCTCACGATATTCCTTACATTTCTGCGCATTTGATTTCGCCATTATAAATTAATTCAATTAAATGTCACTAACAAATAGCACAAAACAAAACAAATGAATATCACTTACAGCACGCACACGAATGAAGACGCCATACTGGTCCCCAGTCAGCTGTATACGCAAGCGCCAAATTTATTTGGGGGGCCAGTGAGGTCACCTAACTTACTAGGCTAACGTCCGCCGGTAATGGTAACCGCGATGTTACCGATCCTACATTCCTCCCTTCCCTCTCCAAACGCTCGACCCATGAGGCACAGTGATGACTCATGGTGTCGGATTTTTGTCACAACCTGACTCTGGTAAAACCGATTCACGCCCAAAAGGCGCCTATAGAAGTTTCACTTCAATAATGGCAGAATTATTAAAAATGATATATTTCCTCTTTCCTATTGTAGGGCCCGAGAACGTTGGCGCGTTGCCGGGCGAGCGCGCGCGGGATGCGGACGAGAGAGCACGGGAGAGCGAGCGACGGAAATCGGCAACAGCGCGCGAGTCGCGGCGAGGTAGGCGCGGTAGTGGGAGTGATCGAGAGAGTCGGCGCGAGACGTGAGATCGAGGCGGAGGTGTCCGCCAAAGCTGTGACGACGCGAGTTTTCATGCGATCAAAATAGATACGTTCCGCATCAATCTTGTGTCTCTCTTCACCTGTCCCATCCTACAAACTTTGGGGGCTCGTCCAGGATGGGATACTGAGAGATCGCGAGTGTTGTGCGAAGAAAAAAGGACGAACTATGGGCAAACGAAGAACATGGCGGCTAGACGAACCGCGTGTTGACTTCGTACGACGAACGACGCCAGCGACGAACGACGCCAATGACGAGTGAATGATACTAACGATGAACAACCTGACGAAAATAATGAAGATTTCGGAGAGTGACATGTACGCCATGACGGTGACGCAGTTGAGGGACATTTTGAAGATGAACGGACTCAGTCTGTCCGGAAACAAAGCCGAGCTGATCGAACGAATTGTGACCGAGGATCCAGCTATCGAGTGGTGCGGTGAAGCTGGCAGAGAGGATAACGCGTTCGGCGGAGGGACTTTAGACGAAAGTGACGCCGTTATGGCGGTGTCCGGTGAACGCGAAATCGCGTTGTACAAATGTGAGAAAGGATTAGCCGAGCGGGAACTCGAGCTGGCGCATCGCGAGATCAAGATATTTCGTAGAGCGCAGCGGCAGACCGACAAAACAGCTCCCGGCCGCCTGCTGGCAACAGTGACGATGACGTTACCGACAGAGAAGACGAGAACCGACGCCGTGCACGCAACAAACGAGCAGACGCACGCGGCGCGATCCGTAACGACGAAAATAAACATTTCAACGATCGCAGATCTTCTCAGTCATTTCGACGGAAATGCCGAAGTATTCGAGACGTGGGAACAACAGATGATGTTTCTGAGAGACGCTTACCGACTTGATAACGACACAACGAAGGTTTTAATTGGGACGCGACTCAAGGGGAAGGCAAAAGAATGGTTCCATTCCAAACCGGAATACATCGCAATGTCCCCCAACGACGTTTTGGCCGAGCTACGGAATATGTTTTACCATCGACCAAATAAAATCACGATGCGACGACGATTCGAGGAGCGTGTTTGGAAGAGGGCGGAGACTTTTCACGACTACGTCCACGACAAAAGGATTCTCGCGAATCACCTCATAATGGACGACGACGAAGTGCTAAGCTATATCATCGACGGTATTCCAGACAATCAGCTGCGCGATGTGGCTTTTCTACAGGCGTTCGAAGAAATTTCGCTGCGCGACTGAAATTACACGACGAATTCCAGTACGAAAACGGACGAGAAGACCGGTGGTGCTAAGTGTAAGAGCGATAAGACTGCGAGCGCGAAAAGTGAGTCCGCTGAAAAAAGCGTTTCGGACGAAAAGGGCGTGTTGGGCGAGAAAAAAGATAGCGTAACGAAGCGATGTTTTAATTGTGGCCACCGTGATCATATCAGCGCGAATTGTCCGACGAAAGATCAGGGTACGAAGTGTTTCGGGTGCGGCGAACACGGGCATATCGCCGCGAAATGTCAGAAAAAGAAAGACGCGACGAAAAATAGCTGCGCGATAATTCAGACGAAAGAAAAGAAGTACGACAAAGAAGTTTTAATAGACGAGTTTCCGATCGTGGCGATGCTCGACAACGGCAGCGGCATAACAATTATGCGCGCGGGCGAATACGTGAAGATAGGGTCACCGCGATTCGAGAGTAAGACGATTCCGTTTCGAGACGTAGGGACGGAAACGAACGAGACGCTGGGAGAGTTTCGAGCGAATTTGACGATAGATGGGCACTCTTACCCGATTCTCATTCGAGTTGTATCTGACGACGTGTTGGACACAAATTGTTGATCGGTCGAGATTTCATTCACACGATAGATTTGAGCGTGAAAAGCGGTAAGGCTACGGTTAGCCCTTCGAGCGAGACTTCATCCGCGAACGATAACGAGATGCCAGAGATATTTCAAATCAATCTGATTGAATATCACGACGTAAATGTAGTAGATCTGCCCGACGTCCAAACCCAGCAGCACAAGGAGATTATACAAGATCTTGTCGGTAGTTACTGCCCTGTAAAGACGTGCGAAGTAGGTGTGAGAACGACGCTTGTGCTGAAAGACGAAGAGCCAGTGTACCAGAGAGCGAGACGATTGGCTCCACACGAGCGAGAGCAAGTCAATGCACAGATTAGCGAGTGGCTCGATGACGATATTGTTCGACAATCCGTGTCCGACTATGCGAGTCCTGTTGTCTTGGTAGCGAAAAAAAAAACGGTAGCTAGAGGCTCTGCATAGATTATCGACTCCTCAACAAGAAAATAATTAAAGATCGCTACCCTTTGCCTCTGATAGAAGACCAGCTGGACAGGTTGCAAGACGCGAGAGTGTTCAGCACACTTGATTTAAAGAATGGATTTTTCCATGTGCCAGTAGATGAGTCGAGTCAGAAGTATACGGCCTTTATAGTACCTGACGGCCACTTTGAGTTTTTAAGAGTACCTTTCGGTCTGTGCAACTCGCCAGCTGTCTTTCAAAAATTCATAAACGCCGCATTTAAAGATTTGATTCACGAAGGGGTCGTGTTGACGTACATGGACGACCTACTTATACTGTCGAAAGATTACGAGATTGGGTTGGCGGACCTAAAGCTGAACCTAATATTGAGCGCTGCGAGCGAGACCGGTCTGATAGTGAATTGGGAAAAATGCGCTTTCCTACAGACCAGAATCGAGTTCTTGGGTCATGTCATTGAAAATGGGCGTGTCCATCCGAGCGATAGAAAGATCAAAGCAGTCATGAAGTTCCCAAAGCCGACGAATGTACGACAGATTCAGGGATTTCTCGGTTTGACCGGGTATTTCCGTAAATTCGTCCATGGATATTCTTTTATTGCGCGATCGTTGACGAGCCTGTTGAAAGCGAACGTAAAATTCGAGTTTGGCGATACGGAGAACGACGCGTTTGTACGATTGAAAACAATACTGAGTAGTCAGCCGGTGTTGAATTTGTATCGCGTAGGCGCAGAAATCGAACTACATACCGATGCATCAAAACACGGCTACGGCGCAATTCTGTTGCAGCGAAATAGCGAAGACAAGGCGTTTCATCCAGTGTATTACGCGAGTGGCAAGACCACGCCCGCCGAAGAAAAGTATTCAAGCTACGAGCTCGAGGTACTCGCGATTGTAAAGGCGCTTAAAAAGTTCCGTATTTATTTGTTAGCGATTCCGTTTAAGATTATCACTGACTGCCGCGCGTTTACGCAGACGATGAGTAAGAAAGACCTGTGCGTGCGTGTCGCGATGTGGGCACTGCATCTGGAAGATTTCAGGTACACCATCGAGCACCGCCCAGGCAAGAGCATGATGCACATGGACGCGCTCAGCCGAAACCCGTTGCCGATGTGCATGCTCATTGACGAAGCCAGCGAAGGATTGATGCCACGACTAAATAAAGCGCAGGAAGACGACCCAGAGATGCATCGAGTAATGGAGTTAGTAAAACGAGATGAAGCCCGCGGGTATATCATCCGTGGAGGTTTGCTCTTTCGAGAGGTCGACGATGATGTCCGGCTTGTGGTTCCAAAAGGAATGCAAACTCAAATCATCAAACAGGCACACGAGAGGGGTCATTTTTCCGTGAGCAAAACCGAAGCTCTCGTGAAGAGAGACTATTGGCTACAAAACCTACGAACGAAAGTGGAGAAAGTTGTCCGAAATTGCGTTGTTTGTATTTTGGCGGAAAAGAAGCAGGGTCAGCAAGAGGGATTCCTGAATCCAATCGACAAAGGGGAAGTGCCTCTAGATACGTTCCATATCGATCATTTGAGTCCTCTAGCAACGACGAGGAAAAGCTACAAACATATTTTTGTTGTGGTCGACAGCTTTTCGCAGTTCACGTGGCTGTATGCGACTAAATCGACGATGACAGCTGAGGTGTTAGATCGACTGAAGAAACAAGCTGTAACGTTCGGAAATCCCAGAAGAATCATCTCCGATCGAGGTACTGCATTCACGTCACAGGTCTTCAGAGATTTTTATGAGCACGAGAAGATTCAGCACGTACTGACGACGACGGGCATTCCAAGGTCAAATCGCACGCTCATTCCACTATTAACAAAGTTGTCAGCACCGAAGCCAGAAGAGTGGTTTAAATATTTGAACACGGCCCAGCTGTATTTGAATACCACGCCCCATCGAAGTATTGGGATGACGCCGTTTCGATTGTTGTTCGGATCGGACGCACGCATCCGCGAAGATCCGCATATTCGTGATCTTATCGAGAGTGAGTGGGTCACTTCCTTTGAAGAAAAACGCGACGAACTACGACTCCAAGCAAAGGAGAGTATCACGAAGATTCAGAAAGAAAACCAACGAGGCTATAACAAGAAGAGGAAAGAAGTGAAACATTACCGCGAAAGAGACTTGGTCGTGATCCAACGAACTCAGCAAGGACCTGGGTTAAAATTCGCAACAAAGTTCCTCGGACCTTACGAAGTATCGAGGGTTTTGCGCAACGATAGGTACGCGGTTCGCAAAGTCGGGGAGCACGAAGGACCGTCACAAGCTTCAACAGCCGCAGATCACATGAAGTTTTGGGTTCGAGATGAAGAGACCGACGACTCTGAAGATGACGCAGATAGCGAGGAACAAGGACATTCAGGATTGAATGACTGTCGTTGCGGGGGGGGGGGGATGTATGGCCCGAGATCGTTGGCGCGTTGCCGGGCGAGCGCGCGCGGGATGCGGACGAGAGAGCGCGGGAGAGCAGCGACGGAAATCGGCAACAGCGCACGAGTCGTGGCGAGGTAGGCGCGGTAGTGGGAGTGATCGAGAGAGTCGACGCGAGGCATGAGATCGACGCGGAGGTGTCCGCCAAAGCTGTGACGACGCGAGTTTTCATGCGATCAAAATAGATACGTTCCACATCAATCTTGTGTCTCTGTTCACCTGTCCCATCCTACACTATTATACTATCACAAGTTTCAATTTCTATACCGACCTGTCAAACGTGAAGTGTACATGTACCTCACTTCTATTTCATCTCTTCTTCGCCTCTGATGTAACGATGGAAATTACAAAATATCATCATTTACACCCCACGAAGCACGATCTTGCAAGTAACTTTTGTGTAACATTCCTGCGGTATTTTACAATATTCGTGGACACTACCGCACATGTTAGAAATATATATTTCTCGATAAATTCACGAATGTTGCAAAACATCATAGAAACGTTTCGGAATAAGTACGTCGAAAGATCTCGATAAGGTACAGCTCGATAAGATTGTACTGGTCAGGGCTGAGTTATATGGGGTTTTTATAATTATTTTAGGAAGTCCCAGAAGAATACAGGTGCAGCATAATATCGATGATGTGCTTGTAAGAATAAGGAATAACTATGGCAACAGAGGTTAGAATCAGCAAATCCACGGTTAGGAGGATATGGAAGGATGAACATTTTCATTCATTTAAAGTGACGTACGTCTATGCACTCGAAGCAGCTGATCCAACCCGCCGAATGAACTAATGCAGGTTCTTGGAACAACAAGTGGACGATCCCTCGTTCGAAAGAAACCCCTTCGGGTTCGTATATGATTTAGAGCCCTTCTGGATGGAATTGAATAGCAGCATTTTTATTTCTGTAACAAATTATAAATAACAAAATTATATCCAGCATTTCACTATTTAAAATATAGTACGAAGGAAGAAATATTTCAATAGAGAAAAAATAATGATAAAGTAATTACTTGATTATTGTGTGATCCAATTCCATTGCATCTCCTATTCTTCTGCCACGGCTTTGACAGAGAAGAAACATGATGCTGAAAACAAAAAATAGAATTACTACAAAGATATATCTTGGGGCAAATTTCTGAAGTGTACCCACCTCGAAAATGAAAGTTGTCCGATCGGGCTAAAAATTGGCCCAATTGTAGTCCTATTAGATAGTACTTCTCACACCAAAAATTAATTCATGTTGATAATTATTTACAAAAGTGGAGGGGGTACAATTTTTGAGTGCATGAAGTTTCACTTCTGTTGCGTGTACCCTGTACACGTTTTTGTTTTTTTTGAGGTTACCAACGAAGTTTTATATATTTGTTGTGTGTACTCTTTACACAATGTGATTTCATACGGTAATCCTCCAGAATCAATTAGCGACATCTTATGTAGTTTTTGATGTACAAACGCCTCGCGGTAGTTGATAAACCATTGTGTCCACAGATACTGGTACGTTAATGACCTGTCCGTAAATTCCATATTGATTATGTTACATGTCTCAATCGACGAATCTGCATAAAGGGGATTCGTGGAAATATAAGTCGCTCTGATACCATATCTAGTGGAGGTAAATGGTCGGGTATCGGTGGATATTTGAAACCGTTGTAAGTGGCCGTTGTGCAGGGATAGTATTCTTTTTGAGTGTTTGACGACAGGTGTAGCAGATTTGAATGATTTCCCCATCAATCCGAGGGAGAATTACGTTCAAAATATCCTCTTGTTCACGAACGGAAATTTTTAAATCGTCTTGAAACCATAACCCATCACAAATAGAGCACGTATGACCGAAACAATTATTTATAAACTTTCTATTGAATTCCTTATGAGCGATTTTATTTCGGTTATAATGACTGTATGGCAAGTTCTGACATAAATTATGTTCACGTGGTCCTGGTTCATTGCGTCGTAAATTGGATGGTCCTGGCTCGTCGTGGATATCATTGTCAACAAAAGCGGGTTGAACCTAAGATGAATAGTTAGGAGCTAAAATGTCATTTTCATTTTGCACATTTTGATTTTCAGGTTCACTAGTTAATAACTGATCATCGGAAATTTGAGATTCACTGTAGTTCTCAGTTGTTTTCGTAACCTACTCTCCTTCATGCGTTGGGCCCCAGACTTTTTCACTTTTTTTACACTACTTGCATCCTTTTTACTTTGTCTCTCACGATATTCCTTACATTTCTGCGCATT
The DNA here is from genome assembly GCA_963678675.1 of Xiphydria camelus. Lineage (NCBI taxonomy): Eukaryota > Metazoa > Arthropoda > Insecta > Hymenoptera > Xiphydriidae > Xiphydria > Xiphydria camelus. Next base: position 24,368,949 of record OY783193.1, on the reverse strand, counting down.
TGATTTCGTCATTATAAATTAATTCAATTAAATGTCACTCAAAAATAGCACAAAACACAAAACAAATGAATATCACTTACAGCACGCACACGAATGAAGACGCCGTACTGGTCCCCAGTCAGCTGTATACGCAAGCGCCAAATTTATTCGGGGGGCCAGTGAGGTCACCTAACTTACTAGGCTAACGTCCGCCGGTAATGGTAATCGCGATGTTACCGATCCTACATTCCTCCCTTCCCTCTCCAAACGCTCGACCCATGAGGCACAGTGATGACTCATGGTGTCGGATTTTTGTCACATACCTGACTCCGGCAAAACCGATTCACGCCCAAGGCGTCTATAGAAGTTTCACTTCAAAAAGTACTTTTTTTACGATGTCCTCTAAAAATATGAATAAAATTTGGAAGGGGGGGATAGATGTATTAATCCTTTTCAAAAGGCAAGACATAAAACAACTAATCTTACACTCCGTCGTGTTTCCCACGACTTGCGTTTGAAATTCCCTACACTACCAGCAAGAGCAAAAATTTACAGTTCATGTAGACAATAACTCAACACCTCAGCAAAAATACCATCCTTGAACTGTGCTGATATTGCTGGGCCCTCTGGTAGAGATAACGTAGATACTGAAGATCATGAATTGATTTCTGACGATGATGAGGATCAGCTATATGACAGCGAAAAATATTTAGATGTCTTAGAGACCAAGCAGGTTCAATGTGATAACGAATATCATAAAGCTGGTGTTGAAGTACTTGATCAAATCATCGAAAATTTCAATGCATCTAAAGATCTTCAAGAACAATTTCAACTTCTCTCGCTTGCGCCAAAATCTTGGGGACGAAAAAAACTGTGATGAAGCTGTTCAACATATCAGAACGAAAAGCAAGAAATGTGAAAACATCAGTTTCAGAGCATGGAATTTTAACGCTTCCGAATCCAAAAAGAGGAAGAGCATTGACTCCTGAAACTGAAACTCTAGTGAAAAACTTTTATGAACGCGATGACATAAGTCGAATGATGCCAGGAATGAAAGACTTTGTGTCGATCAAGAATGAGGATGGAACTCGTTCACATGTTCAGAAAAGGTTACTACTGTGTAATCTCAACGAGTTATATGCTGAATTTACATCAAAACATGTAGGCCTGAAGATCAGTATTTCGAAATTCACAAAACTTAGACCTCGTCATTGTGTTCTAGCAGGAAGCAATGGCACCTATAATGTATGCGTTTGCGTGCATCATGAAAATGTCAAGTTAATGTTGAATGAAATAAATATTCAACATTTAACAGAGAATAGTCACATGGTGCTCACAAATTATGACGACTGTCTGGATGCTATTGTATGTCCTAACTCTGCAAGTTCCTGTCATTTAGGAGAGTGTGAAAACTGTCCAGGTACTAAAAACTTGAAAGATAGCATCACAAAAGCTTTTGATGAATATTGTGTTAATGAAGTGAGATTTGAAATTTGGTTACAGACCGACAGATGTACTCTAAAGACTCTGGTAATGGATACTGATGAATTCCTAGATGACTTCTGTGAAAGGTTGTTGAAATTAAAAACTCATCACTTTATTTCAAAGGAGCAATCATCTTTTTTCAAGAACCTGAAGGAAAATGTATTGTCTGGGGAGTTTTTGATTTGCTTCGATTTCGCTGAAAATTACGCCTTCATAGTTCAGAATGCAGCGCAGTCATTCCATTGGAATAACGATCAAGCTACAATATTCACTGTGGTGATTTATTATAAAAAAGATGGAGAGCTCAAACATGTCAGTATCGCAATCATATCTGATAACTTAGCTCATGGCACGGTGGCTGTTCACGAGTATCAGAAGATAATAGTAGATTACTTGAAAACTCATTTTACACCAAATAAAATCTACTATTTCACTGGCGGTGCAGGGCAACATTTAAAAAATAAGAGTAGCTTTGCTAACCTCCAAGCTCATGCAGAAGATTTTGGTATCCAAGCGGAATGGCACTTCCATGGTACATCTCATGGTAAGGGTGCATGTGACGGTATAGGAGCGAATATAAAGAGACAAGCAGCACGTTCAAGCTTACAGAGTTCTCCGGAACATCACATACTCACTCCCTATGCTTTGTTTCAGTGGGCAAAGTGTAACTGTAAGGAAACCGAAATATTTTTCAGCAGCAAAGAAACTCATGCCTTAGCCACCGAGTTTCTGAAAGCCAGATTTAAAAAAGCTGTTACGATATCAGGTACATTACAGTACCACGCTTTCATTCCCACTCAAGATGGAAAACTTCAACTCAAGAAGTTTTCGTCCTCTGAGAAATATGACATTTTCTCAAATGGTAAAAAACAGAAACCGCAAAAGAGGCCTGCAATGAAAGCCACTGTTCAAACTATCGCAAAAAAATCGAGCAGAAAGGCACATAATGTATAATAATACTTAACTTACATCAAGAGACACGGCAGTGTCTCGCGGCATGTTCATTCAAGTAGTTCGTCAGAACGACGCCGACAGCGCTGTCGCCGCGGGTACCCGTGTATCTTTACAGGAGAAATGTCTGCCCTCTTCACCCCTCAATTTTTACATCGAATTTTTACAATAAATATATGGTTATAACCAAAACTATGCTTAGTTACACCACATAAATCGACTATTCTCTATTGATAGAGACCAGAATAAATGAGGGGGTCAGTGGAAAAGTGGTACAAGTCACAATTTGGATTATTTGGGTTAACTGCAAAAATGCATAGTTAAAGTAAATATATGTTTCGAAAAAAATGGTATAAGTATATAATGGTATGGTTGCCACTTATACTTTTTTTTTTTAAACAGATATTTATTTTAACTATGGAATTTTTCAGTTAACTGAAATAATCAAAATTGTAACTTGTACCACTTTTCCACTGACCCCCTCAAATGTTATAAATTACATATTAACAGAGATTCGCCCTTAGCAACGCGAAGCCACGCCCCTCGCGCTTAAAAGTCGAAAATCCGATTTCTCGGACAATATATATATGTCAAAATCTCACACAATTTCCGCCTATCTTCGGCGATAGTCGGCCATGATCGGAAATGTGTACACAGATGCGGCCCCACGTATACGCCATCAAATGTATGTGAGAGTGTGTGAGAGAATATATTCATTGAATGTTTAGTCATGGTTTTCAAAGTTAATCAATAAAATATTTCCATTCGCGAAACGATTTCCCTCGCGTTTATTTCGATCCTCGGACGCGCTTGTTAATAAAAAGTAAAAATTCAGTGTATTCGGAGTTATGAATCTCAATAGTGGTGAATGTGACAGACGCTCCGTATAGTTTAAGAATCCTTTGTATTTGTTTTCGAATAATTGAGATAAGTGAACGGATGCAGTGCTATGTTTCTCTGGTTGCCTGTGCATAAAGAGCAGGAAAGGAGACGGCAGTATCTCAGAAGAATTGCCATCAGATAAGTTTAATTGCCATCTGACAGCTTTAACCTCACTTTCGATGGAAGGACAAATATATTTGCCCATGGGGCATAATTTCTGAAGTGTACCCACCTCGAAAATGAAAGTTGTCCGATCGGGCTAAAAATTAGCCCAATTGTAGTCCTATTAGATAATACTTCTCACCCCAAAAATTATTTCATTTTGATAATTATTTATCAAAGTGGAGGGGGTACAATTTTTGGGTTATTTAAGCAAAGCCTTACATTTAAACATCTGTAACTTTTTTCCTATTGCCTTAAACAAAATTTGACTAGAAATGTTTTTCACAGATTTTTGCACAAACTTTCTGGTGGCCATAACAATTTTTTTAAAAATTAAAAATTTGACCCTTATTTTTGAAAATCAAAAATAAATTTGATTTTTTTTAAATTTGGATAATCTTTTTTTTTAAATAATTTTAAAAGAAAGTTGAGATTTTTTCCTATAAGCCCAAAGTTTCTGAGTGGCAAATTAATTTGTCTTTGAGTAATAGAATCATATCACAGAAAAAACCGAGTGTTATATTCACCCGGAATTTGGTGTTATATTTACCTGTAACAAAAACGGCACTATGCATGTTATTTCAACACAGACACGCCGAGGATCTTTGCGCAACGTTTTAGTTTCATTTTTTTATTAAATTTTTTCAAATAAAAAATTTTTTTAAATGTTTTAAATTTTTAAGTTTTTTTTTTAATGGTTTAAGTTCAGTAATATTATATCTGTAAAAAAGGCGGCATGTTCATTCAGTGCCAACAAAAATTGATACGTAAAATACTCTCCAAAAAAGATTTGAAATCAATTAAGATCGCCATGTTCAAGATTTATGTATAAAAAGTAAAAGGCATCATTTGAAAGGAAAATTATTGTAAATCAAGTTACTAAAAAATTCGACTAAAAAATGTATAAAAAAATTTTAATAAAAAAGAACTTGCCGCGTTTAAGTTTTTATATTTTGTCCACTATACCGAATAATTGGCAGTGCTTGGACGGTGCTAGAGTGATTCATAAATTGCACTGCCGAAGTCAAATTCAGAGAAATTCAGAAGGCCCCCTGAGGGATTCAGGTTGCCTGATCGGTTTCCCGCGCGACATTCGGTATACTGGTGGTATCATATAAGAGTGTATGAATTTATTTAAAATCATAAGTGCATAACATCGAGTCTGTTCAAATGTACAATGTTCAATTCTGTCAAATGCCTGTCAATGATCTGAAACAAAATTCTGTCTGAATTTTTTATTTTGAAGGAAAAAAACGCGGCAAGTTCTTTTTTATTAAAATTTTTTAATAAATTTTTTAGTCGAATTTTTTAGTAACTTGATGTACAATAATTTTCCTTTCAAATGATGCCTTTTACTTTTTATATATAAATCTTGAACATGGCGATCTTAATTGATTTCAAATCTCTTTTGGAGAGTATTTTACGTATCAATTTTTGTTGGCACTGAATGAACATGCCGCCTTTTTTTTACAGAGAATCTGTTTTTGTGGGGGGATTTCACTACTTTTTGGAATTTATTCATGAGGAGAATACGTACATGTAGAAGAACAGCTTTTTATTACCACAAAATTAAAGTCTCACATTTTATACCGATACGAGCCAATTAATTATAACCACGTTACTTTTGATTTATACTCGTGATATTTTGAAAGGGATTTATAGACTAGAGAGCCCTTATATTTTTCACTTTGCCTTAGTATTTTGGAGAAATAAAACATATACCGCTATCGAATTTACAGGCCATCGGATTTTTCTTATATTTTGATCATCTACAGAAATCCATGAAGACGTTTTAGCTTCAACTCTAAGTATACTCATCCAATGACCATGACGAATTGTTTCATCAAATGTAAAGATACCACTTATGACAGTATACCTATATGTTGTTACATATATTAACTCGAGACGTTGGAATAGTTTTAAGAAATCCTTTTGCATGCACCGCTGAAATTTCGCCCTTACTCGAAAATAAATTTAATTTAATTATTTACACATCATTTACAGCTTCGATGCTGACCTTAGGACTTATTTCAGTCCGAGTAGAACATTCATTGCAAATATCATCATAAACATGCCAATGGGAATAAAAATCATCTATTAACTGTTGCAGATTAAGTATTCCGTTGTGGTGGGGGTCCTTATTGGTCTACTCGCTAAGATGCGTATACGTTTCTTATCGAGTAGACCAATCAGGACCCCCACCGCAACGGAATACTTGATCCTGATTGGTCTCTTCGCTGAGTTGCGTGCACGCAAAGATACGAGTGACTCGAGAAAGGCCCCCCTGATCTCCCGGTAACTGTCAATTCGGGAGATCGAAGCATCTAACCACGAAATCAAGTGTACAAGTGATAAGGAATAATTATTCGGGTTTCTTCGGTGAGTTTCCCCAAGTGTTTAAAGTAGTTACTCCATTATTATAATCCAATTCGATTGTATCCCTTATTTTTCTGCCACGACTTTGATTGTTGATAGTGGATGGATCAGCTAATAAATTTGATTTTTATTCACTATCAACTATCGAAGTCGTGGCAGAAAAATAAGGGATACAATGGAATTGGATTACAGTATTGTAGTAACTACTTTATTATTATTCTTTCTTTATCGATATATTTCCTCTTTCGTATTATACTATCCCACACAAGTTTGAATTTATATACCGACCTGTCAAACGTAAAGTGTACATGTACCTCACTTTTATTTCATTAAGTATTACTGCAGAACGAGTAGGCTAGAAGATTTTCATGAAGACTCACGATTTTCTGACATGTCATCTCGTACAGGTGCAACCGAAGAGGACCTAGCTCGTGTCCTGTCCGTAAAAAGATGACTCGATGGACATCGGAGAATGTCATGCTTGTCACCGAGCGCCTATTACCCATGGTACATTAATTGCAATATGCGCTTTTCGTTTCAATTATTCCTGCCTTAAATAACTTTCACTTCTTTCAAAGTATTTACCTTGTACAAACTGTTCATCGTAGGGACAGCGATCAATGATTGTGACTAATCGTATACAAATTATTCCTGCGATGATATTCCAGTTGCAAAGCATACACTAGCAAGTCAGCTTACAGCATCCGATGTTTAGTATCAACTTTACCTCTTTTGGAACACCCATCACCCGAGCATAATCACGATTACGTTAACGTTAATTGCAGAATAGACCGTGAGCTCGGGCACATTATCGCAGTAGTAGTTCGGTACACCGAATTGCCTTTTAGTTTTAATAGACGAACTTGTATACGACGAGTCGCTATTATCGATCGCTGCCTCCTACCACGAACAGTTCATAAAATGTTATTAGATTGAAAGAAGTAAACGTTATTTAACGCTGGAATAGTTGAAACGAGAAGCGCGTATTGCAATTAATGTACCGTGGGTAATAGGCGCTCGGTGACAAGTCTGACATTCTCCAATGTCCATCGAGTCATCTTTTTACGGACAGGACACGTGCTAGATCCTCTTCTGTTGCACCTGTACGAGATGACATGTCAGAAAATCATGAGTCTTCATGAAAATCTTCTAACATACTCGTTCTGCAGCAATACTTAATGAAATAAAAGTGAGGTACATGTACACTTCACGTTTGACAGGTCGGTATATAAATTCGAACTTGGGATAGTATAATACGAAAGAGGAAATATATCGATAAAGAAAAAATAATAATAAAGTAGTTACTACATTACTGTAATCCAATTCCATTGTATCCCTTATTTTTCTGCTACGACTTTGATTGTTGATAGTGGATCGGTCAGCTAATAAATTTGATTTTTATTCACTATCAACAATCAAAGTCGTGGCAGAAAAATAAGGGATACAATGGAATTGGATTACAGTAATGTAGTAACTACTTTATTATTATTTTTTCTTTATCGATATATTTCCTCTTTCGTATTATACTATCCCAAGTTCGAATTTATATACCGACCTGTCAAACGTGAAGTGTACATGTACCTCACTTTTATTTCATTAAGTATTGCTGCAGAACGAGTATGTTAGAAGATTTTCATGAAGACTCATGATTTTCTGACATGTCATCTCGTACAGGTGCAACAGAAGAGGATCTAGCACGTGTCCTGTCCGTAAAAAGATGACTCGATGGACATTGGAGAATGTCAGACTTGTCACCGAGCGCCTATTACCCACGGTACATTAATTGCAATACGCGCTTCTCGTTTCAACTATTCCAGCGTTAAATAACGTTTACTTCTTTCAATCTAATAACATTTTATGAACTGTTCGTGGTAGGAGGCAGCGATCGATAATAGCGACTCGTCGTATACAAGTTCGTCTATTAAAACTAAAAGGCAATTCGGTGTACCGAACTACTACTGCGATAATGTGCCCGAGCTCACGGTCTATTCTGCAATTAACGTTAACGTAATCGTGATTATGCTCGGGTGATGGGTGTTCCAAAAGAGGTAAAGTTGATACTAAACATCGGATGCTGTAAGCTGACTTGCTAGTGTATGCTTTGCAACTGGAATATCATCGCAGGAATAATTTGTATACGATTAGTCACAATCATTGATCGCTGTCCCTACGATGAACAGTTTGTACAAGGTAAATACTTTGAAAGAAGTGAAAGTTATTTAAGGCAGGAATAATTGAAACGAAAAGCGCATATTGCAATTAATGTACCATGGGTAATAGGCGCTCGGTGACAAGCATGACATTCTCCGATGTCCATCGAGTCATCTTTTTACGGACAGGACACGAGCTAGGTCCTCTTCGGTTGCACCTGTACGAGATGACATGTCAGAAAATCGTGAGTCTTCATGAAAATCTTCTAGCCTACTCGTTCTGCAGTAATACTTAATGAAATAAAAGTGAGGTACATGTACACTTTACGTTTGACAGGTCGGTATATAAATTCAAACTTGTGTGGGATAGTATAATACGAAAGAGGAAATATATCGATAAAGAAAGAATAATAATAAAGTAGTTACTACAATACTGTAATCCAATTCCATTGTATCCCTTATTTTTCTGCCACGACTTCGATAGTTGATAGTGAATAAAAATCAAATTTATTAGCTGATCCATCCACTATCAACAATCAAAGTCGTGGCAGAAAAATAAGGGATACAATCGAATTGGATTATAATAATGGAGTAACTACTTTAAACACTTGGGGAAACTCACCGAAGAAACCCGAATAATTATTCCTTATCACTTGTACACTTGATTTCGTGGTTAGATGCTTCGATCTCCCGAATTGACAGTTACCGGGAGATCAGGGGGGCCTTTCTCGAGTCACTCGTATCTTTGCGTGCACGCAACTCAGCGAAGAGACCAATCAGGATCAAGTATTCCGTTGCGGTGGGGGTCCTGATTGGTCTACTCGATAAGAAACGTATACGCATCTTAGCGAGTAGACCAATAAGGACCCCCACCACAACGGAATACTTAATCTGCAACAGTTAATAGATGATTTTTATTCCCATTGGCATGTTTATGATGATATTTGCAATGAATGTTCTACTCGGACTGAAATAAGTCCTAAGGTCAGCATCGAAGCTGTAAATGATGTGTAAATAATTAAATTAAATTTATTTACGAGTAAGGGCCAAATTTCAGCGGTGCATGCAAAAGGATTTCTTAAAACTATTCCAACGTCTCGAGTTAATATATGTAACAACATATAGGTATACTGTCATAAGTGGTATCTTTACATTTGATGAAACAATTCGTCATGGTCATTGGATGAGTATACTTAGAGTTGAAGCTAAAACGTCTTCATGGATTTCTGTAGATGATCAAAATATAAGAAAAATCCGATGGCCTGTAAATTCGATAGCGGTATATGTTTTATTTCTCCAAAATACGAAGGCAAAGTGAAAAATATAAGGGCTCTCTAGTCTATAAATCCCTTTCAAAATATCACGAGTATAAATCAAAAGTAACGTGGTTATAATTAATTGGCTCGTATCGGTATAAAATGTGAGACTTTAATTTTGTGGTAATAAAAAGCTGTTCTTCTACATGTACGTATTCTCCTCATGAATAAATTCCAAAAAGTAGTGAAATCCCCCCACAAAAACAGATTCTCTGTAAAAAAAAGGCGGCATGTTCATTCAGTGCCAACAAAAATTGATACGTAAAATACTCTCCAAAAGAGATTTGAAATCAATTAAGATCGCCATGTTCAAGATTTATATATAAAAAGTAAAAGGCATCATTTGAAAGGAAAATTATTGTAAATCAAGTTACTAAAAAATTCGACTAAAAAATTTATTAAAAAATTTTAATAAAAAAGAACTTGCCGCGTTTTTTTCCTTCAAAATAAAAAATTCAGACAGAATTTTGTTTCAGAACATTAACAGGCATTTGACAGAATTGAACATTGAACATTTGAACAGACTCGATGTTATGCACTTATGATTTTAAATAAATTCATACACTCTTATATGATACCACCAGTATACCGAATGTCGCGCGGGAAACCGATCAGGCAACCTGAATCCCTCAGGGGGCCTTCTGAATTTCTCTGAATTTGACTTCGGCAGTGCAATTTATGAATCACTCTAGCACCGTCCAAGCACTGCCAATTATTCGGTATAGTGGACAAAATATAAAAACTTAAACGCGGCAAGTTCTTTTTTATTAAAATTTTTTTATACATTTTTTAGTCGAATTTTTTAGTAACTTGATTTACAATAATTTTCCTTTCAAATGATGCCTTTTACTTTTTATACATAAATCTTGAACATGGCGATCTTAATTGATTTCAAATCTTTTTTGGAGAGTATTTTACGTATCAATTTTTGTTGGCACTGAATGAACATGCCGCCTTTTTTACAGATATAATATTACTGAACTTAAACCATTAAAAAAAAAACTTAAAAATTTAAAACATTTAAAAAAATTTTTTATTTGAAAAAATTTAATAAAAAAATGAAACTAAAACGTTGCGCAAAGATCCTCGGCGTGTCTGTGTTGAAATAACATGCATAGTGCCGTTTTTGTTACAGGTAAATATAACACCAAATTCCGGGTGAATATAACACTCGGTTTTTTCTGTGATATGATTCTATTACTCAAAGACAAATTAATTTGCCACTCAGAAACTTTGGGCTTATAGGAAAAAATCTCAACTTTCTTTTAAAATTATTTAAAAAAAAAGATTATCCAAATTTAAAAAAAATCAAATTTATTTTTGATTTTCAAAAATTAGGGTCAAATTTTTAATTTTTAAAAAAATTGTTATGGCCACCAGAAAGTTTGTGCAAAAATCTGTGAAAAACATTTCTAGTCAAATTTTGTTTAAGGCAATAGGAAAAAAGTTACAGATGTTTAAATGTAAGGCTTTGCTTAAATAACCCAAAAATTGTACCCCCTCCACTTTGATAAATAATTATCAAAATGAAATAATTTTTGGGGTGAGAAGTATTATCTAATAGGACTACAATTGGGCTAATTTTTAGCCCAATCGGACAACTTTCATTTTCGAGGTGGGTACACTTCAGAAATTATGCCCCATGGGCAAATATATTTGTCCTTCCATCGAAAGTGAGGTTAAAGCTGTCAGATGGCAATTAAACTTATCTGATGGCAATTCTTCTGAGATACTGCCGTCTCCTTTCCTGCTCTTTATGCACAGGCAACCAGAGAAACATAGCACTGCATCCGTTCACTTATCTCAATTATTCGAAAACAAATACAAAGGATTCTTAAACTATACGGAGCGTCTGTCACATTCACCACTATTGAGATTCATAACTCCGATTCCACTGAATTTTTACTTTTTATTAACAAGCGCGTCCGAGGATCGAAATAAACGCGAGGGAAATCGTTTCGCGAATGGAAATATTTTATTAACTTTGAAAACCATGACCAACGCGTTCAAGGAATATATTCTCTCACACAATCTCACATACATTTGATGGCGTATGCGTGTGGCCGCATCTGTGTAGACATTTCCGATCATGGCCGACTATCGCCGAAGATATTCTTTTTTAGCATTTAATCTTTGTTAATATGTAACTTATAGCATTTATTCTGGTCTTTATCAATAGAGAATAGTCAATTTATATGGCGTAACTAAGGGCCGGTTTATACCTGTTGGTAAAACCGGCCCTAAGCATAGTTTTGGTTATAACCGTATATTTGTTGAGAAAATTCGATGTAAAAATTGAGGGGTGCAGTGGGCAGACATTTGTGGTGTAAAGAGATACGTGTGCCCGCGGCATCAGCGCTATCGTGTCTGATCGCGAAACTACTTGAACGAACATGCCGCGAGACACTACCGTGTCTCCTGATTATATAGGGGATTTTTTGGGTCGTCGATCACGAATCTGAAGTCGGATTTAAAAAATTCAGATGGCGGATCCAATATGGCGGACGAGATTTTCGAAAATAGACGGATTCATGCCAAATTTGGTGCAGCGGTGTTTTTTGGGTCGCTGATCACGAATCTGAAATCGGAGTTCAAAAATTCAAGATGGCGGATCAAATATGGCGGACGAGATTTTCGAAAATTGACGGATTCATGCCAAGTTTGTTATAGGGAGGTTTTTTGGGTTGCTGATTACGAATCTGTTGTCGGATTTCAAAAATTCAAGTTGGTGGATCCAATATGACGGATGAGATCTTCGAAAATTTTGAATTTTTCCAAATATAACCATATTCGTAATCAGCGACCGAAGAAAACCCCTATACCAAATTTGGCATGAATCCGTCGATTTTCGAAAATCTTGTCCGCCATATTGGATCCGCCATCTTGAATTTTTGAAATCCGACTTCAGATTCGTGATCAGCGACCCAAAAAACACCCGAGTCGAAATTTTGCCCCTATTTTGATGGCCAGAGCCTCTCCATTGTGTAAAAGCTAAGGCATTCAAAGTAGGTTCTCGCTCTGTCATTTTGCTTCTACTTTGAAGCTTAAAATCGGACAAATTTCCACTTTTTCCACTTTTAGCTTCAAAATAGAAGCAAAATAACATAGAGCGAGAACCTACTTTGCATGTTTTAGCTTCTACTCAATGGAAAGGCTCTGGCCATCAAAATAGGGGCAAAATCTCAGACTCGGGCGGTCACCCATCCAACTACTGTTCGCAATTTTCGCTGCTTAACTTCGTTGATCGGTCGGTGTCCTCAAGTCCTCATCTGCTGCACGCTCCTGTGATATTAAATATTAATATTGGTGTTCATATGAAGTTTGATGTACAAATGTATGTTGGTTTTCCAGTCAATAAGAAAGAGCTCGAATAAATAAGATTTTATAATAATTGTATTATTCTTTTCTCAACATTTTTCTAAATTTATGATTATATCTTTTGATAAATATTCTTCCATAAACGCAAATTGATATTAATAAATAAATAATTATATGAATGTTTATTCATCCTATATTAATTAATTGTCTTTGATTTACTATAATAATCTGTGATTTTTAATAAACAATATAAATAGACAGTAAATAATATAATTTATAACTTGCTCTACATACTCTGGAGACCCGAAGTCAAATAATTTATTGATTTAATAATTGAACAAATTACAATTTTTGTCCATTTATTCTCAAATAAATTTTCAATCCCCTATATGCAGGAGACCGAAATTATTCTAAGTTCCGTTCATGTTGAAAATATTCTAAGTCCGAAAATCTGACACAGTTAAGGGGCTTTGGCCATCAAAATAGAAGCAAAATTTTTATTCCCAACGAGGCCCTATTTTGAATGCCATAGCTTCTACCCACTAGAGGTGCTGTGCCCATCAAAGTAGTAGTAGTAGGGGCAAAATGTCGACTCGCGAGGAGACCCTATTTTCAATGCCACAGCTTCTACCCAGTTGAGGTGCTGTGGCCATCAAAGCAGAAGCATATTTTACAGATAGGTTCAAAAAGCATCAAAATAGGAGCTCGACGATCATATAGCATCAAAATAGGTTTGAAAAGTCGCTTTGGCCATCAAAATAGGGGCAAAATTTCGACTCGGGTTCACCCTATAACCTCTTGTTTACGAACGGAAATTTTTTAATTGTCTTGAAACCATAACCTATCACAAATAGAGCACGTATGGTCGAAAGAATTATTTATAAACTTTTTATTGAATTCCCTATGAGCGATTTGATTTCGGTTATAATGACTATATGGCAAGTCCTAACGTAAATTATGTTCACGTGGTCCTGGTTCATTGCGTCGTAAATTGGATGGTCCTGGCTCGCCGCGGATATCATTGTCAACAAAAGCGGGTTGAACCGAAGATGAATAGTTAGGAGCTAAAATGTCATTAATTTTTTCACATTATAATTTTCAGGTTCACTGGTTAATAACTGATCGTCGGAAATTTGATTCACTGTATTTCTCAGTTGTTTTCGTAACCTACTCTCCCTCATGCGTTGGGCCCGACTTTTTCACTTTTTTTTACACTACTTGCATCCTTTTTACGTTGTCTCTCACGATATTCCTTACATTTCTGCGCATTTGATTTCACCATTATAAATTAATTCAATTAAATGTCACTCAAAAATAGCACAAAACAAAACAAATGAATATCACTTACAGCACGCACACGAAGACGCCATACTGGTCCCCAGTCAGCTGTATACGCAAGCGCCAAATTTATTCGGGGGGCCAGTGAGGTCACCTAACTTATTAGACTAACGTCCGCCGGTAATGGTAACCGCGATGTTACCGATCCTACATTCCTCCCTTCCCTCTCCAAACGCTCGACCCATGAGGCACAGTGATGACTCATGGTATCGGATTTTTGTCACATACCTGACTCCGGCAAAACCGATTCACGCCCAAGGCGCCTATAGAAGTTTCACTTCAAAAATAAATAACGTGCATATTAACATAACCTTCGGATTTATCTTGATTGGGTGTCAATAACCGGGAATATTTTGCAACTGGGCCAACTGAAGCGGGACTGGGCTCGTACTGACTATCGTTTGTCGGAACACTGCATATCTGAAACCATAAAAAAAAGGTTCCGCAACTTAACGCAAAAACCGTTTATGCAGGTTTAAAGTTAACATTTTGAAGTACCTATTCACACAAGATCTCCGATACATATTGATACATTTTTTGTAATGTCTATGCAAAGGTCAAAAACACAATTTTCCTCATAATTTGTTGATATTTTTGCTTAAGGTATTGAAATTCAAAAATTATGATTATTAATATCGAACTAGTAATACTACTATAAATTATTTATCTTTTTACTGGGAATCATACACTGAACTTATTCGCATAACAAATACATTACGACTGAGGTTGTACGGAGTGAAATCATCTATTTGTTTCACTTTACGCGACCGATATATGTAAATATTCTGGCACATGTGGAGACTTGATTGCGTGCTATTTGAAGTCCTTGGTTATGCTATACTCACGTAAAAACAAATTCACAAACAAGAACTTGAGTTTTTTTATTTTTGTCTACGAGAGGGCACGCTGTGCGCCGGCGCCGAATTGAGTCGGACAGTAAATAGTTATTTTCGTTATTAGGGCGTGAAGCGCTGTTTCTAATGTGAGTGTGAAGTTTGCCGCACGAGCGAAGCGAGTACGGCAATCACACTCGTTAGAACGGCGCGAAACAACCGAATAACGAATTCTATTTTTTGTCACTAACAAGGAGAGTATTCGAGGTGTACCTCACCGATTTTCTTCATTCTGCGATATGTTGTAGTATATCAAAAAACATTAGACACGTATTTTTTTGTACGTGCTAATTCGGTCATTTAAGGGGTGATTTTCACCCCTAAACTTGATCCCCAAAAACCAATTTTCTACGATTTCTCAAAAACTACGTTGCATTTCTTAATGAAACAAATTGAATATTCGATAAGGAATAATATTCAATTTGTTTCATTAAGAAATTAAACGTAGTTTTTGAGAAATCGTAGAAAATTGGTTTTAGGGGGTTAAGTTTAGGGGTGATTTTCACCCCTTAAATGACCAAATTAGCACGTACAAAAAAATACGTGTCTAATGTTTTTTGATATATTACAACATATCGCAGAATGAAGAAAATCGGAGAGGTACACCTCGAATACTCTCCTTGTAAGTGTCAAATACGAGGTTGACGATTTCACGCACTGCGCAGGTTATTTTACGCACTGCGCAACTTTTCACGAGTTGGTGTGTGAAAGATGATTTCACATGCGTCGAGGACGCCCATGAAACCGAGTATTTAACACTGAGTGACAAAAATTTAATTGAAGTTGAAGATGACGATAACAATGAAGATGACATACAAGAGGAGTTTGATGTGATTGGCGTATTCGTTTGGGTAATGAAACCAAAATCATATTTTCGAATTCGACCGGAATTAATACGTGCCATTCGGAGATTTTTGCTTGTACAAAACCGCATAGTTTTTATTTTTTTCTTGTCACGGATGAAATGTTCCAAATGATCGCAAATCAAGCGAACATCTATGCTTTGCAAAGAAAGTCAGAACAGCGATCGTATTGTCTAGATCAATGGCATGAAACAAATTCTAACGAAATATAACGTTTCTTTGGTCTCATTATATGGATGGGATTATTGCGATTACTAAAAATTGAGCTATATTGGAGTTACGACACAAAGGATATAATCTGTCATTTCCACGTAGAGTCATGCCAAGAAATTCGAATTACTTTTGCGGTTTGTTCATTTTAATAATAATGAAGAAAATTATTCTAATAATAGATTATCTAAAATTATTCATATTATCAATCATCTAAACAGTAATTTAAAGAAATATTATAATCCAGATGAAATATTGTGCGTGGATGAGTCATTAATGCCATTTCGAGGCCGCATAGTATTTCGTCAATAGGTATATGAAACAAAAACGTCATAGATATTTTACAAATATTTTTAAATTATGTAGTAGGCCAAGGTACACTCATTCATTTTAAGTCTACACTGGCAAAGATAAAACTGTAAATCGAATATCTGGAAACAAATTGTCTGAGATTTTAATGTCTCTTTGTAAAGATATTTTAGGCAAAGGCCATACTATCTGAACAGATAATTATTACACAAGTGTAGACCTGGCGGAAAAATTAATTTCAATGTATACACATTTGGTGAGTACGCTACGAAAAAATTGGCGACGCAATCCAAAAGAAGTAGTGTCCCAAAAATTAAAACGTGGAGGAGTTATCGCGCGAGAAAATGAATATGGTGTAACAGTCTTAAAATGGAAAGATAAAAGAGATGCGTTGATGCTATCTACAAAACATTCGGTAGAAAGGACAAGTGTACAGAAAAGGTCTTGTTCATATGAAAAGCCAAAAATGGTAGTAGATTATAATTTAGGGAAATCTTCAGTTGATTTGTCTGATCAAATGACTGGTTATAGTCCACCACTGCGAAAAACTATAAAGGAAATTGGCAATAGAGCTTTTATTGAATACTTGTGTTGTAAATTCAATGGTGTTATACAACAAGTGACTCGAAAAAATATTTCAATTCCCAATTTTAGGATGAAGTTAGCGATGTACATATTTAATGAAATGTGCTAATGATGAAGATTGCATTTCACTAAGCAATTACGTATAGAAAAAAAGTTGTCACTAATTTAAAAAGAACCGGGAAGTGTGCGAAATGTAAGGCGATTTGCAAAGTGTGGTACGAAAAAAATTCAAAACAGCTAGGGAGAATGAGAGCAAAGAATTGCACTAAAAAAGTGGCGACATATTGTGCCGACTGTGTTGGTTCACCTTTTCATTACCTACCGTGTTTCAATGTGACTCATCCAGTGTGCTCAAATAATATGTATATTTTCCTTGCTTTAATAAAATTATTTTTGCATGTTCTGTATGGTATTAATTTCTTCAAACCATTATATTAACAGTGGTATTATTTAAAAATCTATCAGTATCGTTATTTACTCTAATTATGTATTTTTACTATTGGTCCCGTCGCCGGTCACCGGTGGCCCCCACGGCACTGTGGCCAAGTCGAATGCCAGCCACCGGTGACCCCCACGGCAGTCAACGTCTTAAGATAAGTTAAATAATTAATCTGCTGACGAAAAGCTGCAAGAAAGATTCATTTTGGAGATAGAAAGAAGTTACGATGTATCGATATTTCAATATGTTACGTTATTTCAATGAGCCACAAAGTATGATATGCAAAGTCTAATATGAACCTCTAAATGTCTTACCAGATGTTATCAAAGATGTTCTGCTGCGATGTATTTAAAGGTGGATGTCAGCCTATGGTTCCAAGATTCCCGCAGAGGTTTTCCTACACAGTGGAATGTGACATTTAAGATACAGTGCCATTTACTGAAATCAAGAGACACAGCAGTGTCTCGCGCAGCCCCCTGCAACTCACACGTATTCCCATTAGATATCTGTGACCACGCTTTGTCGCCAGTCGTACTAATCCGCTACGTGGCGCCCTATCGCTGGCCCTGTGTTGGCTGCTGCTGGCTGCTGGCTGTTGGCTGCGCTGGCTCATATAAAATTCGTTCGAACATTTACTGGACTATTTCTATTACTTCATAAAATTCCTTATCCCTACATATTTATTACAAAATGGAATAATGCTTCATTGCACTCAAGCCCCTTCATTCACACCTCATTCGCCCACTTTCAGCCGGGCCTGCCGGACCAGCGACACTGCGCCACCACGCGGTTGGCGACAACGGTTTGGCCATGCGAAACGCAGAGTTGCAGGGGGCTGGTCTCGCGGCATGTTCGTTCAAGTAGTCCCGCGCTCAGACACGACAGCGCTGATGTCGCGAGCGCGCACCCGTGTCTCTTTACACCACAAATGTCTGCCCCCTGCACCCCTCAATTTTTACATCGAATTTTCTCAATAAATATACGGTTATAACCAAAACTATGCTTAGTTACGCCATATAAATCGACTATTCTCTATTGATAGAGACCAGAATAAATGTTATAAGTTACATATTAACAGAGATTTTTCCTTAGCAACGCGAAGCCACGCCCCTTGCGCCTGAAAGTCGAGAATCCGATTTCTCGGGCGATATACATCTAGACGTCCGCTTAAGGTGCGATGGAACATTGCTATTATAAAAATTGAGAAATGTACTTGTAATATTACATCAATGCATATGGGAATAACATTCAGCTACAACTAAAGAAGCAATGTGTAAACGCTGCATCCGAAGTATTCGTTCAGGATGCTCTCTCGACTTTTGCAAATAACTCCGAAACTTCCATGCATTTTAAGAACATTGAAGAAGTGTTTGCACTTATTTATATGCCGCAGATAAGAACCGAACTTCCGAGTCAATACTACTCGGCGTTTGTAGTCGGAGAGCCAGAGCCAAAAAAGGTCTCTGAATTTAATAAGCCCAGTTTTTTTATAGTTTATTACAGTGGTTGTGTAGACAAACATACTGCGGTCAGTCAAGCGAAAGCTGGGGCATATGTCTCAGGGACGCTATCAAAGTTGTCGTTCCTGCCGGGGTAATAATTTGAATTTAATAAGGTTGAAAAGCGGTATACAACTTGTATATTGCATATAAATAAAGGTTACGAAGTCAGTCAGCTGAATGTGGGGGCGGAGCTGGTCAGTCAGCAAAAAAAGAAATGTAATTTCGCGCGCGCTCGGCGTTGCAGGCGATTTCAAATCAGAGTATAGGAAAGAGCGCAGGTATACTCGTAGGGGTAAGAGACAATAGCTCGGGGTCTGTTCCGTCGCACCGAGCGTATACATAGGTCGTAAATATCACGGACAATTCGTTAACAGCCATCTCCCGCAGTACCCGCTTTGACCGGTACCGTCATAAAAGTGATCCGAGCCGACTAAAGGAGAGGAGTGTCCGATGCCGCCGATGAACAATTGGGGAATTTTAATACTTAGTTTTTCCATTTCGCCAGCGTCATCGACATCCTTCCCCTGGCCGATCAGGGTGCGTCGCGTCGCGTCACGTTAGCCCACGCTATCCCTTCCATTGGGCTACGATGCGAATATATAAATCGGGGCTAAAAGCGTGTCCTTCAATGTACTATCAACCATCAAGTGTCACTCAATTCGTGTTGTATTGAACAATGGTTAAACCGTAGTGAGTGACGCATGTGTTTCGTTTCAAAATGAACAAAATTTGTGTATTCTGCCTCAAGAAGTATCAGCTATTAATATCATTTACAGAGAAGACTTTAACAAATTGTAAAGCAATTTTACGAATTCGTGCAAAATATAATTTAACGTATGACAATATATCTTTGCCGTCGAATCCAGGACAAATTGAGTGCTACCATGTAGTTTGCTACAGAAAGTTACGGCTTTAAGTAAAAAGTATAGACAAGAGTTAAGGTAAGATACAATTCAATATAAACATTTTGTGCATGCTCAAAATAGTTTATTTCGTACTTATTATCGATATGACTTGAACACCTATTGAAGTAAGAAGTTGCGTTGTTGACGTTTAAGCGAAATCAACGAATTTGATGATTCGGAGGCAGAATTTGATAATGAATGAGTTATTAAAATATTATTTGTAATGTCTATTCTGTACATATATAATACATTTTCAATATTATTATATTATAATTAATTAATAGCCTATTGAATCTAGTTCGTTAAATAATAATTTATATATTCGTATCGTAGTACAATGGAGGGGATAGCGTGGGCTAACGTGACGCGACGCGCCCTGATGGGCCAGAGGAGGGATGTCGATGACGCTGGCGAAATGGAAAAACTAAGTATCAAAATTCCCCAATTGTTCATCGGCGGCATCGGACACTCCTCTCCTTTAGCCGGCTCAGATCACTTTTATGACGGTACCGGTCAAAGCGAGCACTGCGGGAGATGGCTGTTAACGAATTGTCCGTGATATTTACAACCTATGTGTACGCTCGGTGCGTCGGAACAGACCCCGAGCTATTGTCTCTTACCCCCCCTACGAGTATACTTGCGCTCTTTCCTATACTCTGATTTGAAATCGCCTGCAACGCCAAGCTCGCGAGAAATTTACATTTCTTTTTTTGCTGACTGACCAGCTCCGCCCCCACATTCAGCTGACTGACTTCGTAACCTTTATTTATATGCAATATACAAGTTGTATACCGATTTTCAACCTTATTAAATTCAAATTATTACCCCGGCAGGAACGACAACTTTGATAGCGTCCCTGAGACATATGCCCCAGCTTTCGCTTGACTGACCGCAGTATGTTTGTCTACACAACCACTGTAATAAACTATAAAAAAACTGGGCTTATTAAATTCAGAGACCTTTTTTGGCTCTGGCTCTTGGACTATTGGTGAATAGAGCTGTCGCTCGGCGTCCGCCGAGCAGTCGCTCGGTATTCGCCAAATTCCGAATGCTCGGGCTCCACCTTAAAGCCTCGTTGACATCAGCGAGCACTTGCTCGGCACTCGCCGAATACCGCATGTTTACAGGAGCCTTTAAGGCCAGGCAGGGGCTGGAATGCGCTCGAAGTCCCGTACCTTTCGCGGAAGGCTAATTGGCGGACGATTCCTAGTGAGTCACGCGTCACCGAAATCACTCTGCTAATCACCGCCAACCGTCGGCTACTTAATCCGCTTTACGGAGAAATAACGACGAACTCCGATCCCTCCGTACGGTACGAGCAACCACCGCTTGGTCCCGTTAGGTACATGACTCAGGGAAGCGTCATCTCTCGCGTTCACACCACTTTTCTAGCCAATCCGGGCACTACGCATAGCTCACTGTCGTTCTCATTCAGCCAATCAGAGCATACCGCATTGTCTACGCTATCCCCACTATCTAGTAGTTGTAAGATATATCCCCACAAAAACAGATTCTCTGTAAAAAAAAGGTGGCATATTCATTCAGTGCCAACAAAAATTGATATGTAAAATACTCTCCAAAAAGATTTGAAATCAATTAAAATCGCCATGTTCAAAATTTATATATAAAAAGTAAAAGGCATCATTTGAAAGGAAAATTATTGTAAATCAAGTTACTAAACAATTCGACTAAAAAAATTTATGAAAAAAATTTTAATAAAAAAGAACTTGCCGCGTTTTTTTCGTTCAAAATAAAAAATTCAGACAGAATTATACTTGATGCTTATGCACTTATGATTTTAAATAAATTCATACACTTATATGATACCACCAGTATACCGAATGTCGCACGGGAAACCGATCAGGCGGGGGCCTTCTGAATTTCTCTGAATTTGACTTCGGCAGTGCAATTTATGAATCACTCTAGCACCGTCCAAGCACTGCCAATTATTCGGTATAGTGGACAAAATATGAAAACTTAAACGCAGCAAGTTCTTTTTTATTAAAATTTTTTATAAATTTTTTTAGTCGAATTTTTTAGTAACTCGATTTACAATAATTTTCCTTCCAAATGATGCCTTTTACTTTTTATATATAAATCTTGAACATGGCGATCTTAATTGATTTCAAATCTTTTTTGGAGAGTATTTTACATATCAATTTTTGTTAGCACTGAATGAACATGCCGCCTTTTTTTTACAGAGAATCTGTTTTTGTGGGGAGATTTCACTACTTTTTTTGGAATTTATTTATGAGGAGAATACGTACATGTAGAAGAATTGCTTCTTATTACCACAAAATTAAAGTCTCACATTTTATTATATTTACCACAGAATATCGATTCTTGTCAACTTAGGATATCTGTCAGACATTTATATGCGCTATCTATATCTAGATTTCAACCATGTTTATACCAAATATAGATGTCATTTTCTAGACATATAGACATCTCGTATATGTCTGAAAGATATCTTTTGCTCTACTTGGGTATGGCTCGTTTTCACCATCTCCATTTCCTGTTTCGTATTATACTACGAGCCAATTAATTATAATCACGTTACTTTTGATTTATTCTCGTTATATTTTCAAAGGGATTTATAGACTAGAGAGCCCTTATATTTTTCACTTTGCCTTAGTATGGAGAAATAAAACATACCGCTTTCGAATTTACAGGCCATCGGATTTTTTTTATATTTTCGTCGTCTACAGAAATTCATGTAGACATTTTACCTTTAACTCTCTAAGTACAGTATGTCTAATGGCATACTCTAACTTTTGAACTTCCCTGACATTTGGCCGGAAGTAGTTGGGTCGGTCCTCTAGTCATTCATAGTTAGAATTAGTCTTACGACCCGAGCGAAAAGTGTCAAACGTCTGATCTCCCAGTAGCTGTCAATTCGGGAGATCGAAGTATCTAACCTAGAAATCGTTAATTTATAAATAATAATGTGCCAACAGCGTGCTCCGTTTAGCACGTATACTTGTACGTGTATTCTCGTCGGAGGGATAGTATTACTACAGGACGAGTAGGTTACAAGATTTTCATGAAGTCTTTGACGGTCTTCTTGTGTGTCACCTTTCATAAGGTGCAAACAGAGAGAATGTAACTCCTGTCCTATCCCGAAGAAAATGAGTCGATGGAGATCAGACAATGTCGAACTTATCACCGAGCGCCTATCAGTCATGGTACTTTCATTGCAATATGCGCTTTTCGTTTCAACTATTACTACTTTAAATAACTTTCACTTCTTTCAAAGTATTTACCTTGTATGAATTGTTTTTCGTAGGGGGCAGCGGTCAATGATTGTGATTAATTGTAGACAAATTATCCTGCGATGATGTTCCAGTTGCAGCTTACAGCGTCCGATTTTTAATATCAACTTTATCTCTTTTGGAACACCCATCACCCGAGCATAATCACGATTACGTTAACGTTAATCGCAGAATAAACTGCGAACTCGGGCACATCATCGGAGTAGTAGTTCGGCAAACCGAACAGCCTTTCAGTTTTAATAGACGAACTTGTCTACGGCGAGTTGCTATTATCGATCGCTGCCTCCTACCAAGAACAGTTCGTAAAAGATTATTAGCTTGAAAGAGAAGTGAGTTATTTAACGCTGGAATAGTTGAAACGAGAAGCGCGTATTGCAATTCATGTACCGTGGGTAATAGGCGTTCGGTGACAAGCCTGACATTCTCCGATGTCCATCGAGTCATCCTTTCACTGACAGGACCCGAGCTGGATCCTCTTCGGTTGCACTTGTATGAGATTCCATGTTAGAATAGCGTGAATCTTGATGAAAATCTTCTAACCTACTCGTTCTGTAGTAACACTTAATATCTCTGGAAGTTGAAGCAACAGTTATTGGCAAACGGACGCCGATTTTTAAACACTTAGGGAATCTCATCGAAGAAACCCGCGAATGATTATTTCGTATCACTTTTACGCATTATTATTTATAAATTAACGATTTCGAGGTTAGACGCTTCGGTCTCCCGAATTGACAGCTACCGGGAGATCAGACGTTTGGCACTTCTCGCTCGGCTCGTAAGACCGCAGCGCACTCTCCCGAAACCAATTCTATCCAGCAAAATGTCAGGGAAATTCAAAAGTTGGAGTTTGCCATCGGATATACTGTTTACTTTTCCAATAACCGTGACGAATTGTTTCATCACATGTAAAGATACCACTTATGACAGTATATAGGTATGCATGTTGTTACATATATTAACTCGAGACGTTGGAATAGTTTTAAGAAATCCTTTTGCATGCACCGCTGAAATTTCGCCCTTACTCGTAAATAAATGTTCACGAATATTGTAAAATATTGCAGAAATGTTACAGAAAAGTTATGATATTTTGTAATTTCCATCGTTACACTAGAGGCGAAGAAGAGATGAAATAGAAGTGAGGTACATGTACACTTCACGTTTGATAGGTTGGTATATAAATTGGAACTTCTCTGATAGTATAATACGAAAGAGGAAATATATCGATAAAGAAAAAATAATAATGAAGTAGTTACTCCATTATTGTAATCCAATTCTATTGTATCCTTTATTTTTCTGCCACGACTTTGATTGTTGATAGTAGATGGATCAACCAATAAATTTGATTTTTCTTCACTATCAATGATCAAAGTCGTGGCAGAAAAGTAAGGGATACAATGGAATTAGATTACAATAATGTAGTAACTACTTTATTATTATTTTTTCTTTATCGATATATTTCCTCTTTCGTATTATACTATCAGAAGTTCCAATTTATATACCAACCTATCAAATGTGAAATGTACATGTACCTCACGTCTATTTCATCTCTTCTTCGCCTCTGATGTAACGATGGAAATTACAAAATATCTATTTAAAGCGGCACACGTCCATGCACTCGAGGCAGCAGATCCAGCTCGCCAAATGAACTAATGCAACTGGTTCTTGGAACAACAAGTGGATGATCCTTCGTTCGAAAGAAACCCCCTCGGGTTCGCATACGATCTGTAACAAATTGTAAATAACAATCATATGGGGTTTTTATAATTATTTTAGGAAGTCCCAAAGAAAACAGGTGCAGTAAAATATCGATGGTGTGCTAGAAAGAATGAGGAATAACCCTCGAACCCTAATCGGTATCAGTGATTCCTCATTGACTGTCGTTACAACGGAGACGAAGAACAGATGAAAGAGAAGTGAGGTACATGTACACTTCATGTTTGACAGGTCGGTGTGGAAATTGGAACTTGTAATAGTACGAAAGAGGCAATATATAGATAGAGAAAAAATAATGATAAAGTAATTACTCGATTGTTGTGATCCAATTCCATTGCATCTCCTATTTTTCTCCCACGGCTTTGATTGTGACAGAGAAGAAAAGCCATCAATTCATCTCGTGCTCGCATGACGCAGAAACAAAAAATAGAATTATCACAAAGATAATTGTCCTTCCATCGAAAGTGAGGTTAAAGCTGTCAGATGGCAATTAAACTTATCTGATGGTAATTCTTCTGAGATACTGCCGTCTCCTTTCCTGCTCTTTATGCACAGGCAACCAGAGAAACACAGCACTGCATCCGTTCACTATCACGATTATCGAAAAAAAAACAAACGATTATTAAACTATACGGAGCGTCTGTCACATTCACCACTATTGAGATTCATAACTCCGATTACACTGAATTTTTACATTTTATTAACAAGCGCGTCCGAGGATCGAAATAAACGCGAGGTTAATCGTTTCGCGAATGGAAATATTTTATTAACTTTGAAAATACCCAAACATTTAAGGATTATATTCTCTCACACACTCTCACGTACATTTGATGGCGTATGCGTGTGGCCGTATCTGTGTACATATTTTCGATCATGGCCGACTATCGCCGAAGGTAGGCGGAATTTTTGTGAGATTTTGACATATATATATCGCCCGAGAAATCGGATTCTCGACTTTTAGGCGCAAGGGGCGTGGCTTCGCGTTGCTAAGGAAAAATCTCTGTTAATATGTAACTTATAACATTTATTCTGGTCTCTATCAATAGAGAATAGTCAATTTATATGGCGTAACTAAGCATAGTTTTGGTTATAACCGTATATTTATTGAGAAAATTTGATGTAAAAATTGAGGGGTGCAGGGGGCAGACATTTGTAGTGTAAAGAGACACGGGTGCTCGCGACATCAGGGCTGTCGTCTGAGCGCGAAACTACTTGAACGAACATGCCGCGAGACACTGCCGTGTCTCTTGATAAACCGCAACCGAATGCATGAGAGTCGGAGTATAGTATCGTTCTGTGTTCAGTGTAGTATAGTGATCAGTGCTTCTTCATTCATCAGTGCGTCTCTTCAGTCAATAAAACTCTGTGAATCCTGCCGGTAACCTCTGCATTAATTTCTATCTTGTTTCCTTTGAATTTTACCGTAATTCGCGCCACTCGCACGATTGAATGTAACTCATTCACGCGGTAAAACGATCCTAGCGCCTCGCGTCTCGGAGCGATCAGGATTGGATCAGACCGGGTCGTAACAGGGGACAATCACGAACACGCACCACACAACAGAAATCCAGTGGCACCCCAGGAGCTCGTCCCTAGTCCCGAACCAATCACAGTGCTTCCTGAGTACCGTTAAGGCCAAAGCACATCTAGGCGAAGCGAAGCGACGCGAAGCGAAGCTACCTTTTATATTTCCATTGATTCTTACGAGGTAACGCACACTTGAGCGAAGCGAAGCGCCGCGACCTAGGATAAGCACACTTGTGCGACTGGAAGCGCAGCGAAGCGACGCGCCGCGAAGCGAGAAGCTACCTTTTATATTTCCATTGATTCTTACGAGGTAACGCACACTTGAGCGAAGCGAAGCACGGCGAAGCGAAGCGCGGCGAAGCGAAGCGCCGCGAGAAATGTTTATCGTGGACGGAATGTAATTCGTTAACGGATGTAAAGTTCCGTCGATCACTTCCGTTAACGATTCGAAAATCCTTTCCAAGATAGATCTCGTCAACGAAATTAATTTTCTCACAGAAATAGTATCTTATGTCATAAGGCGGAAATTCGAGATTTTTTCAGACTGTGTTTAATTAGGTCGTAACACGAGGCATGGTTTGGGGAGGAGGCCACGATCTAAACACAGCCTTGAAAATCCGAGGATTTCCGCCGAATGACATATACTATTTTTCCTCACGAATGCCCATTTCTCAAAACAAAACATGTACACGGCTCATTTCACGTTGCGTTCATCAGTTTGAAAAAGGCGAAAATGAATGAAAAAGGCGAAAATGACTGATATTTCATGGCGCTTCCCTTCCCTCCCTTCTCTACCCGGGTATCCATATATGGATATTTTCAGGTATAGCTGTTTATACCTGGTAGAGAAGGGGATAGAATTCGCCGCGCTTCGCTTCGCGTCGCTTTGCTTCGCCCAAGTGTGCGTTGCACAGCCGCGCTTCGCGGCGCGTCGCTTCGCTTCGCCTAGATGTGCTTTGACCTTTAGCCGGTAGATCGGTACGGTCGTCCGTGCGTCATTGGGGGTGTTTCGTCAACGATCCGCTATCCCTCGTTTCTCTGGAGAAGCATGAGTCCTCCTTACTCTTTTGTCCTGGCCCTGTTGGTAAACCCCGAACCTTGACGTTATTATGGGGGGGGGGGGGGGCTGTCACGGCTTTCACCTGGCTTCATGAGTTACCCCTGCTTGACGCATCCTCGACTGACTGTGCATTGAAATACTCTTACATTATGCAATTGATTTTAATGAAATCCGTTAAGATTTTACGGAGAAATTAATTATTAAAAAGGAGTTAATATTTTGAATTTATTCGGGATTGATAAAATCATATCATATCATATCATACAAAAGTAATACACATAATAAGACGCGAGTCGCAGCTCGTCACTACGTGCATCATTATCCTGGACGTAATCAATGCTGAATAAATTCCAAATATTTATTACTTTTTAGTAATAAATTTCTCCGTAACTTGTTAACGGATTTCAATAAAATCAATTGCATTATGTCCGTAATTTTTTAATGAATATAGGGTTTTCTTCTGGATCAGAGGTTTGAAAACACCCCGTATACACATAGGTCTCTCCATTGTCTCGAGTACTGGAATGATAATAATTAATATTTTGAAGTGAAACTTCTTTACTGAGGGTAGTGAAATCGCGCGAGGTGGAAGGAAAATATCGTCACAAAATACCATTCCAGCGCTCTCGACTGTGCTACATTCTACCGCTCTCAACCGTGCTCCACTCCACCGCTCTCAACCGTGCGTAGCACGGTCGTTACAGTCATAAATCAATAATCTCGGTCGAGATTATCGAATTAATAAAACCGCCCGACCGTCCGACCGACCCTCCGACCGAGAGTATCTATATAGTAAGTGGAACGCCTTCGCGTTCAATAGTCAATAGTCAATACGAGAGTTTGTGGCATTTCGTACTTTCGCCACTGGTCTGCTGGCGTCGCCACCGTCCGGCCTTCATACTCACGTACACTTCCCTTTGTCGCGACGACCCGCGACCAGTCGGTATTTGTACAAAGCCATCCGACCAAGCCCAGCCGACGGTAAATTTCAAGGTCCCTGTAACTGTGCGGTTCTGCTCGGGTCGGGACATCATGTACGTGTGTACGAAGGCTCGCACACTGGAACGCGCTGTCCGTACAAGGCTTTAAGGCCATCACACGTGAAAAAACGTAAGCAGTAACAGTAAGGATTGACCAATCAGAAATACTATTCTTACGGAATTATGCTTAAACAGGCTTTCTGATTGGTCAATCCTTACTGTTACTGCTTACGTTTTTTCACATGTGATGGCCTTTAAAGAACGCTCCGTACTGCTTCGTACACTAATACAGTGAGCGTGTAGTAGTCATGTTCGTTCATCTCGGCGTAAAGCGAGCCGCGAGAACCCGTGTATCTTTATGTCTGCCCCCTCCCCCCTCAATTTTTACATCGAATTTTCTCAATAAATATATATATGGTTATAACCAAAATTATGCTTAGTTACACCCTATAAATTGATTATTCTCTAATGATAGATTGATAAAGACCAGAATAAATTTTTCATGTGTACCGGTAGAGATCGAGTCGGTAGTTAGAGTTGGCTTACAGCCTGTAAACACTGTGCAGTTTATTCACTGTTTCGATAATTTTAACAAATCGGTGCAAATCGAATGCTATGTTATGAACATAATATCCGGTTTGTACCGATTCGTTAAAATTACTGAAACGGTGAATAAACCGCATAGTTTGTTTATTTCCGATTTTTATGACTTCTATCACGAACGAATTGTTCTGGGGAAAATGTAAATATTATCGAAACATTAATTATAAAATCATTACATGTTGATGATTTTATTTATCATTCCTAATTTTTAAATCAGTCATCTAGGCTGAAAACATTTTTACCGATTTTCTGTTTATCATTAAGTACGCTCTAGTTGCGAAATTCGATGTTCAATTGTTTTTAAACTGTTAACATGCGATACGTTGGCTGACAACAATGAATGTGTAGTGACGCGCCACGCCGCTCTTTTCTCCGCCTTGCCGGAAACTACGCGATAAAGCGATCAGGGGCCCCATTCTCTAACTCACTCGCAAAGTTGCGTATACGCATTTTAGCCAATAGACCAATCAGGATCAAGTACTCCGTTGGAGAGGGGGTCCTGATTGGTCTACTCGCTAAGAAACGTATACGTTTCTCTTGCGGGTGAGTTAGAGAAAGGGGCCTCAGGGGTCTCCTTACCTGAGAACCCTGCCTACGTCACAACTAAGGGCCTTTGTACACGACGTTTTTTAAACTAGCTGACGACGCAAGTTATACGCGATTAGGATGTTCAGCAAACGCAAGGCAGTCGGCAAGTTGTGACTTTTACATACGATCCTTGCTAATACAACCTACTAATACGCCCTGATGACGCGCAGCGAACGCGCTCATCAAAAAGGCGCATCGTCAGCTAGTTTAAAAAACGTCGTGTGCAAAGGACCTTACGGTTGCCAGCTTTATCGCAGCGTTCCGTACCCCGAGGTACATATGTCGGTACCTCGTCGAACCTTTCTCTCACGGTGTACGGAATTTCGCCCGAAAGGCAGTCGGTCTTGAGCTTCAGATGCGTACAGTTGCGTATTTTTTTTCTATCCACTAAAGTAAGTAGATAACAAACCATACAATAAATGTATAATATTAATAAGCTTCATATCACGCTTCAGTTCAATACACAGCCGAACTCGGCAATAATAATAACTGACCACATTCTATCATTTAAAAAAATGTTTCATATTCATCTGACAAAAGAGCACGAAAGAAAATTAACGAAAAAAGAAATGAAATCCCCCCCCCCCCCCACCCCACCCCCTTCAAAACATCGACGATGTATGATAGCACGAATTAATAAAATAGATCCCTTTCCAAAGTAATCATGTAACAACTTACGAATCACCAAAGATAATGAAACAACAAAACGTGTGGCCGCCACACGCGGAAGAAGTGAAACTTCGATACCAGTTTCTCTGAATTTGATTCCGATGGTATTAGTTTCAATTGGCTCTATACAAGTCTTTTACTATGCTTCTTCGTAGAGCCAATTGAAACTAATACCACCGGAATCAAATTCAGAGAAACTGGTATCGGTTTCACTTCTTCCGCGTGTGGCGGCCACACGTTTTGTTGTTTTTTTTTCACCCTCAACTATGCTCAGATCCATCAATGTGTGATTGTGTGAATTTAATTCTTTCTCTCCATCCTCGATTTCGTTCTGTAGTTTTAGGTACTAGTTTTAGGTACTACCCCTTCATCATCGCTTTCTTTACACGTTGCCTCTCACGAAACTCTTTTGCCCTTTGTTTTCCTGTTTTTGCCATAATAATTTTAATATAACACACACGCGAAAGAATGTTCAGTGTTCATTGACGTTTACGAAATGGAAAGTTTATTTAACACGTTGCCTGTCACTGTACTATTTCGACCGTTCTGTGGCCTTTTTTGCAATAATAATTATAAATTAACACACAAACACGCGCGCGCGCGCGCGCGAAAGAATGTACATGCACGGTGGTTACTCGAGAAAAGTCGCGACTCCGATCGCAGACTACACGAGCTCCGTATGGCCGGCCACTCGACGCGGTAAAATCCGGAAAACTAAAAATGCGACAAACGAAATACAAACAACTCACAAGTACCTCTGCGCCCTCTAGTCTGGCTTCTCTCAAGGATACGTTTAAAAAGGGTCCTAAACGCTAGATTTATGGTGAGCCTAAAGATCCAGATACACATGCCAGTTTCGAGCACGCAAGCATGCTTTTTTCCAGGAAGTGCTCCTAGTAGCATGTGTATCCAAGTCTTGCTCGTTCCGAGCATGCTTAAAATAAGCGTGCTCATAAATCGACCGACGCACAGTGGGGCCAAAGACCGGTTTTCTTGGCCAAAATTCAAAAAGTGTATTAATCGAGGTGAAATTGAGTACTCGGGGGTTTTTGGGGTCGCTGATTACGAATCCAAAGTCGAAAATTCGAAAAACAATATGGCGTATCCAATATGGCGGAACGATTTCTCAAAATTTAATCGAATCTGGGTGAAATTGAGTACTCGGGGGTTTTTGGGGTCGCTGATTACGAATCCAAAGTCGAAAGTTCGAAAAACAACATGGCGGATCCAATATGGCGGAAAGGTTTCTCAAAATTTAATCGAATCTGGGTGAAATTGAGTACTCGGGGGTTTTTGGGGTCGCTGATTACGAATCCGAAGTCGAAATTTCGAAAAACATTATGGGTCAAGTGCAGGTAAAGTTGGCAAAAATTATTTCAATGGTTCGTAGCAAATCGTGCGTCGAATATTATATTGTTCTATCAGCATGTACTATGCAATGCTGATAGAACAATATAATATTCGACCCACGAAATCTAATGGTAAAAAAAACACTTTTTATTAGAAATTATTAATTTATAAAGAACTAGGGGGCTCCGCTCGCCTGGGAGCTTCGCTCCCTAACCCCCGGAGGGGCAACCTCCTCCTCCTCCGCCAATCCTTTTCCACCACCATCACCTCCCTTTCCTCCTTTTCCAAACTGCATGTTACGGGTCGACATTATAGTTTAATATCCAGTTTAGCAGTTATAATGTAAAATAATCATGTTAGAACGGGTTAAAACTATGGGAGTATTTTGTTATAGAGGATTTCTCTTATGTTATGTACCTATTTCCTTTTTGTATTTTTCTAATGTTTTGTGTTTATAATTATTTATACCACTGTAATTATTATCTATAATTATTTATATAACCATATTTCAGTAAATTGATTACATTTCTTATTCGTTGTATTACCGACCCGAGGTATAACATATGGTGATCTAAGATGTTTGGATCGAGATGATACTGAGCGGTAAGAACCGATATTTACAATTCCGATTATCTTTTGTCGAAATAACATTAGTTAAAAAATAAAATTTACAAGTCTTCTTCCCACATAGTACATACAAAGGAGATATTCTGATTCGATTAGAAATCAAAGTAATTTTTGGAAATTCTTTTCAAGAAACGTCTGTAATAAATCCATGTCATGTCCAACTTCTTAGGTAGTTTAATTTAACATTGAAAAGTAGTCTGGCATATTATCATTTCAATATATGTTGAAGGAAAGTGTAAAAACAACGTTAATCCTCTCATTTGAACTTAACCAGCGTAAGTCGTACTTGTTGTCGACAAATTGTTAAATAAATAATGGTCAATTTGTTTACCAATGTTAGATAAAAATAACTATAAAACTTCGCAATAATTCATTGCAGATGTTTCTTGTAAAAAATTCCCGAAAATCGCCTTCATTTCTAAGATATCACACTAGAGTCCCTATTTAATATTTAATTATTAATATTTTCAATTGGCGCAAATATGCGCAGACTTTCCTTGAACATTCTCAAAATACAACTCATTTAGTACCAAAATACGTTAACACTTTAGCTTGGCGGGGCTTGGAACCTAACTTTCATCCTATATATTTATAACGATATGTGACACTTTTACTCAATATTTAACCACTTGTTGTACATGTTCCGACTTTCCAATTTGCAATATGAAATTATAGAAACTTTGGGCAAAGCCTCCGTTACAAAATTAATTACTTACTACTACTACTACTAATTATAATCTTTTTTAACAGCCACTTTCTTTGCAGTCAAAACTTACTGCGACGAGGAGCCTATAAATTATACAACTTTCGATAAGTTTAACAAAGAGTGACGCGCTTTCCCCGCCCTTTTATTTACTGCATATAATGCAGGAAACTCTAAAGTACAACTTCAAATAAACATAATTATATTTATGCAATTTTTAATTTTTGAATTTTGGCCAGCTTTTCCTGCATTTGGCCCCACTGTGGCGACGGTTGATTTTCGAGCATGCTTCGAAAAGGGGAACGCTTATGAGCAAGTGCAGACGGTGTTTGCTAATAAGCATGCTCATATCCATCGCGTCTAGTCGTGTTCTGTCGTGTCTACTTGAACCTAATAAAAATTTTATTTGAGATGAAAAGGAATGTATTCTCATTGAATAAGACCCTATTTGAATTAGATAAATGTTATACTAGGTTCGTACTCGATTAAAAAGATATGCAAAACATTAATTTAATGTAAATAAACTTTTACTCGATATAAATAAATGTCTATTTATCTCAAATAAATTTTTGTCTTAGGTTTGTATTTAACTAGACCTCTTCCCTCAAAGTACTTGATTATGGCGAAAAAAATGTTTCTTTGGGCCAAGTAAATATTCATTAGCTATTACTTTATTTTTGTTTGAATGAAAGAGACATTGTAATAATTAATATTATATTCACTTGGCCTAACAAAATATTTTGCCGCCGTAATCAATTATACATTTATTAACTGCAAATAAACTATTTTCTCAGTATATGAAGTAACTTTGATCGAGCGAACAAAGTAATCGCTGAACTGACAAATTTCTAGAAAATCATAAATAGAACCAAGGAAGTTTACTTCCAAATTTGACCGTGGTAAAAATTTAATCGCTGTTTCTCAGAATGTGACATACATTACAAATTATATTTCCTCTTTTATCTTTGAGCGCGATAACAAATATTCGCCAGTTGCAGTTTTTCACGAATTACAGCCTGCCTGCTGCAGACAGCCTCCTAGTAAATAGCATGTGTATTCGAGCGCTTGCTTTAAGCATGCTTATAT
Source organism: Xiphydria camelus (assembly GCA_963678675.1). Taxonomy (NCBI): domain Eukaryota; kingdom Metazoa; phylum Arthropoda; class Insecta; order Hymenoptera; family Xiphydriidae; genus Xiphydria; species Xiphydria camelus. The sequence continues at coordinate 24,335,108 of OY783193.1, read as the reverse complement.
AGAAGCATGCTTAAAAGTAGCATGCTCATATCGAGCAAGTGTAGCAGTTAAAAGAGCATGCTTCTTTTAAGCATGCTCATAAGCATGCTTTTTTACTAGCATGTGTATCTGGACCTTTACAGTCCTCTTAGTGGAGGTGCGACACTGCGTCGCCTCGTAATATGAACAATAGCTTCCATTGCCCGAAGAAACCCTCTCGAGCAACAGAAACCAGGCCCTCTCTGCACAGTCTAATCTGCGATGAATTTTTGCTTCATTTATTCTTCAGTTTCAAATTAATAACTATAACATGTGCGATCAAGAGTAGATCTCCTCGAGGTCGTAAATCCCGAAGGCACTACTGCGTGACACGACTAGTGACCGAAAATGTGGTGTGGTAGATTTAAACCGTATCGGGGTTAGTTGAAATGATTTAATACTGCACTCACACAATATTACTGGTGATTATATTGGATTCAAAGAGATACAGTAATTCCGTGATGTAGCCGTGGTTTACAATTAGATACACTGCGAGGTTGTTTTGAGGGAAAGGTGTGGGACTGCGAACGCATTCGCAACTGTAGCAGGAAGAAATCGAACGAGCAAGATCACTCGCGGTTCTTATTTATTCAATCTGAAAACTATACTATGGATCTATTCGCGATGGTGTCTTCGAGCGCCGTTTGCAGTTGACTCTCTCGGCAAATGTCTCGAATCTAACTGCCTCTCGTACGTCCTCCTGCCCGGAACGTACACTCGGGTAGCGGGGGTAAAACGGAACCTCTGGAAATGACCGAAACGGTCCCCAGCTCTCGTACATTCCAATCTCGCTGATTCCCTCATGCGCCTTCCTAACCGTGCACACTAGCAGGTAGCGAGGGTAAGCGGGTATTCTGATAATATCCGGAATACAACCCCCATTCACCAAAACATACCGTCCACCTCGCTGTTACGACCGACGTACAGATTAGATCTAGATTAGTGCGTTTTACTTAGGTTGCGATAATAGTGCCCGAGTCGAAATTTTAGTCTTCAAACGGTCATCGGAGTCGTCGATCGCGCCGGTCATTCCATTGTGTTTCCAAACACAATAGGAAACCGACGTCGATCGCATCGTAAGGGTAATCGTTTAGGCGTTCTAGTACTGAATCCCCACTCCAGCCAAAAAGGGTAACGTTGAAATTCCGAGAACCGCTTATGCTAGTATCGAAGGACTGAATCCCTACTCCAACCGAAATAAGACATACAATTTTCCAACGGCACACTCGTGGACTTAGAATATTTCTAACAGCTCAATCGTGGACTTAGAAAATTTTTTCCGCTTGACTGCATGCCGCTGCGCATGCGTCCCAGTCGGTTCGCGCATAGACGCTGTGCACTCTAGTGGCAAGGGTAAGCATTAAAAACGTTACATTTTCTACACGGTACACCCGGGGACACGGTATCTGTCCCTGGTGACTTTTTTTAAACGTTATTTTTAAACGTACTAACCAATGAATAATTAATTCTCATGCGCTCATTAGCTACGGTGGCATCTACTCTCGTTAATGAAAGCATGAGGATTATTAATTATTGGTTAGTACGTTTAAAAATAACGTTTAAAAAAAGTCACCAGCGACAGATACCGTGTCCCCGGGTGTACATAGGGAAAGTTAATATTTTGTGAGAATTAGTAACAAATCCTATAAAAGAAAGGTTGTTTTTCATTATGCCGAAATCGAGACAATCGTATTGCACAGTGGGGTGGAAAAATCGGCCTGAGAAAAAAGAAGTATATAGCATACTTTCAAATCTACTTTATATTTTGATTCAAGATTTGGTCAAGAACAAAGATGCGTCATTTTTGATTCGTGAGCGTGGGGCTCGGGATACCTTCGCCCTTTGGACACAGACTCGGCCAGCTCCAGCGTAATTGGCTGTTCCACCGACCCTCCTCTAATTAGCCAATGAGGGTGCATAGCGTTACCCACGCTATCCCCTCCGTCGACCAAATGTCGCCACGTTCCGAACTTATACAGTTATATATATAAAAGAAGCCGAGGGGCTCGCGTCGTCTTTTCTTAGCTTGTCTTGTGATTATCAACTATCAACGTGTCTTGTATCTCATCAACTTGAATATATTTATATCAGTTTTATATAGTGAGTGCAGTGTCCAGTTTATTCGAACTTGATCTTTCGTTACACGTTTCCGTACCTTTGAAGCAGAGTGGTTTAGCGCTCCACAGGCACGAACCCGCCATTTACGGCCGACTTGGACTGGAAAAGTAAGTAGAATCATTTTTACGTATATTGATATTATTTTTATAAATATTCTGGTACATGTTGCACTATCATGTATGTTCTGCCCCGATAATATAACCTTAAAATTATTTGACGCTTTCTTGAATGGACCTTTTCATTCTGAGTGGAAGTAACTAGCGCTCCTCATGTGTAATTAAAAGCCTAGCGCTAACTTTAAAAGTTTCGAACAGTTTTTTATTCGCAATATATTCCTACAGTCTCAAACTAGTGCAGTTAATCTAGACATTGCATATATGGTGTACAGCATGTCCGCGATCAAACAGACCATACCAAATTGCGAGTTTTGCATGAGCACCCCTGTGGGTCTCCTCGTCCAATAGAATCACCGGAGAAGCGTGAATGCGCATGCGTAGTCATCCGAAACCGATGTGAACTTTCTGACGACGCCAACACCCGCGGATGACTACGCATGCTCATTCACGCTTCTCCGGTGATTCTATTGGACGTGGAGACCCACGGGGGTGCTCATGCAAAACTCGCAATTTTGCTATGGTCTGTTTGATCACGGACATACGGTACAAGATGTTGGGTTTCAGGGCATGAAAAGTACACCAATCGATAGCTGGAGGCTCCAATATTAACATATCAAAATATATCATTTGTCAATTCCCGGGAAAATTTATAATTAATTAAAAACTATCGAAGTTCTGGCCCTAAGCCACTTTAATCATTCATTTCTCCTATATTATTTACTCAATCAAACAAATGCAGCTACCAATTTGTAGCGGGAAAAGTTTACTATAAAATTGATGCGAGAACCGACATGACAAAATGCACGGTTAATTTATAATATTTTTTTAATGTAATTTCTGAGCATTTTTCGCCAAGCAATCAGCTGTTCCCATGGCAACCACGACGGCGACGATGAGGAGAGCGACAACGAGGACGAGGACGACGGCGACGAGGATGGCGACTGCGAGGACGAGGACAACGAGGACGAGGATGAGGGCGACTACGAGGATGGCGACGGCGACGACGAGGACGGTGACTACGAGAATGGCGATGGCGATGACGAGGATGACGGCGACGAGGACGGCGACTACGAGGATGGCGACGACGACGACGCAACGTATTGAACGGAGAGGAAAGTAACGACGTGATGCTGCTGCAAAAGCTTGGGGGAGCGCCGCGACAGGGGTTGACAAGCGAAGCAAGTAGGGGGCTCCGCCCCCTAGTATTTAAATATAACATAAGTTTTTGACAAAATCCAAAAAAAAATATGTTTAGTTCTGGTATGCTTCTGTCTGACTGTTTAGCATACTATTCCATGCGACCTTATTGTTTATAAACGAAATATGTTTAGTTCTGGTATGCTTCTGTCTGCGGCCCCTTTCTTGAACCGCTCGCAAAGTTGCGTATACGCATCTTAGCGAATAGACCAATCAGGATTAAGTATTCCGTTGTGGTGGGGTTACGGATTGGTCTATTCGCTAAGAAACGTATACGTTTCTCTTGCGAGTGACTCAAGAAAGGGGACCCTGACTGTTTAGCATACTATTCCATACGACCTTATTGTTTATAAACGAAATATGTTTAGTTCTGGTATGTTTATGTCTGTGACTGTTTAGCTTACTATTCTATGCGTACATTATCATTTATAAACGAAATATGTTTATTTCTGGTATGTTTATGTCTGACTGTTTAGCTTACTATTCCATGCGTATCTTATCGTTTCAAAATTCAATAATAAAGATAAAAACATTACAATGATATATTATGCAAAAGATGTTTGCAAAAAGCACTAAAATAACATAATATAATGAAATTATGATACTAGAGCAACAAATGTTATGTTAACAAAGATAAACACATATTACAACAATATACTTTATTACAATATATTATTATCACAATATATTATGCAATACATTATTACTAATGTGTTATACAAGAATATATGTATTATTTTTCATTAATATTCATCTGCATTTCAGTATTATTCAATATACGCACAGGGTCACGGATTCTGTCGCTAGGGACTTTCTAAAATGTAATTTGTAAACATACTAGCCAATGAACAATTAATTCTGACGCCCTCATTAGCTACAGTGGCGTTTACCCTCGTTGACCAGCGACGGAATCCGAGTCCCTGGGTGTATATATATATCCCCCCCCCCCCCCCCCCCCCCGCCCGGGGTATATATATACCTGTAACCTACCTGTATCCCCTCCACTGCCATTTTCGGAGAAATAAGAGTCGTTAAATGGTCTAATGACCGGATTAAAGTAATCCAACGGGAGTCTTCAAACAGTTATCCTAGTACAGAATTTGCACTTTTGGAAGCCTAGGATGCCTGTTTGAAGACTCCCCAAAACAATGGAATGCGGGTGGCCAGAACGACGCGATCGACGACTCCGACGACCGTTTGATGACTAAAATTTCGACTCGGGTATGTAGACAAACGAACGGCGGCAGCTTCACTAGGCAAGGCGATCCAACACGTGGCATGCTTCGAACAGAGCCATATACTCAGCCTCAGTGGAGGAAGCTGCTACTGACAATTGCCTTTTTGTATTCCAGCAGATTACACAGTTTTCAAATAATTGAAATAAGTATCCGCGGTAGTGCTTTTTCTTCCGTTTTCATCACTACCCCAGTTTGAATCAGCATAACCAACCAACATATTCTTAAAATCTTTCCTTTCATACACTAACTTGATATCTACTGTGCCTTTCAAATATCTAAGTACTCGCTTAAGACATTTCCACAGCTCATTATTATTTTTATTTGTATACCTGCTCAAAATGTTAATTACTGCACTCAGATCGGGTCTTGTACACACCATCAAATACATTAAACATCCTATCAAATTTCTACATGGCGCCCCTGTTTGTTCGTCTGAATTTAAGGCCAAATAATCCAATTTACTCTCGAGAGGAGCGCTTACGGCGTTACAGTCTGCCATTTTGAACTTTTCCAAAATTGTTCTAATATATGAACTCTGATCTAACGTAATTCTACCATTTTCTCTTTAAATTCTTATTCCCAGAAATAAGTTTATTTCTTTTAAATCAACCATCGAGAATTTGTTCATCAAATACAATTTAAAATCATTCATGGTCTTTATGTCCGCTGTTACTATTACAAGATCATCGACGTGTAAAACAACATAAATATTTCTACTTATGTCTCCCAGATCTAAAATGTGTATACAAGAATCGACTGGTGAATTAACAAAAGCTTTTTCCTTGAGGGCTTGCTCAAAAACCTCAAACCAACATCGTGCTGCTTGTTTCAGACCGTAAAGGCCTTTATCAAGAGACACGGTAGTGTCTCGCGGCATGTTCATTCAAGTCGTCAGAACGACGCCGCCAGCGCTGTCGCCGCGAGCACCCGTGTATCTTTACAGGAAAAATGTCTGCCCCCTTCACCCCTCAATTTTAACATCGAATTTTCTCAATAAATATACGGTTATAACCAAAACTATGCTTAGTTACGCCATATAAATCGACTATTCTCTATCGATAGAGACCAGAGTAAATGTTGTAAGTTACATATTAACAGAGATTTTTCCTTAGCAACGCGAAGCCACGCCAATCGCCCCTCAAAAGTCGAGAATCCGATTTCTCGGGCGATATATATATGTAAAAATGTCACAAAAATTCCGCCTGTCTTCGGCGGTATTCGGCCATGGTCGGAAATGTGTACACAGATGCGGCCACACGCATACGCCATCAAAAATGTATGTGAGAGTGTGTGTGAGAATATATTCCTTGAATGTTTAGTTGTTTTTCAAAATTAATCAAATATTTCCATTCACGAAACGATTTCCCTCGCATTTTTTCGATCCTCGGACGCGCTTGTTAATAAAAAGTAAAAATTCAGTGTAATCGGAGTAGTGAATCTCAATAGTGGTGAATGTGACAGACGTTCTAACAGCTAGCTATTATCAAATCGTTTAGATTTTTTTTTAATAATCAAGACAGTGCACGGAAGCAGTGTCATTTTTCTCTGGTTGCTGGTGCATGAAGAGCAGGAAAGGAGACATCTGTATCTTGGAAGAAGTGGCATCAGATAAGTTACTACCTAACTGACTGTCTTAACCTCATTTTCATCCCTTATTCAGAACAAATATCTTTGTGGTTATTCTATTTTTTGTTTTCAGCGCCATACGAGAACGGGACGGATTGATGGAAATTTGATTTTTCTTCGCAGTCAAAAATCAACCTAGGTAGAAAAGAATTCTCTAGAATTGCGGTACAATGCCATGGTATGAATATCAGGTTCTACCGACATGACATGCTTCGACAAGTTCTGTTCAACTTTAGCGGTATATTAAGGGCACTGCACTAATCCTGTGGCACATTTTTCTATCTAGGAAAGCATATTATTATGGTAGTACAGCTGTACAGCGTTCCGATAATATACCGTCTTCCCGTACTCACAGTATACATGCATTTTTTTTACCTCCAATATGCCGGAATTAAAAATCTCTAGAACTCTGCGGTACAATGCCATGGTAGGAATATCAGGTTCTACCGACATGACATGCTTCGACAAGGTCTGTATCAACTTTAGCGGTATATTGGGGGCACTGCACTAATCCTGTGGCACATTTTTCTATCTGGGAAAGCATATTATTATGGTAGTACAGCTGTACAGCGTTCCGATAATATATAATTGGAACTTGATAATACGAAAGGGGGAATATATCGATAAAGAAAAGATAATAAAATAATTACTTCTCATTATTGTAATCCAATTCTATCGTATCTCCTACTTTTCTACCACGGCTTTCCCAGATAGAAAAATGTGCCACAGGATTAGTGCAGTGCCCCCAATATAATGCTAAAGTTGATACAGACCTTGTCGAAGCATGGTATGTCGGTAGAATTTGATATTCCTACCGTGGCATTGTAGCGCAGAGTTCTAGAGATTTTTAATTCCGGCATATATTAGAGGTAAAACCTCCACTCCATCGCCTTCGACTTCTTCTACCCAGTGAGGTTTTCTCACGGATCAATAGTGGGCGTTGTGATTATTCACTAATCCTTTGTTGTAGAATTTCGATTCATTTGTGAACAAAATCTTCTGACGAACGAGGGATCGTCCACTTGCCGTTACAAAAACCAGTCGGAATAGTTCATTCGTCGAGCTGGATCTAGCTAATTGTACGCTGAAACATGCCCAGGTCGTATTCAGCCTTGAGAAGATTTGTTTTCAATATTGGACCAAAGGTACGGCAATCCTGTTGCTTCAACTTCCAGGTATATTAATTGTAAGTATTACTGGAGAACGAGTAGGTTAAAAGATTTTCGTGAAGACTCACGATTTTCTGATATGTCATTTCGTACAGGTGCAACCGGAGAGGATCTAGCTCGTGTCCTGTCCGTAAAAAGATGACTCGATGGACATCGGAGAATGTCAGGCTTGTCACCGAGCACCTATTACCCACGGTACATTAATTGCAATACGCGCTTCTCGTTTCATTCAACTATTCCAGCGTTAAATAACTTTTACTTCTTTCAAGGTAATCACCTTTTATGAACTGTTCGTGGTAGGAAGCAGCGATCGATAATAGAGACTCGTCGTAGACAAGTTCGTCTATTAAAACTAAAAGGCAATTGGTGTGCAACTAGAACATCATCGCAGGAATAATTTGTCTCTGATTAGTCACAATCATTGATCGTTGCCCCCTACGATCAACAATTCGTACAAGAGGTAAATGCTTTGAAAGAAGTAAAAGTTACTTAGAGCAGGAATAGTTAAAACGAAAATCGCATATTGCAATGAAAGTACTATGGGTGAAAGGCGCTCGGTGACAAGCCTGACATTCTCCGATCCATCGAGTCATCTTTTTACGGACAGGACATGAGCTAGATCCTCTTCGGTTGCACCTGTACGAGATGACATGTCAGAAAATCTCGAGTCTTCATGAAAATCTTCTAACCTACTCGTTCTGCAATAATACACTTAGTAATAAAAAGCTATTCTCCTACATGTACGTATTCTCCTCATGAATAAATTCCAAAAAGTAGTGAAATCCCCCCACAAAAACAGATTCTCTGTAAAAAAGGCGGCATGTTCATTCAGTGCCAACAAAAATTGATATCAAGAGACACGGTAGTGTCTCGCGGCATGTTCATTCAAGTCGTCAGAACGACGCCGCCAGCGCTGTCGCCGCGAGCACCCGTGTATCTTTACAGGAAAAATGTCTGCCCCCTTCACCCCTCAATTTTAACATCGAATTTTCTCAATAAATATACGGTTATAACCAAAACTATGCTTAGTTACGCCATATAAATCGACTATTCTCTATCGATAGAGACCAGAGTAAATGTTGTAAGTTACATATTAACAGAGATTTTTCCTTAGCAACGCGAAGCCACGCCCCTCGCCCCATTAAAGTCGAGAATCCGATTTCTCGGGCGATATATATATGTAAAAATGTCACAAAAATTCCGCCTGTCTTCGGCGGTATTCGGCCATGGTCGGAAATGTGTACACAGATGCGGCCACACGCATACGCCATCAAAAATGTATGTGAGGGTGTGTGAGAGACTATATTCCTTGAATGTTTAGTTGTTTTTCAAAATTAAAAAATATTTCCATTCGCGAAACGATATCCCTCGCATTTTTTCGATCCTCGGACGCGCTTGTTAATAAAAAGTACAAATTCAGTGTAATCGGAGTAGTGAATCTCAACAGTGGTGAATGTGACAGACGCTCTGACAGCTAGCTATTATCAAATCGTTTAGATTTTTTTTTAATAATCAAAACAGTGCACGGAAGCAGTGTCATTTTTCTTTGGTTGCTGGTGCATGAAGAACAGGGAAGGAGACATCTATATCTCGGAAGAAGTGGCATCAGATAAGTAACTTCCTAACTGACTGTCTTAACCTCATTTTCATCCCTTATACAGAACAAATATCTTTGTGGTTATTCTATTTTTTGTTTTCAGCGCCATACGAGAACGGGACGGATTGGTGGAAATTTGATTTTTCTTCGCAGTCAAAAATCAACCTAGGTAGAAAAGAATTCTCTAGAATTGCGGTACAATGCCACGGTGTGAATATCAGGTTCTACCGACATGACATGCTTCGACAAGGTCTGTATCAACTTTAGCGGTATATTAAGGGCACTGCACTAATCCTGTGGCACATTTTTCTATCTAGGAAAGCATATTATTATGGTAGTACAGCTGTACAGCGTTCCGATAATATACCGTCTTCCCGTACTGACAGTATACATGCATTTTACCTCCAATATGCCGGAATTAAAAATCTCTAGAACTCTGCGGTACAATGCCACGGTATGAATATCAGGTTCTACCGACATGACATGCTTCGACAAGGTCTGTATCAACTTTAGCGGTATATTAAGGGCACTGCACTAATCCTGTGGCACATTTTTCTATCTGGGAAAGCATATTATTATGGTAGTACAGCTGTACAGCGTTCCGATAATATATAATTGGAACTTTTAATAATACGAAAGGGAAAATATATCGATAAAGAAAAGATAATAAAATAATTACTTCATTATTGTAATCCAATTCTATCGTATCTCCTACTTTTCTACCACGGCTTTCCCAGATAGAAAAATGTGCCACAGGATTAGTGCAGTGCCCCCAATATAATGCTAAAGTTGATACAGACCTTGTCGAAGCATGTCATGTCAGTAGAATTTGATATTCCTACCGTGGCATTGTACCGCAGAGTTCTAGAGATTTTTAATTCCGGCATATTAAAGGTAAAATGCATGTATACTGTCAGTATGGGAAGACGGTATATTTCTACATATTGGAGAATCTAAGTCGTGGGAGAAGAACAAATCATCGGAGTAACTACAATATCGGGGTAACTATAATACTTTATTTCTATTTTTTTCAGAACGATTCTCAGATAGAAAAATGTGCCACAGGATTAGTACAGTGCCCCCAATATAATGCTAAAGTTGATACAGACCTTGTCGAAGCATGTCATGTCGGTAGAATTTGATATTCCTACCGTGGCATTGTACCGCAGAGTTCTAGAGATTTTTAATTCCGGCATATTAGAGGTAAAATGAATGTATACTGTCAGTATGGGAAGACGGTATATTTCTACATATTGGAGAATCTAAGTCGTGGGAGAAGAATAAATCATCGGAGTAACTACAATATCGGGGTAACTATAATACTTTATTTCTATTTTTTTTCTCATCGGTGCTTGCGCTCTGCCTTCCTACTACAAGTTTCGATTTATATACTAAATTTTATTTTATTTACGCTGAATACGACTTGGGCATGTTTCAGCGTACAATTAGCTAGATCCAGCTCGACGAATGAACTATTCTGACTGGTTTTTGGAACGGCAAGTGGACGAGCTTTACAGCTGTTTCGCTGCCGTGTTGCCAAGTCTCTCACCGTTAATATGGCATGCTAATGGTTTGCGAAGTCAAAACGAATTTCATGACAATATTACGTTGCAACTATACGGTAAAACCCAATTTACTTATTTTTTACATAATCCTTAATATTTCATCTGTCAAATTACTAGTCTTTCAAAGTCTAAAGTTGGCGGAATGTGTGTTAAAGTCAGTGATAATCTACCTTAGTACAATCGTCTGCCATAAGGCGATATGTTAAAAGTGGTCAACTTTAGAATAAAATAACGAAGAAACTATAGACGGTCTATATTGCTCAAATTTTCGTATTAGTTGTGTAAAGTATTCGTGTATATCATATAAAAAAATTAGGGCTGTAAGTTGGTTTTCGTCTGATAGTCGAACCTCCTTAAAGCAGGAATAGTTGGAACGAAAAGCCCATATTGCAATGAAAGTACTATGGGTACTATGGATGAAGGCGCTCGCTGACAAGACTGACATTCTCCGATGTCCATCGAGTCATCTTTTTACGGACAGGACACGAGTTAGATCCTCTTCGGTTGCACCTGTACGAGATGATATGTCAGAAAATCGTGAGTCTTTATGAAAATCTTCTAACCTACTCGTTCTGCAGTAATACTTAATAATAAAAAACTATTCTCCTACATGTACACCCGGGGACACGGCATCTGTCGCTGGTGACTGTTTTTAAACGTTATTTTTAAACGTACTAACCAATAATTAATAATCCTCATACTTTCATTCACGAGAGTAGATGTCACCGTAGCTAATGAGCGCATGAGAATTAATTATTCATTGGATAGTACGTTTAAAAATAACGTTTAAAAAAAGTCACCAGCGACAGATACCGTATCCCCGGGTGTACATATTCTCCCGATGAATAAATTCCAAACAGTAGTGAAATCCCCCACAAAAACAGATCCTCTGTAAAAAAAGGCGGCATGTTCATTCAGTGCCAACAAAAATTGATACGTAAAATATACAAATATAGATAGATAGCGTGTAGCATACGATGGACTGAACTAAAGAATAGCGTGTAATATATAAAATATACCTGTTGTTAATTCTATCGACATATAGGTAGGTAAACGCACGGTAGACACATCCATATCGGAGATAGGATATCCACGGTATCAGCGAGAGAAGTATTTCAAAAAATAATCTAAGCATTTTATAAATAAAATTTTTTATTTGTTACATTTGTTTGTGTGTGTTTATATTTTCCCCAGAACAATTCGTTCGTGAAAGGATTTCCATAAATACCGCTATTAATATCACTGTTGGTATGGAATATTATTTAATCTTCAGAACAATTCGTTCGTGAAAGGATTTCCATAAATATCGCTATTAATATCATGGTTGGTATGGAAAATTAATTAATTACTGACATAATACATAACTATAAATGATACGATAGTCGATAATATAGGTATATTGTGGACATAGGACGATATGGCACGTAGTGATTTATAGACTCTAGGATGTACCTATGCTATTGGTCGGAGACGCAAGGACGCCGAACGATTTGCTCTATCTATCGTTGGCAGACGCCAATCGTCGCGAGAGAAGTTCCCTAGGGCGTAAGCACCTAGCAGACGAGAAAGTGGCGGGTGACGCGGTTCTGGGTCCCCTTTCTTGAGTCGCTCGCAAGAGAAACGTATACGTTTCTTAGCGAATAGACCAATCCGTAACCCCACCACAACGGAATACTTAATCCTGATTGGTCTATTCGCTAAGATGCGTATACGCAACTTTGCGAGCGGTTCGAGAAAGGGGCCGAAGGGGCCCTAGCACTACTCAACTTTCGAGCGACGAAAAATACCGTCGCCGCGACAGATTTACCCTACCACCACTTTTTGTCATAACCAATCGGAGTGACTCGATAAGTACCTTTCAAAATATCACGAGAATAAATCAAAAGTAACGTGGTTATAATTAATTGGCTCTTATCGGTATAAAATGTGAGACTTCAATTTTGTGGTAATAAACAGCTATTCTTCTACATGTACGTATCTTCCTCATGAATAAATTCCAAAAAGTAGTGAAATCCCCCCACAAAAACAGATTCTCTGTAAAAAAAGGCGGCATGTTCATTCAGTGCCAACAAAAATTGATACGTAAAATGCTCTCCAAAAAAGATTTGAAATCAATTAAGATCGCCATGTTCAAGATTTATGTATTAAAAGTAAAAGGCATCATTTGAAAGGAAAATTATTGTAAATCAAGTTACTAAAAAATTCGACTAAAAAAATTTATAAAAAAAATTTTAATAAAAAATAACGCCGCGTTTTTTTCTTCAAAATAAAAAATTCAGACAGAATTATACTCGATGTTTATGCACTTATGATTTTAAATAAATTCATACACTTATAATATGATACCACCAGTATACCGAATGTCGCACGGGAAACCGATTAGGCGGGGGGCTTCTGAAATTCTCTGAATTTGACTTCGGCAAGGTAATTTATGAATCACTCTAGCACCGTCCAAGCACTGCCAATTATTCGGCATAGTGGACAAAATATGAAAACTTAAACGCGGCAAGTTCTTTTTTATTAAAATTTTTTTATAAATTTTTTTAGTCGAATTTTTTAGTAACTTGATTTACAATAATTTTCCTTTCAAATGATGCCTTTTACTTTTAATACATAAATCTTGAACATGGCGATCTTAATTGATTTCAAATCTTTTTTGGAGAGTATTTTACGTATCAATTTTTGTTGGCACTGAATGAACATGCCGCCTTTTTTTACAGAGAATCTGTTTTTGTGGGGTGTAAAATATACAAATATAGATAGATAGCGTGTAGCATACGATGGACTGAACTAAAAAATAGCGTGTAATATAGAAAATATACCTGTTGTTAATTCTATCGTTAACAACATATAGGTAAGTAAACGCACGGTAGACACATCCATAGTATCGGCGAGAGAAGTATTTCAAAAAATAATCTAAGCATTTTAAAAATAAAATTTTTTATTTGTTACATTTGTGTTTGCGTGTGTTTATATTTTCCCCAGAACAATTCGTTCGTGAAAGGATTTCCATAAATACCGCTATTAATATCACTGTTGGTATGGAATATTATTTAATCTTCAGAACAATTCGTTCGTGAAAGGATTTCCATAAATATCGCTATTAATATCATGGTTGGTATGGAAGATTATTTAATTACTAACATAATACATAACTATAAATAATCCGATAGTCGATAATATAGGTACACCCGGGCTCACGGAATCTGTCGCTGGTGACTTTTTTTAAATGTTATTTTTAAACGTACTAACCAATGATTAATCAATCCTCGTGCTTTCATTAACGAGAGTAGACGTCACCGTAGCTAATGAGGGCATGAGAATTAATTGTTCACTGGTTAGTACGTTTAAAAATAAGGTTTAAAAAAAGTCACCAGCGACAGATTTCGTGAGCACGGGTGTATATTGTGGACATAGGACGATATGGCACGTAGTGATTTATAGACTCTAGGATGTACCTATGCTATTGGTCGGAGACGCAAGGACGCCGAACGATTGGCTCTATCTATTGTTGGCAGACGCCAATCGTCGCGAGAGAAGTTCCCTAGGGCGTAAGCACCTAGCAGACGAGAAAGTGGCGGGTGACGCGGTTCTGGATCCCCTTTCTTGAGTCACTCGCAAGAGAAACGTATACGTTTCTTAGCGAATAGACCAATCCGTAACCCCACCACAACGGAATACTTAATCCTGATTGGTCTATTCGTTAAGATGCGTATACGCAACTTTGCGAGCGGTTCGAGAAAGGGGCCGAAGGGGCCCTAGCACTGCTCAACTTTCGAGCGACGAAAAATACCGTCGCCGCGACAGATTTACCCTACCACCACTTTTTGTCATAACCAATCGGAGTGACTCGTCGCGTGCGACAATCCGTCGCGTCGGTACAATAAAATAGGCCCCTAAAGCGTCGTTCTCAGAGCTTCAACGTGTCGCCAGCGACACCTTGGGTAACCCATAAGGATAGAGCATTCATTGACAGCGTTATCCTTATTGGTTACCCAAGGTGTCGCTGGCGACACGTTGAAGCTCTGAGAACGACGCTTAACTGTCATTACGTGTAACGTGTTATTATGATTGATACAGCGTGTTGCAATTTTTTATGAATTTGGTGAGTATTTGTATCTCGTTTAAATTTTCTTTTCATATGATACTCTCACGGGTAGTTATACTCATTTGTTTGTTTTATTTTTCAGATTATCAAATCATAAATAATTTTATTTTATGATAATCAACTACAGGTTTCATTTCCCGTACAAAAATCGAGGCTTATTCGCCAATCTGCACATCAAATACCATTGCAGTTCAATTTTCTGCATTTTAAGAGCTGTTCTCGTTATATATACTAATTATTGTCACTTATTGACAATTCTATATATATATATAACCTGCACGCAACAGTTTGCCGCAGTACAATTTCTCTGCATTCGTAAGCAGTGTATAACAATATCTGCATCATAATTGCAGTTCTAGTCTAAAATATTGTTATACCGAATACATATAAATTAAATATAATTACAAACATTTTTTAAAAATACATTGTGACACGCGTGCAGGGAACGGAAAAGGGAAAGGCGCAAAGGGGCCGCGGAAGGAAAGGCGCGAAGGCGCCGCGGTCGGGGAAAAGGCGCGAGAGCACTGCGGTCGAGGGAAAGGCGCAAGGGCGCCACGGAAGGAAGCGGTGGAAAGCGCGAAGGCGCCGCGGTCGGGGAAGGCGTGAAAACGCCGCGGAAGGAGGCGAAGGAAAGGCATGAAAACGCCGTGGAAGGAAAAGGGGAGAAAGAAAAGGGAACCCAAATGCGAATCGAGTCGTCTATTGGAAGAGTCCTAAGAAGGACTGAGGAAGATCCAGGCGTCTCCCTCAACGCCGGAATGCCCGCTACGTTTTTTTTTTTTTTTTTTTTTGAAGAGGGCGAGGAGGGGAATCTTCCGAAGACACCCAAGATGTTGGTAGGGTAGTGTCGGATTTTTACCGACTAAACCCCTCCTCGTGGTTACCAACCCATGGGGTTATAAACTATGTAGAAGACGAAAATGGCGGAGAAGGTGAAAAATTAATAGAGGGCTCGACAACTAGATGGGGCCGAAGGCGTTAATGGCGCGGCTGAGAGGCTAGGGGGAACGGTTGAGGTTAAGTGACGAACTTAATTGAATTTCTTATTATTTAATAAGAATACAGGGCCTACGGACTTTGTCCTTGGCTCTGCTTGAGTAGTTGCTAAGTGCTTTGATAGAGGGGTTGTTGTGGGACTTGACGGAGTTACGAAGGTTACCAGCATACTTTAAAGCAGCTGTATCGAGAGAAGGAAGTCCGGTTTCACGGAGCAGCTGGGCGTTCCTAATGAACAAAGGGAAGTTTAGAGAACTTCTGAGGAGTCTCATGTACGTACGGTGTAGTCTAACTAGCGTCCTAGGCGAGGCCGATCCCCAAACGGGAATGGCATAAGCGCAAATGCTCGTAATTAGCGCGTTGAAGGCCCGGACATTGGTAACCTGAGAAATATTTCTGTTATTGAAGAATGGTTTCAGGGAGACGTACGCACCGATGGCTTTGCCGCGCACGGAGGAGATCTGCTTAGACCAGTTTAATTTTCTGTCAAAAGTAACCCCTAGATATTTGACCGAATTACTCCATGGTATGCGGTGTTTGTTGACAGAAAGGGGGTCCGGAGGGATATTACGGCGAGAGAAGAAGATTGCCTCAGACTTGGCTTCGTTGAGGGAGAATCCCCACATATGATACCAGTCGAGGAGTACGGGAAGGAATTTGTTGACTACTGTGGAGCAGAATTTCTTAGTTTTGGAAGAATATAACAGTGCGACGTCGTCGGCATATTGTGCGGTTATTATCTTGTCGTGGGTGGGAATGTCGTGACAGAACAGATTGAAAAGAGTGGGCGAGAGTTTGGAGCCTTGAGGGACTCCAGCCGTGATGGGTTGCGCATCAGAGAGGCTATTCCCCGAGCGGACTCTGAATGATCTATCTGTGAGGAAGGAACGTATTACGCCAATTAGATAGTGGGGGAGTTTTAGATGGATTAATTTGAAGATTAAACCGTCATGCCAGACTCTATCAAAGGCTTGTTTGGCATCTAGCAGGAGCATTGAGGTGTGCCGGTTCTTATTTAGGTTATCCGCGACGAGTTCTGCTACGCGGAGGAGTTGATGGCAGGTGCCATGACGGGGACGGAAGCCATGCTGGAACTCTGGGAGGATGTTGGCATCGGCGCAAAATCTGTTTAGGCGGGTAAGTATGATACTCTCAGCCACATTACTAAGGGAAGGGAGCAGGCTAATTGGTCTGTAGCTGGAGGCTTGATTGAGCGGCTTGCCCTGCTTTGGAAGACAGATGATTGTAGCTGTCTTCCAGGCAGAGGTGAAGTATTGCAACCGCAACATAGCGTTGATGATGTTGCAGATGGCAACGATAAGGATGTGTGGGAGAATTTTAAGTACCCCATTTGGGATGGAGTCGAAACCTGGAGCTTTGTTTTTCTTCAGGGATTGGATGGTCACGGCGATTTCGCTAGGAGAGGTGTGAGGGAAGGAGAGGTCGTCGAGTCTAAAATAGTGGACGGATTCTGTTACGATGCCGTGGAAATTGGCGAAATTGGCACGGGTAGGAAACGGGGAGCATTGCTCCCTGAGGGATTCGGCAAAGATATTTGCCTTGTCGCTGTCTACCGCGTAGGCGATTCCGTCTTTTAAAAGAGGAGGGGAATAAGGCTGTCTGTTCCTGAGGGATTTGATGACCTTCCAGCAACTTCTAGGGTTGGATTCGGCTATGGAGATGTAATTGTTGAATTTTTCATTCCGAAATGTCGGTAGGGCGTCCCTAAGGTCGCGTTTTATACGGTTTAGATGAGGCCGGAGGGCGGGGTTTCCTGAACGTTGCAAGTGTCTACCAATTCTTCTCTTTTTAGCTATAAGAGCTTTAATCTCGGGTGGAAGGCGGGTGTCGAGAGGGCGAAGGGGAATCGAGCTGCTCGCTAGATGCATTTTAGATTTAATTTCCTGGGTGAGCGAGTCAACGGCGGCGTCAATGTCCTGGGTAGAACGTATATTAGGACATTTATAGGACGAGGTTTCAAGATAGTAGCGGAGAGCTAACCAGTTGATTTTCGTCCTTGTCGGAGTTTCTGTAGAGGGGTTGCCTGGCATTTCTAGAAGGACTGGGTTATGGTCAGAATTTAATGCGAGAATGGTCCAAGGATCTTTGTCGATAGTTAGATTCTTGGTGATGAAAATATCTAAAGTATCGGGATTTTTCTTAGTACCTGAGAAAAAGGTGTAATCCGAGGGGGCGTCAACGGAGAAACTGTGTTTACTGAGAAGGTTGAATAGAGTAGTACCTTTCAGATTTTGAGCGCGACATCCCCAGGAGACATGCTTGGCATTGAAATCCCCTGCCAAAATCGTGGGAGTATTGCGATCAAGGAGGGTCGGAACTTCGGAAAGGTTGTTAGTGTTCGGGGGAGAGTAGCAAGACACGATTTTTAGAGGGGAGTCGTTATGGGTGATTATAATACCACAAGCCTCGAGAGGGAGCTGGCGAGCTGATGGCTCGGTGGCGAATAGAGTTCCGGACGATTATCGCTACGCCCCCGCGGTTGGAATTCGGGCGATCAAGTCTATAGGTTGTGAAATTCGGGATGTATAGTTTTTGATGGGGTTTGAGGTGAGTTTCTGTTAAGCAGGCCACATCGATAGAGGCCTCCTCGAGAAGTTGGGAAAGTAGAAGGGGTCTATGCTTGCCGTACGCTAGGATACCGTTCGTGTTCCAGTTGAGGATGGTGAGTTTGTCGTTAATGGGATTGGGGAGGGTTTGGTTGTTGGAGGCCCAGACAAGTTGCGCGGCGAAGTCGCGAAAAAGTTGTAAGACAGCTTGGTTTTGCAGAGGATTGGCTGGGAGCGAGATTCATTGAGCGGGCTGACTCGGGGTGGGGGGAGGGGGTGACCCACTTACGGCTTGCGCGTAGGATTGTGGGGGATGGCGCGAGGATGAGGCTTGGGGAGGAGAGATCGACGAGCGGTTAGGCGGTGTGGCGACAGACGAGGTAGGCTGTGGGGAGGAGGGCTTTGCGCCAGGAGGAGAAGTCGAGCCAACTTGCGGAGCTTTTGAGCAGCCGCGGTAGGTGGCACGATGCGGACCACCGCAGTTTGCGCAGGTCGGGGACTTGGCTGGATTGTCCTTTTGGGTGCAGGTAGAGGTTTCGTGTGACTTTGCGCAGAAGGCGCAAACCCAGGAGGAGCGACAATAGTTTGCAGTATGCCGGAACTTTTGACAACGGCGGCACTGTGCGATAATCTTGGATTTTCTTTTAGGCTCAACTTTTACGCTGAGTCCCGCCAGAGATTTGAGATTAAAGATGGTGTGAGCGGAGGGAGACTTGGCGTCAAGGTTGATAGTGACCAGTGGCCAGATTTTATCACCTTGACGCATGCGATATACCGACTTAATCGGCAGGCCCTTGGTCACGAGTTCGGACCGGATATCGTCGTCGGGAAGGGTTTCAATGACGCCCCTGATGACCACGGTTAAATCCCTATCCTGCTTGAGCTGGTTAGTGGAGTATTGGAGAGAGTCTTTTTCGAGTTTGGCGGTAAGTTTACGAAAGTCATCTATGGACTGGAGGTAAATTTTGACGGAGTCGGAGGTGTTAATGGCTCGGCGAAGGGGGATATCCTTGCTGGCCAGGAATTTCTGGATTTTGGGCCACTGGCCCTTCTGCTTGATGCAGATAGGAGGAGGAAGGGGTTGGTTTTCTTCCTCGGAATCAGAATCAAGATCTGAGTCAGAGTCAGAACTCACCGGACTGGGTGCTGGAGGGGAGAAGGTCTTTCGCTTCTTCGGGTTGCGGTAAGGGGTTTCAGAAGCGCTGGGAGTACTAACGTCTGTTTCCATGTCAGAGGTCCCTTGAGGAGGGACGGCGACTTGCGGCGGGCCGGACGGCGGAGAGGATTGGGCGGAGCGCTTATACGCTAGGAGTTAGGAGAGGTGAGCGTCGATTTCGTCGAGGCGGCTGGTGATTTGTGAGCGCTCCGCGTTGATGCGGAGGATTTCTGCTTCCAATGTTTCCATAGAAACGCCGAGAGGAGAGGAGGGCATACTACCGGGTTGTGGCGCTGGTTGCGAAGGTAGCGATGAAAGTGATGGTTGCGAAGGCTGCCCACTGGGTGCGGTGACGGTGGAAGTGCCCTGCGAGGGGGCTTCCTGAGACGAGCTCATCGTCGGCCGGGTGGCTGATGAGCTCGTTGAGGTGCGTCGGCGAGGGCTGAAGGCTCAGCGTGGTGGTGAAATTCGATCCTCGAAGGCGAGACCGCCGGAGCGGCAGAGAGGGCGTGACCATGATACGGACGACCGATCCTTGCGAGTCAAGAGTCGAACACCGAGTGAGAAGTATAATGCCCGCTACGTTTTTTTTTTTTTTTTTTTTTCTTTGAAGAAGGCGAGGAGGGGAATCTTCAAGAAGACACCCAAGATGTTGGCAGGGTAGTGTCGGATTTCTACCGACTAAACCCCTCCTCGTGGTTACCAACCGCTAGGGTTATAAACCGAGTAGAAGACGAAGTATGGGGGTGAACGACTTAGTAATGTGAGCACCTGCAGCTAGATGGGGCCACAGGCGCGGAAAGCCCGAGAGCGAAGTAAGGGGGAAAACGATTTAAGGTTAGGTGACGGCGTTAGTTGAGAAGAATACAGGGTCTACGGACCTTATCCGTGGGTCTGCAAGTGTAATTGCTGAGTGCTTTAATAGAGGGGTTTACGTGCGACTTGACGGAGGTACGAAGGTTAACTGCGTACTTGGTAGCCGCAGTATCGAGAGACGGAAGTCCGGTTTCACGAAGCAGTTGTTTGTTCCTAATGAACCAGGGGGAATTAAGAGAGCCTCTGAGGAGTCTCATGTAAGTGCCGTGGAGTCTGGATAGTTTCGAAGGGGAGGCCGAACCCCAGACGGGAATGGCATACGAGCAAATGCTCCTAATCAACGCGTTGAAGGCCCTGACCTTGGTGACCTGAGAGATATTCCGGTTGTTGAAAAATGGTTTCAGGGAGACGAATGCCCCGTTGGCTTTGCCGCGCACGGAGGAAATCTGCTTGACCCAGTTTAACTTCCTGTCAAAAATTACCCCTAAATATTTGACAGAGTTACTCCAGGGGATTAGATGATTATTTACTGAGAGACGATCCGGGGGGATATTTCGGCGAGAGAAGAAGATAGCCTCTGATTTGGCTTCGTTGAGGGAGAAACCCCACATATGATACCAATCGAGGAGTTCGGGTAAGAATTTGTTAACAACTGAGGAGCAGAATTTCTTGGTTTTCGAGGAATATAACAAAGCGACGTCATCTGCGTATTGTGCAGTGATGATTTTGTCGTGAGTGGGGATATCGTGACAGTATAGATTAAATAGAGTAGGCGAGAGTTTAGAACCTTGTGGAACTCCGGCCGTGATAGGCTGCGGATCGGAGAAGCTTTTCCCCGAACGGACTCTAAAAGATCTGTCTGAGAGAAAGGACCGAATCAGACCGATCAGGTAGTGAGGGAGTTTTAGCTCATTTAATTTGTAGATTAAACCCTCGTGCCAGACTCTGTCGAAGGCTTGCTTGGCATCGAGCAGGAGCATAGAGGTGTGGCGAGACTTGTTAAGGTTGTCCGCGACGAGTTCAGCAACGCGGAGGAGTTGGTGGCAGGTACCGTGCCGGGGACGGAAACCATGCTGGAAGTCGGGGAGGATGTTGGCCTCGGAGCAAAATCTGTTAAGGCGGGTTAGTATGATACTTTCCGCAACTTTGCTGAGGGCAGGGAGCAGGCTAATTGGCCTGTAGCTGGAGGCTTGATTGAGAGGCTTTCCCTGTTTAGGAAGACAGATGATTGTTGCTGTCTTCCATGCGGGGGGGAAATATTGCAAACGCATCATAGCGTTGATGATGTTGCAGATGGCGACGATAAGGATGTGCGGGAGAATTTTGAGGACCCCATTGGGGATGGAGTCATAACCTGGAGCTTTATTCTTCTTTAAGGATTGAACGGTTAACGCGATTTCGCAAGGAGAGGTGTGAGGGAAGGAGAGGTCTTCGAGACTGATATTTTGGACGGCATCTGTGATAGTGGAATGGAAAAAGGCGAATTTGTCGCGTATAGGAAACGGGGAACATTGTTCTCTAAGGGATTCAGCGAAGATATTAGCCTTGTCGCTATCTACCGGGTAGGCGATTCCGTCTTTCAGGAGAGGGGGGGAATAAGGCTGTCTATTCCTGAGGGATTTGATGACTTTCCAGCAACTTTTTGGGCAGGTTTCGGCTAAGGAAATGTATTTATTGAATTGTTCGTTCCGAAAGATCTGGAGTGCGGACCTGAGGTCGCGTTTTAAAGAATTTAGATGGGGGCGGAGGGCGGGGTTGCCTGTGCGTTGCAGATGTCTGCGGATTCGTCTCTTTTTATCTATAAGAGCTCTGATCTCGGGTGGAAGACGGGTGTCAATCGAGCGGGGGGAAATCGGGAAGCTTGCTAGTTCCATTTTCGATTTGATTTCATGGGTGAGCGAGTCGACTGCAGAGTCAATGTCATGAGTGGTACGAATGGTAGGACATTTGAATGTCGTGGTTTCAAAATGGTAGCGAAGTGCTAGCCAGTTGATTTTCGACATTGTCGGAATTTCAGAGGAGAGGTTTCCTGGGATTTCCAGCAGGACCGGGTTATGGTCGGAATTTAGAGCTGGGATAGTCCAGGGGTCTTTGGATAACGTTACATTCTTGGAAATGAAAATGTCAAGAATATCGGGATTATTAGCACCTGAGAAATGAGTTGGGGCCGAAGGAGCTTCTACGGAGAAACTATGCGCTCTGAGTAGATTGAATAATAAGGTGCCTTTCGAGTTTTTAGCGCGACATCCCCAGGAGTCGTGCTTGGCGTTGAAGTCACCGGCCAGGATCGTAGGAGTGTTCTGGTCCAGGAGGGCAGGGATTTCGGCTAAGTTGTTAGCGCCCGGAGGGGAGTAACAGGAAATGATCCTCAATGGGTTGTTATTGTGAATGACCTCGATGCCGCAGGTCTCCAGAGAGGGAGTGTGAGTGCTGATTGCCTTGTGGCGGAGGGAGTTACGGATGATTGTAGCTACACCCCCGTGTTTGGAGTTTGGCCGGTCGCGTCTATAGACGGAGAAATTGGGGATGTAGAGCTTATGAAGGGGTTGTAGATGGGTTTCCGAGATACAGGCCACATCAATGGAAGACTCGTTGAGGAGTTGCGTTAGGAGGAGCGTTCTGTGTTTGTTGGCCGCAAGGATGCCGTTGGCGTTCCAGTTGAGGATGGTGAGGTGACCCTTAGTGGAGTTGGACGTCCGGCTGTTGGAGTGCCCAGGTGAATTTGGTGGCAAAGTCGCGAAAAAGCTCTAGAAGAGTCTGGTTTTGGTGGGGGGCGGCTGGGGCCGGGGGTTGTTGAGTGGGTTGGCGCGGGGCAGGGGAGGTGGAGGGGCCACTGGTGACCTGCGCGAACGAGCGAGCAAGTGGTGGAGGAGGAGGAGGTGCGGTTAGGGCCGAGGGAGATTCGACACCAGGGCGGCTACGTAGGAGCGCGGTCGGAGCGGTGGCCGGGGGCGTGGGGGGAGATGCTCGTGTAGAGGCCGAAGTTGCTTGAGGAGCTTTAGGACAACTCCGGAAGGTGGCACGGTGCGGGCCGCCGCAATTGGCGCAGGTTGGCGATTTATCTGGCTTGTCTTTGGACCGACATGTAGAAGTTTCATGGTTCCTAGCGCAGAAGGCGCAGACCCAGGAGGCATGGCAGTAGTTTGCCGTGTGCCGGAATTTCATGCAGCGACGGCACTGCGGGATAATCTTAGATTTTCTTTTCGGTTCAACTTTTACGCTGAGACCGGAAAGCGATTTTATGTTGTAGAATGCCCGCTACGCTCAACGCCCGCTCTTATATACCTAACGCGGAGGGGACCGTTATCGGTCCTATTGGCCGGTAACGGTCGAGTGGGGGCGACTTGCGGCAGTCTCCCTGATTGGCGCGACGTGACGTGCTCGACGCTCCGCCGCACCAATCCCCCGCGAGCAGGCCAGTGTCCACTGCGCGCTGCCCAAGAGCGTCAAGCGCTCTCTAAAGACTAACTATGCTAGGGACTTATACTTATAAAAATGACGCACGTCAATTGTATATATTGTATTTTCAAATTTGTTCATTGGACATCCTTTCCTGAGTAGTCCTTAATATTTTGAGTTATTTATCATGGACGAGGAATTTTATAAAATTATAATAGATAATGGATGGCTAACAGGCGATCACATTGACCTTTTTTCCCAATTATTGGGACATAAATTCGGGTATGAAATTCGCGAAAGTTGGATGCAAATGTTGACTCACTACGCCATACCAATTCCAAGTCACCAAAAGCATATTCAATTGCTTCACAGATTAGATGGAGAATATTCCGATTCTAAAGCTGGTGAAATGTCAGGTGGTCATTGAGTGTGCAGTTATTATGATACAAAACAGATTTTCATTTTCGACTCTCTGAATAAGAAGGTTCTCGATGGGCACTTTAAAAGATTTTTACAGGTGCTCTATCCATATTATTCTTTCGACGTTAACCCTGTGATATTTCCGGATGTACAGCAACAACAAAATTCTAATGATTGCGGTGTGTTTGCGATTGCTTTCGCTGTTTCACTAGCATTAGAGGAAAAGCCCGAAAATGTTAGGTATAATGTGGATTTATTACGAAAACACTTAATAGGCATTTTCCAAACAAATGTCATTACACATTTTCCGTTAGTTAAGCACCTGCAATCGCATCCACAAACAGTTCGATTCCCTGTCGTTATAAATGATGCTGATGAATCATCATTATTGACTTCTAACGTGAATAATACACAGTTGAATAACGGCAAAGTAGAACCATTAGCGAAGTGGAGTAAACGTAAAAGGCGCGCAATTCAAATTCCTATTCTTAGCGAAGATGAGAAACATAAAATTTCGCATGGTCTTAAATTGAACGACGCACACATATGGAAGTTCGGAACAATAATGTCAAAATTGTCCGATTACATGCACTGTGATACCTTATTATTGCAAAAACCAAGTTTAATTGAACCAATACCACTTTGGAAAAAACATATCGAAATATTACATAGTACTTATGATAATCCTGATCTGAATCATTGGGGGTGTGTTCATTTTATGATGGTAAAGAAATTTTTATTTACGACTCACTTAATACAGATAAATTACACGCGGACCATTTGATATTTTTGAAGCGTTTGTATCCGTTTTATGATTTCAGTAACGATACTATTAATTTTCCAAAAGTTCAAAACCAACATAATGCGGTTGACTGCGGGGTATTTGCTATTGCCTTTGCTGTTTCTTTACTTTTTAATCAAAAACCAGAACTTATTAAATATGATTATTCTTTGATGAGAGGACATTTGCTGAGTATGTTCGAGAGCAATAAAATTAGTCATTTTCCCACTGTTTTATCAGAACATGGTAACGCTAATATACCGGAATTGTGGAAATTGTTCGTAAGAAAGAATTCAATGCCTGTCGTCAGCGTAAACGCCGATATGAACAACATCTTATAAATGGAAAACGTTGCAAACTGTCATCACCAGGTTCTGTAAACATTCATGAAAAGACTATAATTGAAAAACGCGAACCTCTTAGTGGCAATGATAATAAATTAAGTAATGTATCCGTCAATTTAAAAACTCAACCTATAAATTTAATTGAAAATATGAAGGAAAGTGAATATTCAAGTGTATATAATGATGAAAAGGTAATTGCTTCGGACAATGCCAGCGATGTAGAATCGTCTCCGTATATTAATGATGCGTTCAAAAGAGAAAGGATAATACTTGCTGATGCAAAAATAATGGGTGAGTGTAATGATATCACAGATGAGGATCTGTCACCTCATTCGAAAATTCTTACAGTATTTAGCGCTAAAAAGTTAGAAGCTGCTAAAGGAGACAATCTTGATATAAAATCATGTGCAACAGACGATCATAGTCCCGATGAAAAGGCAAAAGATTTAAATACCAAAAATTATATTTTCCGTACTAAATTACCTGTGGAAAAATACATTGAAGAATTGTGTAATGCGATTCAAACTTATCACAATAAAAAATCGGCACCGATTATTACTGATAAGACAACAAACATTGCAACAATAAAACATTTATGTGTAACAAATAGCGAAGAGAAAACGGGTAGTGCAGAAAAAAATTGTGATGATAGTGAAGAATTTAAAGATCTTGAGCAAATACATGAGGTGAGTCAATTACATCGCAAAAATAGTTCAACACACAATATGGGAAGTGACGAAAATGAAGAACATTGTATTGAGAATAAATTTGATAAACATGAAAGCAGATTGATGGCGGAAAAAATAATAAAATAGTCTCTGCACCAAAGAAATAGTTATATAAAAGATTTAACACATCTATTGAAACTACTTAACAAAAAAGGCGAAAATACCTTAAAAGAGATGCCTATCGATAAACAACAAAGGATTAAAAACTTATGTAAAGACTCATTACACACGGCTACTTCTGAGTCTTATTTTTATGAAATGACATATTCTTTTCATCTGAAAAATATTGCTATTGTCATGAATAGCGAAGGAAAGGTCACAAATATTTTACCACTCATGGAAATAATGGATAATAACAAAAAAGGCGTCAAACAGTGGTATTGTAGTGATCATTGTAGAATTCAAATGGATGATATAACAGAAACACTTGATCATTATGAAGCCCTCCTCAATAAATTACAAAGTTTGAACGTAAAAAACATTTCCTTATTTTGTAGAGATATGTTCGCGGAACGTGATACTGCGGCACTATTAGGTCATCCATTATCATGTTACATCTTGGAAAAATGTTGTTCATCACTCTTCGTATCCATTGAGGTATTATCGCCACACTTTCCGGAAGTACGTTCTTTGAAACGATTAATGTACCAATTGAATTATGTCCACAAAAAATTGTATGAATTGGATAAACTGCTTGAATCATCTGATTACGGAAAATTGAGCGCCATTACAGATGAAGCGGTAAAAGTCGTCAAAACTTTCTATAAGGATAACGCGGAAATATGTTTGAATGAAGACGAAATTATGGAAAAAAATCGTGATGCGTTCAAAGCATTGATTAAACGCTCGTCAGACACTCCTCATCTCATTTGTACATCATGTCGTAAACTTTGCTCAAGAAGTAAAGGATCACACATATCAAAACTTCGCAAACCGATCGACAGTAAGGTGTGGACCGATCTATTAACTTTTCTCGATAAAAAACATTTAGCAAACTCAGATTTTATATGTAAGTATTGCTTGGACAAGTTTCGAAAAGGTACCGGACCATCTATTTGCATATTGAATAACTTATACGTCGTCAAAGTCCCAGAAGAAATAAAGACGCTGAATGATTGCGAAAGAATGTTGATACAACGAGCAAAGGCTTTTCAGGTTGTTCAGAGAATGGGGACGGTAGCAAAGAAAAACATGTCAAATCACATGAAAATGCAAAAAGTAGTAGGTCGCACTTTCTATCTGCTCTTGCCTACAGAGGAAACATTATCAAAAATATGTCCTTCAACAGTTGCGATAAGTGATAATCAAGAATTTTATATCTTGGTAAATGGACTACCGACGAAAGCTAACAAAGTTTGGCAAAATTTGATAGATATTCGAAAGGTTTTTCGTGCACTAACGTGGTTGAAAGAAAATAACCCACATTATTCCCAATTTTTGTTGCCCGATTGTCACGAAAAATTATTAGATGGAGTCAATTTCGTAGACGTTGAATTTCAGGTTGATGAAGGTGATAGTTCACAGAATGAAGAATCACTTAAATATAATGTTCAAAATGATCATGATTCAGCGAAACCCGCTAATAACATCTTAGGCGACTTAAATAACTTGATTACCGAACCTGCTGACCAATTGAATTGTCCAGACCAACCTCATGGATCCCCGTTTTTAACTCAAGTTGGTGATCGAGAATCGTATTATGAAAATTACACACTATACCCTCTCCATAATAAAAGAATTGCTGAAACAGCAACAAATTTGTATCAAATGAAAAAAGTTCGAGAGAAACCCCTAGATGGTCGAGTACCAATATTAGAATTGCTTTGTTTTCCGGAATTATATCCATCAGGTATCAACGGACAACATGAGGAACGAGCTCTCAAATTTACTGATCAGAGTTATGCTCAATTACGTCTAATGTCAGAGAATTCCAGATATCGTTTGAATCAACAATACATTTTTCACCTATTATATGAAACTAATGTTCGCCAATTGAACGCTGGAATTTATCATGCCTTAAATATTATCAATCCGAGACAGAAATATACTGCTCAAGGTTATTTACAGCAATTAAAGAACGGTGAACTGGAAGGTAATTTAAATACAATCTTTGAACGTCTTTGAAATTCTGCTGCATATTGGAAGACACCGAGAAATAATTTAAATTGCATGATACGTTATTATGGTCCAGCGACGTGGTTTTTAACACTGAGTCCATCGGAATGGTTATGGACAGATTTAATAAAATATATTCGTGATATAAATTCCCCGCATTTTAACAAATTTTCCGAAAACGAATGTATCGTTCGAGATCCGGTATCAATTTCTCGATTCTTGGATAATAAGTTTCATGGAATGATGGATTTCCTTTTGTCAGATGACAATCCCATTGGAAAAATTAGTCATTACTTCTGGCGCCGTGAATATCAAGGCCGAGGGACTCAGCATTGGCACATGGTTCTTTGGGTAGAGGATGCACCAATTATGGGAATAAACTCCAATGAGAAGACGTTAGGCAATTCATAACGAAATATGTGATATGTCGTCTGCCGAATAAAGAAGTATCTCCAGTGTTGTACAGACGCGTAAATACTCATCAGCGGCATAATCATAACAGTTATTGCTTAAGGACTGAGAAAGAAAAGTCTGGAGCAATTCTCAGCCGATGTAGGTTTGGGTTTTCAAGACCTGCTACTGAGGATTTCGTTTTAAGAGAACCAGCCGTATCAATTGCTGGTCGTAGACAATTAAAAACAAAAAGTCGACTCTACGATTTACCTCGTAGTCCTGAAGAAGTGCTTATCAATGATTATAATCCTACTATCCTTTGTGCTTGGGAAGGAAATATGGATATTCAGTTAATTGGTGAAAATTCGACACTATTGACACAGTATTGTACAAAGTATGCAACAAAATTCGAAACTGCCACTGTATCGGATAGTGTCCACGATATTAATTCTACAAAGACGTTGCGTCAACGTTTATGGGGTTTTGCCTTTCGCAGTTTAAATCATAGAGAAATTGGTGCACTCGAAGCTGTAGATACACTTTTAAGCATACCCTTATACGGGATTGATACGCACACTACAATTAGGTGGTTGGATGTGAACATAATTAGGAACCGTAAATTGAAACCCCGTAAAGATGTTGAAGAGTTAAATCCGGACTCACACAACTGACATTTTTTGTCCATCACTGATCGATAAGCATTACCCCAATCGTCCACAAGCATTAGAAGCAATGTCACTGTACGAATTCGCAACGTGGTACGACCTCTTGAAAACTGTACCCAAAAATGAAGATGTCGAAGTTCACCAAATTGGTTCTTCGCTATTTCTTAAGAAGCGTTCACGTGGTTATTTAATGAATTATTACAGGCATAATGTTAATACTTATCCAGAAAATTACTATTATGCTTTACTATTGCTGTATCACCCATGGAGAAAGACGGACGAATTGAAAAACGGCTTCAATACATACACAGAATCATTCGCAGCCAAAAAAGACATTTTGAAAGATGCATCAGAATATCATAAAGGATTAATGGATTTGCAAAGAGGATTAGAAAATATTAAAGAAGAGATTGAGAAACTCGAATCTTGTAATAAGAATGAGGAAAATGATAATGATTCTAATGCATCAAGTTCTGATGAATCTGACGTCGATGATGATGTACTAAAAGATTTTCAAGACATCGCAGATAAAGCGATGGCTGATAAAAATCTACCAGAAATGATCTCCCAATTAAATGTAGATCAAGCTAGAATTTTTCAACGCGTTCAAAATGCTCTAACATCCAACGATCGTCCATTAAGAATGTGCGTGAGTGGAGAAGGTGGGACGGGGAAAAGTCGATTGATTGATACGATTAGATGTTGGACTAAAGAGTTTTTGAAGAAAGAAACTGCTGTTACCGCACCTACTGGTTTAGCAGCATTTAATATTAGCGGTTTAACCGCACATAGAGTCTTCCAATTGCCAGTCGAACATGGTCCTATCCCAAAATATAATGAGATCTCAGATGCTGTGTTGAAGGCTCTACGATTGCAGTTCAAAGATGTTATATTGATAATTATTGATGAAATATCCATGATTTCGAATATTACCTTACTGTACATCAATCAAAAATTGATAGAAATATTCAATACTTCAGATGTCGAAGATGGTTGGTTTGGTGGCTTACATTTACTTGTCTTTGGTGACTTTCTGCAATTGCCACCCGTACGTCAAGGTCCAGTATATGAAACTTTAACATCGTCTGCACATACAAAGGTGATGGGTTCACTGGGAAACATCAACCTTTGGAAAGAACTTTTTAGTTACGATAAACTACGAATTAATATGCGACAAAAAACAGACCAAACCTATGGAGATTTATTATCTAGATTGAGAATTGGTGCTCTAACCGGCGATGATATTAAGTTATTACAACAGAGATTAATTAGAATCGACAGTTCTTTATCATACGATGATCGATTACGTGAACTATGTAATCATATAAATAAATTACCAGACGATACAGTTGTCTTATTACCAACATGTAAGCAAAGTCATTTGCTAAATTTTGAAATGCTCAAAGAGATTCCTTCAGATGAATTATTACTTATACAGCTGACGATAAAATTGATTATCCGAAAAATGTTTCGAAAAAAGCTGCAGAAATTTTACGAAAACTGGAAAATGATTCATCTAATTGACGTGCGTCATTTTTATAAGTCCCTAGCATAGTTAGTCTTTAGAGAGCGCTTGACGCTCTCGGGCAGCGCGCAGTGGACACTGGCCTGCTCGCGGGGGATTGGTGCGGCGGAGCGTCGAGCACGTCACGTCGCGCCAATCAGGGAGACTGCCGCAAGTCGCCCCCACTCGACCGTTACCGGCCAATAGGACCGATAACGGTCCCCTCCGCGTTAGGTATATAAGAGCGGGCGTTGAGCGTAGCGGGCATTCCGGCGTTGAGGGAGACGCCTGGATCTTCCTCAGTCCTTCTTAGGACTCTTCCAATAGACGACTCGATTCGCATTTGGGTTCCCTTTTCTTTCTCCCCTTTTCCTTCCGCGGCGTTTTCACGCCTTTCCTTCGCCTCCTTCCGCGGCGTTTTCACGCCTTCCCCGACCGCGGCGTTTTCACGCCTTCCCCGACCGCGGCGCCTTCGCGCCTTCCACCGCTTCCTTCCGCGGCGTTTTCACGCCTTTCTCCGACCGCGGCGCCTTCGCGCCTTCCACCTTTTCCCTTCCGCGGCGTTTTCACGCCTTTCCTTCGTCTCCTTCCGCGGCGCTTTCACGCCTTCCCCGACCGCGGCGCCTTTGCGCCTTCCATCGCTTCCTTCCGTGGCGCCCTTGCGCCTTTCCCTCGACCGCGGTGCCCTCGCGCCTTTTCCCCGACCGCGGCGCCTTCGCGCCTTTCCTTCCGCGGCCCCTTTGCGCCTTTCCCTTTTCCGTTCCCCGCACACGTGTCATAATACTGCTGGTCTTGAACTAGTCATTGTAATCAAATTAGGTTCAAAGATTATGATTAGACGTAATATCGATATCAGTATAGGGCTTGTCAATGGAACCATTTGTCGCGTAATTGCAGTATCCAAAAGCTTGAACAACGCGAATATTGAATCAATTACTGTTCGTTTAAGTAACGGAAACGAACAAATAATCGAACGTGTGAGTGTTAAATTTCAAATTATGAATGGTGCTTATGTGATTCGTAAGCAATTTCCAATCAGTTTGAGCTATGGCATAACTGTACACAAGAGTCAAGGTTTGAGTTTACAAAATGCTGTCGTTGATGCTGGCAATAGCATATTTACTTGTGGACAGACATACGTTGCGCTTTCAAGAGTAACGACATTGCAAGGTTTACACTTGATTAATCTCGATCCACACAGCATGAAAGTGAATGTATCCGCCATAGAAGAATATAATCGGTTGAGAAAGATTTACCGGCCGGATCTTCCCCAAATTGATATATCTCATAAGCGATGGGGTAAATTACTTGATTTCCCGTGGGCCATTCCACAACAAAATCTTAATTCTGAAAATCATGATCAATCACCACCTGAGCAGTTGGGATGGATAATTCATGGCTTGCAAAATAATGATGGTATTTACAGTTATGTAAATGCAGTTTTGCAGTGTATCTTCCATTCTTCTTTAATACGAAGCCGTTTACTTAAGAAAAAAAAATAGTTCATCCACTATTATAGAAACGATGTTGAACACATACGTGGACAACTCTGCTGCTCTTGATCCTACTGAGATTAGACAGTTTGCTGGCGGGATATTAGTAGTGAATATGAGCAGGATCCAGCTCAGTTTCTAGAAACGCTGTTTAGTAAAACTGATGATGATATAGGTAATTTAGTCAATGTTCGACGCAACAATACTGTACGGTGCAAGCGATGTAACTACGTATTCAATAATACATCTAATACATATACTTTGTCAGTACCATTACCTTCAAATGGGCGTGCAATTCTTCTGCAGCAGTTAATAGATGATTCTTATTCGCATTGGCATGTTTATGATGATATTTGCAATGAATGTTCTACTCGGACTGAAATGAGTCGCAAGGTCAGCATCGAAGCTGTAAATGATGTGGTAATAATTAAATTAAATTTATTTACGAGTAAGGGCGAAATTTCAGCGGTGCATGCAAAAGGATTTCTTAAAACTATTCCAACGTCTCGAGTTAATATATGTAACAATATATATACTGTCATAAGTGGTATCTTTACATGTGATGAAACAATTCGTCATGGTCATTGGAAGAGTAAACTTAGGGAGAGTTGAAGGCAAAACGTCTTCATGGATTTCTGTAGACGACCAAAATATAAGAAAAATCCGATGGCCTGTAAATTCGAAAGCGGTATATGTTTTACATCTCCAAAATACTAAGGCAAAGTCAAAAATATAAGGGCTCTCTAGTCTATAAATCTCTTTCAAAATATCACCTGAAATTTCAGCGGTGCATGCAAAAGGATTTCTTAAAACTATTCCAACGTCTCGAGCTAATATATGTAACAACATATACCGAATGTCCTCTGGCAAAAACTCCAGTTTTTGAATTTCCCTGACATTTGGCTGGAAGTGGTTGAGTCGGTACTTTAAGAGTTGGCTTCGGAAGAGTGCGCTGCGGACTTACGAGCCGAGCGAAAACTGTCAAAAGTCTGATCTCCCGGTAGCTGTCAAATCGGGAGATCGAAATCGTTAATTTGTAAATAATGATTACTAATGTGTAGAAGTGATAATAAATAATCATTCGGGCTTCTTCGATGAGATTCCCCAAGTGTTTAAAAACCTGTGTCCGATTTTTGCCCATAACTGTTGCTTCAACTTCCAGTGATATTATTAAGTATTACTGCAGAACGAGTAGGTTAGAAGATTTTCATGAAGATTCATGATTTTTTGACATGTCATCTCGTACAGGTGCAACTGAAGCGGATCTAGCTCGTGTCCTGTCCGTAAAAAGATGACTCGATGGACATTGGAGAATGTCAGACTTGTCACCGAGCGCTTATTACCCACGGTACATTAATTGCAATACGCGCTTCTCGTTTCAACTATTCCAGCGTTAAATAACTTTTACTTCTTTCACAACCTAATAACCTTTTATGAACTGTTCGTGGTAGGAGGCAGTGATCAATAATAGCGACTCATCGTAGACAAGTGTGCCGAACTACTACTGCGATAATGTGCCCAAGCTCAAGGTCTATTCTGCGATTAACGTTAACGTAATCGTGATTATGCTCGAGTGATGGGTATTCCAAAAGAGGTAAAGTTGATACTAAACATCGGACGCTGTAAGCTGACTTGCTAGTGTATGCTTCGCAACTGGATCATCATCGCAGGAATAATTTGTCTACGATTAGTCACAATCATTGATCGCTGCCCCCTACGATCAACAATTCGTACAAAAGGTAAATACTTTGAAAGAAGTGAAAGTTATTTAAAGCAGGAATAGTTGAAATGAAAAGCGCATATTGCAATGAAAATACCGTGGGTGAGAGGCGCTCGGTGATAAGTTCGACAATGTCTGGATGTCGATCGACTCATTTTCTTCAGGATAGGAAAGGAGTTACATCCTATTTGTTTGCACCTTATGAAAGGGGACATGCAAGAAAACCGTCAAAAACTTCATGAAAATCTTGTAACCTACTCGTTTTGCAGTAATTACTTACTTAATCCCTGGAAGTTGAAGCCACAGTTATGGACACCGATTTTTAAACACTTGGGGAAACTCATCGAAGAAACCCGAATAATTATTTATCACTTCTACACATTATTCACTATTATTTACAAATTAACAATTTCGAGGTTACATACTTCGATCTCCCGAATTGATAGCTACCGGCAGATCAGGGGCCCCTTTCTCGAACTCGCTCGTATCTTTGCGTGCACGCATCTTAGCGAATAGACCAATCAAAAGTATTCCGTATCAGGAAACGTATACGCATCTTAGCGAGGAGACCAATCAGGACCCCCACCACAACGGAATACTTGATCCTGATTGGTCTATTTGCTAAGATTCGTATACGTAACTTTGCGAGTGACTCGAGAAATTTATTTACGTTATACTCGATGTTTATACACTTATGAGATTTTAAATAAATTCATACACTAATATGATACCGCCAGTATACTGAAAGTCGCACAGGAAACCGACCAGGCGGGGGCCTTCTGAATTTCTCTGAAAGCACCGTCCAAGCACTACCAATTATTCGGTATAGTGGACAAAATATGAACTTACATATATATAAACGCAGCAAGTATTTAATTTTTAGTTTTCATTTTAATTTTTTTAAAACAGGCTTAAAAATTTTTTAAAATTTCTTCGTTTTTCCTCAGTGTGTCGCCTTCCTCTCCAGTATCTGTAACAAAAAAATGTCAAAGCCTAATTAATAAACTAGGTAAATTAATAAATTAATGACAGAAGGACAGATTCTATACCTTTAGTTCCGCTTGTGCAAGTTGCGACCGCCACGTGGTTGCCTGACAGCCGGTTCGTTCAGAACTGCAAAAAAACAAAAGCATTTATGAATAAAATTGTATAAATTAATTTTATTAAGGAAAAAATATAAATTTACCTTCTGCCTGTGCCAACTGGTGTTGAGGCTCTCTTTCTGGAATGTATAAGTAATATAATACAGTTATATAAATACATATTATTATAATAAATAATATACCGCATATCCTAGGTCCAAGGAGAAACGCAACAAGCAGGGAGCCCTGGCATTTACCTTCGGCAGTATTTGCCGACAGTGGTTGTGTTTTTTACGTACAGGTAAATGTTAGGGCTCCCTGTTTGTTGCGTTTTTCCTAGTAGTGTAGTCATTTTAGATTTTACATCCAATTTAAAAGTGCAAGTGCAATAATGCCGCTAGTGGAAGGAGAAGCGGTATTGAAAGCAGGGTTTGTATTAAGCAGCGAATTGAGCAATCATAGTTACAGGAACCTTGAAATTTACCTTCAGCCGTGCTTGGTCGGTACTCGAGTCACTTGTATCGGTAGAAAGTTAGTTGGCTTACGAAAATTGCTATGAGTGAGCGAAATGTCGAACGTCTGATTAATTCCCGATAGCTGCCGAATTGACAGTTATCGGGAATTAATCAGACGGTCGACATTTCGATCAGGCAGCGCAATTTTCCTAAGACAACTAACTACCGACGCGACTCTTACCGACATTAAATGACTCGAATACCGACCGAGCCCGGTCGAAAGTCCCGCGCTGTAACTGTACCGCATGTTTGCGCCAAAACGAAATAAGCTTAGATGGTAACTTTACCGACGATCTAGAATTTGATAGAGTTGGCTTGAGAAGAGTTGCTGCGTGAGAGCGAAAAGTGTCAAACGTCTGATTTCCCGATAGCTATCAATTCGGGAGATCGAAACGCCTAACCTTGAAATCGTACAGTTGTGATTAATGGTGGGATTTTGTAGAAATGATAAAAAAAATCAGACGTTTGACTCTTCGCTCTCACGCAGCACACACGGCGTACTCTTCTCAAGCCAAGTCTATCAAATTCTAGATGATGTAAAAAGGAAATGATGAAGATTTTGCTTACCTTGGTTAGCTTCTGCTGGGGGTTGGGCGGGTTGGGCAATGTTTTGCAGCCGCAATTGCTGCATTTGCGCAGCTAATTGCTCAAACCGCGCCCTGGAAGCTGCCGCTTCTTGCTCGGCGCGTATTACAGATCGCCGCAAAAACTTTAATTCGGCCCGGTTATCAGGAGAAGGTTGGGGAGGCTGACGTTGTTCACCAGGAACTCATGCTCCCCAACTTCCTCTCCATCCTCGATTACTGCTTGCAGCTCACGTTCGATGTCCATGCCTGTAATAAATTTACAATTAATTGTAGAGAAACAAACATCATTTTCACATGATTTATTACTAATTATATTATTAATATTATACATTTATTATATGGTTTTTTATCTACTTACTTTAGTGGATAGAACAAAAATATCCAACTTTACACGTCTGAAGCTCGAGAGAGACTGCCTTTCGGGCGAAATTCCGTACACCGTGAGACAAATGTTCGACGAGGTACCGACACACATGTACCTCGGGGTACGGAACGCTGCGATAAAGCTGTCAACCGTGAGGGCCTTTGCACACGACGTTTTTTAAACTAGCTGACGACGCGCGTTTTTGATGAGCGCGTCCGCTGCGCGTCATCGGCGCGTATTAGCAGGTTGTATTAGCAAAGATCGTGTGTAAAAGTCAAAACTTGCCGACTGTCTTGCGTTTTCTGAGCGTCCTAATCGCGTATAACGCGCATTGTCAGCTAGTTTAAAAAACCCCTACTTTAAAAAGGCCTTTATAGTACAGGCAACGAAGACCAAAAAGGGCCAAATAGCGGAAAAAATTCATGTAAAAGCGAATTTTCGCATAGTTGTAGGGGAAGGTGTCAGTAACAATATACTAAAAGTACTGATGGGTGGGAGTTGTGCTAAGGGAGGGGGGGGGGTCTCTAAAGGTCCCCTTTTTCAGTTTTTCGTTAATAACTCGAAAACTACTGCCTCTAGCGAAAAAAAGTTAAATAATAAATTAATCTATATAAAATTCTCTACAAAAAAGGTTTTATACACTTTTTCGCTAGGATCAATACTTCAGGAGATATGGAGGGGGAAATATGGAAAATTAAAAAAAAATCTGTTTTACTGTTAAAAATCAAGGTTTAATGATAAATTAACGTTGCTCAGACCACGTTTTAATGACTCTAGCGCATATAAGTGTAGTCATGTAATATATCGACGTTGTCAAGTTAAAACCTGCTATGTGAAGAACCTGCTATATGCCGCGCTTGGCAGTTTTTAACTAGGAATAACTCTCTCTTTGATTCATGTAACATTCCTTCAAAAGTAATCCTAAATGATAATCCTAATTACCTTCTGGGGGGTCGTCCGGTAATCATATTCCAGGAAAGGCGCGGGACCGAATAGGGAACTTGCATAAAATTTTATTTTGTATGAAACACAGCAAACATAATAGTTAAAGTTATTCAAAACACAGTACCAATAGTAAAAACTTGATAAAAAAAACTTCTACCCCAAAAACATTACTTTAAAAGTAGCATGGCCACGTCTCCCCAGTGAAACTCCGCGTTATGGGCGGCACTAGTTACCATGTATAGTGACGTCACTGTACATGGTAACGGTCCGCCTGCAGGCCTTCTAGTATATCTATATCTAGGATAGTGACGTCACGGCACGGCGTGCCGCTCGACCGGCTGTTTCAAGTGGGCGGGATTTATCGCAAACTTTATTAATTTCTTACGGCTTAATTTCGCGTCAGAAAAAAAAATAAAAAAACACGTCCCACATTTTTTTACATGTTCAATCCATTTATGATGTTAAAAAAATATGTGCAAGTCCCCTATTGACCTATGTTCATAATACTTCATATAGCATATTCTCCACACAGCAGATTTTAACTTGACAATTACGATATAACGGAAGAATTGTGTGCGGAGGGGACCACAATAATATGCGTCGTTGAAGCCTGTTCCAATAAACGGTAGTTGGATTTTTGAATATTCATTTATACCGCTTAGGATACCGATCGTGATAACGATCGCAAATACCTCGCAACCCTAGGGTTAATCTTTCGATCGGTGACGCAGGTTTATTTCGGCGAATATAGGTCGTTAATACCTCGGTTCTGCGCATTTTCCGGAATGTGATTACCGGACGACACACCGAAAGGTAATTACCGGTAATTAAGGTAAGGTAAGGTAAATACACCGAAAGGTAGGTTGGACAAAGCTGCTGTACATCCAACTGTAGCAATAGTTGGGGAGGATGTGGACTTGATAGTTCTCCTCATTGGATTGGCACCACCATCTATCAACATGTACTTCATGAAGCCAGGCCGTGGGAAGGCGGAGACCAAATTGTTTTCAGTGCGACAACTTCAACAGCTTCCATTTGCTAAGACAATCCTCCTTCTCCATAGCTTCTCGGGATGCGATACCACCTCGGCGATACATGGAAAGAGCAAAGTGGGAATCGCTAAGCTCTTCACGGCAAATCCTGGCCTCACCCATGATATCTCAGCAATATTCACAGATCCTTCAACATCACCTGAGGATATTGAACAGGCTGGCGAGAAGCTTTTTCTGGCTGCATACCAAGTACCTGCACATCAAGATAACCTGAACAAACATCGGTACTCGGCATTTTTGAAAGCGTCAACGAAGCCCAAATCAGACATGGCCACTCTTCCTCCCACCAGAGGAGCTTCAAAGCAACACTCGCTCAGAGTATATCTACAGGTAAACTCATTTACATATAGTTATTAAATACTGGTTTCTTAAAATTACAAATATCAATTTCTGCTAAATACTTACCTTGGTCTGATTACTTTCTTACAGATACAACAGTGGCTCAGCAACCCTCTACCACCCACCCAATGGGGCTGGAACATGGGGGAAGATGGGATCCTCAACCCAGTTACCACGAAAGACCCTGTGGCACCCGACTCCGTTTTGAACATGATCTTTTGCCGATGCACGACTGGGTGTGGAGTACGCTGCGGTTGCCGCAAAGCAGGGATAACCTGCTCCGGAACCTGCGGCGTGTGCCTCGGCTCATGTACAAACGGAGCCCCCATCCAAGACATCATCGACGATGATGAAAATTTAGATTCTGATGAAAATTAGTGTTTAAGATACATCCTTGAACATTAATTATTTCATTTTTAACGGAAAAACAGATTTTTTTTTTAATTTTTCATATTTCCCCCTCCATATCTCCTGAAGTATAGACCCTAGCGAAAAAGTGTATAAAACCTTTTTTGTAGAGAATTTTATACAGATTAATTTATTATTTAACTTTTTTTCGCTAGAGGTAGTAGTTTTCGAGTTATTAACGAAAATCTGAAAAAGGGGACTTTAGAGACCCCCCCCCCCCCCTTAGCACAACTCCCACCCATCAGTACTTTTAGTATATTGTTACTGACACCTTCCCCTACAACTATGCCAAAATTCGCTTTTACATGAATTTTTTCCGCTATTTTTCCTTCGTTGCCTGTACTATTAGTTGTGACGTAGGCAGGGTTCTCGGGTAAGGAGACCCCTGATCGCTTTATTGCGTAGTTTCCGACAAGGCGAAGAAAGGAGCGGCGTGGCGCATCACATCGTATCATTGGAAGAGTATACTTAGAGAGTTGAAAGTAAAACATCTTCATGGATTTCTGTAGACGACCAAAATATAAGAAAAATCCGATGGCCTGTAAATTCGAAAGCGGTATATGTTTTATTTCTCCAAAATACTAAGGCAAAGTTAAAAATATAAGGGCTCTCTAGTCTATAAGTCCCTTTCAAAATATCACGAGAATAAATCAAAAGTAACGTGGTTATAATTAATTGGCTCGTATCGGTATAAAATGTGAGACTTTAATTTTGTGGTAATAAAAAGCTATTCTTCTACATGTACGTATCTTCCTCATGAATAAATTCCAAAAAGTAGTGAAATCCCCCCACAAAAACAGATTCTCTGTAAAAAAGGCGGCATGTTCATTCAGTGCCAACAAAAATTGATACGTAAAATACTCTCCAAGAAAGATTTGAAATCAATTAAGATCGCCATGTTCAAGATTTATGTATTAAAAGTAAAAGGCATCATTTGAAAGGAAAATTATTGTAAATCAAGTTACTAAAAAATTCGACTAAAAAATTTATTAAAAAAATTTAATAAAAAAGAACTTGCCGCGTTTTTTCTTCAAAATAAAAAATTCAGACAGAATTATACTCGATGTTTATGCACTTATGATTTTAAATAAATTCATACACTTATGATTTGATACCATCAGT
This sequence comes from Xiphydria camelus, assembly GCA_963678675.1. Taxonomy (NCBI): domain Eukaryota; kingdom Metazoa; phylum Arthropoda; class Insecta; order Hymenoptera; family Xiphydriidae; genus Xiphydria; species Xiphydria camelus. The sequence continues at coordinate 24,294,845 of OY783193.1, read as the reverse complement.
ATACCGAATGTCGCATGGGAAACCGATTAGGCGGGGGCCTTCTGAAATTCTCTGAATTTGACTTCGGCAGTGTAATTTATGAATCACTCTAGCACCGTCCAAGCACTGCCAATTATTCGGCATAGTGGACAAAATATGAAAACTTAAACGCGGCAAGTTCTTTTTTATTAACATTTTTTTATAAATTTTTTTAGTCGAATTTTTTAGTAACTTGATTTACAATAATTTTCCTTTCAAATGATGCCTTTTACTTTTAATACATAAATCTTGAACATGGCGATCTTAATTGATTTCAAATCTTTTTTGGATAGTATTTTACGTATCAATTTTTGTTGGCTTTAATCTACAGACTTGATCTTTATTGCACTTTATTCCTTCTGGTACCTTCATGTAAATTTCTTCCTTCAAGTTCCCGTTCAAGAATGCGGTTTTAACATCCATATGATGTGTTAATAAATCAAATCGATTTGCAAACGCTAATATAAATCTGAGACTCGAGATATATTCCTGGGAGAACCCTCTTGCAACTAATCTAGCCTTATACTTTATCGGATTCCCTTTTTCGTCAAATTTAATAGAAAAAATCCATTTGCAGTCAACTAAATTTTTATCCTTCTTCCTAGGTACTAATGTCCACGTTTCATTAATCAACAAAGAATCAATCTCGCTTTCAATCGCTTCTTCCCATTGAGCCCTGTCCTCTCTAAATTTGATCTCCTGATAAGTTTTTGGAATATCATACAAATCTGATTGAGCTGATAAGATGCAATTCTCAGGCATGTCTCTTTCATCATATGAAATATGCGGTAAGTCTTTAATTCTGTCACTTCTCCTAGGTTCCGTTCTCTCGGAAGGGGATATTTTCTTTATCATTTGATAGAGAGCACCCTCTACAGTCCTCTGGTATCTCATCATGCTCTAGGTTATCCAACCTGTGCATTTCCTTCGGTAATTTCCCTTCACCACATACTGGTGAGTTTTCATGCTCTAGATTATCGAATCTGTGCATTTTCTTTGGGATTTTACCTTCACCAGATACCAGAGACTCCACTGATTTCATTTCTCCATCTGTCCCATTATCATCATGGATACTTTCCATTTCACCTGCCCCAGCTGTGGGCCTGGACTTCACGAAATCAGTCTCATCGACAATGACATCCCTCACAACAGTGAATTTACCCTTTTCACCATCCCACACTTTATAGCCGTTCGGTTCATAGCCGACTAGTATACCCTTCCATGATTTCTCATCGAATTTACCTCTACTAGTTTTATTATGAACATATACAGTTGAACCGAATACCTTTAGATATTTTAACTGTGGCCTTCTTTCATGCCACATTTCGAATGGTGTCTTATTGTTATTCAGAGCTTTGGTTGAAGTAATGTTAACTAAATAAGTGGCAGTCAAAACTGCTTCACCCCAGAACTCCTTTTTTAGTTCTGCACAACCACCATCGTTCTCGCTCTTTCCGTTATGGTTCTCACCATACGTTCAGCCACACCATTCAACTGTGGGGTCCTAGGGACTGTCAAGTGATAACTAATACCTTTTTCCATACAGTAGCCCTTCATTTCATTTGATAAATACTCCCCCCCGTTATCGCAATACAAATTTACTAATTTTGAATTGAACTTGACTTCGCTTTTTGCCACAAAATCTTTAAACACATTGAAAACTTCCGATTTGTATTCTATCAAATATGAAACACAGTAGTGTGTATATTGATCAATAAATAGTACAAAATAATTTTTGTTATTCACCGTAGGAGGAGTGACAGGACCCGCTACATCTGAATGAACTACGAATAATGGCCTTTTTACTTACTCTTTGTTCTTTTCTTTGTTAAAAGGCAAACACGGTTGCTTACCTTTTATACATGCCTCACATAGTTTTTCATTCGGAATTATTGATTCAAGTCGTTTTATATCCTCGAACATTTCTTTGTTTTTCAATTCCGAAAACTTCTGTTTCCCTATATGCCCTAGCCTTTTATGCCAGATCTCATAATCTAATTTTGCATTTACTGTGTTGACTACCTTTGAATTTATTTTGAAGCTAACAGTAATTAAACTATTTGATGACTCACCCCACAGAATGTTCTTACCATCTTTTACAATTTTAACACCGCTTGTGCCAAAAATAATCGTCAATCCTGCGGCTTGCATCTTGGAAACGGAGAGCAGGTTCTGTGGCACCTCGGGACAATATAAAACATCCTCCAGGACTCCACCGATGCCTTGGTCACTCGTCACGTTTAAGCTGCCTCTCCTTGTAGCGGTGATGAACTCGTTGTGTTTTGCCACTGCTATTTTTACGGGTACGTCCAGTTCCATGAACCCCTCCGCCAGATCCTTCCTATTTATAATGTGGTCCGATGCTCCAGAATCCAAAATGAAATTGACGTTATTCTTTGTTCTCAACTCATGAGTGCACTCTCCTGTCATGAATGCAAAACTTGATTTGTTTGCCCCTGATGATATCTCCTTTGCCTGTGCTGCCTGCGCGTACTTTTTCTTCTCGTTAAACTTCGGTTTTACACTTTTCTTGTAATGAAAACAATCTGCTTTTATGTGCCCACGTTTGCCACAGTAATGGCATTTTATTCCGTTTTTTTCTTCTTAAAATTCGTATTGAGCCTGCTTGAAAAGTTGTTCGGTTTAAAGCCCTTTTGATTTACATTCCCCACTTCTACGTTTAAGACGATTGCACTCTTTGCCACTCTTTCCGCTTTCTCCCAAGTTTTATCTTCATCTATCGCGGGTTTTTCCTCGTCTATCACTTTCAATACGTCTAATTCGTTTAACAAGGAACGAACCCGGATCTTCCATAGACTATACCGTTCTCCGTCAAACGGTTTGATATTCCGGTTCCATTTCTTTAAATCCATTTTATTTTACGCGAGTAGGCTACTTTATTTTACGTATTGTTTCCGCATTAAATGTTTATGCCACTCGTCGTTGCCCTGGGCCCATAACCTATTGGAATATAGGGCTAAGGAATAACGAGACACCGCATTCGATTTATACTCTATCACTTTATTTTACACAAGACTCTATTTCAGTTAGAGGGCACGAACTGAGTTGTATGAGAATCTAGAAGAGACTGACTGAATAGAGTAATCGGGGACTATGCATACACCCAGGTATCGGCGTGGCGGCCACCCCTTCTGGTCCCCACTTTAACCATCTAACGGGTTCATACCCTGGACGGCTATTCTATAACTGAGTGAAAGCCTGTTCCCGTGAGAAGTGGGCGGAGTTCACTGGAAAAGTAAGGAGACTCCTAGTCGCTATTCTCTAACTGCGGGAGTACGAAAATCGGGTGAACGTAGTTCCCGGGAGAATCGGTCTGCTCGGTCGGTCTGGTCGGGACGGCGATTCTAACCTATGTATCTACTTCTGTGACAGTGTGCCGCATTTTACAGTTGGTTAATTTGCGTGTTCCAACAAACGATACACAGTAGTCCGGCGATCTAAGCAAACGCGGTCATGAGTATATTAATGACTTACATAACTGATTTGTGCGATGTAAATTTGTGTCTTAGTTATAAAAAGATATACTTGTATATAAGAACATTTTCCAGAGGTGCTAATAGGAAAAGTAGTTCGAAAAAATAATTTAACAAAAAGCACATTTCCCTAATGCTTACAATAAAAGTCAAAAGCAGCTTAATAATTAAAAAAGATATAGGTATTATACTGGTACCTAGTATTATTCCAAAATATGCATCCTTGAAAACGTACACTTATAAAAACGTACCTGAAACCAAGCAAATTGTTTTAAATAGAGAAAACTGATTTCGTAACAATAAGACTGCGAAACCGTAAAAATTAAATATATTAAAATGGGACAAGAATGGCATGTAAAATGTTATATAATAATCAAGAGCATGCTTCAAACTATAACTTAAACCAAAAAATGTACGTATCTGAACTTAGCATCATAGTAAACAGTTATGAATTAATATGGACTTTTGACCTATTTCAGAACCACTGTGCGATGGTCGGAATTCTGATTAACGATCCTTAGTAATTAGTATCACCGCGATATACATGGTGTAACAGAGTAAGTATTACAACGTGAAACTGTAGATTCCTTATGAAAGAAGAAAAAGATTTTTCCTCTTACAAAAATGTTCTGCAGGCTGTCGTTTTCGATATAAGGTAAAACAGGGTGAGTTGGCGAATGGAGTTGGCCCCTCGTTTCTATGGAAAGAAATGGAAACGAGGGGTCGACTTCATTCGCCAACTCACCCCGTTTTACCTTATTTAAACCACGAACTACTTGTTATTAGGTGTCAACACTCAAATCTGATAAAAATGGTTCGAGGTTTAAAGAAAAACGATTTTTTTTCAAAACTTTGACATCCTGTATATCGAAAACGAAAGCCCGCAGAACATTTTTGTAAGAGGAAAAATCTTTTTCTTTTTTCACAAGGAATCTACAGTTTCACGTTGTAACACTTACTCTGTTACACCCTGTATATAACTCGTTCACCAAAGCCCGTATAACCTCTTCAAGGGTTACTTTATTTTATAGCGGTAAATTCGAATATTCTATACTAATTTAGGACTGCTATTCTAACGAGAAATAATGAGCGGAGAAACTGTTAATTTATAACCTACCGTCAAGTATTAACCATCCTGTCTAATTCAAAGAGCATTTAGTTTATTCTCTCTTAACTCTGCTATCGGTCGCTGTTCCGTCTCGCGATAAACGGAATTCGACACAATGCTTCGAACCGTTTAATAGTATCACAGTCAGAAATACCTCGCAAATCTATAGCTACTCTCGGATCGGAATCTACGAAACGGAACGGGGTATTTTTCGGCGAATCTAGGCTGCACGTGCGCTCGCAGTCCCGCACCATGCTCGGGAAGGGGTAATTACCGACCGCATCGGAAGAAGCCATTTCCCACAATACCGATTGTAATAGATACCGCTATACTTAGAATAATAAATCAGCTTTATAAAGGGAAGACAAGACGAATCTAATAGATGGCCGGTCGGATTAACTTAATACCTGGCTTATCCAGGTACAAAGAATCGAACCGTCATTCGATGCAACATAACTCCTTTTATGGCCAGGGACGAGCAACGACATCCTTGCCCACTCGAAAAATACAGTGGGGTAAAAAGTATTCATACACCACGGTGAGGTACCGTTGAACTATGATTCACTTGCAAATAATTGAAAATTGAAATAAATTAATATCTATATTGGCATCAAAATATAGCTTGTACTGTCACCTCTTTCAAATTATATATATTTTATTGAAGAAAAAATATCGGGCTTCTGTCGGTAGCTGAGCCGCGTCAAAGGAGTTTCCAGCACGAGCGATCGTGTGCTTCTCCAGAATATGGATCAAAGTACCTCAAGTACTGCTATGGACATGCCACAGCTGGTTATTTCAACTATTCCTAGGTGTTGCATATATATCGATGGCGAGAAAGATTTTTCTTCTTTCATAAGGAATCTACAGTTTCACGTTGTAACACTTACTCTGTTACACCCTGTATATCGCGGTGATACTAATTACTAAGGATCGTTAATCAGAATTCCGACCATCGCACAGTGGTTCTGAAATAGGTCAAAAGTCCATAATATTCATAACTGCTTACTATGATGCTAAGTTCAGATACGTACATTTTTTGGTTTAAGTTATAGTTTGAAGCATGCCCTTGATTATTATATAACATTTTACATGCCATTCTTGTCCTATTTTAATGTATTGAATTTTTACGGTTTCGCAGTCTTATTGTTACGAAATCAGTTTTCTCTATTTAAAACAATTTGCTTGGTTTCAGGTACGTTTTATAAGTGTACGTGTTTTCAAGGATGCATATTTTGGAATAATACTAGGTACCAGTATAATACCTATATCTTTTTTAATTATTAAGCTGCTTTTGACTTTTATTGTAAGCATTAGGGAAATATGCTTTTTGTTAAATTATTTTTTCCAACTACTTTTCCTATTACCACCTGTGGAAAAAGTTCTTATATATAAGTATGTTTTTGAATTATTTTATATCATTTAATAATGAATGTTTCAGTTTAATATATTTTTTTATGTTCCATTTACGTTATCATAGTAGAATAAATATATGGTTAATTTTTGGTCTTTTATTTTAACAGTATATCTTTATAACTAAGACATAAATTTACATCGCACAAATCAGTTATGTAACTCATTAATATACTCATGATCGCGTTTGCTTAGATCGCCGGACCACTGTGTATCGTTTGTTGGAACACGCAAATTAACAAACTGTAAACTGCGGCACGCTGGCGCAGAAGTAGGTAGGCTAGAGTCGCCGTTCTCCCGGGGAGCAGGCTGCTTCTCACGGTCTTGACCAGTAGAAGTAAGTTCACCCGTTTTCGTGCGATGGGAGCGCTTCCGCAGTTACAGAATAGTGATTCCTTCACTCTCCTTGCTTTTTCAGTGAACATCGCCCGCTCCTCACTTAGAGAATAGCTGTTTAGGTACACGTTTCAACGGTCGGGCATGAGCTCTGCGAGGGAAGCTCTCACCCGTGGAACGGTCACTTCCCAGGTACGCTCACTCTCCCCGGAATTACAGAATAGCCGTCCTGGAAACTTCCAAGGAAAAGCCCAGCAGGGACATTTCCTTTTATATATATATCTTTCAATGAAAAAGCCATTAAGCTATGACGCGTCCCCTCCGTACAGCTAGGCCAAATCCCCCAGGTAGTTGAACTTTGCACGGAGATTAGATTTCGACGGAAATCCAATAATTATGTACTATTTCTCTCATTAACGCAACATACCTTGACAACACACTTGCTTTCATTAATTTGGCGGTAATGATTTCATTAGGTACTTTTTTATCATAATTTTTTCATTATCTTTGGTGATTCGTAAGTTGTTACATGATTACTTTGAAAAGGGAGCTATTTTATTAATTCGTGCTATCATACATCGTCGATGTTTTGAAGGGGGGGGGGGGGGGGGTAATTTATATTACCGCAACGGCGAGGCGAGCGGTATGTTTCGGTGAACGTATATAGCGAATGCGTTCGCAGTTCCGCACCTTTCCCTGAAAACAACCTCGCAGTGTATCTAATTGTAAACCACGATTAAATCACCGAACTACTGTATCTCTTTGAATTCAGTATATTACCAGTAATATTGTGAGTGCAGTGTTAAATCATTTGAACTAACCGATGCGGTTTAAATCCGTCTCTCCACGTGTTCGGTCACTAGTATCACGCAGTAGTGTTTCGGGATTTACAACCCCAAGAAAATCTAATCTTGATCGCACCTGTTAGAATTATTAATTTCAAACCGAAGAATAAATGAAGCAGAAATCAATCGCTGTTTAGACTTTGCAGAGGGGGTCGGGCTTGTGTTGCTCGAGAGGGTTTCTTGGGGCGATGGAAGCCATTTTTTATATTATGAGGCGACACAGTGTCGCACCTCCACTAAGAGAATCAAAGAAAGAAACCAGTCATCGATGGTCCAGATCATGATCCCCCTATGCCCTGTTAGTCAGTTCCCTGGACGGCTATTCTGTAACTGAGTGAAAGCCTGTTCCCGTGAGAAGTGGGCGGAGTTCACCGGAAAAGTGGCGATGTTCCTCGTCGCTATTCTCTAACCCGGTGAACGTAGTTCCCGGGAGAGAATCGGTCTGCTCCCCGGGAGAACGGCGACTCTAACCTGCCTACTTCTGTGACAGCGTGCCGCAGTTTACAGTTTGTTAATTTGCGTGTTCCGACAAACGATACAGTGGTCCGGCGATCTAAGCAAACGCGGTCATAAGTATATCAATAACTAAAGATATACTGTTAAAATAAGAGAACAAAAATTAACCAAATATTTATTCTACTATGATAACGTAAATGGAACATAATAAAAAAATATATTAATCTGAAACATTCATTATTAAATGATATAAAATAATTCAAAAACATACTTATATATAAGAACTTTTTCCAGAGGTGGTAATAGGAAAAGTAGTTGGAAAAAATAATTTAATAAAAAGCACATTTCCCTAATGCTTACAATAAAAGTCAAAAGCAGCTTAATAATTAAAAAAGATATAGGTATTATACTGGTACCTAGTATTATTCCAAAATATGCATCCTTGAAAACGTACACTTATAAAACGTACCTGAAACCAAGCAAATTGTTTTAAATAGAGAAAACTGATTTCGTAACAATAAGACTGCGAAACCGTAAAAATGCAATACATTAAAATGGGACAAGAATGGCATGTAAAATGTTATATAATAATCAAGGGCATGCTTCAAACTATAACTTAAACCAAAAAATGTACGTATCTGAACTTAGCATCATAGTAAGCAGTTATGAATATTATGGACTTTTGACCTATTTCAGAACCACTGTGCGATGGTTGGAATTCTGATTAACGATCCTTAGTAATTAGTATCACCGCGATATACAGGGTATAACAGAGTAAGTGTTACAACGTGAAACTGTAGATTCCTTACGAAAGAAGAAAAAGATTTTTCCTCTTACAAAAATTTTCTGCAGGCTGTCGTTTTCGATATAAGGTAAAACAGGGTGAGTTGGCGAATGGAGTTGGCCCCTCGTTTCTATGGAAAGAAATGGAAACGAGGGGCCGACTTCATTCGCCAACTCACCCCGTTTTACCCTACAGGATGTCAAAGTTTTGAAAAAAAAACGTTTTTCTATAACCACGAACTACTTTTTATTAGGTGTCAACACTCAAATCTGATAAAAATAGTTCGAGGTTTAAAGAAAAACGATTTTTTTTTTCAAAACTTTGACATCCTGTATATCGAAAACGAAATCTCGCAGAACATTTTTGTAAGAGGAAAAATCTTTTTCTTTTTTCACAAGGAATCTACAGTTTCACGTTGTAACACTTACTCTGTTACACCCTGTATATAACTCGTTCACCAAAGCCCGTATAACCTTCAAGGGTTACTTTATTTTATAGCGGTAAATTCGAATATTCTATACTAATTTAGGACTGCTATTCTAACGAGAAATAATGAGCGGAGAAACTGTTAATTTATAACCTACCGTCAAGTATTAACCATCCTGTCTAATTCAAAGCGCACACATTTAGTTTATTCTCTCTTAACTCTGCTATTGGTCGCTGTTCCGTCTCGCGATAAACGGAATTCTACACAATGCTTCGAACCGTTTAATAGTATCACAGTCAGAAATACCTCGCAAATCTATAGCTACTCTTGGAATCTACGAAACGGTACGGGGTATTTTTCGGCGAATCTAGGCTGCACGTGCACTCGCAGTCCCGCATCATGCTCGGGAAGGGGTAATTACCGACCGCATCGGAAGAAGCCATTTCCCACAATACCTATTGTAATAGATACCGCTATACTTAGAATAATAAATCAGCTTTGTAAAGGGAAGACAAGACGAATCTCTAATAGATGGCCGGTCGGATTAACTTAATACCTGGCTTATCCAGGTACAAAGAATCGAACCGTTATTCGATGCAACATGACTCCTTTTATGGCCAGGGACGAGCAACGGCATCCTTGCCCACTCGAAAAATACAGTGGGGTAAAAAGTATTCATACACCGCTTGCAAATAATTGAAATAAATTAATATCTATATTGGCATCAAAATATAGCTTGTAGTGTCACCTTTCAAATTATATATATTTTATTGAAGAAAAAATATCGGGCTTCTGTCGGTAGCTGAGCCGCGTCAAAGGAGTTTCCAGCACGAGCGATCGTGTGCTCCTCCAGAATATGGATCAAAGTACCTCAAGTACTGCTATGGACATGCCACAGCTGGTTATTTCAACTATTCCTAGGTGTTGCATACATATCCGATGGCGAGAAAGATTTTTCCCCTTACAAAAATGTTCGGCGGGCTTTCGTTTTCGATATACAGGATGTCAAAGTTTTGAAAAAAAAAATCGTTTTTCTTTAAACCTCGAACTATTTTTATCAGATTTGAGTGTTGACACCTAATAAAAAGTAGTTCGTGGTTATAGAAAAACGTTTTTTTTTCAAAACTTTGACATCCTGTAGAGTAAAACGGGGTGAGTTAGCGAATGAAGTCGGCCCCTCGTTTCCATTTCTTTCCATAGAAACGAGGGGCCAACTCCATTCGCCAACCCACCCTGTTTTACCTTATATCGAAAACGATAGCCTGCAGAAAATTTTTGTAAGAGGAAAAATCTTTTTCTTCTTTCATAAGTGTGGTGTATTCAACCACGCAAGTATTGGGTAACACCTAGATATTGGGAGAAAGGGCTCTCCGTCAGAGTTAGTTGCGTGCTGACCCCCGGCCAGCACACTGGAGCTCCGGCCCAGCCGCAAAGTATATGCCAATAAATATTCACATGTGTAACTCCTAAGATTTAACAACTGGCGACGAGGATTACAGAACCTATGTACGCGAGTGCGATAAATAGTGTCGCGAAAACACGTGCGTAGAGCCAAGCTCCGGGGCGTTATATATTTACACAGAAAACTCTAATGGAGGAAAAGCCGAAAGGAACGGCGTGGATTCAAAAACTAAATAAACAAGAAATTATCGCAGAGTTAGAGAAAAGAGGAGAATCTATCGAACAAACAGACACCTACGATATTTTGAGAAAACAATTGAGAGATACAATTAAAAAAGAAGCTTACACGACGCCGGAAAATTCAGAAGTAGAAACTGAGTTAGACGGAGAAGACAGTATGGCCAATCAGAAATTCGAATTTCAACCAAACGACGACTGGGAACTTTTCGAGGAAAAGCTGGAGTGTTTGTTTATTGCCAAGAACATAACAGACAACAAAGTGAAAGTGGCCACGCTAGTGACAAAATTAACCTCAGAGCCACATGCGCTTCTCAAGCAGCTAATCACACCAGCAAAAATCAAGGACAGCAGGTACGAGGACTTGACGAAGGTATTATCAGAACACCTAAAACCGAAGCCATCGGAAGCCATGGAGCGATGTACTTTTTACACAGCAAAACAAGAATCGCACGAGTCAATTACTGACTTTATAGCGAGACTAAAAAAATTGTCAATTCATTGCAATTTTACAGAATTAGACAATGCCATTCGAGACCAATTAGTGTGCGGGATCAGTGATAAAGACATCAGAATAAAGTTATTTGAAGAAAAGGAATTAACATTGAAAAAAGCGCAAGAAATAGCGATAGCGCGAGAAGCAGCAATGAAAAACGCTACAAAATCGAATAATACCCTGGAGAATAAAAGTGTAAGAAACGAGGTATACGTTACACAAGGTGACGAGCAGAGGACATGGCAACGCAGAGGCCAGCGAGAAAGAGGTATACAAGGGAAGGCGGCCAGCGACTACTTGTTGCACTGTGTTGCTGCAACAAAATGAAAAAGTTGCTGTATGTTGCGTGTTTCCATTGGAATGGAAACTCGTTGCAACATGTTGCAGTTGCGACCTCGGTCGAAACCCCTCATCAGTTACATTTAGATTGGCCATAAAGAGGGGTCAGGCTACGCGAAATGGTGAATCGACCCTCTATACCTGACAAGCCAGATATTTAGGTTTACCGGAACGTAGTACAGTATAGATGGGCTGAGAAAATCGACTTCGTTGTCTCCTGTTCTTTACAAGTGTCCGATTAAAATTTTTTTGTTTAATACTCGGAAAAATATGTAGAGCAAATATTACATAAAGCCAAAGTATGGTTTATAATTTTTAATACAAATGTTTTTTTGTACGGTTTTTTTAAATATCTCGAAAACTGTTGAGAAATTATCGAGACATGCTCCGGAAAAAATTTAGAAAATTTCAAGACGAAACGATTGGTTTTTATCTCATTTTGTTACGATGAATATTTCTGAAAAGGTGACAACAAAGTCGATTTTCTCAACCCATCTACTGTACTAACGGTCACTTATTGAATTCGTCATTTCTCCCCTTTACAAATCTGACTGAGTGCATAGAGCGGTATTTATGAGTAGTCGCCGCGGAGGGTGACTTATTCCGATCCATCCGGTAATTAGCCTCCCGCGAAGGATATGGAATTACATACCTTAATATTTACTTGGCCCAACAAAATATTTTCTCCACCGTCATCAAGTATACATTTATTAACTGCAAATAAACTCTCTTCTCAGTATACGAACTAACTTGGATCGAGCGAACGAAGTATTCGCTAAAGTTACAAATTTCTCGAAAATCATAAACGGAATCAATGGATTGTACTTCCAAATTTGATCGTGATAAAAAAGTAATCGCTGTTTCTTAGAATGTGACATACATTATCAATTTTATTTTCTCTATTATCTTTCAGCGCGATGACAAATATTCGCCACTCTCAGTTTTTCACGAATTTATATCTCAATTCACGCGTACGTACCAGTACACTGTAAAAAATCGGCAGTTAATGCGTAGTGATTTGCGGAGTGAATGCGGAATGGATGATTTTTAGTTAATTTAATCCCGTTTTTTGGAGTGAAATTCACTCCGAAAAAGATTTTATTTAAATTATTTATAAAAATTACTCCACGGATGAATTTCAGATAGGAATGGTCCACAAAATATTAAATTATAATACAAATAATGAAGTTATATTATTATCACTTTTTTATTACTTCAGTACTAATAATAATAGGCTTAAATATTTATCTTTATTATCTTTATATTATTATTATTATTATTATTATTATTATTATTATTATTATTATTATTATTATTATTATTATTATTATAATTCCATAAAAATATTATTTACATGATTGATATCAAGATTGATGTGAATCATACGACAGTTTTGAGTTCAATGAATTTCTTGTCATTGAAAATAAAGAGTTTTTGTTTTTGGATTTGATAAGCCTAATAATTTATCGTACTAACTCGAGATTCGTGTGTGTATATGTTAAATGATCAATTAGAGATTTACGCTAACTGAGATTTACGCGTCAAATACGTTGCGCGTGCAGCCGTGAGAGAATCTCTCATCACGCGAGTAAAGAACGGTAGGACGAGAGCGCGAGTGCTGACGGGTTAAGTGCAAGGCGCCTGTGTCCCTTCTCGGGCTGCGAGAGCCTCGCGGGAGGGCACGGGAAGAGCAACGAAATGAACTATGCGTCGCCCCAATGAGAAAAGTGCCTAACTCCGTTTTAAAAAATTGCACAGGAGAGAAGAAAAACTTTTTATCTAAACGTTATTATAATAGATGGCAGCAAAATTCCATCTTTGCCAAAAGCGGTCGAATACCGAATGTTTGGCGCAGTAGACCTCCCACACACTACGCGAAGGATCTTAAGCCAGGACAAACCGCCTCTTCTGTTGCTTCGGTGGAGACGAAATGTTGCTGTATGTTGCAGTATGTTTCTACATTTTGCAACATACAGAAACATACAGCAACACAGTGCAACAGAAAAGTTGCACTATGTTGCTTTGGTGGATCCGCGCCTTTGTAGTCGCTGGCCGCCTTCCCTCTTTCTCGCTGGCCTCTGCGTTGCCATGTCCTCTGCTCGTCACCTTGTATAACGTATACCTCGTTTCTTACACTTTTATTCTCCAGGGTATTATTCGATTTTGTAGCGTTTTTCATTGCTGCTTCTCGCGCTATCGCTATTTCTTGCGCTTTTTTCAATGTTAATTCCTTTTCTTCAAATAACTTTATTCTGATGTCTTTATCACTGATCCCGCACACTAATTGGTCTCGAATGGCATTGTCTAATTCTGTAAAATTGCAATGAATTGACAATTTTTTTAGTCTCGCTATAAAGTCAGTAATTGACTCGTGCGATTCTTGTTTTGCTGTGTGAAAAGTACATCGCTCCATGGCTTCCGATGGCTTCGGTTTTAGGTGTTCTGATAATACCTTCGTCAAGTCCTCGTACCTGCTGTCCTTGATTTTTGCTGGTGTGATTAGCTGCTTGAGAAGCGCATGTGGCTCTGAGGTTAATTTTGTCACTAGCGTGGCCACTTTCACTTTGTTGTCTGTTATGTTCTTGGCAATAAACAAACACAGGCGCGGATCCACCAAAGCAACATAGTGCAACTTTTGTGTTTCTGTTGCATATTTCCAAAAATGTTGCAGTAAACGTGCGTATCCACCAAAGCAATATAGTGCAACTTTTGTGTTGCTGTTGCGTGTTTTCAAAAAATGTTGCAGCAACAGCGTATCCACCAAAGCAACATAGAGCAACATTTGTATTTCTGTTGCATGTTTCCGAAACTGTTGCAGTAAGTTGCACTGTGTCGCGCATTGTTGCACTGTGTTGCTGCAACAAAATGAAAAAGTTGCTGTATGTTGCGTGTTTCCATTGGAATGGAAACTCGTTGCAACATGTTGCAGTTGCGACCTCGGTCGAAACCCCTCATCAGTTACATTTAGATTGGCCATAAAGAGGGGTCAGGCTACGCGAAATGGTGAATCGACCCTCTATACCTGACAAGCCAGATATTTAGGTTTACCGGAACGTAGTACAGTATAGATGGGCTGAGAAAATCGACTTCGTTGTCTCCTGTTCATTCCACGGGATCATCCAAACCGGGCTGTTATCGCTGCGGGAAGGTAAATCACCCGAGTAGCGAATGTCGTTTTCGAAATTATATATGCAATAACTGCAATAAAAAAAGGCATTTAGCGAGAGCGTGTAAAAGCGGTAAAAATGTAGCGCAAAAGTCAACCGAAATAAAAAGATTAACAGCAAACGAAGAAAGCGACGAAGATAGCGATGAAACGCGAGATCACGAAAAGAATTTTTTTTCTATCAATCAAATAAATGTAACAGACTCGCGCAAAGATAACAACGTAGCTAGAGAAGAAATAGTTAATCACACAAGCAATAATAGCACAGGGATAGTACCCATGTACGTAGAATTAAAAATAAACGGAAAAAATATTAAATTCGAGATTGACACAGGTACATTTGCAACTGTAATTTCTGAAAAAACGTACAATAAATATTTCAGTAAAAATAAAATCACAGAAACAGAAAAAGACTTAAGAGCGTATGGAGGACACGCATTAGTACCAAGAGGCGAACTAACTGATTTAGAGGTCACGTTCAATAATACGACGAGAATATTGAAATGCTTTGTTTTGCCGGGAACAGGACCAGCGCTAATGGGCCGAGAATGGCTTACACAGTTCAGAGCATGGCCTTTAACCATACCGAAATTTGATTCAAATACAGTAAATAAAATCGAAGAGACCTTGTGTGATTATCTAGCTCGACACTTCCCTACGTTGTTTAGCGACTCACCTGGATTATATAATAAGAGTACAACTAAAATCCACATGAAAGAAAATACGCAGCCAATAGCGTTAAAATGCAGACATGCTGCATATGCATTACGACTAATGCTCGAAAAAGAAATAGACAGGTTAGTTGAATTAGGACACTTAAAACGGGTGGATGTATCAAAGTGGGCAACGCCTATCGTGCCAGTATTGAAAGGCAACAATGAAATACGAATTTGCGGAGATTTTAAACTGACGTTAAACCCGCACCTACTTATAGATAAATACTCGTTGCACACTATAGACGAAATTTTCGCAAAACTACAAGGAGGTAAATTTTTTTCCGAATTGGATCTCAAACATGCGTATATGCAATTTCCGGTTGACGATGAAAGCGCGGAATTGTTAACGATAATTACACATAAGGGCTTGTATAGATACACAAAAATACCCGAAGGAATCTCACCAGCACCGGCAGACATACAGCGTAAAATGGACGAGTGTTTGAGTGGGATTGACGGAGTTATTGCATATCTAGACAATATATACGTATCAGGAAAGACTGAGGAAGAGCATTTGGGAAATTTAAAAATAGTGTGTAAAAGATTGCAAGATTGCAACTTCCCGTGTGGAAATCTGCCCAAGTTGGCCCAATCAGTAATTGGGCGCCAATTAGGCCCCAATTGGGCGGCCCAATTTTAATAAAATATAATAAATCGAATAGATACAATTGTTTGTTTTATTTATGTACCGGAAGTAAAAATAAATCTGGACATTTAGAACTTATTCCGAATTTTTAGTGACTGGAATTTGGGTCAGGTGATACGATGTAGTATTAGCGTTTAGTTGGGGCTACGTTGGGCAGCCCAATCAGGCCCCAACTAAATCACTACCTAATCACTACCCTAGCAAGAAATATTGTATAATTTTTATGTTTTAATGTTGATAGCATCGCCTCAAAAACTTTACTAACTTTATTATGATAACATTGGTAATAAATATATAATATATTTCATTCTTTGATAATTGCGTTTTTAATAATCTTTACAGCATTTTTCAAATTGAGTGGTGGAGTAAGATACATATAATGATAAATTGGCCATTTCTATTACAGAATAAATAAAATTGAAATCTATTCCGAACTTTTAGTGACTGAAATTTGGGTCAGGTGATACGATATAGTATTAGCGTTTAGTTGGTACTTAATCACTTAGTCCAAGGCACTTATCCATTTTTACCTATGCCGCAAACAAATCGACGAGGGTAGTGTGATTTTTTAGTGTGAAAAGCCTTTTTTATTATTTTATTATTATTATTATTTTTTCGACAAAATGACCTTAATAAAAGTTGTAGATAATAACATTCTAATCTTTGCTTTATGACTTTTTTTTCTAGCTATTTTAGTTTAGGCGCTACGGCTATTTTTGTGTTAAGAATTTCGTAAGGGCCGTCCCGGGAAAAGAGTACGGCCCTGGAGAGAGGCTGAAAACGTCCCCTTTTTTCGGGACGGCCCTGGCGAATAGTGGTGAATGTGACAGACGCTCCGTGTAGTTTGCTAATCGTTTGTATTTTTTTTTAATAATCGTGAATCGTGATAGTGAACGGATGCAGTGCTACTTTTCTCTGGATGCCTGTACATAAAGAGCAGGAAAGGAGACGGCAGCATCTCAGAAGAATTGCCATCAGATAAGTTACTTTCTATCTGACCATTCTAACCTCACTTTGATTGCCTATGAAGGACATATATCTTTGTGGATATTCTATTTTTTGTTTTCAGCGTCATGCGAGCACGGGACGAGTCAATGGTTTTTCTTCTCCATCAACAAGCCGTGGCAGAAAAATAGGAGATGCAATGGAATAACTAAGGAAACTATGAAAAACTAAGGAAACCCGCGCGTATGATTTGTATCAATCATTGTTCCGCTTGAATACGTTTATATTTTACTTTTGTACATTTTATGAGAAAATATAAAATCTTATTAATTATTATTAATCTTATTATTCATTATTAATCTTATTATTCATTAAAAGTAACATTTCAGGTTGATTGGGCATAAATAGGGTTGCCCAATTGGGGCCCAATTGGGCGGCCCAAATTGGGCATAGGTTGGGCGGAGCGTTACAAGCCCAACGAAAGCCCAATTGGGCACTGATTGGGCTGCCCAATTGGCGCCCAACTAGTAATTGGGCAGCCCAATTGGGCCCCAATTGGGGCCCAATGAACATTTCCACACGGGTTACGGCTAAACTTAAAGAAATGTAACTTTATGAAATCGCGTATTGATGTATTAGGGTTCGTAATAGACAAAGACGGTCTGCACAAATCAAAATCAAAAATCAACGCAATGGTAAACGCACCGCGACCGACAAACGAAAAGGAACTTGCATCGTTATTAGGGCTTGTAAATTTTTATGCCAGATTCTTGAAAAACAGATCAGTAAAGCTAAAGCCACTTTACGACTTACTAAATAAAGAGAAAGAAGAGTGGGATGATGAATGCGAAACCGCATTTAAATGGGTAAAAAATGAACTAATAAATCCGAGTTTTTTAGCTCATTACGATCCAAATGAGGAAATATTACTCGCGTGTGATGCATCGGATTACGGATTATCCGCGATTCTGTCCCACCGATATAAAGATGGTTCAGAAAGGCCAATCGCGTATGCGTCAAAGAAAATACCCAAGACCGAATTAAAACGTGCAATTATTGATAAAGAAGCAATGGCAATAGTCTTCGGATTTAAACGATTCTATCAATTTGTATTCGGTAAGGAAATTACGTTACGTACAGATAATAAACCATTAGAATTAATATTAGGACCTAGAAAAGGAATACCGCAAACGGCAGACAACAGATTGCAACGATATGCGTATTATCTCTCTGGATACCGTTACAAAATAGAACATGTGAAATCCGAGAGAAATGCGAACGCCGATGCATTGTCGCGACTACCAGTAGAGGACGATACGGATATTTCAAACTTGTACAGTAAAACTCCGTCACAGGTTTATTTCTTCGAAAATCAATCGATTGCCTTTAATAGTAAAATGCTTGCGGCAGAAAGCAAGAAAGATAAAGTTATTAGCGACGTGATACGTCATGTAACACGCGACTGGCCGAATTACAACGATCTCACCGAAGAAAAAAAAATTTTCTTTAAAATTAGATTCGAACTAAGTGTAGAGAAAGAGTGCCTCTTCTGGGGAGTGCGCGCATGCATTCCAGAAAAAATGCGATTCGCAATATTGAACGAACTACATGCAACGCATTTCGGAATTGTAAAAATGAAAATGTTCGCGCGCTCATATGTGTATTGGCCGGGTATAGACTCAGCGATAGAAGAAATCGCAAATACATGTAAAACGTGTTTAATAGACAGAAAAGTTCCGAATAAAACACCACTAACGACGTGGCCATTTCCAAGTAAAGTATGGGGCCGCATAAACTGTGATTATGCGAAATTTGAAGGTGACATGTATTTAATTATAATAGATGCACACAGCAAATGGCCAGAAATAATAAACTGCAAAAAAAATACGGATGCGCAAAGGCTCATAAAAGAATTTAAAATTCTATTCACAAGATTTGGATTACCTATTCACTGCGTGACAGACGGAGGTCCGCAGTTTAGAAGCGCAGAATTTTGCAAGTTTCTCAAGGTAAATAATATAGAGCATACCTTTTCGCCTCCGTATCACCCAGCAACGAATGGGGCTGCGGAAAATTTTATACAAACATTCAAGCATAAGGTAGCGAAAATTGTAAAAGGGGGAGAGAAAGTGGAAAACGCAGTTAGTAAATTCGTTTTCGATTATAGAAACTACCCGCACTGTACGACGGGTAGAAGTCCTGCAAATATAATGTACAACCGGAACCCGAGAACCCGGTTCGATTGTTTAAAACCGAATGTATCTGCGTACGTTGAAAAACAACAAAGACGACAAATCGTCTCACGACCGGGAAATCGAAAAGTAAATGTAAGCATAGGAGATAAGGTTTATATGGATGCGCACGGCGTAAGAGACGAAAAACGAATTGAAGGTAAAATTGTAAAGCAAACTACGCCTTCCACTTATGTCGTTCAAGCGGATTCTGGAAAACCGCATAAGCGGCACATTGATCAACTAATTGTACCTCTGCGGCGATCCCCGAGACTTTTTAAATAAAAAAGGGGGAGAAGTTGTGGTGTATTCAACCACGCAAGTATTGGGTAACACCTAGATATTGGGAGAAAGGGCTCTCCGTCAGAGTTAGTTGCGTGCTGACCCCCGGCCAGCACACTAGAGCTCCGGCCCAGCCGCAAAGTATATGCCAATAAATATTCACATGTAACTCCTAAGATTTAACAATAAGGAATCTAAAGT
This sequence comes from Xiphydria camelus, assembly GCA_963678675.1. Taxonomy (NCBI): domain Eukaryota; kingdom Metazoa; phylum Arthropoda; class Insecta; order Hymenoptera; family Xiphydriidae; genus Xiphydria; species Xiphydria camelus. The sequence continues at coordinate 24,275,307 of OY783193.1, read as the reverse complement.
TTCACGTTGTAACACTTACTCTGTTACACCCTGTATATCGCGGTGATACTAATTACTAAGGGCCGGTTTTACCAACACGGTATAAACGCGGTATAGCGCTATACTGAGAATAACCAGCAATAAGCCTTATGGTTATTCTCAGTATAGCGCTATACCGCGTTTATACCTGTTGGTAAAACCGGCCCTAAGGATTGTTAATCAGAATTCCGACCATCGCACAGTGGTTCTGAAATAGGTCAAAAGTCCATAATATTCATAACTGCTTACTATGATGCTAAGTTCAGATACGTACATTTTTTGGTTTAAGTTATAGTTTGAAGCATGCCCTTGATTATTATATAACATTTTACATGCCATTCTTGTCCCATTTTAATGGATTGCATTTTTACGGTTTCGCTGTCTTATTGTTACGAAATCAGTTTTCTCTATTTAAAACAATTTGCTTGGTTTCAGGTACGTTTTATAAGTGTACGTTTTCAAGGATGCATATTTTGGAATAATACTAGGTACCAGTATACCGTATGTCCAATGGCTAGTCGAGCAGGTGCAGCGACCTGAATTTTTCTGAAATTTGACTTCGGCAGTATTTTAGTTAGAGTTGGCTTTGGAAGATGGCGCTACGTACGAGCGAAATATTTGAAATGGTAAAAGCGGGAGGTAGATAAATGCGGGAGAAGTGAAGTGTAACCTCAAAATTGTGAATGTTGGAATAATGGTGAGTAATTGTTTGAAACGATAAGACATAATAATTCGGGTTTCTTTTCGATGTTCAACCAAATAACACGACTGATATTTAATTGCAGAGAGAAACTGATGCGACTGGCAGTCGTGGAGGAAGGGGCTACCGTCAACGTGGTCCTCGCCAGAGTGGTCGAGCTCTGCCTCGTCGACGAAAGGTGCAATTGAAATGAAATTAAAGTCTGAGTCAAGGTGAAAATTGGAAGACATGGAAAGAAAACGCGGCAAAGTCGCCGACAGAAGGAGTGAGTAAAGTGCGAAAGAAAAGTGCAGTGACGCCGAAAAACCATGGGAAGACAGTGACGAACAGCAGCAGCAGCTGGTCGACACTGCTCAACTCCGCACCAGCTCCTGAATGATATCTCGCCGATCGCGATACGCGGCCGCTCCGATGAACAACGATTCCAGGCATTCGAGTCGTAGTAGCAGCAAGGACAGCACCAGCAGCAGCAACGTCAACGGCAGGGGCACTCTTTTAAAGCGAAGGCAGTCCAAGACCGACTCGAATAGCTGTAAGAGAAAGACGCATCGGCGGAAACATGAAATATCGAAGCAAGACTTGCAATGAGAGTGTGGTAAAAGAAAGAAAAAAAATGACAGAGACGAGGCGACGAGACAGAGGAGGAAGTCGTCACCACGAAGGGTTCCTGAAACGGTACCAGTACTAGCAACGTGTGAAGAGTTCAAGAGAACGGGACATCTACACCCAGTCGCAAATCATGCAGAGTTCCTGTGACATCCGACAGCGGCATCACATCAGGAGTATGAACGGTGGAGAAGAACGGGAGCCTCGCTGAAAAAGGAAGGAGCAGTGTTGGCGATGGCGGTGACAGCCCGGATCATGAGCAAAGGCTGAAGAACCTTGAGCGTTTTGGATAAAAAGTGGACGTGACTCGAAGCAGTTATCGTAATCGATTTACGCCGACACTGGTGCCGTAGCCAATCTCGATCACAATGAATTCTTCCAACTAGAGGCGGTTTCTATATCACTCGTCGCCGTTGATCCTTTCCCTCTTAATCCTTGTACATAATGCATCTGTTAATATGAAGTTTGATCCGAAACCCTTCCATCCTTCCTATTGTAACACTCTCGTAACAATACGGTCCGATTATTTTATATTCATAAGGTTTTATCAGCTTTACGCGTTATTTCTCGTTATTTTCGTTATTTAACCTTGCATTCATACATTATTACTGATGGATTATTAATAAATTAATTCATGAAAGTGACTCTACTGGCTTGTGCTATTTTTCGTTCGGTATTTCCTTCCGCAAGATATTTGGATAAATGTACCCCTTCGATCTTGAAGAGTTTGGTTGGAATAAGCAAGACGGATAGTGGACAGAGTTTAGGCATTAGGAGGCATACAACATGTCACAATCAGCGGGACAGGATTTCGTGTAATCAGGATTTATAGTAAGTAAAGTGGATAGTAATCGTTTCTGTATCAACAAATCTGTGTTCAATTGATATTTTATACTTCATTAGTAGCTCTAAATGAGATACATCTATCTCATAGTTTACAGTACAAAATGTAATTTCCCCTGCGGGAGCTAATTTTATGAATGAAAAAATTCTAATAAATCATGATTACACGAAATCCTGTCCCGCTGATTGTGACATCTTGTATGCCTCCTAAAATGCCTAAACTCTGTCCACTATCCGTCTTGCTTATTCCAACCAAACTCTTCAAGATCGAAGGGGTACATTTATCCAAATATCTTGCGGAAGGAAATACCGGACGAAAAATAGCACAAGCCAGTAGAGTCACTTTCATGAATTAATTTATTAATAATCCATCAGTAATAATGTATGAATGCAAGGTTAAATAACAAAAATAACGAGGAATAATGCGTAAAGCTGATAAAACTTTATGAATATAAAATAATCGGACCGTATTGTTACGAGAGTGTTACAATAGGAAGGATGGAAGGGTTTCGGATCAAACTTCATATTAACAGATGCATTATGTACAAGGATTAAGAGGGAAAGGATCAACGGCGACGAGTGATATAGAAACCGCCTCTAGTTGGAAGAATCCATTGTGATCGAGATTGGCTACGGCACCAGTGTCGGCGTAAATCGATTACGATAACTGCTTCGAGTTACGTCCACTTTTTATCCGAAACGCTCAAGGTTCTTCAGCCTTTGTTCATGATCCGGGCTGTCACCGCCATCGCCAACACTGCTCCTTCCTTTTTCAGCGAGGCTCCCGTTCATCTCCACCGTTCATACTCCTGACGTGATGCCACTGTCGGGTGTCACAGGAACTCTGCATGATTTGCGACTGGGTGTAGATGGCCCGTTCTCTTGAACTCTTCACACGTTGCTAGTACAGGTACCGTTTCAGGAACCCTTCGTGGTGACGACTTCCTCCTCTGTCTCGTCGCCTCGTCTCTGTCATTTTTTTTCTTCCTTTTACCACACTCTCATTGCAAGTCTTGCTTCGATATTTCATGTTTCCGCCGATGCGTCTTTCTCTTACAGCTCTTTGAGTCGGTCTTGGACTGCCTTCGCTTTAAAAGAGTGCCCCTGCCGTTGACGCTGCTGCTGCTGCTGCTGTCCTTGCTGCTACTACGACTCGAATGTCTGGAATCGTTGTTCATCGGAGCGGCCGCGTATCGCGATCGGCGAGATATCATTCAGGAGCTGGTGCGGAGTTGAGCAGTGTCGACCAGCTGCTGCTGCTGTTCGTCACTGTCTTCCACATGGTTTTTCGGCGTCACTCCACTTTTCTTTCGCACTTTACTCACTTCTTCTGTCGGCGACTCTACCGCGTTTTCTTTCCATGTCTTCCAATTTTCACCTTGACTCAGACTTTAATTTCATTTCAATTGCACCTTTCGTCGACGAGGCAGAGCTCGACCACTCTGGCGAGGACCACGTTGACGGTAGCCCCTTCCTCCACGACTGCCAGTCGCATCAGTTTCTCTCTGCAATTAAATATCAGTCGTGTTATTTGGTTGAACATCGAAAAGAAACCCGAATTATTATGTCTTATCGTTTCAAACAATTACTCACCATTATTCCAACATTCACAATTTTGAGGTTACACTTCACTTCTCCCGCATTTATCTACCTCCCGCTTTTACCATTTCAAATATTTCGCTCGTACGTAGCGCCATCTTCCAAAGCCAACTCTAACTAAAATACTGCCGAAGTCAAATTTCAGAAAAATTCAGGTCGCTGCACCTGCTCGACTAGCCATTGGACATACGGTAATACCTATATCTTTTTTAATTATTAAGCTGCTTTTGACTTTTATTGTAAGCATTAGGGAAATGTGCTTTTTGTTAAATTATTTTTTCCAACTACTTTTCCTATTACCACCTCTGGAAAAAGTTCTTATATATAAGTATGTTTTTGAATTATTTTATATCATTTAATAATGAATGTTTCAGATTAATATATTTTTTATTATGTTCCATTTACGTTATCATAGTAGAATAAATATTTGGTTAATTTTTGGTCTTTTATTTTAACAGTATATCTTTATAACTAAGACATAAATTTACATCGCACAAATCAGTTATGTAACTCATTAATATACTCATGACCGCGTTTGCTTAGATCGCCGGACCACTGTGTATCGTTTGTTGGAACACGCAAATTAACAAACTGTAAACTGCGGCACGCTGGCGCAGAAGTAGGTAGGTTAGGGTCGCCGTTCTCCCGGGGAGCAGACTGCTTCTCACGGTCTTGACCAGTAGAAGTAAGTTCACCCGTTTTCGTGCGATGGGAGCGCTTCCGCAGTTACAGAATAGTGATTCCTTCACTCTCCTTGCTTTTTCAGTGAACATCGTCCGCTCCTCACTTAGAGAATGGGTGCATTCAGCAGATCATACCGCTCCGCAACAGTTGCGGAGCAGCTCAGTAAAAATCTGCCGAACGCGCATTCTACCGAGCGCTCCAAGTAAGCGTAAGTGGTAGCGGTCGCCATGTTTTGTAGCGAAGAAAAGTTACGCTCCATCGCTCCCGCTCACTTCCATCGGAAGAAGTTTTGGCGCCTTTTTGATTCAGTGTGTGATCTCGACGTCGAGTCTAGTTGAAATTATTGTTTGTTTGTGTTTTATTGTGATCGAATAAGTTGAGAATGGACATGTTACAAGTTGAATATGGTAAGATAGATGATAAAGTAGATATAAAGTGACAAAATAATTATGCGGTTAATGTTTTAAATTTATTGTAGAAAATGGGATGACCTACTTTTTGGTTAACCAGTCCATGCCTTCAGGCAGCAACTGTGAAAATGGGGCAACAGGTTTGTAAAAATCCATAGAAATAAAAAACTGGATGTAAGAGGCGGTCGCCGATAAAGTGAGGTTAGCGGCGGTGCGACGGGCGCAGAAAAATAGGAGGTGGTGGTAGAGAGGCGATTATTGTTTTCAAGGAGTTGTCATATTAGGTCGGGTGTCCACCGGATCGAGCCAACCACAATCGTCCAGATTTCGATCGCGCGATAAAAATCGTTGACATATATCTCAACTGAAACGTGTCCGCCGACTCGATTTCAATCGTGCCCGATTGCAGTCAGGCGACATTAATCGTGCAAGATGCTGTGTGCACAATCTTAATCGACAGTCGGCTCTCGACCAGCGAATGTACATAATCATCGGACCATAATCGTACTGATCAAATCCGGTGGATATATTTCGGTCGGACCGATCACTGATCGGTAAACTATGATATTATACATAATTTAATACTACACATTTATCTACAGAGTTTGTGTGGACCCGCAACACTACGCTACTATTAATCTCAGAATATTCTAAAAGGAAGGATCAGTTTCGAGATCCAAAAATTACGAAGAAGTTGTTGTGGGGCGAAATTAAAGATGAATTTGTACGGCACAATCATCCAGTATCCGAGGAGAATCTGGACAGGAAGTGGCGAAACTTAAAGAAAACGTACTCAACTATCAAAGATAATAAGAGGAAAACTGGGCGAGGACGAATTGGATGGGAGTTCTTTGATTGTTTTGAAGAAATTTTCACAGAAGATTGCACTATGAACCCGCCTGTCGTTATTCAGGCAGGTGTGGCAGTGAAGGAAGGTAATATTTGTATTTCGGTTGTATTTTAGCAAGTTATACTACGAACATTTCTTTTCAGATGTGCTGTTGGATCCACCCCAAGAGGCAGAAGCCATGCAAGTTTCAGATGTTGGGAATGTTCTCATGGAGGCACCCACTCCAGCAAGGGAAACCCCAAGAGAGTCGAATACCGAAAAGGCCGTAAGAAATAGGGCGTTATACAATTTCCGGAAGAAACAACTGGACATCGAAGCACAGAGAGTCGAAGAGATAAAATTGCTCCAGAAAGCTGTTGAACGGAGCAATGAAATCCAAGAAAGAAGGAATGCTATTTTGGAAAAGCTCGTGGAACAGAAATGAATTACCTAGTTTGTATAAAAATAATGTATTTTAATAAATAACAGAGTTACAGTTTCATTGGAACAGTTTACAAAAATTCTTTTTACAAAAGATGTGCATGATTTCTAATCTCTTTGCAACAGCTGCAGCTCGTTCTCGTTGAAGATTATCTTCATCATCTTCGATTACTTGTGGCATATCATCTTCATTTTCATAATTTTCGCCATCATTATCATTATCATTATCTAATATAATGTTATGTAATACGCAACAAGCGGCAATAATGTTGCAACCTATTTCCGGTGTGCTAATATCTAAGTCGTTTAGCCGTCTAAATTTACATTTCAGTCGACCAAAAGCACGTTCTACAACAGACCTAACTGAACTTAGTCTTCTGTTGAAATTTGTTTGTTCATCAGTCAAATGACCATTGTCCCTAAATGGAGTCATAACGTTAACCATCAGCGGATAGGCGGAATCGCCAATAATGTGCTCATTATGTGGTAGCAATGGTGCAGCTTCATCGGTAATTCGTCTGTAAATGTTACTGTTACGAAACACCCTTGCATCGTGCATACGTCCAGGCATGCCGACGAATATGTCCACAAATTTCATTTCATGGTCCACTACACCTACAAACAAGTTTCGTCAGTAACAGCTTAACATTAAACAATAGAAACGAACTTACCTTGCAAAATAATCGAATGATATTTGTTTCGGTTGTAGTAGTCATTCGCATTTCCTTGCGGCTGCTTAATCCGTATGTGGCATCCATCGATAGCTCCTCTTACATCAGGAAAACCTCGTTGTCGAAAAACCTTTGATAAATATACATTTATAGAATTTGATCTAGTATTTCCTGAATGATATGTTATCTTACCTCAACGGATGCATCACCATTATTTGGCCAAATTATATGATATGGCAATATTCGAACGAATGCATTAAGTATATCCTTAAACACTTCGTATGCAGTGCTTCTTGCGATGCCAAATCTATCCCCGCGCACGCAAGGAAACTTTCTTGTTTACTAAAAATCCATATTGTGAACAAAATCTTCTTTTCTATTGGAATCACGGCATTTTGAAGATCGGGTCTCGCATTTATAATATATCCAGTTACTCGCTGTAAATTGAGAACGATAATATAAATTGCTTTCTGTATTGCATAAAATGTTCTCACCTCAAACGTCCTCCGGGACATCCTGAAATGTTCCAGAAATGATATGTCGTCATATCTGGGAATCGTTTCTTCATAATAAAGTTCATTTCTGTGAACAATACGCCTGTCTTGGATATCAACATCAACAACCTCAAGTGGTTGTGCCAGAACTTCTACAGCTCCTAGAACCTGATTTAAATCCAAACCGTCGTCAAACACGCCCAAGTCTAACAATTGCTGCTCCATTTCAAAGCTGTAAAGAATTGTACACTGCACTCACTATATTAATAAACAATGTATTTCATTACAGAGACACAGGTTTGATGGTCGCAGTGATTTACAATGAATTAGATGCACTACGAGATTGCTTTAGCGAAATGTGTTACACTGAAATAGATAGACTCGGTACACAGGAATTCGGTTGCCCTGGTGACTGCGAGTGATATTGCGATAGAGATGAATCACTGAAGTAAAAGTTATAGCTCTTGTCCGCTTAATTCACTGAATATGCTTTAATGCGATGAGTACATGATTGGTAAACGTATTGAAACTTAGGACTTAAGGTCCGTCGGCTGGCACACGATGGCCTAATGACTATGAGATCGAAAGTAACTGAGCCATCTTCAAGATTAAAGGACTTGCACCTGAATGTGCTCCATATGTTCATGATATGCTTACTCCATTTATACTTACGGCAGACTAGATTGACTCGGCGCAGGAACTGAGTTGCCTTGATGATTGCTGGTTAAGATGAGGAGCACGAACCGATGATGTTGACAATACACTGAACAGTGGTGAAGCCGCGGCTAGCTCCGTCTTATATAGTTAGACTGTAACGGTAAGTAGTCTACGGAGGGGATAGCTTAGATGACGCTTTTACAAGGCTAATTTAATATTTTAAGTATAGCGATAATTATTAGAAAAGGTGTTGCGGTCACCTATTGAGTCTGTCATTTCTCCCCTTTACAAAGCTAAGTTAATAGTGGACGGATAGCGGTACTGATTCCAATAAGTATTGCCAGAAACGGCTTATTTCGACCCCTCCGGTAATTAAACCTTTCCTTATAGCCTAGATTCGCTGAAATATACCGCCTGCATTATTTCGAGATTGACCCTAGATTAACGGGTTAAAGATATCGCGGTGACACTAATTACTAAGGATTGATAATCAGAATTCCGACCATCGTTTGTCGGAACACTCATCATTGCGACCAATCGCGGCACATTGAATCTACATTACCGCTTTACTTAGATCGCGACGATAATGAACGATAAGAACAGATATAGACGTCCACTTAACGTGCGACAGAATGTCTGGCTTACTAGGGATAGAAAATCGCTACCTCTCCGCCGTTTTACAGTTACTGTTACATTTGTATTGACTCGCATTGCATCGACGGCGGCGAGGGTAGCGAGTTTTTCATTCATACATTATGTACGTTTGCCTCTTCGGATTCGTATACCACCGGGTAGGACCTTTATGAACCATATGCCGTTGATATGTACGATATATCTCATAGCGATGGATCATATATTTTAAGGGCATGCATAATACTATAATTGCAAGTATCTATAAATTTAATACACAGTTATAGAGGTGTAGAATCAGTTAGACCCGCGAGAGCTGTATGCCCTTTGGTAACTGTTCATTTTATGCCAGCAATTGTTGAATCCCAAAAGGGCATACGTGATATGATCATTACAAACATTCTGAAATTACAACACTTTTTAGAGCATATACCAACCCTTACTTCCTACGATACACGTATGCCGATCGTTCTTCAATATATATTCCTCTATGAAATATCGTTTGATATCTATCAGCATACGTGGGACCAATGATGGAATTAATTCTAAATTAGTGCTTCACTTCAATTGCAATGATATCGAGCGGTGTGAGAACCGATGTATCGAATTCCGTCTGTCGTGTGACGGAACATCTTATATTTTATGTATTATCACGAAAAAAAATTACATTTCCTTGCCACCGGAAATAGTAAAACATTCTGTTACCATATTAGTACCTCAGAGCTAAACAGTGTTAATTTCATTTCTTTCGAAACCCATATTATTTCCTTCCTAAAAATGGAGTTAATACTGTTTAGCTTTGAGGTACTGGTATAAATAACACAACATTTTGTAACCAGAGATAACACTGTACAACAGTGATTTTATTACTCGAACCAAACAGGTGATTCTTGTAGATTTATATGCGCTAAAACGAATCTGACTCTCAAATTTGCGTACCACGTCAGGATTTTGAAATACTTCAAGTTAAATATACGAAAACGGGCGATTTTGGTCATATTCATGGGTCTATTAAAATGAAACTAACAAATTGTTCTTCATTGCTCTTACAGCATTTGAAAGTGTTGTTTTTGAACTTTTCAATACATTAATTGTTCCTAAACGATTTTACAAAGCCAAATTTCAGTACGACAAGTCGATCGTTTAAATCCATCGTGCCACGCGCCTAAATGCATCGCAGGCCCCGGCCGAAACTTGCTGTCAGCAGAACGGAGAGCGCTACTTCTGAGCGTACTGAGTGGTAGCGGTTTATGCTCGATCTGCTGAACGCAACCAATAGCTGTTTAGGTACACGTTTTAACGGTCGAGCATGAGCTGGGCGAGGGAAGCTCTCACCCGTGGAACGGTCACTTCCCAGGTACGCTCACTCTCCCCGGAATTACAGAATAGCCGTCCTCTGGAGAGTGTGAAAAAGTAAATATGTGTCTTGCAAGCGCATTCTAATAATAGTTATTTTCGTTATTAGGGCGTGAAGCGCTGTTTCTAACGAGTGTGAAGTTTGCCGCACGAGCGAAGCGAGTACGGCAATCACACTCGTTAGAACGGCGCGAAACAACCGAATAACGAATTCTATTTTTTGTCACTAAGTGTCAAATACGAGGTTGACGATTTCACGCACTGCGCAGGTTATTTCACGCACTGCGCAACTTTTCACGAATTGGTGTGTGAAAGATGATTTCACATGCGTCGAGGACGCCCATGAAACCGAGTATCTGACACTGAGTGACAAAAAGAATATTTTTGGTAGTGAAAATGCAGTGCTTTTACTTAATTCCGAAATCCAATTTCCAATAGTACCTCGACCAAACAATATGATAAATAAACATTGAATAAATATGATTGACTTTTAAATAACGAAAAATAGTAAAACAACGAAATTATAAACTTCTCCAATTTCGTAAACGTCAATGAAAACTGAACATTCTTTCGTGTGTATTTTAATTTATAATTATTATGGCAAAAACAGCAACAGAACGGTCAAAGAGTATCGTGATAGGCAACGTGTAAAACGTGTAAAAAAACCAAAACGCGTGGCCGCCACGCGCGGAAGAAGTGAAATTTCGATATTGATGGATAGAGAAGAAAACTAAAAAAGTAATGAGCAATAGTAATGAGTAGTAGTAATGAGTAATACCATGGCATAATAAAAATGTCAATTTTTAGTGGGTAAATTTTGTAAGGGGCCCTGCATAGTCCTTGGAATATTTTTTACATTTTTGATGTATTCCCGAGTCGAAATTTAAACTCTAATCTGAACCTGGAAAGCCTCATTTCTTTGAAGTATTGGTTTGCCGCTGTAGGTGTAACTCTAATTTCGTGATCATCGTGCTCAGATGAGCACGAACAGGTTTAAAGTAGAATTTGAGTATACTTCCAACTCTCTAATTTCGACCTGCTGGGCCTCAGACAAAATTGAAATTCTATTTCCAGCCTCATTATTCTACATAACAGACGTTCTGATGAAGTCATTAAAATTTATAAATAATCAGTTTCACAAATTCCAAAATTTGCTATATTAGAACAAACCTATTATCGGATTTATAGAATTTTAACAGCTGAATATTACTGGTCGTATTATAGAGAATAGTTTATAGAAGGAATGTAAAAACAATATTATTATTAAAAATTATAGACAGAGATTCGCATAAGTTTTTATTTGAGAAGGAATTGAAAGAAATATACAACAATCCCCATACTGTTCATTTAATACAAAGTTTATTCTTTGTCTTTCGAATTTATTGGACAAGCTACATATGAATCATTGTCTATATTAATGTAAATGCAAACGGCAATCAACGATTCAATAGAGACAGCTATGAAATGATCTGCAATTTTACATTTATATAGATGAGGAAGATGAGTATCGACCTGATTATCTCCCCGTACTCTGAACGTTTCTTCAATAGTAACGGGTCGAATGATCGCATAATGAATTCCTTCACATTGACATTTGCTGATCACTCTACAAGCACACTCATCCACAATTTTCACAAAGGAATTCGTAGATCCAAAGAAAGGGAGTCCTTCTTCATTTAAATATATAATGTACGATGAGATAGTTTTTATTTCTCTCTGGTATTCTTCTGATACATACAATTTACTATCTTTGAGTAATCTATAGTAAATCCTAATCTGCCCAAGTGGCATTAAGTGTTGAAGAGCTTCCTGTACAGGCAGTGGGATATTATACGATGTTTTATATGTACCAACACTGTAGCACTTATCAATAATTCTCTCCAATAATTTAACGGATTGTCGTTGATTAAGGCAAAAGTCCTTGATTGGGCCTTCTGGTAATTGATCCAAATACCGCTTCATGCGTATCAGCTGACTATGTGACCTTGCAATTTGGGAATCAATGTGCCAAGTGCCATGAATCAACTGTAAAAATTGTCCGTTTAAATCCTCATATTGGTAGCATGAATATACCCACAAAGGACCGAGATTTTTCACATATTCTGGTAAATGTAGAATTTGGTGAATATTTATCGAGCAAAACCGCAAGCCGTACATCACCTCGAATTCTCGAACAAATTTATTTAAAACGTTCGTTGCTACATCGATCATTTCCTGAGATATACTGTCAGCACTGAGATACGATATTCCAGCTATGAAAAGCTTGAGGTGCTGGAAATAAAGAGGTTCCATAATCCCTGATAGAATTGGAACAGCGTAATAATAGAACCATGTCTTCAACTCCGATGCCTTCCAATGAGAAAGCTCTTCAATAGCTCGGGGCATACGATGAATGAATTTTGGAGGTTTAATTGCTACTAACCTCTCATTGACAACATGGATAACCCGTATAAGAGAAAATGGATAGCCTGAGTACTCGGAATCGAACCATAGAGATAGTAATCTCTTTACGACGCCACCATCGATGCAATGCATTGGGTCAATAGCGGTGCCCATAACAAAATCAGGCATTAATTTGGAGAGGTAGCTTGGGCCTTTTACACCCATTACTGGACCATTTGAGGCTAATGCAATTTCTGCAAACCTAGCACATTCTTCAGCAGTCCTGATTGTTGGATTGGCGTCATAGGGATACACATGACAGGTTCCAGGATTCATGTGAAACGTTTCACCAGGGCAAAAGCACGAAGGACATCCATACTCTCCATTGAATTGAACAAAGTTCAAAAATTGTGCCTTAGCTGGCAGGTCACATGTTCCCATCAACAACATACCTCGTACAGTTATCGCTTCTCCATCATATATAGAGAATCTTTTCCCGGTTTGAAGCTTTCGAAATTCTCCTCGTAAATTGTAGACAAAATTATTTGCGTTAGGTTTCTGATTACCAAACCAAAGTGCAGCTAGAAGCAAATTCTCTCTCTTGATACGCTCTTTAAACGGTAATTCATTAATCGTTAGGTACATTGGCCAGATGCTAATTTTTGAAGACTTGAAGACCGGAATGCCATCTGTATACCAAGTGAGTGATATATTATTGGGATCTGCTAAGAATCCATTATTGACTGCTTTTTTATATAAAATGCCATCATAAATATCATGAATATGATCAGGTCTCATATCAGGATTGAAACGATGTTGTAAAAGTTGATGAAATCCTGGCCGTCTGTACAATTCTTTTAATTGTTTCAGGAATATCATTTCAATAAAATAAGAAGTTCCTTTTTTCCCAATTTCCTGACATTCTTCACAAATGGCATTACAGTCAACTAGACTCTTCAAGCACGACGAACAGTAGAAATGTTTCACATAGTCCTTATCACTATTTATCGTAAATGAAAAATACTTATTGAACTTATGCAGACTGTTTCGGTACAGCCCGTCGTTTGGGCAATGAAAGTTAATAATCGCAATAATGGCTGCTAAGCACGACTGTGTGACGTTAAAGCTGATGAGAATCGTGAGAATCAACAGCATACTCTGAGTAACTGATAATGGAGCACCTTCGTAGAGAGGTTCATTATATTGATTTTCCTGGGCATCGCAATCATCATCTTCTTCACTTTCGTCATCGTTATCATCGTAATCGGAATCACTGCCACTTTCATTTTGGTTTGGATTTTCCTGTCCTCTATTATCAGCGATAGAAACATTTTCATCACCCACAGCTACCCTATTTTCGTCATCGTTATTATTGGAATCGGAATCACTGTCACTTTCATTATTGTTTGGATTTTCCTGTTCTCTATTATTAGCGATAGAAACATTTTCATCGTCCACAGCTACCCTATTTTCTTCATCATTTTCAGACTGGTCATGATGTAAATATAATTCCTGAACATCTAATTGAGGCTCATCTTGTTGTTCGTTATGCTCATTATGCTCAATTTGACCATGTTCCACATTGACTATTTGCTCTGGATCATCAACTGCATGAAAGCGATCAATGAGGACGTTATTTCTCATCTGAAATACATATTTTTTAAATTCTTTTAAGTACAGAAATAATTATTAAATGCTTACTGACGTAATTAATTTTGTGTTTACCTCGTTTTCACCAGCCGGATAAATGTCACGTTGTAATCTCTGATTTTCATATTCTGACACAGCACGTACATTTCTCAAATAATCACGTTTTCTGCGTTTTCCGAGTTCATGGAACGGCTTCTTTGACATTTTAAAAAATAGTGTGATAAATTGAACAGGATTAAATTAACTGAATAAATTCACAAATTATATGGGTCTGATGTGTTGATCTGTCAAACCAGAGACATTAGGTTTTCTATGTGTTAAACTGTTCAGCGAATACATATATCTGAGTATCTGTATATCTCGTAACACATCACGCGCCTTGTGTCGAGAATCGTAACTAACGACAGCAACGTTTGCTTTGCTTAGCGTGGGTTAGCGTGTGGTTAAAAGTGTCCATCGAATCTTTGTGATCCACGTGTTGCCTCAGTGTAATCTACTTGAAGTAATTATTGAAGCGAAATGCCACCAAAAATTAGAAAGCAAATTTTTGCCTTAATATGGTGGATTTGCAGCGGGGAGAAAGATGTGATAGAGAAATCCAAACTACCGAAGAATAAACGGAAAGTGAACGATATTGCTACTCTCGATTGGATGGATAAAAAGACGAAAAAAACCATTCGGGAGCAAGCAAAAATCATCGCCTTTGGTGGTAAATATTTTGTTTGCATTATTATAGAGTTTATTTCATTCTTACATATATAGTTGACCAATTTATATTCTTACATAATCTCAAAGCGTCAAGGCGGTAAATTCTTCATCTTTACATTTCAGAAGAAAATTACTTGAACAGTATCAGGTTAAATGATAAAGGTATCATTTGTGATTCGACGACGGAATTATACACTCAAGCAGTTATGGACCGAAAAAGGAAACTGCAAGAAGAAACGAAGGCCCAATGTGAGATAATAAAGAAAGGGAAGAAGACGGTGGAAAACTCCATTGCTAGTGAGCCACCCATGTTCCGCTTCAACACGGAAAATATAAATTCTGCGATGAACCAATCAGAAATTGAAGATCAACATCTAGTTCCACATGATGAAATAGCCAATGGTGACGAGGTAACGAATAGTGACGACGATGATCATAAATTGAAATGCTCTGCTCCCTTACACCAATATTCATTTCATACACAGGAGTACCTCAACTTATGGCCTCCATTGTGCCAAAAAGTGGAACTAGATACATCAGGTATTGAGAATAATAATTCTGATGTCGCCATGGAGTCTGTTCCGAGTTCTCAAACATTCTTAGAAATAGGAGTGACAGGACAGCAGTCAGAGCTCATAGACATCAAGGAATTTATTTATTTACCTCAGGTATGTGATCAAAGTGAAGCAGGCACATCAGATTTTTCAAATGAGCATCCTTACTCACAAGCTCCACATTTCAATAAGGTATTGATGATTGTGTTTACATTTATTTATGGAATATGCACTGTAGTATAGAATAAATATCTTACGTTTTTTTTAAGGATCAGTGCACCGATAATGATTCAGATGCGGAGAACCAAGAGAGAACTGATGCAGTCGAGAACGGAGAACCTGTAACTGGAGCATTACCTATGTTCATTCCTGACGACAGTGAGTTGCCATTGAATAACATTGGAAATAAGTTATTCTGGATATATTTGAATTATTAACAATTTGTTTCCTTACTTCCAGTTGCCAATGACACTCTCAACTGCCTCAAGTCCATTTCAGCAGGATTACAACGTGCTTTTGAAGCGCAACAAAAGCAAAATCCTCATATGGAACGGACAATGAAGGTATGTGAACGATTTTCAACGGGTAAATGTGTCATTGATATTCCCGTTGTATTCTAACACAAAATCGTGACTTATGCTCCCACAAAACTATCTCCTTTTCAGCTCCCTGAGTGTTATTGTGAACCTGGAGAAGATAAGGTAATGCCGATGAAGACCCGTAATTATTGCATGAAATTAATTTCATTATTTGTCCAAATGATTAGCAGTTATCGAGAAATGTATTGTATTTTATATTTATCATTATCATATATCTTGTTATAGGCTGAGATTGCACCACGTAGTGGAATATTTTTTAAGACAACTGTGATGGAGAGAATCGAAAGAGATTCTGAATCTGCTCCTGGAAAATCCCACTGGAAGACTTTGGTGAAACTAGTACTACAGGAAGTCTACGGAGAGTAAATACAGTTTTATTCCGCTCAAGGGAAATTGAAATCCCGGCCAGGCATAGGTAAAAAACTTTTTCACGCCACTTTTGGTAAGTTATTGCCAACTATTCGTTCAAGAAATAAAATATTCATTAACATTTCTTTTTAATAACAACATTTAGCATGGGCAAAATTAAGATCGACTACGAAGGTCTCTATACAAAATTATATTGATCACATCAATAAAATATCCTGGAATCGACGAAACCAACACGCCAAAGAGTGTGTCAATCGAGATGCTAGTGGAAAGCCAGACGAAAGTGAGAATTATAAATTTTATATGGCTGATTCTCTTTCTTTTTTTTTTAAATATAAGCTATCATTATATATGTGTGTTATTATATGTTTTCAGTCACAGAAGAGAACCTAAAATTTTTTCAAAACATTGTTGCTGCTGCAGAAAAGAAGCACCAGTTGCAGCAAAAGTTCAATTTAAAATCTCAACAGATCAATGAAGTATGTATACAATTTTTTAATATCTTTTGAAAGATAGAAGAAACTTAACATTTTTATAACTTTTTCCAGTTGCGAGAAGAATTCACGAAGCCCGGAAAAGACTCGGTAATTTTCTTATTTTGGCAAGATCATGACATAATGAAAAAATAATATTACTTACTACTGTTTTTATCCACAGGAACGGATTGCTCCTAATTATGACATTTACTTACCGCGCAGCACAATTTATTGCATAGAAAAGTCGTCTGAGATAAAGAAGGGAATCTCAGACTGGAAAAAACTGGTTAAACAGGCTCTGATGGAGGTTTATGGGTCACGAATTTCCCAATATTGCGCAACGGGAAAAGGAGGATACCACCCAGGAATAGATACCCAATTATTCCACGGTGTTTATGGTGAGTTTGAAATATTAAATCTTCTTTTGAATTAAGATGACTCGATTTATTGATTCGTAATGACGTCGAATTCCAGCATGGGCGAATTCAAGGACCGACACTCCTATTGTGATGAAAGATTACATCAATTTCATCAACAAAATATCATCAAATCGACGGAGATCTGAGAAGTTAAAATCCAGAGATCTTAAGACACCGGAATGTGACAATGTGAATGTCGACATACCGACATACCGCCGATCGGCCTCTTAAAAAGTTCTTCTTTTTAACACTCGGATGCACGACGGTGTTCTATCAGTCCATGCAAAAGCGTGGATTGCGTGGACTGACAGACCACCCTCGTGCATCCGAGTGTTAACTATAACAGGACTTTATGTAAGTTTAAAATTTATTTGTTCTATATTTTTAAAAACCTTTGTATGCGTCATGTTGCAATTATCATTAAAAATCCGGATTCGTGCAAAAATTGATGTTCTCGTCTTGTAACTAATTTACGATGATATGACTAAGTAAGATATGACTTATTAATAAGATATTCATTTAAATATTAAAAGGTCAGTATCGTGTAACTGATTATGTAAATTGAGAAATGTGGTCTTGAGACATTCTGTTGAGAGTATTCAATCCGCAGAGTGGTGTCTTCCTTTGAAAATTGTTGTTTCTTTTGTATTCTTTATTCATTAATAAATTCATTGATTTAAGAAAAAGTTGAACAAATTCGACCCCTCGAAATCACAAGAGTAATAGAAACTATCAGAGAACTTGTACATATAGGGCGTTTCAAATGAAATGTATGCTTTAATTAGACCTTCTTTGACTCGTTTGACTCTTATTTATTAGTTTGTGCTATTTGGAAATGATAACTCCCATTGCAAAAATTATATCTATACAATTTTATCGCCACATTTACTGGTCATGCATACTAATCACACAAGCATCCAAATACTCTTATAAATTATAATTATTCATAAATTATAATTTGTAAGTATTAAATATTATGCAAGGCTTTAATAAATATGGCGATAAAATTCTATAGGCATAATTTATACGATGGGGGAGCTATCATTTAAAAATAATACAACTTGATAAATAAGAGTCAAACGAGTCAAACAAAATCAAATTAATGCATATAGATTTCATAAAAAATGCCCTATATATATCAAAGGATTCAAATTACGCGCCCTCGCTCTATAGCTCGAGGTCCGTGAGGTCTAGATGAGAGTTCTCGCTCTACTATAGTTCGAGGTCCATGAGGTTCAGATGAGAGTTATGAAAACCTCATTTGAACCTAAACTTGCGAAGAGTGGAAATATTCACGCAGTTTAGGTTCAAATTAGGTTTTCATTGCACAGACACCCGGATCTTGAAAACCAACTTTCAACCTCGAGACCCTCAGTGAGGATTCAGAGGTTCAAATTAGAATTTAAATTTCGACTCGGGTTACGTATTACACATAGGTAGGTATGCATACGCAATAATATTAACAATTATCCTCGTTAAATAAATCCCAAATATTTCATGCATATCATAACATTTCCGTCGAGTTCAATAGATGGAACACTGACTTCGAGGTGCACGGCACACGCTCACCCCAATAAACCGCGGCACGTTCCAATGCGTTGTGAAGCGAGTACGTAACCATTAAGGGATGCAGCCACGCGTCCGAATAAAATGTTCTGAAGGCTAAATAGTATTCTGTAGCCGCAGGTAGTGCCCGCGATTATTCATCGGAGCATCTATTGACGGCGAGAGTCGAGCTTTCTCACGTTACACGTCGATGATCTTCGGTTAAATTGTAGAAGCTGAAAGAGCGGCGTTGTGCAGTCTGATTCAATGAATACGCGATAATATTATAAAGGAGTCATCTGTATAGACACGTAAAAGTGCAAAATTTTTAAAAATTTATTTACAACGAAAAAATCACACGTAGAATAATGTAATTGGAAGCAACTAATTTTAGATATGTAAATATGGAGGACGAGATTTTTGAAAATCGACGGATTCATGCCAAATTTGGTATACGGGGTATTTTCAGTCGCTGATTACGAATATGAAGTTATATATGCAGAAATTCAAAATTTTCGAAAATCTCGCCCGCCATATTTGATCCACCATCTTGAATTTTTGAAATCTGTCTTCAGTGTCATGATCAGCGACACAAAAAACCCCCATATACCAAATTTGACATGAATCCGTCGATTTTTAAAAATCTCGTCCGCCATATTGGATCCGCCATCTTGAATTTTTGAAATTCGGCTTCAGATTCGTGATCAGCGACCCAAAAAACCCCCTATACCGAATTTGGTTTAAGTCCATTAACTTTTTGAAAATCATGATCTCTTTCTGTTTCTTTGTGATTAAAAAAAATGTGACGTGATGGCCAAATTTTGACACCGGATTCGTGATCAGGAAGTAAAATTACTATGGATAACATACAGGGTGTAAAAAAAAGTCCCGAGACGGCCGAATATTTTGAAAAATATGCGTCGCATAGAAAAACAAAAAACACGGTTTCAATATTTTTAAAAGTTCTATCCAGTCATACCAAACTCGACCTCCCCTCCCCTATCACCTGCTGGGGGACGGGGGGGACTTCAAAATTTTAAATGGAAACCCCCAATTTTTATTGCAGATTCGGGTTTTACGTTAAAAAATAAGAAACTCTCGTCTGAAATATTTTTTTGTATCAGGGGTAGATTGCGCTCCAATCGATGGCGACAATTTGATCTTGACAATTTGATTTGGGGGTCTTGTGTTTTTTGATCTTGTGTTCGGGTTGCTCGTTTCACGGCAGTTTTCAGAGATCGGTGAACTCGTTTGTAAGTTTTGTTGCGACGATGGAACTTGCCATTTATTGCGAGAAGGTGCCGAGCGATGATTTGTTCAGGTGATAATTTTGGACTGCAACTGGGCGAGTGGGTTGATGCCGTGTTTTTCAAACAAAAAATTGTTTATTCGTCAGATGTGGTATTTCAGGAATTCACCCTTTCTTGTTATTTTATTCGTGAATTGTAGTTCCTGCAACTGTCAAACTTTGGGTATCCATGGTACTTGTGTGAATGCAAAGTCCGCCGTGAACAGAGAATCTCAGAATTCGTATTCGGCAGTGTGTTGGGGGAAAGGGATCGAATTTTGCGGAGTGGAGTGATGGATATCGTGTGTCTGTGGTTGGTGTCCCCATCGATTGGAGCGCCATCTACCCCTGATGCAAAAAAATATTTCAGACAAAAGTTTCTTATTTTTTAACATAAAACCCGAATCTGCAATCAAAATTGGGGGTTTCCATGTAAAATTCTGAAGTTACCCCCCCGCCCCCAAGCGGTAGAAGGCAGGGGGGGTCGAGTTTAGTATGACTGGATAGAACTTTTAACAATATTGAACCCGTGTTTTTTGTTTTTCGTTTTGAAGTTTTTCTCCATGAATTTTTAGGATTTCGTATTTTTATGTTTCCCCCGTCGATTGTTCCTATAATTTTGAAAATTGCTTGATCTGATTTATCTTCGCTTGTAGAAAAATCCATAAATATAACAGAGAGCTTACTTGAGCAAGAATTACAAATGAATTCTTACACAGTATTCGTAAAATATTTATTTCCGTCATTTTAGTTGATCTTCCTTAGTCTTGTACGTCTGTATCTGTCTTCTGATATATATATGTAAGGAAAGTATCCTAAGTCTATTTGAATCTAGCGCTTAAATCGAGTCGGTAAGTCAGACCTCCTATGGAAACAGACAACCGAATTACACAAGGGACAGGTGGTGTGAGAAAAGACGATGTAAGCTACGAAGCAAACATGTCGCAAGAAGTCAAAGTTAAGAATTAAGAAGAATTAAGAACCTAAGACTAAACGATAGTTGTCAAGAAACAACAGGGTGAATAACGACATTGAATGTTGTTTCTTTGTTTACAGGTAGGATTAATTAGTTTAAGTTATTAGACTGGTTTTGTTTGTACGGAATCAATTAGTTTAGGTTAGGTTAGGCTAAGGTTTTATTTGTATAAAATAGAAAAAACTTTGTTTACAGAGAAACATTTCGTGTATTGTTCCCCAACCCTTATATATATATATGGTATATAATTCTCCTACTTTGTCTTTTCCTACTGTAAGGAACTCTCAAGAATGCTTGCGAAGTTTACCAATGCCACGATGAATATTAATCTTCACATTCCTCAATAAATTTTCATTTTCGTCCTTTCTGTTAGTTCTTCTGAGCGTTAAATGTTTCTGTACAGGCTTCGGAGAATCCTGACTTTTAAAATTCCTCCAGCCAGTTCCCACTCGCTTGTAAAAAATATTGCAATTATAACAGAAAGTCAACTGGTGACCAAAATAAAAGTTGATTGTAATACATACTCGATAAACATTGAGTTTCCTCAATCCTCAACCTCCGATTTTCCTATGCTGATCTCTGGGTCTTTTAATTTTTTAAATTTCATTAACTAATTTAGCTTTATTCCCATAAGGCAACACAATTATAAAAGAAAGCCTATTAGGGGATTGAGGAAAACGACGAAAACCAACTTTTATCGATTATTATTAGAATTAATTTACATTTTGGACTCCAGTAGGTTTATTGTTTTATTTGTAGTATTTCTATGGACGAAAAGAGGAACTAGTTGGTAGTCTCTTAAAAGCTAGAAGACTGGTAGTTCAACATGGGAACATTAAACATCTGAGATTGACGAAAACGACGAAAACGGACTTTTATCGAGCATTGCTGTACCTTTCTCCAATCTTAATCAATCCTTTTCTCCGACCCCAGTAAATTTTCGTTGATATTTATGACTGCTTCCTAGAATAAAAAGAAACTAGTTGACAAATTTATAAATTACAGAAGTTACGGAATTCGGTATACGAACCTTCGAAGCCGGGGAAGATGGTCTAAAACGATAAAATTTAACATCTATCGAGCACTCTCAGTATCGATTCCTATCTCGGGCACCAGTAAGCTTCTATTATTGTTCTTAACAGAGTTTCTGAAAGTAAAAAGAAACTGATTAACAAAATTATAGGTTTGAGATTTAATGCAGTTCTGCATAAGAACGTACCAAGTCGAGAGAGATCCTTTGAAACAACGAAAGCCAACATCTATGTGGCCCTCGCTCCGCTCGGGAAAGCTAGTGAGTTCCCACAAAATGTAAGTTAAAGGGATAAACTTTCAATTCCAAAAATCATAAAGCTGAACTAACAATAAGTCATCATATTCTCAATACAACAGTGCTTACGTCGGTGATAGAAAGCTCCCTTCTTTATAATTGCATATGCTATTGGAAATTGAATTCTTTTTAATTGAAACGGCAGTTGAGTGGATATAAGGGGTATCCTCGGAATAAATACTGTTTCTCCTTTACATTTTTCCGACATTATTTGTGCTTCAATTATATTGTTTGATAACTGCTTCGCGGTCATTCTTGTTCCATTACATAATCCGGGTAAATCTAAATTCCTTAACGAAATAATTGGTGATCCTTTTCTTAATCTCAAACAGTGCAAAGGCATCCCTGGCACATTCAACGAATTTAAAAATTCTGTGGGCCCGAAAACATTTTAGAACTTTCTAGAAAGTTCTGGAGCGTTCTAGAACATTTCAGAACTTTCTAGAATATTCTGGAACATTCTAAAACTTTCTTGAACATTTCAGGCCAATCTAGAATATTCTTGAACATTTTGGAACATTCTAGAAACTTTTGGAACAGCCGGGAACATTCTGGAAGAGTCCGCGATATTTTTGAAAATGTTATGACACTGTAAAGCACTTGAGATAGTCGCTCGAAGAAGTCCATTGGTGGGCGGCACCCTTTTAACCCCTGTATCTTCTGAACCAACCCCTGCAGTTCCAAAACAAAAACTTCTTCATCGATGGGGGATGTAGGGCTACCATACTCTATAACCCCCATGGGGCTACGATTAGCGGTTCCGGAGTTTTATGGGAACGTACAGACTAACTACACTTTCTTTTAATATATATATATTGATTATATTGGAATCAACTTTTGTCCCTGGATAAGCTTTCGCTGATTTTTCGCTAAACCTCGACACAAACAACGAAAGCTGATATCTGTTTGAAAATGAAACACACATTAAGCTCTAATTTAGAGCATAAACTTTCGTGCATACAAATATCACTTTCACATCGATCGTTCATTTTTATATTAATTAGTTAAAACTTGCAGAGTTACATAGAAATGCTCTATTATTAACTAAATAAGAAAGAAGATTTACAATTCATTATTATGTTTTAATCATGTCACGAACTTCTGCAAACAGTAAAGCATTTATAACAGTGTGCGTGAAGTCCACGCACGACAGAAGTAAAACTTAAACTTCTTGCTTATGAGTAAGTTATAGATACTGACACGTGTGCGGGGAACGGAAAAGGGAAAGGCGCAAAGGGGCCGCGGAAGGAAAGGCGCGAAGGCGCCGCGGTCGGGGAAAAGGCGCGAGGGCATCGCGGTCGAGGGAAAGGCGCAAGGGCGCCACGGAAGGAAGCGGTGGAAAGCGCGAAGGCGCCGCGGTCGGGGAAGGCGTGAAAACGCCGCGGAAGGAAGCGGTGGAAGGCGCAAAGGCGCCGCGGTCGGGGAAGGCGTGAAAACGCTGCTGAAGGAGACGAAGGAAAGGCGTGAAAACGCCGCGGAAGGGAAAAGGTGGAAGGCGCGAAGGCGCCGCGGTCGGAGAAAGGCGTGAAAACGCCGCGGAAGGAAGCGGTGGAAGGCGCGAAGGCGCCGCGGTCGGGGAAGGCGTGAAAACGCCGCGGAAGGAGGCGAAGGAAAGGCGTGAAAACGCCGCGGAAGGAAAAGGGGAGAAAGAAAAGGGAACCCAAATGCGAATCGAGTCGTCTATTGGAAGAGTCCTAAGAAGGACTGAGGAAGATCCAGGCGTCTCCCTCAACGCCGGAATGCCCGCTACGCTCAACGCCCGCTCTTATATACCTAACGCGGAAGGGACCGTTATCGGTCCTATTGGCCGGTAACGGTCGAGTGGGGGCGACTTGCGGCAGTCTCCCTGATTTTCGCGACGTGACGTGCTCGACGCTCCGCCGCACCAATCCCCCGCGAGCAGGCCAGTGTCCACTGCGCGCTGCCCGAGAGCGTCAAGCGCTCTCTAAAGACTAACTATGCTAGGGACTTACACTTATAAAAATGACGCACGTCAATACAGATAAATTATTAGTATTTTGTATTGAACAAGAAATAATAACAGGCCGACGTTTTGAAACTTTCGAAAAGTTACACAAAGAAAACTCACTATTTCTTACTAATTTTGGGTCGCTAAATGCGAATATGATAGCCGTTTTCCTCCAGTAGCTCGTATTTTTGCGTAACGCATAGTTGCCAATTTCACCATACAATTTATTGGGCAAAATAAACTATTATCAAGGTCACCAGCTAAAAACCTATTTATTGTGTCAGTATATTAACATTACATACAAAATATTTTACAATATCTATTTTAATAAAAATGTAAATAAATTAATCAATTTTACTTCTTCTTTTTATGAAACGCCGGATCCTCTCTTTTCACCGACTAGCAATAGTCTCCCATCATCGCAGGGTCCCAACATCCGTGATATCGAGTTTCCATCGTTCTTATGTCCTAGCGAAATCGCTCTCCTATTTCGTCGCTAACATCTACAAGATTTTCCGAAAAGGAATTGAAGTGTGAGTGAAGAAAGTGGATTTTCAAAAACATGCGACATCCCAAAGCTTCATATGTGACCAGAAGTTGCTGCAACAGAGCTTTGTAATTTTCATCTTTATTTTTGCCGTAAAAATCTTTAATAACTTTGACAAAGGCACGCCATGTATCTAACTCTTTTTCGTTAAAACCCTGTTTAAATAATGTATCATGCATCAGTTTGCAAATGTCAGGTCCTATAAAAATTCCTTCCTTTAATTTAGCATCACGTAATTTTAGAAAGAACTGTCTAAGGTTGCTAAATCCTTCACTCTCTTTGACTATAGCTTTGACGAAATTCTTCATGAGGCCAAACTTAATATGAAGAGGTGGCAGCAGTATCTTGGATGGATCGACTAGAGGCTCATACTTGACCTTGTTGGTACCGGGCTTAAATGACTCTCTAGGGGGCCACTCTTTTTGTAAGAAATGTTTTGTTGTAGTCCGGTCTGTCAGACTGTGCACGTATACTGGAAGGTTAAATCTGGTGGAAGGGACACAAGAGTGTCAAGCGTTTAAAGTAGCGCAACACGGCAGGCAAAATAATCGCGAATTTCTTTCTCAACCGTCCTCCCCATTGTCCATTCTTCATTATATAGATGCCAATGACAAAGTTCTTACGCCTTTTGCCCTCCAAATGATATATAATATTTTTCTCATTTAAATAACCATTGCCGAACCGGTTATTTTGATAAAAACTCGACCCTTAAAAATATGGTAAAAATGATAACTACGCATAATGCCGAATTACGAGCTAATCGAGTAAAACGGTTATCATTTTCGTAATCAGCTTTCCAAAATTAGTTGGTAACTGTGGTTCTCCGTTCTGTAACTAAACTGACGTCAGCCTCTGTAATTGGCAATAGTAAGGATGAGGGTATGATCTTAAATGAAAAACCAATTCAAAATTAATATTTTCTAATATATTTTACAAGAAATTCGTTATTCAATTTGACAAAAATATAAATAAATTACGGTAATTAGTTGCTCATTTTTTATGAATCTGTATCCGTAGAATTATCAGTGTCTATCGTAGTGAGAATTGGCTTAAGATAGCTAAAATACGACATAAATGTTTGGGATTTAATATTTTCTAGATTCCTACAGAATACGGTATCAATTGTTGTACTCGACCTGGTAGTTGCAGTAATCAAATTATTGTTGATTTTTAAATCGAATTCTCTAGCCAAAAAGTCAATGAGAGGTTGACTTTCAGGTTTGGAGAACTGGATATTGGAGTCAGCGCTCAGTATCATTGGTAGAGTCCCACTCAAGTCTGTAAGTTTTTTTTACATTTTAAATCACACTATTCAAACGAAAATAAAATATACTTTTGAAGTTAAGGTATTTCCTCGAGTAATTCAAGTCCAAAAGTTTCGGTCATGAGGACTCAGATAAGGAGAGGGCGGTATACAGTGTTCTAGGAAAAAAATTTAGTAGAGACTGTACTCCCACACGGGCTTACTGTATGCATGGACGTATCTCTACACATACGCAAAATAGTGCGAGTGAATGTGGCCACACCGTAATCATAAGCCCGGTCTACACGCACAGTCTTTGTCGTCAGTTTTGCATGATCAGTCTAAAGGCGCGGTCTCACAGGGTCGTGAACTAGGCGAGAGCACTACCTGTATTTTGCATGTGTCACGTCAATGTGCTGACAATTGTGTCGGCTTGTAGACCGGGCTATAGTGAGGTTATGCGATGAAAATTTGTCGTTACCCCGTGTATTTGTTAGTATTCGTTATTTCAAAATTAAAAATGTTGAAACGATTAAGATACAAAGGTAATAAATTTATTAAAGCGAGCGATTTAAAGAAACGTATTAACGGAGTAGCAGTGACGAATAATATAAATTAAAACCATGTTCTCCTGTGTTTAACACGTTAGCTGCCACGTCAGTCATCGGTGACTGACAATATAAAATAAGGCACTTTTATAAGCAGCGCGCGCGTGGCCTGATCGGGCTTTCTTCATAAATGCGCGTGGCAGCTAATGTATTAATATTTTCAAATTTTCATAATACGAGACGAACACATTAAAATAATTTCAAATTGACCGCCAGTACAAGTTTGGTTAGTGACGTCCTCATCGTACACTGTTGCCACATCGCTACTCCTCATCCCAATCTCAATTGAATTTCAATAGTTTTTCCAATCTTTGAAAGCCCATCGTTTTTTAATAAACACTTAATTTGATGTTCTTTTTTATATATAAATTTCTAATTTTTTTCTCTCCATCTCTAGTTTTTCAAAAATATTTACAGAAAGTTTTCCATAAAAAGGTGAAAATGTGTTATTATTACGGCTTGGGTATAGGGAACACGTATAAAAGTGTCTTTGAAAAAACATTAATAACAATTAAACTACATGTAAAAAGAAATCTGAAAAAATTAGAGGAGGTGCAGAATACCTCAATCTCTATTTGACCAAAACTTCAAATAAATTTCCAGAAAAGTGGTTTTGGAGAGGAAATACCTTAATTGCAAAAATCAATAATTCTTCTCCACGCAAATAAATAAATTGTAGATACTTCGAATAAAATAGTAAAAATATGGTAGCGTCAATCTTTAGCCGTTACGAAAACTGAGGAGTAGACAAACACGAGCAGTGTTACGAGAATCGGGTTGTATCCTAAAATTTTATTATGCATGAAACACAGCAAACATAATAGTTAAAGTTATTCAAAACACAGTACCAATAGTGTAAAAAAAACTTGATAAAAAAAAATTCTACCCTAAAAACATTACTTTAAAAGTAGCATGGCCACGCCTCCCCAGTGAAACGCCACCTTCTAGTACAGTAGACGGGCCGAGAAAATCAACTTTGTTGTCCACTTTTCTCTACAAGTGTCCGCGTTTTTGTTTCTGATGATTTCAATATTTCATTACCTTTAAAATGAAACAAAAATCATCGAAAAATATCAATTTTTAGTGAAGTTAAAGGCATTGATTACAAGAGCGTACGGGCGCTATACGACGCGTATTTATGTACCGTGAGTGAATCGGTATCCGACCGTGTATGGAAATATTTAATATTTAACATTTTTAAATGTTTTAAATTAATTAATTTGTTTCGATGCGTGGCGCTAACATCATGCTTTGAATGTATTTCGTTAGAAGAGTCGGTTAGGGTTGGAAATCAGTAATTCAGATGGATACGACAAAATGTAAAGCAATAAACGTATTAAAATATGTTTAAGTCGATGAATAATATATTTTAATATAAATTAAAATTATTAGAAGTGCTAAAAAAGATATTTTATTATTGTAAAATTACGTCATTCGGTACCAGCGCAGAGCGAAAACAGACGGTCGGATACTGACCCTTTTGACCATTCACTTAAAAATTTTATTATTTAATTATTATGAATCCCTTTTCAAACTTTTTAATTTTTTTATCGATGAAAAAGAGTCCACCGTTGTACTATATTTACTCTTCTTTCTATATTTGGCCATTGTAATTAAATATTACATTTCCCGCTAGAAAAAAATCTTACATGGACGGATACCGGTGCACTCACGGTACAAAATGCGATACTTCGAGAACCATTCATCGTAATAAAATGAGATAAAAACCAACCGTTTCGTCTTGAAATTCTCTAAATTTTTTCCGCAGTATATCATACGGTATTGTTACGATGAATGGTTCTAGAGATATCGCATTTTGTACATAAATACGCGCCGTAGCGCCCGCGCGCTCTTGTAATCAAGTGCCTCTAACTTCACTAAAAATTGATATTTTTCGATGATTTTTGTTTTGTTTTAAAGGTAATGAAATATTGTAATCATCAGAAACAAAAACTCGGACACTTGTAAAGAAAAGTGGACAACAAAGTTGATTTTCTCGGCCCGTCTACTGTATTAGAAGGCGCGCAGGCGAACTGTTATATGGCTAGTGACGTCACGGTGCGGCGTGCCGCTCAACCGGCTGTTTCAAGTGGGCGGAGTTTAGCGCAAATTTTATTAATCTTTCACGGCTTAATTTCGCGTCAGAAAAAAAATAAAAAAACACGTCCCAACTTTTTTTACGTGCTCAATCCATTTATGATGTAAAAAAATATGTGATACAACCCAATTCAGTAGCGTCACTGCTACGTCATTTCTACCTCTCCGCTGCCGTCTCACCGCCCGACCGTAACGTACTATCATACTACGCTACATACGCTACATACGCTACGTACTTACCTATCCCTCCCCTGCCGTCTTCCCTTTCGACCACTAGCACAAGCATCGGAGTAGTGTCGCCGTTGACGCACTCTCCTCCTCTGCCGGTCCCCTCACCACGTACCTAGCTATTCCCCTCACGCGATACCGAATTTTCGTGACGCTGGAAAATTGTAGCCCCCTCAGCAAAGAAGTTTCACTTCAATAACAGAATAGCAATATTTATATTTGCCTAACTTTTAATGTAACCTATGAATCTTGAAATGACAACTAGTCGACTGCTGGACTGTGAAGTTCATTTGCTGCCCCGCAGCACCTTTAGAGGAGAAACGATGCTATGGAAATGGATATGCAAATTGTTAGAAAGAACGAGAGTGAGGCGGTCAGAGAGGGGTTAGGGAGAGGAGAAAACTCGAATCGACAGTTCGATACTGATTGACACCTTCAGCCCGGACGATGACGACGACCAAGATGACGAGAAATCGCTACGGGATATTGGGATCTGACATGTGTGGGGGAGGAGCTTAGTTCAAAAATTCCAATATGGCCGAAATGAGTATACTCTACCGACACAGAGTCTTATGGGAGTGAAGTCATTATTTATTGTTTTGGCACGCGCAGGGCTCCGCGAATCCTTCCCAACTTTCACTAGACTCGCGGGAGGACATGAGCACCCTTTGCCCGCCGTTATCGTCCAGGGTTGACCTCCCATAAATATAAATTCAGCCTTCGAGACGCGCATATGCCTCTCCCTGGACGGGCGCATCACGGAACGTCGACGTATCTGCGCGCAACCCCGGAGTCTTTTTCACGTTTTTACTCTTCCATTTTCTCGAAACTTTCTTCTCACATCGTGAAATGGAAAAAACCCGCCCTTGTGCCGAAGCATACGGCATTCCTTGCGAGCCATTTCCCGGCAGTGGTGAAAAATTCGTTATCGTGTTCGTATCTCCTCCTGCTCCTCACTTGCGCAAGCATCGCACTTATTCTAAGTGTTCCCGGACATTCGTTGTTAACCCGAAAATAAAATCTACGTATTTACCAAACTACAACATCAGGGGACATGTGTACAACATTGTAGGCGAAATTAAAGATGGGACTATCAAAAGTGTTGTGTGTTCCTGTACAGCGGGCCAAGGAGAAAAATGCACACGTTGTAGCAACACTCCTTCATTTACACAGGTGAGATTCTAAGATTAAAAATGTCACTCTTATGTGTATTTATGTTAACCCATTCGCATCAAAGCCGGATCGAAATCAGAGCCGTGCGGGTCGATTGGATCCGCCGAGAATTCGAGAGCCCCGCGTACGTAGTCGTAAACGAGGTGCACTCGCGAGGAAAACCTGTTGATCGAATTTACGAGTATTGTAGTAATATATTTATGAAAAATTGTACATAATATTGAATAAATGTGGAAGGCAGGATTAAGTGTTGTAAATCTCGAGGAAACTCCAGTGCTCGGTTCCTATGTCCCGGCCGACGTACACGTACACGGGACCCTGTAGCATTGAGGAACTTTCCCGGATCTAATTTATGACTCAAAGGGTCCCAAGGAACGTCGAATTTTTCCCTCGCACCGGTCTAGGGCCCAAATGCGAGAAGCATTTCGGCGAATACGCGACATACATACATTAATCCAATGCCAGTCACTCGTTAACTCACTAAACGGTATACTAGGAATAGTTTTACTTCTCGCCACCAGACGGCGTATCGAGACATGTCAGATCCCAATTACGGAAGCCAATTTTTGACGAATGAATATCGCTGAGTAGAGCCTTCCGATTTATATGAATGTAGGCTTGATAGAAGCGTTGAAATGGCAACGATGTAATGAACCCATCTTTTCATATCGAGAAGAACTAGGATCGTAAATTTTAATACCTGTTGAGCAGATATAAACGATTGGCGGAGTAAAATTTCCTCGGTAGTCTCGCTTCGTCTTTGGTGCGCGAAACTACCGTTTCCCTTGATTCAACCACTCTTATGTATATTCATTCTGCATCAAACTGTAGTCGTGTACATGCGCCTATAATAATCGGCGAGGATGAACTACGGGTATAGGGACCGTGCAAGGCGAATAGGGCGCCATCTGAAAGCTGTTGTGTAAAGTAATGTTGCTCAAATACACCAGATCGCGTGTACAAAATATTAATCTACCAGTAAAATTCTATTCGTTTCCTATAAGTAGTGTTCACTTCCCATGGAGGAATCACAAACGTGTAAAGTGGATTAATGCAGTTAAAAATTGCATTAATCCACTGCTACAGTATTCTGATAATATATATAGGTGATATACAGTAAGTTAAGTAAGAGCGTGTACAGCGTTATTCATAAAAAATGTATTCAACAATGTTTTTTTCACATACACCCTGCGACTCTGATTCTGTCGCTGGTGACTTTCTAATATATCATTTTTAAATGTTCTAACCAATGAGTAATCAATCCTCATGCTTTCATTAATGAGGATAGATGCCACCGTAGCTAATGAGGGCATGAGAATTAATTGTTCATTAGCTAGTATGTTTAAAAATGATACTTTAGAAAGTCATCAGCGACAGAATCTTAGTCGCAGGGTGTACATACGTTTGACATGTTCCAAGGCAATGCGCAATTATGTACACTCGGGCTCACGGAATCTGTCGCTGGTGACTTTTTTTAAACCTTATTTTTAAACGTACTAACTAGTGAACAATTAATTCTCATGCCCTCATTAGCTACGGTGACGTCTACTCTCGTTAATGAAAGCACGAGGATTGATTAATCATTGGTTAGTACGTTTAAAAATAACATTTAAAAAAAGTCACCAGCGACAGATTCCGTGAGCCCGGGTGTATGTTAATAAAGAGTCCAATCACCCACCAATATCAATAATCGCTTGACATCTCCGAGGCATACTATCCACCAAATTTTCGGCGTATTTGCGGGGAAGTGTCTTCCAAATGCGTCGAATTTCTCAGGATACATGCATCAAGCAGAAGCTTTGAGGAAAACGTGTCTTCACTGTGAATTCACTGTGATGCAGCTATCCCGAGAAATTCAACGCATTTGGAAGGCACTTCCCTGCGAATACGTCGAAAATTTGGTGGATAGTATGCCTCGGAGAGGCCAAGCGACTATAGGCACTGGTGGGTTAACATAATTGCGCATTCCCTTGGAACATGTTAAACGTATGTATGTGGAAAAAAAACATTATTAAATACATTTTTTATGAATAACGCCGTACACGTTCTTACTTAACTTACTGTACTTACCACAATCTTTACATAATAAGTATTTGATACACTGGTTTGAACTACAACTTTACAGGTTATAACGATTTCTTCATTTTCGGTGTCATTTGTCTCTATTACATTAAGTACACATGACCTGATTCAAATAATTTTCGTCCTTTGACATCATTTTGACCTCGTATGAGGTTGTTTTGAATTGGCCGAAAATCATACTTAATAATTCTTATCATTTTTATAAATTATCTACTAGCATTAGCACTTTCGCTGCCGGCGAAATGTTTTGGACTTCATCAGAAACCGGACTGACTTTTATAATGTAAATTAGTTTATTTTGGTACAAGATGATCAGAAAAATATGTTTTAAGGCAAATATAACAAAATGGCGCTTATAAACGCTAAACACGCACACGGTGCGTGATCGATCGGCCTCCTGAGATGTATAACACAGTCACACACAAAAAAAGTGGGGTATACTTTTGATGCGATATATGTTATCCGTAGTAATTTTGCCTCCTGATCACGAATCAAGTGTCAAAATTTGGCTATTACATCAATTTCTTCTCAAAAAACCAGTCAGAGATCATGATTTAAAAAAAA
Organism: Xiphydria camelus; assembly: GCA_963678675.1. NCBI lineage: Eukaryota > Metazoa > Arthropoda > Insecta > Hymenoptera > Xiphydriidae > Xiphydria > Xiphydria camelus. The sequence goes on along the minus strand of OY783193.1, from coordinate 24,242,565 downwards.
TTAATGGACAAACCAAATTCGGTATAGGGGTTTTTTTGGTCGCTAATCACGAATCTGAAGTCGAAATTCAAAAATTCAAAATGGCAAATCCAATATGGCGGACAAATTTGGTATAGGGGGTTTTTTGGGTCGCTGATCATGAATTGGAAGTCAGATTTCAAAAATTCCAGATGGCGGATCCATTATGGCGGACGAGATTTTCGAAAATTTTTAATTTTTGCAAATATAACTTCATATTCGTAATCAGCGACTGAAAAAAGACCCTATACCAGATTTGGCATGAATCCGTCGATTTTCGAAAACCTCGTCCGCCATGTTGGATCCGCCATCTTGAATTTTTTAAATCTGACTACAGATTCGTGATCAGCGATCCAAAAAAACCCTCTATACCAAATTTGGCAAGAATCCGTCGATTTTCGAAAATCTCGTCCGTCATATTGGATTCGCTATCTTGAATTTTTGAAATCCGACTTCAGATTCGTGATCAACGACCCAAAAAAACTCCTTTACCGAATTTTGTTTAAGTCCATTAACTTTTTGAAAATCATGATCTCTCGCAGGTTTTTTGAGATTAAAAAAATGTGATGTGATGGCCAAATTTTGACACCTGATTCGTGGTCAGGAGGCAAAATTACTACGGATAAAATATATCGCATCAAAAGTATACCCCACTTTTTATTTTTGGTGTGACTGTGTAAACAATCTCGGTGTCGGGGACCAAGACCGTCGAACTCCCACATGACTGAGGTGTCGTATTTCAAACCAAGAGTGCAAAGCAGTTCTTACAAGTGTTACAAACACGCCGGCACGAGCCAGTGATTGCTACAGCGGCGGACTTTTGTATATATCATATATCATCGAAATGTAAATCACGCAACGTCTGCGTGACCGGCCTCTCGGCAAATCTCTCATCACGCACATGCTGCGTGACCGGCAGTGAAAGTGTTAAGGCGCGTATACATCTGCGAGCTGAGCGTGAGCTGAGCGTGAGCCGAGCGGCTCACGAGTCACTCGTGAGCTGCGCGTGAGCCGTCCATTTAAATGAATGCTTCCAAGGAATTTCCAACGATCAGCCAGATACATCTGCGAGCCGAGCGGCTCGCGCTCGCTTGATTGGGACGTGGTTTAGAGGGCTGAACTAACGGCTTTGAGCCGCGCGTGAGCCGCTCACTGAGATCCGCTTCCCGTGGCTCACTGTGAGCGGCTCACGAGTCACTCATGGTGATCCGTCTCCTGTCGGTTTTTCTGGTGAACGCAAAGGCCGACATATTTATATTCATTTCACACTGAAGACAATGATAATTTTGCTACTTCAAATTGTTGCAGTGCTTTAATAATTTTCTTCCTTATGAGACGAATGAAAATAATTACCGAATTTCTTAAACATTATTTAACAGATCTATGAACTAGTCCTATACTTTTTGCAACTATTATGATGATGGAGTTACCAAAATGGGTTCGATTTGGTGCTTCGTTAAATATTGTATTTGTCGATGTGAACAACTTAATCGTCACTGTAGATTTAATACTTTGCTATGATTCGAAAGCTAGTTAATGACAGCATATACATAGCAGAAGTTGATAATTTTAGATACAACAGCTCCGGCTTTTTCCACAAATGTCATCAAATAAATAATGTTAAGGCCATCCCAATTAGCAGTCTTATTACACCTTGTATATACATTAATCTCAATAATGAATTATATGTGGTTTATATCATATTAACATTAAGGAATTAGAATAAATAATGTAATATATAAATATTATTTTCTACTGTTCTATGTAGTTTTCATTTTTATTCTATTATTTTCTTGAAAATTGTAATGTACGAAAAACTATGATACTTCAATTCACCTTATATTATTTATTGAAGGGGTTTTTTCTCTTAAAAATTTTGATGAAATACATTTTCCTCTTTTATAATGCATGCAAGTATTAAATTCATTGACTTCTATTGTGAGAACGCAGGTGAACGACGTAAAGATAACGTACTTTTTTAATGTTGGTATATTTGAGGAAAGTTATTACAAAAATCAATCCTTGTCACCTCTTCAATAAACTTATTTAATATTATCTGAAGATGTTAGGTTTAAGTATTCTTTCACACATCGCCCTAGTCTACAGGTCTAGATTGCGAGGGGTCAAGTCACAGTATCTGTTTTTTAACAGATATCCTTCAAATAAGCGTTAGTCTCAAGTGGGAAGCATTAATTTCAACAAGTGGCTCATGAGCGACTCGCGAGTCGCTCGGCTCCGCTCAGCTCACGCTCAGCTCACGCTCAACTCACGCTCAGCTCACGCTCAGCTCGCCGATGTATACGCACCTTTAGATTGTAAAGTTCCTCCCACAAAGTACCTACTTCAGTCGTGTGGTCGCGCGCACATCGGCGACAGCACTGCTATCTATAGCTCGTGCACGGTCTCTATAGCTCGGTTCGCGAAAGCGAGAAGAACTTCATAATATAATAAAAAAAAGGCGGGATGTTCATTCAGTTCCAACAAAAATTGATACGTAAAATACTCCCCCAAAAAGATTTGAAATCAATTAAGATTGCCATGTTCAAGATTTATATATAAAAAGTAAAAAACATCATTTTTGAAAGGAAAATTATTGTAAATCAAGTTACTAAAAAATTCGGCTCAAAAATTCATTAACAAATTTAATAAAAAAGAACTTGCCGCGTTTAAGTTTTCATATTTTGTCCACTATACCGAATAATTGGCAGTGCTTGGACGATGTGCTCGAGTGATTCATAAATTGCACTGCCGAAGTCAAATTCAGAGAAATTCAGAAGGCCCCCGCCTGATCGGTTTCCCGTGCGACATTCGGTATACTGGTGGTATCATATAAGTGTATGAATTTATTTAAAATCATAAGTGCATAAACATCGAGTATAATTCTGTGTCTGAATTTTTTATTTTGCAGGGAAAAACGCGGCGTTTTTTATTAAATTTTTTAATGAATTTTTTAGCCGAATTTTTTAGTAACTTGATTTACAATAATTTTCCTTTCAAATGATGTCTTTTACTTTTTATATATAAATCTTGAACATAGCGATCTTAATTGATTTCAAATCTTTTTGGGGGAGTATTTTACGTATCAATTTTTGTTGGCACTGAATGAACATGCCGCCTTTTTTTACAGAGAACCTGTTTTTGTGGGGGGATTTCACTACTTTTTGGAATATGTTGTTAACGATAGAATTAACAACAGGCATATTTTCTATATTACACGCTATTCTTTAGTTCAGTCCATCGTATGCTACACGCTATCTATCTATATTTGTATATTTTATATTATTCAGGTAAATTACGCTCTGCTACTAAGGGATACAATGATACTTGCTATCTTATAAATTCTTTCCTTCAGTCTCACCGCGCATACATAATATCTGTATATCCTGTAAAGAGACACTGGTGCCCGCTTCACGGTTGGTGATGTCAGCGCTGTCGTTTCAGGGGCCCCTTTCTCGAACCGCTCGCAAAGTTGCGTATACGCTTCTTAGCGAATAGACCAATCAGGATCAAGTATTCCGTTGTGATGGGGTTACGGATTGGTCTATTCGCTAAGAAGCGTATACGTTTCTCTTGCGAGTGACTCGAGAAAGGGGTGCCTGAAAGCGAACGAACGAACATGCCGCGAGACACTACCGTGTCTCTTGATGATGAAATATTTTTTAAAATGAATTAAGAAAAGATGGGTGAAGTCTTTACTGAAGGAACTAATCTGGAATGATTTTTAAATTCTTAAACGGTACGTGTACTTATTAACATTTTAATATCGTGATTTGCAAGATCAGGCTGCAAACCTTAAATATATTTCAATAAATGGACTATATTAGGTCTAAAACTTTGCTTCCGCTGTTTTTTACATTAAACTGGTTTAGGAAAACGGTGGAAGCAATGTTGTACACCTAATAAAAATTAGTTGGTACAAAATAAATATGTGCTATTCTTTTCATTTATAATTATCATATAAACAAGCAATGTATGAACAGAAAATAAATCATGTATAAATGACATTCTCCTCTGGTATATCATCCTATCAAACTTTTCCAAAGTCTTCTAATCTTGTTAACTACCTTTAAAAGGTTTACCTTTATTTTCGGTGAAGACATATCTATACTTAGCTCTAGTGGTGTTAAATTTCTAAGCAGAATTTATTTTAAGAAATGTATATAAAGGAATATAATATTTAGCACGGAAATTATTAAGCTATAAAATAAGCCATATCACAGACCATCTCACGAGATATGTCCAGAAATACCAATGCAAATAGAAACAATAATTATTTACAACATATCGTATATTCGTTATTTTCACTGAAAGCAGTAGGTATGTAGTATTTTGGAAATGGAAGAAGAATTTAAATAATTTCATTCTTAAACAATATATTAATCTTAGGAAAATGATTGTCTCGTAATTAAATGACAAAGAGGCACTATTCACTCCACTCGCGAAATGGCAGATCCGAGCCCTGGAGATCTTCTAATAGCTGTCAATTCGGGAGATCGAAGCGATTCGTGTAACGTTAAAATATAAAATTTTGAATTAGTATTGAATAACTTGTAGAAGTGGTGAAAAATAATCATAAGTAATCTTCCGAATTGACAGCCTTCAGGAAATCAGACGACGCTTGTCGCTTTCATGTACGTTCTTACGAAAAGTGCGAAACGTCTGATCTCCCGATGGCCATTCATTTGGGAGATCGAAGTCGAAGTTCGAAATTGTGAATCTTTGAATAAATGGTAAGTAATGTTTAGTAGTGAGAGGAAATAATCATTCGGGTTTTTTGATGTCCAACTGAATGACACGCCTCATACCTATTTGTTTCAGAAATTATTTCCGCGCGTGTCAGGAAGTATTTAAAACTGGACGGGAGCGTCAGTGGTGAACGAGTTCTACGAAGTGGTGTGAGCGATACCTAAGGTACGAGGAACAGGATCGAGAATGAATCGTCGGTTGGTGAGTATCAGTCGGCATATCAATCGAGAAAACAGTAATCAACGAACCTTTCTTCTTGCACAGATTTGGTTCACCTTCCTTCATTTTCTGATTATATCGAGCCTCTGTTGGGTTGACGGTCAAAACCAGAGGCGCCGATACAAGGAAAGCGATGCCAGAGTAATCGGACTTTGCCTCGGCGACCGAAGAGGCAATTAAAATCGCTTTCCTGGCGACCATGTTGACGATAACCTCTTCCTTCGCGGCTGCCAGCGGCACTAGCTTCTCTCTGCAATTAGGTATGAGGTGTATAATTCGGTTAGGCATCGAAAAAATCTGAATGATCATTTCCTAAGGTACGAGGAACAGGATCGAGAATGAATCGTCGGTTGGCGAGTATCAGTCGACATATCAATCGAGAAAGCAGTAATCAACGAACCTATCTTCTTGCACAGATTTGGTTCACCTTCCTTCATTTTCTGATTATATCGAGCCTCTGTTGGGTTGACGGTCAAAACCAGAGGCGCCGATACAAGGAAAGCGTTGCCAGAGAGTGGTCGGATTTTGCCTCGGTGACCGAAGATGCAGTTAAAATCGCTTTCCTGGCGACCATGTTGACGATAACCTCTTCCTTCACGGCTGCCAGCGGCACTAGCTTCTCTCTGCAATTAGGTATGAGATGTGTAATTCGGTTAGGCATCGAAAAAATCCGAATGATCATTTCCTCTCACTTCTAAAAATTACTTACCATGCAGCGATAGGTTGTAGGATAGAGAGGCACTATTCACTCCGATCACTAGCGAAATGCCAGATCCGAGCCCTCTGGAGACGCTCCTCGGGTGCACTCGCGCCTATCGGTCGCATTTTTGTACGCACTTTCGATCATCGCTGAACAGTCGATCAACGATGGAAGCCGAAATATATCCCACACATTTGATGGCGCTTGTATGTGGTTGATGATCGCACATCATCTGTGTATACATTTCCGACCATTGCCGAAGATAGCCGAAATTTTTGTGACATTTTGACATATATATGTAGGATCGGTGAGGAATGCGTTATACCTGAGTAACGGCCGGCGAGTTCCAGAAAGGCGAGGAACTCAAGTAACGGCTGGCGAGTTCCAGAAAGGCGAGGGACTCGAGTAACGGCCGGCGAGTTCCAGAAAGGCGAGGGGCCTGAGTAGCGGCCAGCGAGGCCACTCCTCAGGCACAAGGGATAGACACAGAAAGGGGTAGACGGGAGTAGAGAGGGGATGAGAAGATATAAGCGAAGGATAGGAGGAGAGGAGTGGTCTTAAGGTACGTTTATACCGGGATACAAAATGTTGGCAACATGTTGGCAACACGTTTATGGCTGTTGGCAACATCAACATCGCTGTTGGCAACATCAACATTGAGTGTTGCCAACACGATGTCGCTGTTGGCAACATACTGTTGGATACATCGACTTGTATCCGGATACATGCGGTCAGAACCAGTTGACCGTCCAAACGAAATAGAGTATTGACATTTAAAAATGGAACCGTCAACAAAGTTTTTCTATATTTTTCAATACACCTGCCTGAATCACCATATAAATACAGCGACGCAAAACTATAAATAATTGATCCGACGAATTCAGTAAAAAATGCCTACTTATGCACGACTGCCGTCAATTTTTCGCTGCCTTTCTTTTCAATCTAGAAAGAACATACACATGTGATGAGAGAGTACTGTTTTGTAAACTGAGAAATGCGATACGCCGTCCGATCTGCCATGTGAACACTGTGCGGCCAGTATAATGTGGCATTCAATGCAAAATTTATGCAAGAAATATAGAGTAGTGTGCACCGTTTAGAAATAAATCAATCATAGAACGTTTTTCTAAGTATCATCATAAATTCGTGTAACGTACTTTCATATTTAATCTTCCCTTTTAAATCTACATTAACATTACCGCTTAAAATCTTTCTTCGAATTATGTGTTCTTTCTCTCCTCCGTTTCTCCAGCGTGCGGGATCCCTACACGATCCCCACAAACCGCTTCGCCGATGACGCGATTAATCATAGTCGATGCGTTATTTATGATCGATACAATTAAGAGGTTTGAATCGACTTTCTGAAATTCTATCCCTCGTGCGACGGAACAGATAGGCAGGCAGGCAGGCAGGCAGCTAGGTAGGTAGGTAGGTAGGCAGGTAGATACACCCTGCGACTCGGATTCTGTCGCTGGCGACTTTTTTTTAATGTTATTTTTAAATGTACTAATCAATGAACAATTAATTCTCATGCCCCCATTAGCTACGGTGGTGTCTACTCTCGTTAAAGAAAGCATGATGATTGATTAATTATTGGTTAGTACGTTTAAAAATAACATTTTAAAAAAGTCTTCAGTGACAGAATCCGAGTCGCAGAATGTAGGTAGGTAAATAAATCAGCGAAAGGAAACGTCACTAGTCTCATTCAACGTCTTTCGTCGACGGCACCGTCCAGACAGAGCGATGTTTCCGATGTTTCCCATTTCGAATGGGAAACTCGGATACAAGCAACAGGCAACAGTTTTCTTTGATGTCATGCCGCCCGCAGGTTACGAGTAGCAATTAAATTGTCGCTAGTCGACGGGATACTCATGTTGCCAACATGTTGCCAACATTTTGTATCCCGGTTTGTACCTACATTCGGGATACTGGCTGTTGTCGAGTATCCGTCGGCGTGTTGCTAGTCGACGGGATACATGTTGACAACACCGGATTGTCGTGTTGCCAACATTTTTGTATCCCGGTATAGACTTACCTTTACGCTCAGTCGGGAAGTGATCTAATAGTTTAGTTTGATTTTAACTGAGTGTTCTGTGTTAAGTGTTAATTTATTTTAGTTAAGTGTCGCGCGGGGTGTCGATAACTGCGTGCAGTGCCCCTCTGTGAGCCGCGCAGAGAGCTCGCGAGTGCGGAGAGTCTTCGCGATAGTCCCCGTGGAGTTACCAGAGGACGCAGTCGTCATCCAGTGTTAAGTGATCGGAGGTAGGTAGAGTGCTCTTACCCACTCCTGCTCGTCCAACTCTGTTTCCTTAATCGAACTCCTTACCGGCAACGGGAAGGAGTTATCGAGGGAGGAATCGGTTTTAGCCCTCTTGAATTGCCCGGTCTCCTTCCATCGACCCCCACTCGCTCGCCAGCGAGCTTTGCTCTAAGGCTAATATAATATTTCATGGATCCGACACGTCGGATTGTCGTATACGACAAGTCACTCCGATTGGCTATGAAAAAATCGGGTGGGGGTCCGTCGCAGATATCTTGTCGGATGAATGAAATAGGATCAATTGATAACACTTCTGTTTGTCGCCACGACAGTCTGGAAATGGTGGTGCCGCCAAGTGGTGAAGTTTGGCAGTCCGGGCCCTCATTGTAATATGTAAAATGAATTTACGAATACGTGTAACAAAAAAATCAAAAAACTTTTGCACCATCAGTGCCAATACAACTTGTAACGTCAATATTTCTCAGATAGCCATCGGTGGCGTTGAACGTAGCATACTGTCGCGCCATCACCCGGCCCACAGTGGGCCAAAACGCCGAAAACCTGGCCAAAACTCAAAAAGTTAACGGACTGACTTGAATTGGGGTAATCGGAGGTTTTTGGGGTCGCTGATTACGAATCCGAGGTCAGAATAGCAAAATTCCTAGATGGCGCTGCGATACGGCGCATGCGTGGTCCAAATCTTGACGTAAAGTGGAGTAATTGTTCTGAATTCGGGTATCTGGGGGTTTTCGGGGTCGCTGATTACGAATCCGAGGTCAGGATAGCAACATTCCTAGATGGCGCTGCGATACGGCGCATGCGTGGTCCAAATCTTGACGTAAAGTTGAGTAATTGCTCTGAATTCGGGTATCCGGGGGTTTTCGGGGTCGCTCATTATGAATCCGAGTCCAGAATAGCACAACAGAGTTTATGAGAATGATCCTAAAAATAAAGATCGGGTTAGAATCTATCAGAATTTATTTTTATGGAAAATTATTTATATATATTTAGTATAGATATATATAACATTACCTGTACATGAGTAAAATCTTCACAAAAAAAGGCTCCATCATCATCGGATAAATCCTCGAGTCCTTAGACACTTGAAGCAGATGAATCGGTATCGGTCTCGTCTTCGAGGATGAAATCTTCACTTGATTCTACCAATGGCGGTAATAGTAAAGGAATCACATCTCGTGACAATGATTTTAGTGGCTTTGCACGTAATTTACGGCAACTAGAAATAAATGGGTCTGAAGCCACTAAAAATTTCCGGAAAACATCTTCCATTGTTTTCTCTCGGTGATTTTTCCGGCGAATCTTTCCCGGTACTTTTTGAAAATTTATACAGGCTTCCTGAGCTTCCTCTGAAATTTTTCCGATCGGTAGTAATGAATGACCTATTATTCTGCTCCGTGTATTAAAATCTTGTGTACTGTAGTGGCATGCAGTACCAACCGTAGTGTACTGTAGTGGGCATGCAGTTCCAACGAGTACACTTTGAAATTCTGAATATGAATATCATATCCAGACGATACTGTTTGGAGAGAGAGAGAGAGAGAGAGAGGGAGAGAGAGGGAGAGAGAGGGAGAGAGAGGGAGAGAGAGAGAGAGAGAGAGAGAGAGGAGAGAGAGAGAGAGAGAGAGAGAGAGAGAGAGAGAGAGAGAGAGAGAGAGAGAGAGAGAGAGAGAGAGAGAGAGAGAGAGAGAGAGAGAGAGAGAGAGAGAGAGAGAGAGAGAGAGAGAGAGAGAGAGAGAGAGAGAGAGAGAGAGAGAGAGAGAGAGAGAGAGAGAGAGAGAGAGAGAGAGAGAGAGAGAGAGAGAGAGAGAGAGAGAGAGAGAGAGAGAGAGAGAGAGAGAGAGAGAGAGAGAGAGAGAGAGAGAGAGAGAGAGAGAGAGAGAGAGAGAGAGAGAGAGAGAGAGAGAGAGAGAGAGAGAGAGAGAGAGAGAGAGAGAGAGAGAGAGAGAGAGAGAGAGAGAGAGAGAGAGAGAGAGAGAGAGAGAGAGAGAGAGAGAGAGAGAGGAGAGAGAGAGAGAGAGAGAGAGAGAGAGAGAGAGAGAGAGAGAGAGAGAGAGAGAGAGAGAGAGAGAGAGAGAGAGAGAGAGAGAGAGAGAGAAGAGAGAGAGAGAGAGAGAGAGAGAGAGAGAGAGAGAGAGAGAGAGAGAGAGGAGAGAGAGAGAGAGAGAGAGAGAGAGAGAGAGAGAGAGAGAGAGAGAGAGAGAGAGAGAGAGAGAGAGAGAGTATCATATAAAATCTATATATGAGATCTTTATTTAGCCCAGTTATTTCTGCGGTTTGTTCGTAGTTCTCAAATAAACGTCGAGCGGTGTTCCCGTCATTAGTACTGCCAAATCCAGGTTTTGGTTCGTCGACAATCAAGCCCATCTTCTTCCTGAGTCCTTCTTTAATTGTTCTTTTCCTTAAATTAACGTTGGCCACATCTTCGGATTTCGTAGAGCTGACTTTCCACTTTTTTATACCCAGCTTATATGATATGTGCAAAAGGCATTCGAAAAACCTGATCCAGGCATGTAAGGAGGATATTCCGAACTTCAGATTTGCTTTATTGACTGTTCTCTCTAACATTTTCTTAATGTCGTTAAATTCTGTGGATACCGCTCCACACAGAAAACAACGTTGCGTAGATTTGGTTTCCGAAAGAGCATTGCACACTTTACCGTCAATCATCGATAAATTTAAAACATATTTTACTGCAACATTTTTTCCATGGAGTACCGTCTCATAAGGCGTTAAATCATCAACCTGTTTTTGTACCGAGGCGGTTTCTTCCTTAACGATATCTGTACTTTCTTTTACCTGTATTATTTTTATAGATCTGCAAAAACGCGGTGAAAACGGTCTTGGATTTTTCCATACTACAATAACTTTTTTTGATGCCTGATCAGTGTGTATGAGCTGCAATGGTACAAGGCAAGGGCAAGAAAGAATACATTTGCATCAGAGACTTCTCCTTTTGCTAGGTGTTGTTTGTATGTGCTATGCCCTGGGCTGCCATCGCAACCCCACTTGCAAACGAGAACCAAGTCTTACAATTGTTCTTTGGATAATTGATCAATAACCTCAATAGGTGAGATTAGCTCTCATTAGCGCGTTACTTAAATCAAAATGATAATAAATAATAAGACACAGTAGGTAGGAGTCTGCTAATCGTGCAACGAAACATATACATATATAGTGAATGGTTAAGTACTAATATAAATTTGCAGTCAAAATTAATATTAATCGCGTGAAATTTTAAAATTATTTTCATAACTGCAGTCGCATTGTTTGGGATCTGCCCATTTGAACATCTAGCCTCTGGCTCGAAAATACGTGTGCCACTGCACATAGGTATACATAGTGGAAATTCCTTTTTCCCGCAGTTAAATTCGAAAAAAATTCATAAAATATCAGAATGCAGCTAAATGCAGCTGGTTTTTTTTATTGGTAGAAAACACTTTCATCTACAATATTCAGTAAGTTTTGCGGCGGGGTCCGGTGGGGCTTTTTATTTATCCATTGAAGAAGCCAAATTTTTTCCTATTTTCATCTTTCACAATTGAATGTACTAGTGGCTTTCCAGAATTTTTCCTTTCCATAAAATAGAATCTAAACTAACTGTATTATTTTCTACTTACTTTCATGAGTAGGTTCCACTTTGTTTCACTCAAATCGGCCGTATTTTGCTCCTTCACCGTGCATTACAATGCAAGAGTTCGTTTTCGTGCCAGATGCCTGAGACTCGCGACTCAGAGGAAGGCTCACTTCCGATTGGTATTCCCAAGGATATATGAACAATGAGGACCTAATTCCTATGAATACATACACTTCAAGGGATTCTCTAGCCAACGTGATGAAGGAAAATCCCTAACGCGAAACTTTTTTTTTCGAGTTTTGGCCAGGTTTTCGGCGTTTTGGCCCACTGTGCGGCCATGCACACGACCCTATTTTTCATCGTACGAAACCGTCGCTTGAAGTTCAGCACTGTTGAACTTTCGAACGACGAAAAATACCGTCGGATTGACAGATTTCCACCACCACCACTTTTTCTCATAGCCAATCGGAGTGACTTGTCGTATACGACAATCCGACGTGTCGAATCCATGAAATATTAGCCTAAGGCATCCGATGTCGATCGCTGCAAGGCGACCTAGCCTTACCCGACATCTTCCCTTCTAACCTCCCTCGGTGACAGGTTCCCTGCTGCACGTGTCGCTCTTAGGAGCGATTCCCGCGGCTATGTGCCCATCGGCGTCCCTAATCTCATTGCACGGGTGGTAACAGCTGTCACTGCGCTAGCCTCTCCTCGGAGTGACTCCCGCGGTTCAGTTGCCGCCATCTTCCTCTCCCCTCTAGCACGAGGAGCTGAGTGGTGTGTGGCGGGAAATCGTCACGCCGCCTGGCGAGTCCGTTAGAGTACCCTCTCTCAGTTAGCTTGACTTGACCGTCGGTTAAGTTTTCCTATAATCTACTCCGATCACTACAAGATGGCGACACTACCACGCGTCCCTCTGAGGATCGAGGTACCTCTTCCGGAGGTATTTCGATGTCCCGTCTGCTTCGGCGGTACAGGCATGAATCGCTCCAAGGGGAGCTTTTCCCTTTGGACAGCGGAATTGTCGAAGCACCTAGCCACTATTGCCAGGAGCAACGAACCTAGTCACGCGAGTCTTTACATCGAGTATGCGTGCTTGGAGTGTTCCTTCGTCGGGACGACTTCCACCCGTCCCTCGCAGACCAAGTCCAAGCGAGGTGTGACGACCACGCAGGGACGCGCGACTAGCACCTCGTCTGAGTCCCCAAGAGTTACGAGGAGCCAGGCAAGGAGGAAACGAGCGACTACCGAGGATCGGTCTACCGAGCGGCCAGTGCAGCGGTTCCGGAGGTCACCAGCGGTCACCTCGGAGATGACGTACGCCGCCATCGTCGCTCCCCCCCTCTTCCCCAACGCCCGTCGTTGCCCCCGTTGCCGACGAGGGAGCAACACTCCGAGAGCAGCGCGAGCAGATACAACGACGGCTGCAGCAGATGCAGACCATGCAGCCCTTCGTCGTCCTCGAGAGGATACCTCTATCCCGTCGACCCCGCCCAGCAACATCATAGTGCCCACCTCATCCATCCCGGAAGGACAACCCCCTCCCCCCCCCCCCGAACACCACCAAGGATGGAGGACGTGATCGTGGAAGAGGAGGAGGAAGAACCAGACGAGGCGCCCGCCGTAACATCAGATGCGGGTGCCGGGAGTGAAGAAGAGACGAGAGAAATCCCCGCCAGATGCCTCAGCGACGGACCTGTCACCCTCTCCGTCGCGGGACGACCAAGGGTCTTAAGATCAGGTCGTCCCAGGCGATCAATAACACCACCAAGCGGATCGCAGTCGTCGTCCTCGGGTGACGACGAGCTGTTCTGGTGGAATACCTCTTTCCCACAAACACCTGCTCCCCCGGAGGTGGAAATGCTGCCTCACACACCAGAGCTGAAAGCAGTAAGAAGAAGATACTCGGCGACCCGTGAGTATCTCGCAGGGGTCGTCGAGTACCATGTGGAGCGTCGGGAGGTGCCCGATGAAGAAGAGGAGGAAATCTGGAGGCGAGTCCGGGCGGACAACACTGCGAGGCCTCCTCCCCCACCAGCGCACAGTGGGGCAAAAGCACCCTTAAATTTGGCATAAATTCAAAATCGTGTATAACCGGGGTAAAATTGAGTACTCGGGGGTTTTTGGGGTCGCTGATTACGAATCCAAAGTCAAAATTTCGAAAAACAATATGGCGGAAAGGTTCCTCAAAAATTGATCGAATCTGGGTGAAATAGTGTACTCGAGGGTTTTTGGGGTCGCTGATTACGAATTCAAAGTCAAAATTTTAAAAAGCAATATGAGCCAAGTGTAGGTAAAGTTGGCAAAAATTATTTCAATGGTTCGTAGCAAACGTAATGGTGAAAAAAATACTTTTTATAAGAAATTATTAATTCGTATGGCATATATAATACAAACAGTTAAACATTACTTACTTACTTAGTTTGCGAATAAACAAAATGGTTTAATCGCAAAAATCTATCGATATGGTACTTTTTACCTGCGGCACTTTTAGCTCCATTCTTATCCTAGTTTAGGATACACAACACGTGCAAAAAATGAAACCTATTATATCATACCTATATACGTATTACATAATACCGAATAAAACGCCAAAATGTTCTGGAATCAATGTTACACTGTAAAAAGATTAACATTTTTTCCGCTTTTTGGCCTTTTTCGGTCTTCGTTGCCTGGACTAATCGTTTGACGGAATATCAAGAAACTATAACCTGCCAGGATAACTCTTAAGGTCGAAGCACACTTAGGCGAAGCGAAGCTACCATTTTATTTAATTGCTTCTTACGAGGTAACGTACACTTGAGCTAAGCGAAATGAACAGAAGCGTCGCGAACTACCTCGTAAGAAGCAATGAAATATAAAATGGTAGCTTTTCGCTTCGCGGCACTTTGCTTCGCCTAAGGGTGCTTGGACCTTTAGTGTTTTTCTAAGACCCTGTATAAAACTACAAACAAATGATACTCTTGTCAAAAACCACCAAACCTCTCCGTTCAAAAAAAAACCATGATTACAAGAATTATGTGCAGATTTGATGTAAAAGCATCATCAAAATACCACGTTACCTTTCAGAAAAGTAGGTATTATAAAAAAAGAGGCAAGTATGGGTAAGAAAATTAAGTGAATCCAAGTTCTGCAATAAATATTGACTGCAATAAAGCAAAAATTAATACTCGGACACCCTCGGAACACAACTATATTCTTATAGTTACTTCTTAGAAACTGCTATTTCAATTAACGTAAAATACCGATTTATTTAAAACCTTGTAAATAGCAAATATTTTTTAATTTACCCTAAACAGACTACTTAAACATTAGTACATACCTGAGGTTGAAGGCTCCATAACACACAAATTAATTGCAAAGTAAAGTTTTTGAAATAACACAACATCAAATGGACACTATAATTCAACTGAACATCCACTTACTCACTGCCTCTGACTGAGTTTGTAGGTGTCACATCCTCCCATTTGGTAACAGGGCAAATTCCTTCAACCATTACCTGCGTCTGTGTGTGGGTTACATGAATACCATATCAGTTTACGTACAAACGACCTTTGATTTTTTGAATATACCGTATGTCCCACTCTGTATTGGCCAATTTGAAATTACCTTAGGGCAGGCTTGGTCGGTACTCGAGTCATTTATTACCGGTAGAAGTCGAGTCGGTAGTTAGAGTTGGTGTCAATTCGGGAGTTCGTAGCGTCTAACCTCGAAATTATGAATTTGTGGATAATGGAAATTACTCACCATTATTCATAAATTCACAATTTTGATGTTAGACGCTTCGATCACCCGAATTGACACCTACTCTAACTACCGGCTCGACTTCTACCGGTATTAAATGACTCGAGTACCGACCAAGCCTGCCCGAAGGTAATTTCAAACTGGCCAATACAGAGTGGGACATACGGTATGCCAACTTTAAGGGTGTTTTGCCCCACTGTGCAGCAGTCCGATCAACACTTGAGGGTCGCACTGAGGACTCCCCCGATGCTGCAGTAGCAACAACATCAGCAGCAGCAGCGGCAGCGGCAACTACAACAGCAGCTGCCACGACGACGAGGATGACTGCGATGATAGCGACTCAGACGACGGCAATGATTGCGCCGTCAACATCGGCCCCAGCAGGACTGGAGCACCGACCCGACGTACCACCGCGCAACACTAGAGGAAGGACTGAGGTAGGAGGGCATCGCGGTTTTAATTCCACGCGCCGCGATCGGACTACACCATTTCAGCGTCCGGTAAGTCCTTCTCAACCCGATCATGATGGTGGTGTCGTCGGTGGTCCCCGGGTGCCCGGGCTTGTTCCCCCATTAGTTCCCCCACCCCTTCGTCAGGGTGCCTCGGCTTCCCGAAGGCGACCAGATCTGACCCTTATGGGTGCGGGAGGACTGGGTGTGTCGCGCGGCACTGGAGGTGCCGGGCCCGGTAGGATCAACGCCCAGCCGACGCTGCCCGATAGTTCTGCGCCTCAGCCTTGTTTCAGCGAGACTGAGTGTGTCGAACTCATCGAAGTGGCCGAGGCTGTCTCGTTTCTTGATGAGTTGGAAGCGCTGGCGAGGCGACTTGCCACGCGTTTTCAGGCTGCGATCCCTGCCGGGCCCGCCGCCTCCGGTGCGCGAAATGTTCCCCGCCGTGGGGGCGGTCGGCCACGCCCGAGACGAGATACTGAGGACGCGAACTCGGAACAAGTGGCTGATCTCACGGATCAGCCTGACCCCCCGCTTCCTCCTCCCATGGATCGCGTGAGTTGTGCGACTCACATCCAGCGTTTATATAGACAAGATCCCTGGCGAGGTAATGCAGGGCCCTACCGTGCACTATACAGTACCACGAGAGAGGGTACTGCATCACTTCGAGGAAATGTATCGCCGGCGCGAGGCCCCGGAAGGTCTTGTCAGGGGCTGGCCGACTGAGCCCCCGTCGCAGGACGACGACGACGACGACTGGTATCACCCTTCAGTCAGCTCGAGGTGTTCCATCAGCTCAAGGATGCGGCTAATATCGTGACTTGCGAAGGGTTAACCCCAGTGCGCGTGTCCTGACCGCGGTTTACAACGCATGCCGCAGGCTGGAGGTGATCCTTGAAACCTGGGGTGGGGTGGAAGACATTGAACACCGTTCTACTGTTCAAGAAAGGGGATCAGGACGATCTGGACAATTGGCGCCCACTTGCGATGGGTTCCGTCCTCGCGAAGCTGTTCGCTGCCATCCTGGCCGATCGCCTCACGAAGTGCTTCTTGAAGTACGAGGGATGCTACGAGCACTCCTTCGTGCTTCAATAGGCCATTCAGGACGCACGCCGAACTGGAAAGGAGGTGGTGGTGGCGTGACTGGATCGCAGGAACGCCTTCAGTTTGGTCCCCCACACCTCCATCACCGCCGCGTTGGAAGGAGCCCAGGTTCCTGCATCTCTCCGCCGTTTGGTGGGGAGCTTTTACCGAGGGGCCACTACTAGAGTGAGAACTGCGGACGGATTCCCCATGGTGTTCAATCTCGCGCTCGAGCCCGTACTGCGTGCCCTTGCATACACGGATGCGGGGTACGACTTACGCGGGACGAGATTGAACACTCTGACGTACGCGGACGACCTTGCTTTGGTTGCTAACGGCCCCGACGGGATGCGACTCCTCCTGTCCGCAGCGGAGAGTGCAGCACAGCGGATTGGCTTACACTTTAACCCGGCCAAATGTGCCACCCTGCACATGATCTACAAGGGTAGTCATCAGGTGCTGCCGACTGTATTCACTCTCCAAGGAGAGCCCGTCTGTGCCCTAACGGATGCCGACGATTACCCCCATTTGGGCATGCCCACCGGTGCCAACGTGCGTCAGACCCCAATAAAGACGCTCGTTGAAATCGTTAAATGCCTCAGAGCGATTGATGCCTCCCTACTCGCCCCTTAGCAGAATTTCGGCGCGGTAGCCAAGTTTGTGCTGTCGCGTATGGACTTCGGTCTAAGGGGAATGAGGATGGAGAAAGGGCCACTCGTGGAAGTCGACCGCTTGTTGAAAAGGCTGGCCAAAAGCTGGCTTCATCTTCCTTAGCGCGTTAGCGCGAAGGTGGTCTTCCTACCTCCATCCATAGGGGGAGGAGGACTACTTCCGCTTGCTGATCTCGCGGATGCACTCACCATCGCCCACGCCTTCAGAATGCTGACCTCGGAGGATGCGGTGGTTAGAGCAATCGCGAGTAGCGGGTTGAGGGCGGCGGTCAAGAAGCGGCTCGGCCAAGAGCCGTGCATGAACGAGATGTTGGAATTCCTCTGGAACTCTGGTTCGCTGGAGGGGGATTTCACCAGGCACGGAGACGTTAAGTCCCTCTGGTCTTCAGCGCGTAACGCCGCTAGGAGACAGTCAACGAGACTCAACGTGCGTTGGACATGGTCTGAGGCACGGGAGGAGTTGGCGATCGAGTTGAGAGGGACTCGAAACCGAGCGACAATCGTGCCACCCGCCGCACGCGCAGAGATAGTGCACAAGATGAGGGTGGCAGTGTCGAGTACTACCGCGGCACCTTATTGGCGAAGCGGGATCAAGGTAAGTGGCCGGGACGGGCGAAGTGGTCCATTACTTCCTCCGGATTGGCGGCTTTTCGCGTTTTGCCGACTCGCGATTCATTCATCGGATGCGACTTACCGTCGGAGGGCGGCCGCATACTTACTACTATCGGATCCGATTGTCTGAAACGATTGTCGGATCCGGAAATCTGAAGTTCAAAATACTCTAAGTTTATATGATCCTACCGCACACTGCCGATCCGATGTCGGATCGGACGTCCGAGTCGGATGCAGGCCGAAGGCGTCCGACCGTCCTACCGACTATCGGAAGGCGCGTTCTCTACGATTGTTTTTATATACTACGCAGCAAACATACGATTGTATTTCGGCAAGCACAACGGCGCCTCGATCCAGTTTTCCAATTTCAGGGGGGCACGGGCACCCTCTGTCCTTCGCTATCCTTGGACAAGTGACCACCGTACCCCTGCCTCACTAGTCGCCTTCCAAGTCAGTCGTCTGAAGATCAGTTGTGGTGTGCAAGAGTCGACTTTTGAATGCAAACTGGCGAAATCGTGTGTTCTGTCTCACGATAGACGGACATTACACATCATTTCGTACCGTTTGATATATCACGACCACGAAAATACCTCGACACCTATAATTAATATCGCCATCAGCGAAGAATATACGAAGCGTACCGCAGAATATGTACAGTGCATTCAGCGTGTAAGCACCTAGACAAGGAATGTAAACATCTGGATACGGAAAGTTGGACTTTCCCGATCGAGCCTCCCGTTGGGTTGTTATCAAGGACGCTTTACAGCCTTTTCACGGGCGTTTTTTAATGCTTGCAATTTCGAGTTTTCTTTCACGAGTCCCGCGCGTGACGAGGACTCGGTCCCTAATATCCTTGCGTCTCAATACCGTTTCCGACAATCGGATCCGATAGTAGTAAGAGTCTGACGCATTTTGTCGTATGTCTGCGGTAGTCTTCCGATCCGACAATCGTTTCAGACAGTCGGATCCGATAGTAGTAAGTATGCGGCCAACCTTAGAGTTCGCAGAGTTCAGGGATGGTAGATTGAGATTCAGTGGTAGAGGTCGTAGAGATTGAGGTTCGGTGTGAGTTGAGTGACGTTTGCGGGCAATATTTAGCCATGTATATATTTCCTGTACATATTTCGTTGAAATACATGGTCATATCGTTTTGACATCCTGTTCTCCATGATTTTGATCCCACGTATATATCGCGGCCGAGAAATGAAATCCTCGACTTTGAGGCGCAAGGGGCGTGGTTTCGCGTTGCTAAGGATGAATCTCTGTTAATATGTAAGTTATAAAATTTATTCTGGTCTCTATCAATAGAGAACAATCAATTTATATGGCGTAACTAACAAGGAAACCGTCCCAGGTGTACCTCGCCGATTTCGTTCATTTTGATATATGTTATTCTACGTCAAAATCTAAGAGATACATATATTTTTACGTGCGGAAATACATTTCTAAGGGGTGAAATTAACCCTCAAAATTGACTGCTCCTAAGGGTGATTGCTGGTTTTCACATACTTGCAATTGATCTTTTGAAATGAAACCAAGTGGATAATAATCTACATAAAAAATGATGAAAAATGCAATTTGTTACATTTCATTGGGATAATTAATTAAAAAATTATAAGGGTTGAAATACACAAAATCATTGTAAGAAAAAAACCATTGCATATTTTTTTTGAGACCAATGGCAATTAAAAGAGCAAAAAAAAGTAGAAAATACGTGTTTCGGCTTTTTTCGAAAAAATTGAGTTTATCGAGGAAATCTTTCCTATGTTCACGTCCATCAATTGCAGAAAAATCTTTTGAATTTTTTCTTACGTATTTTCACTTATATTTCAAAAAAATTTTTATGGGCTTCTTATATCCTGCTACGTTCAAAAATACTCATATTTTAATCATTTATCTTTATTTATTTATTTTTTTGTCAACCTCTCGTCTTCTTTTTCTTATAGCTTTTGTAGATAGGATTTGTAAAGTGAATTTTCCGTTCATTTTCGTGTACTTGAACATTTTTCATAATATTTTATGAAATATATTTCATGACATTATATACTTCGTATAAAATATTATTTAATAATTGTTCAATTCAATTAAAATTATTCGTATATGTACGATAAATAATATTTCCCCGGGTATTATTTTTGTTTCTTTTTTGATGCGACATATTTTTAAATGCAGTGGATAAAATTGTTTATACATGGTTCAATAGAGACAAAGGGTCACAAATAAGATAATCTTGAAACTCATGATGTGGTGCTATTAAAACTTTGTGGTCAAGTGTCGGTAACCAGCCGCTCATGTTTTTTACAGTTGCGGACGCGTATCGGAATATAGCCGTCCAAATCTGGTTACAGGTGCGGGGACGTATTATGAAGCAGCTCGCTTACGTTTATTTTTCTGAATGATAAGATACGCATGGATCGGCGACGCTCGCTCGTCGGGCGGTTCCGCCCGCAAAGGGTATAAAAGCAACGTGTTAATTTCAACTCTAATCAGTGGTGGAAATTGCGTACCGAAGAAAACCACGGTGACGAGTACGTCAGATTTTATTCATTGTATGCGGTACAGTAATGGTAATCATCAAAAAAATGTTTGAAGCATAGAGATTTTTGACACCATGAACAACGAATTACGGCAATATTTTCGCAACCTGGAATTTCACATTGCGATTTACAGGATTCTCCGAATGCAAAATTTACAGGATTTTCAAATTCATCAGGTCTAAAATCTGTGTAACCACTTTTGAACCACGAGTATTTGAAAAGATTCACATATCGTGGAGATGAAAATTGGTTATGAACGAGCGATTGCAGTTTAATAATATTATTTCTCACGTGTAAATTCAGGTCATAATTCATTAACAATACACTGTCAGAAAAATGTCTGACAAAATTTTTCCATATTCTAAATCCGTAGACATCAAGAGGTTGAATACGTCCTGTAGTGCCTTGAGGTATTATCATAACTTCAACTTCCTTGTTTGGTGGCTTAACGGCTTGAACAGCTTGAGAACAGTGTCCAGTCCATAAATCAATTAATAATAAGCTTTTTGAACCAGTATGTGGAAAAAATACTTCTTTCAACCTTATTTTAAAATGTTTTACAATTAAAATTTGTTTATATGTATTTTTTGTTGAAATTACTTAATGTGTGAAAATCAATAAAAGCATAAGTATATAGCAAAATTAGATATAATTTTTTACCTGACGTCAGTTTTCCAGATATTGATACTTCTACATAAACGTTTTCTGGCCTAAAAAGAGTTGCCTCTATGATCGGTCCAAATTTGCCAGTAGGCTCCTTTAAAACTAAAAAAAGCGGAGAAAGAAGCTTCCCTTCGGCTGATATAGTACGTTGAATGGTATAACTATGGGTCGTAGATGAAACTGATTGTACTAAACATTGTATTTGCTTTGAACCTTCTTCGGCTAAAGTTCTGCCCGTATGCATTTCTAGTTGAAATCCGCTTTGATCAGAATTGTATATATTTGATAATTCATAATTTCGACGACGTTCGGTATACTGGTGGTATCATATAAGTGTATGAATTAATTTAAAATCTCTCATAAGGGCATAAACATCGAATGTAATTCTCTGTAAATTTTTTATTTTGAAGGAAAAAACGCGGCAAGTTCTTTTTTATGAAAATTTGTTTATACCTAAATTTTTTAGTCGAATTTTTTAGTAACGAGTTACAATAATTTTCCTTTCAAATGATGCCTTTTACTTTTTATACATAAATCTTGAACATGGCGATCTTAATTGATTTCAAATCTTTTTTGGAGAGTATTTTACGTATCAATTTTTGTTGGCACTAAATGAACAAGCCGCCTTTTTTTACAGAGAATCTGTTTTTGTGGGGGGATTTCATTACTTTTTGGAATTTATTCATGAGGAGAATACGTACCTACATGTAGAAGAATAGCTTTTTATTACCACCAAATTAAAATCTCACATTTTATACCGATACGAGCTAATTAATTATAACCACGTTACTTTTGATTTATTCTCGTGATATTTTGAAAGGGATTTATAAACTAGAGTGCCCTTATATTTTTCACTTTGCTTTAGTATTTTGGAGAAATAAAACATACCTCTTTCGAATTTACAGGCCATCGGATTTTTCTTATATCTTGGTCGTCTTCAGAAATCCATGTAGACAGTTTACCTTTAACTCTAATAATAAGTATACTCTTCCAATAACCGTGACGAATTGTTTCATCACATGTAAAGATACTACTTATGACAGTATATATGTTGTTACATATTAACTCGAGACGTTGGAATACTTTTAAGAAATCCTTTTGCATGCACCGCTGAAATTTTGCCCTTACTCGTAAATAAATTTCTCAAGTCACTCGCAAAGTTACGTATACGCATCTAAGCGAATAGACCAATCAGGATCAAGTATTCCGTTGTGGTGGGGGTCCTGATTGATCTACTCACTAAGATGCGTATACGTTCCCTGATATGGAATACTTGATCCTGATTGGTCTATTCGCTAAGATGCGTGCACGCAAAGATACGAGCGAGTTCGAGAAAGGGGCCTCTGATCTGCCGGTAGCTGTCGATCTGCCGGTAGCCGGGAGATCGAAGTCTCTAACCTCGAAATTGTTAATTTGTAAATAATACTGAATAATGTGTAAAAGTGATAAATAATTATTCGGGTTTCTTCGATGAGTTTCCCAAGTGTTTAAAAATCGGTGTCCATAACTGTGGCTTCAACTTCCAGCGACTAAGGTATTTCCATGGTTTTGCGTTTTTCTTACGAATCTCATGAAATTTTGCCAATCAAAAGACTGAAATATTACCCATCGGTTCCCAAAATTTCAAAAGGCTGAGCCATCTAGTTTAAAAGAAAATGTTAATTCAAAGTGTAGCATTTTCTACACTGACTTTCAATGGCTAACATGTAGAAAGACGGTACCTCAGTGACGTTTTGAGCTATAACTATAGAACCAATCTTACAATGTTAAAGAAAAACTAACGGCGAATAAAATGATATTGTAGGATTATGATCACAAAAACTGGAAGTACTGAGCCATATAGTTTCAGAGAAATTATAACTTAAAAACTGAGATTTTTCTTGAAACTGCAAAGTGGTGGGGACGAGTAACGATGATGTGGCAACAGTGCGCACAGCTGATTTAGCCCTCTCCTGTGACTATGGGACTCAGTAGTACTTTTGCTACCGGAGAGGGGATAGCCAGTGGCATGGCGCGGCAGCCCCCACTACGGCACGTAGTGGCAGGCACATAGCGGTATTCTAAGGAGAGAGAAGCACTATTGCCACGATTAAAGGGCCAGGCAGTGTATATGTGTGAGGTACATTTGTACACAGGAGGTCTCTGTATAGCAAGGAGCTCAGAGTACAGAGTTACTCAAAAGTTTCGTTCGTGCGTGATACAGTTTGTGATCAGTTGTACTAAGTCCTGAAGCAAAAAATTTGAATACGACTGTCACCATTGAAATACCTTAAGTAAGTAATTACTGCAGAACGAGTAGGTTACAAGATTTTCATGAAGTTTTTGACAGTTTTCTTGCATGTCCCCTTTCATAAGGGACAAACAAAGAGGATGTAACTTCTGTCCTATCCTGAAGAAAATGAGTCGATCGACATCAGACATTGTCGAACTTATCACCGAGCGCCTTTCACCCACGGTATTTTCATTGCAATATGCGCTTTTTATTTTAACTATTCCTGTTTTAAATAACTTTCACTTCTTTCAAAGTATTTACCGTGTACGAATTGTTGATCGTAGGGGGCAGCAATGAATGATTGTGACTAATCGTAGACAAATTATTCCTGCGATGATGTTCCAGTTGCGAAGCATACACTAGCAAGTCAGCTTACAGCGTCCGATGTTTAGTATCAACTTTACCTCTTTTGGAATACCCGTCACCCGAGCATAATCACGATTATGTTAACGTTAATCGCAGAATAGACCGTGAGCTTGGGCACATTATCGCAGTAGTAGTTCGGCACACTTGTCTACGACGAGTCGCTATTATTGATCGCTGCCTCCTACCACAAACAGTTCATAAAAGGTTATTAGCTTGAAAGAAGTAAAAGTTATTTGACGCTGGAATAGTTGAAACGAGAAGCGCGTATTGCAATTAATGTACCGTGGGTAATAGGCGCTCGGTGACAAGTCTGACATTCTCCAATGTCCATCGAGTCATCTTTTTACGGACAGGACACGAGCTAGATTCGCTTCAGTTGCACCTGTACGAGACGACATATCAGAAAATCATGAGTCTTCATGAAAATCTTCTAACCTACTCGTTCTGCAGTAATATTTAATAATATCACTGGAAGTTGAAGCAACAGTTATTGGCAAAAATCGGACACCGGTTTTTAAACACTTGGGGAATATCATCGAAGAAATCCGAATGATTATTTCTTACCACTTCTACATATTAGTAATCATTATTTACAAATTAACGGTTTCGATCTCCCGAATTGACAGGTACCGGGAGATCAGACTTTTGACACTTTTCGCTCAGCTCGTAAGACCGCAGCGCACTCTCCCGAAGCCAACTCTTAAAGCACCGAGCCAACCACTTCCAGCCAAATGTCAGGGAAATCCAAAATCAGGAGTTTGCCAGAGGACATTCGGTATATGTTGTTGCATACAGAAAAGTTATGATATTTTGTAATTTCCATCGATACACTAGAGGCGAAGAAGAGATGAAATAGAAGTGAGGTACACGTACACTTCACGTTTGACATGTCGGTAGCTATATAAATTGGAACTTGTGATAGTATGATAAAAAAGAGGAAATGTATCGATAAAGAAAAAACAATAATAAAGTAGTTACTCCATTATTGTAATCCAATAACATTGTGTGTATCACTTATTTTTCTGCCACGACTTTAATTGCTGATAGCGAAGAAAAATCAAATTTATTGGTTGATCCATCCACCATCAACAATCAAAGTCGTGGGAGAAAAATAAGGGATATAATGGAATTGGATTACAATAATAGAGTAACTACTTTATTGTTTTTTTTTCTTCATTGATATAAGTTTTTCCTCTTTCGTATTATACAATCACAAGTTTAAATTTATATACCGACCTGTCAAACGTGAAGTGTACATGTACCTCACTTCTCTTTCATCTCTTCTTCGCCTCTATTGTAACGATGGATTACAAATATCACCATTTGCACCCCACAAAGCACGTTCTTGCAAGTAACTTTTCTGTAACATTCCTGCGATATTTTACAATATTCGTGAACACTACCGTATGTTAGAAATATATACTTCTCGATAAAAACGTTTCGGAATCATTATGTCGAAAAATCTCCCCGATAAGGTATAGTTCGATAAGATTGTACTTGTTCGGGCTGAATTATATATAGGGTTTTTATAAATATTTTAGGAAGTTCCAGAAGAATATAGATGTAGCAAAATATCGATGCTCTACTAGAAAGAGTAAGGAATAACCCTCGAAAGAATATTCAGGCTATGGCAAGAAAGGTTAGAATCAGAGGTTAGCAAGTCTACGGTTCGGATGATATTAAAGGATATTCATCCATTTAAAGTGACGTACGTCCATGCACTCGAGACAGCAGATCCAGGTCGCCGAATGAACCAAAGCAGCAGGTTCTTGGAACAACAAGACGATGATCCCTCGTTCGAAAGAAACCCCCTCGAGTTCGCATACGATCTGTAACAGATTGTAAATAACACAAACAATTTAAAATATACTGAACTTACTAAACGTAGAAACTAAGATTGTATTAATCTAAGTTAACCAATTCTAATAATGACAGAATTAAGAAAAATGATATATTTCCTCTTTCGTATTATATACTACCAATTTATATACCGACCTGTCAAATGCAATGAATGCAACTGGTTCTTGTTGGAACAACAAGTGGATGATCCCTCGTTGGAAAGAAACCTCCTCGGGTTCGCAAACGATCTGTAACAAATTGTGAGTTACACAATTATATGCAGCATTTCACTTTTAAAATATACCGAACTTATTCAGCGCAAAAATTAAGAACCAATTTATATACCGACCTGTCAAATGCAATGAATGCAACTAAGCAACTGGTTCTTGTTGGAACAGCAAGTAGATGATCCCTCGTTCGAAAGAAACCTCCTCGGGTTTGCATACGATCTGTAACAAATTGTAAATTACATAATCATATGCAGCATTTCACTATTTAAAATATACCGAACTTACTCGAGCGTAGAAATTAAACAAGTATAGTTCGACTTTTTGAACACCATGTATAAGATTTACTAACTCAGAAACCTTCGCGGATATGCGTCCAAATGTTCCCCAAATTTTCATCGCAATCGGATGAACGGTTTAGGAAGGCATAATAATCATCAGTACCGGTACTTTTTGAACACCCTGTATAAGATTTACTAATTCAGAAACCTTCGCGGGCATGCGTCCAACCATTTCCCAACTTTTCATCGCAATCGGATGAACGGTTTAGGAAGGCATAATAATCATCAGTAGCGGTACTTTTTGAACACCTTTTATAAGATTTACTAACTCAGAAACCTTCGTGGGCATGCGTCCAACCATTCCCCAAAGTTTCATCGCAATCGGATGAACGGTTTAGGAAGGCATTTGATATTACCTTAAAGGTCACGGTCAAGGTCAAATCCAATACGACCACTGGGTAGCCACGGGAAAATCCTTAAAGTTAGTATTAAACATTTTTCTCTAAAATGTTTTCCCGTTGAGATAATCCAGCTTGCGCGAATAGTATGCGCAGTAGCGCCACACACACACTGACGCAGTCACATGTACACGGCTTACGTCTGACGCTCGATTTCCCAGGAAGGTCCCACCGTAGAGCGATAGCATCAAGAGACACGGTAGTGTCTCGCGGCATGTTCATTCAAGTCGTCAGAACGACGCCGCAAGCGCTGTCGCCGCGAGCACCCGTGTATCTTTACAGGAAAAATGTCTGCCCCCTTCACCCCTCAATTTTAACATCGAATTTTCTCAATAAATATACGGTTATAACCAAAACTATGCTTAGTTACGCCATATAAATCGACTATTCTCTATCGATAGAGACCAGAGTAAATGTTGTAAGTTACATATTAACAGAGATTTTTCCTTAGCAACGCGAAGCCACGCCCCTCGCCCCATTAAAGTCGAGAATCCGATTTCTCGGGCGATATATATATGTAAAAATGTCACAAAAATTCCGCCTGTCTTCGGCGGTATTCGGCCATGGTCGGAAATGTGTACACAGATGCGGCCACACGCATACGCCATCAAAAATGTATGTGAGAGTGTGTGAGAGACTATATTCCTTGAATGTTTAGTTGTTTTTCAAAATTTAAAAATATTTCCATTCGCGAAACTATATCCCTCGCATTTTTTCGATCCTCGGACGCGCTTGTTAATAAAAAGTACAAATTCAGTGTAATCGGAGTAGTGAATCTCAACAGTGGTGAATGTGACAGACGCTCTGACAGCTAGCTATTATCAAATCGTTTAGATTTTTTTTAATAATCAAAACAGTGCACGGAAGCAGTGTCATTTTTCTTTGGTTGCTGGTGCATGAAGAACAGGGAAGGAGACATCTATATCTCGGAAGAAGTGGCATCAGATAAGTAACTTCCTAACTGACTGTCTTAACCTCATTTTCATCCCTTATACAGAACAAATATCTTTGTGGTTATTCTATTTTTTGTTTTCAGCGCCATACGAGAACGGGACGGATTGGTGGAAATTTGATTTTTCTTTGAAGTCAAAAATCAACCTAGGTAGAAAAGAATTCTCTAGAATTGCGGTACAATGCCACGGTGTGAATATCAGGTTCTACCGACATGACATGCTTCGACAAGGTCTGTATCAACTTTAGCGGTATATTAAGGGCACTGCACTAATCCTGTGGCACATTTTTCTATCTAGGAAAGCATATTATTATGGTAGTACAGCTGTACAGCGTTCCGATAATATACCGTCTTCCCGTACTGACAGTATACATGCATTTTACCTCCAATATGCCGGAATTAAAAATCTCTAGAACTCTGCGGTACAATGCCACGGTATGAATATCAGGTTCTACCGACATGACATGCTTCGACAAGGTCTGTATCAACTTTAGCGGTATATTAAGGGCACTGCACTAATCCTGTGGCACATTTTTCTATCTGGGATGGCATATTATTATGGTAGTACAGCTGTACAGCGTTCCGATAATATATAATTGGAACTTTTAATAATACGAAAGGGAAAATATATCGATAAAGAAAAGATAATAAAATAATTACTTCATTATTGTAATCCAATTCTATCGTATCTCCTACTTTTCTACCACGGCTTTCCCAGATAGAAAAATGTGCCACAGGATTAGTGCAGTGCCCCCAATATAATGCTAAAGTTGATACAGACCTTGTCGAAGCATGTCATGTCGGTAGAATTTGATATTCCTACCGTGGCATTGTACCGCAGAGTTCTAGAGATTTTTAATTCCGGCATATTAAAGGTAAAATGCATGTATACTGTCAGTATGGGAAGACAGTATATTTCTACATATTGGAGAATCTAAGTCGTGGGAGAAGAACAAATCATCGGAGTAACTACAATATCGGGGTAACTATAATACTTTATTTCTATTTTTTTCAGAACGATTCTCAGATAGAAAAATGTGCCACAGGATTAGTGCAGTGCCCCCAATATAATGCTAAAGTTGATACAGACCTTGTCGAAGCATGTCATGTCGGTAGAATTTGATATTCCTACCGTGGCATTGTACCGCAGAGTTCTAGAGATTTTTAATTCCGGCATATTAGAGGTAAAATGAATGTATACTGTCAGTATGGGAAGACGGTATATTTCTACATATTGGAGAATCTAAGTCGTGGGAGAAGAACAAATCATCGGAGTAACTACAATATCGGGGTAACTATAATACTTTATTTCTATTTTTTTTCTCATCGGTGCTTGCCCTCTGCCTTCCTACTACAAGTTTCGATTTATATACTAAATTTTATTTTATTTTTAGTTCATCGCCTCCACTCCATCGCCTTCGACTTCTTCTACCCAGTGAGGATTTCTCACGGTCTGTGAACAAAATCTTCTGACGAACGAGGGATCGTCCACTTGCCGTTCCAAAAACCAGTCGGAATAGTTCATTCGTCGAGTTGGATTTGCTTTCTCCGGTGCATGTATGTACTTCATTTTAAAAGGATGAACATTCTTTTCTATTTCTTATAGTCTTATTCTCTCTAGGAGAGCATCGGTGTTCCACTGCTCTCGTATTCTTTCAGGTCTTTCTAAAATAATTATAGAAATCACATATATAATTCAGCTCTGACAAGTACAATCTTATCGAGCTTTCTTATTGAGCTGTTTCTTTCAATGTAATGATTCCAAAATATTTCTATAACGTTTTGCAATTTTGTGAATTTATCGAGAAAGATATATTTCTAACATAGGGTAGTGTTCAAAAATATTGCAAAATATCCCAAGAATATCACAAAAATTACTTGTAAAGACGTGTTTTATGGGATGTAATTTCTTAATTAAATATTTGTTAAGATAATTTAACATAAATATCACTTTCGTAATTTCTGTCGGTTATGAGACTGCTGGATTGCCGTTGTTACGTCCCAATAGCAACTCAATTCAATATTTTCTCAGGTGCACCTATTCGAACTAACTTATTACCCACCAATATTGAAAATAAATCTTCTCAAGGCTGAATACGACTTGGGCATGTTTCAGCGTACAATTAGCTAGATCCAGCTCGACGAATGAACTATTCTGACTGGTTTTTGGAACGGCAAGTGGACGAGCTTTACAGCTGTTTCGCTGCCGTGTTGCCAAGTCTCTCACCGTTAATATGGCATGCTAATGGTTTGCGAAGTCAAAACGAATTTCATGACAATATTACGTTGCAACTATACGGTAAAACCCAATTTACTTATTTTTTACATAATCCTTAATATTTCATCTGTCAAATTACTAGTCTTTCAAAGTCTAAAGTTGGCGGAATGTGTGTTAAAGTCAGTGATAATCTACCTTAGTACAATCGTCTGCCATAAGGCGATATGTTAAAAGTGGTCAACTTTAGAATAAAATAACGAAGAAACTATAGACGGTCTATATTGCTCAAATTTTCGTATTAGTTGTGTAAAGTATTCGTGTATATCATATAAAAAAATTAGGGCTGTAAGTTGGTTTTCGTCTGATAGTCGAACCTCCTTAAAGCAGGAATAGTTGGAACGAAAAGCCCATATTGCAATGAAAGTACTATGGGTACTATGGATGAAGGCGCTCGCTGACAAGACTGACATTCTCCGATGTCCATCGAGTCATCTTTTTACGGACAGGACACGAGTTAGATCCTCTTCGGTTGCACCTGTACGAGATGATATGTCAGAAAATCGTGAGTCTTTATGGAAATCTTCTAACCTACTCGTTCTGCAGTAATACTTAATAATAAAAAACTATTCTCCTACATGTACACCCGGGGACACGGCATCTGTCGCTGGTGACTGTTTTTAAACGTTATTTTTAAACGTACTAACCAATAATTAATAATCCTCATACTTTCATTCACGAGAGTAGATGTCACCGTAGCTAATGAGCGCATGAGAATTAATTATTCATTGGTTAGTACGTTTAAAAATAACGTTTAAAAAAAGTCACCAGCGACAGATACCGTATCCCCGGGTGTACATATTCTCCCGATGAATAAATTCCAAAAAGTAGTGAAATCCCCCCACAAAAACAGATTCTCTGTAAAAAAAGGCGGCATGTTCATTCAGTGCCAACAAAAATTGATACGTAAAATACTCTCCAAAAAAGATTTGAAATCAATTAAGATCGCCATGTTCAAGATTTATGTATTAAAAGTAAAAGGCATCATTTGAAAGGAAAATTATTGTAAATCAAGTTACTAAAAAATTCGACTAAAAAAATTTATAAAAAAATTTTAATAAAAAAGAACTTGCCGCGTTTTTTTCTTCAAAATAAAAAATTCAGACAGAATTATACTCGATGTTTATGCACTTATGATTTTAAATAAATTCATACACTTATAATATGATACCACCAGTATACCGAATGTCGCACGGGAAACCGATTAGGCGGGGGCCTTCTGAAATTCTCTGAATTTGACTTCGGCAGTGTAATTTATGAATCACTCTAGCACCGTCCAAGCACTGCCAATTATTCGGCATAGTGGACAAAATATGAAAACTTAAACGCGGCAAGTTCTTTTTTATTAAAATTTTTTTATAAATTTTTTTAGTCGAATTTTTTAGTAACTTGATTTACAATAATTTTCCTTTCAAATGATGCCTTTTACTTTTAATACATAAATCTTGAACATGGCGATCTTAATTGATTTCAAATCTTTTTTGGAGAGTATTTTACGTATCAATTTTTGTTGGCACTGAATGAACATGCCGCCTTTTTTTACAGAGAATCTGTTTTTGTGGGGGGATAGATGTTTACACATCAAAAACTATATCTGAGTTAATCAATTCTATTCTAATAATGACAGAATTATTAAAAATGATATATTTCCTTTCTCGTATTATACTACGTTATTCAGCACTTATCTGCCTAATCGGTATCAGTAATTCCTCATTGACCGTCGTTACACCGGAGACGAAGAAGAGATGAAATAGAAGTGCGGTACGTGTACACTTTAGGTTTGACAGGTCGGTGTGTAAATTGGAACTTGTAATAGTACGAAAGAGGAAATATATCGATAGAGAAAAATAGTGATAAAGTAATTACTTGATTATTGTGATCCAATTCCATTTCATCTCCTATTCTGCCACGGCTTGTATTAATGATTGATTTTCTTCGATTTTTCCCGTTCTCGCATGACCATGAAAACAAAAAATAGAACGAACACAAAGATATTGTCCTTCCATTGTGAAAGTGAGGTTAAAGCTGTCAAATGGCAATTAAACTTATCTGATGGCAATTCTTCTGAGACCGTCTCCTTTCCTGCTCCTTTCTTGATGCACAGGCATTGGAGAGAAGAATACCACTGCATCCGTTCACTATCTCGATATTCGAAAAAAATACAAACAATTATTAAACTATACGGAGCGTCTGTCACATTCACTACTATTGAGATTCACTACTCCGATTACACTGAATTTTTACTTTTTATTAACAAGCGCGTCCGAGAATCGAAAAAATGCGAGGGAAATCGTTTCGCGAATGGAAATATTTTATTAATTTTGAAAAATAACTAAACATTCAAGGAATATATTCTCTCACACACTCTCACATACATTTTTGATGGCGTATGCGTGTAGCCGCATCTGTGTACACATTTCCGACCGTGGAAGAATATCGCCGAAGACAGGCGGAATTTTTGTGAGATTTTGACATATATATATTGCCCGAGAAATCGGATTCTCGACTTTTGAGGCACGAGAGGCATGGCTTCGCATTGCTAAGGAAAAATCTCTGTTAATATGTAACTTACAATATTTACTCTGGTCTCTATCGATAGAGAATAGTCGATTTATATGGCGTAACTAAGCATAATTTTGGTTATAACCGTATATTTATTGAGAAAATTCGATGTTAAAATTGAGGGGCGAAGGGGGCAGACATTTTTCCTGTAAAGATACACGGGTGCTCGCGGCGACAGCGCTGCCGGCGTCGTTCTGACGACTTGAATGAACATGCCGCGAGACACTACCTTGTCTCTTGATTTGGACAGCTATATGCCGATACGCGTCCGCAACGGTAAAAAGCATGAGCGGCTGGTTACCGACACTTGACCACAAAGTTTTAATAGCACCATATCATGAGTTTCAAGATTTTCTTATTTGTGACCCTTTGTCTCTATTGAACCATGTATAAACAATGTTATCCACTGCATTTAAAAATATGTCGCATCAAAAAAGAAACTAAAATAATACCCGGAGAAATATTATTTATCGTACACATATACGAATAATTTTAATTGAATTGAACAATTATTAAATAATATTTTATACGAAGTATAATGTCATGAAATATATTTCATAAAATATTATGAAAAATGTTCAAGTACACGAAAATGAAAGGAAAATTCACTTTACAAATCCTATCTACAAAAGCTATAAGAAAAAGGACGAGAGGTTGACAAAAAAAATAAATAAAGGTGAATGATTAAAATATGAGTATTTTTGAACGTATCAGGATATAAGAAGCCCATAAATTTTTTTTTGAAATATAAGTGAAAATACAGTAAGAAAAAATTCAAAAGAATTTTCTGCAATTGATGCACGTGAATATAGGAAAGATTTCCTCGATAAACTCAATTTTTTCGAAAAAAGCCGAAACACGTATTTTCTACTTTTTTTTGCTCTCTTAATTGCCATTGGTCTCAACAAAAATATGCAATAGTTTTTTTCTTACAATGATTTTGTGAATTTCAACCCTTATAATTTTTTAATTAATTATCCCAATGAAATGTAACAAATTGCATTTTTCATCATTTTTTATGTAGATTATTATCCACTTGGTTTCATTTCAAAAGATCAATTGCAAGTATGTGAAAACCAGCAATCACCCTTAGGAGCAGTCAATTTTGAGGGTTAATTTCACCTCTTAGAAATGTTTTTCCGCACATAAAAAAAATATGTATCTCTTAGATTTTGACGTAGAATAACATATATCAAAATGAACGAAATCGGCGAGGTACACCTGGGACGGTTTCCTTGTAAGCATAGTTTTGGTTGTAACCATATATTTATTGAGAAAATTCGATGTAAAAATTGAGGGGTCGAGGGGGCAGACATTATTCCTGTAAAGAGACACTGGTGCCAGCTTCACGGTTGGTGACGTCAGCGCTGTCATTTCTGTGAGCGCGAATTTTGAAGGAGACGAACGAACATGCCGCGAGATACTGCTGTGTCTCTTGATGGAAGAACGAGTTTGAGCTGTTATAGGCGGAAGAATAAAATAAGAAAACGGAGAACGCGGTACACGTCGAACCGACCCAGTATCTTACACGTAGCTTGGTATATTTCCCTACGTATCCGAAGGCTTTTATTTAATAAGTTGTTATAAATTAAACGGCTACCGCATATTAAATCACCGTCGGTATATTTACAGTAATAGCCGAACTGGTATTGCGGTTATATGGGTATGTAAATCACGCGCTTGTGTGTGCAGCTCACTGCAGCCAGACTCGGTGGATCACGTGCACAGTACCTATAGCCATTAGATGCATCCGTCGTTCCTCCGCGTTTGTATATGAGGCCGCGTTTCTTATGAATTTATTATCGGAGATGAAACGACAAACGGTTTTAATTGCTACGTCAGTAAACGTAATAGCCACGAAGGACTCTTCTCAGATGGAGGATTCTTCCAAGTCTCATTATCTACCTGCGAGATCGATAGACTATTATCTTCTACCACGAATAAACACTTGGTCGCGCGCATACTTGCTTCTCCAAGGCGATAAACTTTTCTTTGACGAACGCGTCTTCTGTACAGAATTAAAAATTATTTTTCGCGGGGAAAATATTACTGCATATCTCTTTTACAAACGCGTTTTTTAACTGCAAGTCCATTTTTCTGTTGCAAATAGAACTTGAATCGAAAAAATATAAATAACGAAAATATATTAATTTGCAATAATTAAAGAGCAATTCTGTTATGATTGAATGTATTTATTTAGGTATGTACCTATGAAATGGGCTGGAATGATGATATTTCTCTATTTTTGCAAGAGAAAGAGAAAAAGAGTTTAACGCTTTCAAAGGCCGGGCAGACAATTACGAAATACTCTTTCTATCGAATATTTTCATAATTAAACAAGAAGTCGATATAACACTTTATCTAATATAAAAAGAGTGAGATAGGTACGTCGAAAATGAAATACCAAACACAAATACCTATTTTTCCAGAGAAACGATACTTTCATAACATTTTGTAGGGTTATCAATGACAGAAGAATATTTTTCATAATTTAGGAAGAATATTTCCTTTTGTTTTGTGGAACAAAATATGCTTGCCTGCACCTATAGCAGTACCTACATAGAGATGAAAACGTCGACAAACTGTTAGTCGCATAATTTATATTGTCACTTATACAGGGTGTTACTTAATGATAGGCCGTAATTGCAAGGGCACATTACTGAATCAATTTCCAGTAGAAAAGTTCATATTAACATGAGTCCTAAAATGTCTGGTTTTCAAGATACAGGACGTCAAAGTTTAAAAAAAAATCTGTTTTTTAATAATATCTCAAAGATCCTTGTGCCGATTTTGTTGACATTTGGCACTGTTGTTTATTGTAATAAGACGCTAAGTTAGCACTAACTAGAAGATAATTATGAGTTCCAGTGACGTCCCGGGGGACAGTCTCACGAATAATATTGACAAAAAAAATGTACATTTTAGGACACATGTTAATATGAACTTTTCTACTGGAAATTGATTCAGTAATATGCCCTTGCAATTACGGCCTATCATTAAGTAACACCCTGTATACATACAGACTGTGAGGGGAGAGATCGATATCGCATAAGTGAAACAAATTTCCCTGCTCGATTAAAGAATTGTTTGTAATGCTAATGTCATGACTGCGCCGTGTCGTTACGCACGATAATAATGAATCCCTTATGGCGACTCGTCGTGTTGCTCGTTTCAGAAAAGGGACAACGACGAAAGATTGAATTACCTTGAATGTATTCATTGCCAAACTGATATAGATGCTTTAACTATGTCGATATAGATATCACGCGCATGTGCCGATGTTCCGGACATAAGGCGCCGGTAATTCTACGAGGGACAAATCGCAAAGCCAGCACCACACTTTGATCAAACGTTATTAGGTCGAATTTGTAGAGCGACTGACCCCTGTGGGGTCAACTTCTTGTCAACTATAGGATTAATTGAGGACAAAAGGTAGAGCAAATGAGGATTGGGAAGTTGATATAGCTTCCCTATTTGTGCGATATTAGTTACGATGTACAATATACTTATGTATGTGTGCTATAATACAAATAATTAATACAGTGGCGCCAGATTGCTGCATAAATTTAGCATGATAACAAGATAGAGTAGTCGTTCATTGAAGGTGCATATTCGGTAAGTTTAATTTCATAGGTACGTATAATTCCTTTCCATAGGTAACATTAGCTCTTGATATAAAAAATTACTTTTTTTCTATTACGGTTTTTACTTTAAAAACTCGTCCATATAAATTTTCAAGGAAATATAACTTTTATTGGCACCAGTAAATGATACATCACACTGCCAAATTAAATTACTATGTTAAGTTGTTTCTGTAATAGAAAATTATATTATTTACATTACATAGCCAATCTAGATATACATTAGAAGAATACCTATCACATACAAAGTAGGAAAGAGCTTGCTGAATAATATAAAATAGTTATTTACATTCGAATATCCTACTAACAATCCATATGTTGTTTATTCATTCAAAAAAAGTGTCACATTTTTTTTTCTCGACGAAACAACTTAAGAAATGTTTCATCGGAAAAAGCGTTTTGCCTAATACATACAGTAAGGATAATAACTCGCGCGAACAAGCATGACACTTGCCCGCATGAAGCAACTCGGACCACGGTATGAACACGGAAACTCGTGCAATTTGTACATCTTGTATCGCGTACCGAGCGCGTATACGAGTGCATACACACTCGGTAAGCGAGTTGCATCATACACCACGAGAGCTAATCCTCGGCTAAGTGTGGTGAAACGACTTAAAGCATGCCGCCTACTATAAGTCATTCGAAAAAAAAGTGTCCCCAAAATTATGAAACCTACGCGGCTACACACACGTCGGGGTTAATATATTTTACCTACTGCCAGGGGAACCTTGCACAGGCTTTTATGTACCACGGGTATTTATGTGTCGCCGCCTTGCCTAAGCGTTTGATATATGAACTATGGAGGAATATTTCGAACCCGATTCCGCCTCGTGCGAACGCGAGATATGGTTTTTAGGCACGACCTTATACAAAGCATACCGAAGTAAGTACCAACATACACGTTCGCCTTCAGAAAATTTGTTATTGACTGTTAAACGACTCGTTTCTATTCTTAGATTATATTTTATACAGGGTGTTACTTAATGATAGGCCGTAACTGCAAGGGCACATTACTGAATCAATTTCCAGTAGAAAAGTTCCTATTAACATGTGTCCTAAAATGTCTGGTTTTCAAGATACAGGACGTCAAAGTTTAAAAAAAATCGTTTTTTTAATAATATCTCAAAGATCCTTGTGCCGATTTTGTTGACATTTGGCACTGTTGTTTATTGTAATAAGACGCTAAGTTAGCACTAACTAGAAGATAATTATGAATTCCAGTGGCGTCCCGGGGGACAGTCTCACGAATAATATTGAAAAAAAAAGTGTACGCCACTGACTTTTTTAAAAGTTTTATATTTTTTTTCAGATTAAGCAGCTAAAAATACAACTTTTTTCTCTCTTGACATTACTTCGTACCTTACTTCGTTTTTGAGGAAAAAAATAAAAATTCGTGAGACTGTTTCCGGGACGCCACTGGAACTCATAATTATCTTCTAGTTATAGTGCTAACTTAGCGTCTTATTACAATAAACAACAGTGCCAAATGTCAACAAAATCGGCACAAGGATCTTTGAGACATTATTAAAAAACCGATTTTTTTTTTAAACTGACGTCCTGTATCTTGAAAACCAGACATTTTAGGACACATGTTAATCTGAACTTTTCTACTGGAAATTGATTCAGTAATGTGCCCTTGCAATTACGACCTATCATTAAGTAACACCCTGTATATTACATTATATTTTAATTATTCGTCTCTTGACCTGTATTTTTCGCGCGATTCTAACGAATGCCTGTGAAATATCTCAAAGGAGTGTTAGGTAGGTGTCCGCCTCCGATTTCGATTTCCTTGTAATATGTTGTAGTCCACTAAAAACTAAGAGATACGTATTTTTTCTTATCGGCCCATAAAGGGTTTTAAGGGGTGAAACCGACCCCCAAAGTCAGGACCAACATCGGGTGGTTCTGCAGTTTCAGGTAGAAACACCGAACCTACGGGAACGAGATTCATGGAAAATTATTCATTATAACGAGTAATGAAAATACACGTTAATCTGCCAATGGGGGTGTAAGGGAAGGGGGTGAACTACCCCTTCAAAACCAATTTTCTTGCCGTGATAGAAAAATTGTAATTTCTATTTTGATCGGACCATTTGCATTTTGTAGAGGGTAAAAAATTAAGGAACACGTGTTTTTTGCATTTCAACGAAATCCCGCTCTAAAGGGATTACTTACCCCCTGATTCTGAACTCGATTATCGTGCTATTATAACTATAACTTTTTCTTTCTAGTGTTGCATTAGTACTTAAATAATCGAATGTACGTCAATATTACGGATTTTAATTCCATTTTAACATTTAACTATCGGTGCTATTTGTATACATGTACTTACATATAACCTGATGAATTTCATATGTCAGGTATAATAGTCTCATTTGCGCCATTTCTTGGCCCGTATGTATGATGTAATTTTATCTCTAGCAGATTACTTTTCATTATCACGTTTCCGGCATTTAATTCAGAGGTGTGGCCCTTACGCCTATTGTCCAAATATAGTCAGATATATTTTTATGTCTCAATAAACAAAAAGAATAGATATCTCTAATTTAATCCTTTACTGCGACATTCGTCCGTAATCAAAGGTATCTGATGATTATTTTTATCTTATCGGATCTTTGGAACAATGGATTTGTAGCTGACGCAATTCATTGCCAGAATACGGTGCACTCATGCTATTGATGTCAAATTTAATATCATTTATTTTTATTAACAAATTAAATGAAATACATGTATCTCTTCCAATTAATATAAATACTTTGTGACATGTTATTAGGGTTTATAGGTTTCACAGTAGTGATACTCATCGAAAAAGTGTTTAAAACATAGTGATTTCTTACACCAAGAACACCTTACTATTCCTACTTCCGTACAGCCTTCAATTTCACATTTCGGTAGAGATGAATCCCCAAATGCAAAAGGAACAGGATTGTCAAATTGTTCTGGTTTTTCATTTGTATAATTGCTTTTGAACCAAGCATATCGAAACAAGTTTTGATACCGTGGCGAAGATAATTGATTATGTACTAATGATTGTAGTTTAATTATATTTTTTCTCAAATGTAAATTGAGATCATGATTAAGAAGCAAAACAGCATCAGAAAAATGTCGAACGTAATTTTTCCACACTCTGAATCCGAACACATCGAGCGGTTGAATTTTCCCTGTTGTTCCTGCCGGTATGATTTTTGTCGTGAGAGTTTTTCCAAGAGGTGTAGCTGCTTTCGCAGCTTCTGGACAATGACCAGTCCAAGAATCTATCAAGAGTAGACTCTTTTGACCAACAGTTGGGAAGAAAACCTTTTCCAACCAGATTTTGAAGTGGTCTGTAAGAATAGATAAGGCATTGTAAAGTATCGTCATTAGCATATCCATTTTTAACTCAAGATTATGTTTACATTATAGCAAGTTTAATAAATTACGTAATACCTGATGTAAGTTTTCCAGATTTCGATGCAGTTACGTAAACATTGGCAGGTTTGAATAGGTTGCTCTCAACTATCGGGCCGAAATTTCCCGATTTCTCCTTCATAACCATAAAAAGCGGTGATAGTAATTTTCCATCTGCCGATATCGTTGGTTCTATAGTGTAACTGTGAGTTGTTGAAGAAACTGATTGTACAAGGCATTCTACTTGTTTTGTTCCCTGAATGGCCAATGTTCTGCCCGAATGAATTTCCAACTGGAAGCCACTTTGATCTCAGCATTATATATGTTATTTACACCGTATTCTTTTATAAGAGATTTGATATCTTTTAAAAAATGTTGAGCACTCTCTTGTAGATCTTCTTTTTGTTCCAGAGTTTTTCGGGTAATGAACTTATTAATTTTGCGCGATGTAATACGGTGTACTTTTTTTAAATTCCATAACCACCAACGAGAAGCTTTAAATCGGAAATCTTTATATCCTATTTCTTTCTGTGCTTGTAAGGCCCATCTTCGAAGATCCATATCGTGAACAATTAAATGAGAATCTAGAGCAGCCTTCATATTATTCAAGGTATATTCGGAAATCCGTGCCAATTTTTCCATATACGTTCCACCTTGATTAATTTGGTGTGCCCATCGACGCAGTTGTCTGGCAGATTTCACTCTCTTGAAACGATGTTGTACGGTGTTATAATGGATAGATTTTTTGTTTTCTTCCCACTTCTCCAAAATTTCACTGCATTACTTTTGTACTCGTAACTCAAGTCTTCGTCATCATTGGTGCATCTGTCAGGAGAGTGTTCAGGACTCCAGTCCAAATTCGTCTTCTCTTCAATCGCAGTTGATTCCCATTCTTTAAAAGGTTCTTGAAAGTCCAGAGTGATTTCTTCCACAACTTCAACTCCATTGTATTCATTCATACCATCGAATAAAATTCTCTCGAAACTATCTTTCAATTCGAGCTCCTCATTGTTTACAGGACTGTCGGGGATATTTGCTCCTTCAAACGTAAGCAGCAAAAGACGTATAACGTTAAGTGGGTTAACTTTCATTATCACACGAGAAATGTGCACAAAAGAAAGACCGTTCTCCGTTAACGAACTGAACTGGTACTGACAAAAAAATACTTATCGTGGGTGACGGGCACTATACTTATAAGTGCCGATAAGATAAAAATAATCATCAGATACCTTTGATTACGGACGAATGTCGCAGTAAAGGATTAAATTAGAGATATCTATTCTTTTTGTTTATTGAGCCATAAAAATATATCTGACTATATGTGGACAATAGGCGTAAGGGCCACACCTCTGAATTAAATGCCGGAAACGTGATAATGAAAAGTAATCTGCTAGAGATAAAATGTCATCATACATACGGGCCAAGAAATGGCGCAAATGAGACTATTATACCTGACATATGAAATTCATCAGGTTATATGTAAGTACATGTATACAAATAGCACCGATGGTTAAATATTAAAATGGAATTAAAATCCGTAATATTGACGTAAATTCGATTATTTAAGTACTCATGCAACACTAGAAAGAAAAAGTTATAGTTATAATAGCACGATAATCGAGTTCAGAATCAGGGGGTAAGTAATCCCTTTAGAGCGGGATTTCGTTGAAATGCAAAAACACGTGTTCTTTAATTTTTTACCCTCTACAAAATGCAAATGGTCCGATCAAAATAGAAATTACAGTTTTTCTATCACGGCAAGTGCTATGTATTTGGATATTTAGGACCGTGGGTATAATGACAAGACTCTTAATAAACTTAACCTAGGTTTATTCCATACACCTAATCCTATACCACGCGTGTGCGCTCGAGTCGGCGAGCATGCGGAGAGTGCGCAGGAGAGCCGCGAGCGCCCTCATGCCGCTACGCGCATACTATCGTGCGCGCATATACTACATTCCTCCCTTTTTTCTTAGTATGAGTTGTATACATATTGTTAATTTCGCTGTCGATTCGCTATCCGCGTCGAGCGACGTACCGGCTTTACGATCTGATTTGCGTGTCGCTTCGTGATGATACCCGAATCGGTTTTTACCCTAAACGTCGATGGTGACAAGTCTTTTACAATTTCGGCCGGAATACGTTTTTCGCCCGATGTATCATGATTATCGATCATCACCGAATCCCCCACGTTTAGTTGTGTTACGCGAATGCGGGCTATTTTCAATCTGCGCCTGCTGTCGCCCATATACCTTGTTCCGTATATTCGGCCTTAACAAGTCAAACCGAGTTCGAAGCTCTCGACCATAGAATAACAACGCAGGTGATTTTCCGGTCGTACAGTGCGGTGTGCTGCGGTAGTCGAACATAAACATGTTTATCGCATTGTTTACCTTTTCTCCCCCTTTTACAATTTTATGAACCTTATCCTTGAAGGTGCCTACAAAATTTTCTATGTCTAAATCGATATTCGGCCACCACACATACGATCGTGCCAAAGACTTAATTTTTACTATTCCTAGATGCGACTTATGTAGGTCGTCTAATATGATCTTTCGTAACGATACCGGGATAATTATCCTACAGCCCCAGAATAAGCAATTCTCTTCTATCGAAATTTCGTCCTTTTTAGAAAAGTATTTCTGCTCCTCGCCGGATAATTCCTTAATATTATTCGGCCATCCTAGCATACAAAATTTCATAATTCTACTCAAGATTTTGTCGCTTTTTGTCTCAAGGATTACTTTCTGCCAGTTTAAGTTACTCATTCTTTCATTAATATAATGAACCGGCGTAAAATCTGCATCAAAAATATCCGTATCGTCGTTGATGGGTAAGCGCGATAGCGCGTCGCAATTTCCATTATTTTCCGATTTTATGTATTCAATTTTATATTGAAAACCTGACAAAAAGTATGCCCATCTTTGCAGTCGGCTAGCCGCTGTAAGCGGTATGCCCCTTTTTGGA
The DNA here is from genome assembly GCA_963678675.1 of Xiphydria camelus. Lineage (NCBI taxonomy): Eukaryota > Metazoa > Arthropoda > Insecta > Hymenoptera > Xiphydriidae > Xiphydria > Xiphydria camelus. The sequence continues at coordinate 24,200,035 of OY783193.1, read as the reverse complement.
CCGAAAATGTGTTCTAATGGCTTGTGATCCGTTCGTAGAACGATTTCTCGGCCGTACACGAAATCATAAAACTTCACCATTCCGAACACAATTGCACTCGCCTCTTTGTCAATAATCGCTCGGCTGATTTCTTTTGTCGGAATCCTCTTCGATGCATACGCGATCGGCTTTTCCGTGCCGTCCTTATACCTATGCGATAAAATCGCTGAAAGGCCATACATTGAAGCATCGCATGCCAAAACCAATTGTTAATCTGGATCATAGTGAGCCAGTACTCTCGGAGAAATTAACTCGTTCTTTACCCAACAAAAAGCCCTCTCACATTCCTTAGTCCATTCAAAAAATTTTGAGTGCGCACAATCAAATAGTGGCTTTAAATTCATGGACCTATTTTTCAGAAATCTTGCATAAAAATTAATTAAACCAAGGAATGACGCAAGTTGTTTGTTGTCCGTTGGTCTTGGTGCTTCAATCATCGCTTTAACTTTTGACCTCGCCTTGTGTAGGCCGTTCGCATCTATTACATACACTAAAACTTCAATTCGCTCCTTCATGAAGTCGCATTTTTCCTCACGTAATCTTAAACCGCGTTCTTCCAGTCGCTTACAAACCGCTCGTAAATTCTCCAAATGCTCGTCATTGGTGCGACCGGTTACAAAAATATTATCTAAATATGCGACGGTATTAGGAATGCCTTGTAAACATTCCTCCATGATCTGTTGAAATTCACTTGGGGCAGGTGCCGTACCTTCAGTTAACTTTGTATATTGGAACAATCCAAGGTGAGTTGTAATCGTTAGTAGCTCTTGTGATTGTTTATCCACTGGAATCTGCATGTACGCATGTGGCAGATCCAGCTGTGAATACAATGACCCTTTTTGTAATGTATTGAAAATATCGTCGATACGTGGAAATGGTCGTTTGGTCACGTTTATACGCGGATTCAACGTTACTTTAAAATCGCCGCAAATTCTTACTTCACCGTTCTTTTTCAGAACAGGGACTATCGGCGTGGCCCACTCGCTCGTTTCCACCTTTACTAAATGACCCAACTTCATTAATCTTTCAATCTCACTTTGTACTTTAGCTTTAAGCGCATATGGCACATGCCTTGCTCCCAACGCTATTGGCTTCGTGTTATCCATAACATGTATTTTTATTTCCCTTTTGTTATATAACCCTGGCGTATTGCCGAATAACACGTGAAATTCAGAAATGATTTTTTCCTTTACCCCATTTACGTCTAATTTTAATATTTTACTTCTCATGCTACCGTTATCGTGCAATGCAACAATATCTGAAATATCATTTCTCCATAATCCGAATTCTGCCAACCACTGTCTCCCAATCAGTGGTGGGCCGCCTTCAAGTAGCAAACAACTTAAAGTTTTCGTCTGGTTATTTAAGTTTACTTTCAAATTTCTAAACTGCCCGATCGGCTTCATTTCATTTTGGACGTAACCGTATAAGCTTGTGTCACATTTATCAATTTTCCAGTTTTTCAATACATCACCTTTCGTTTGTTCGGACATTATTGCATATTACGTACCTGAGTCTACTTCCATCGGGACTACTTTACCATTTACGCTTACATTAATATATAACGGATCAGCTTTAATATTTAACAATGCAGATTCCGTTTCATCGTTTTTCTCGCAAAGCGTATAAAAATCGGAAAAATGCCTGCCTGTGTCGTGTCACCGCTGCTCTCGGACTCGCCATCCGTGGTCTGCAAAAATTTGTTGTCCGCTCGCCTCTTCTTGAAACAGACGTTCGCTAGATGCCCCTTTTTCTTGCAGAAGTTGCACGTCGTCCCTCGGTGTCTGCAATCTCTGGCCATGTGTCCGAGCTTACCGCAACAGAAACAACTCCGTCCTCTGCTTGTATTTTCCGGTGTCCCTCGGCTCGCACTGATCGGATCGATTTCCCTTGAGCTCTCAGACTCCTTATCTCGCCCCTTCTGGTTTTTCCACCCCTTTCCTTTCTCCGTATAACTCATGGTAAAGATTTCTTCTTTCTGGGACTTACCCGCCAGGGTTCGTACGGCTCCTGCCGCATCTTTCGTCGCACTTTCTCGTGCCACTGCTTCCTTGAGCGCCGCATCAAACGTGAGATCAGATAGTTTGAATAATTCGACTCTCGTCTGCTCGTCATGTATGCCACATACAAATTGATCCCGAAGAGCCACTTTCAGGTCCGCAAAGTCGCAGTACAGGGACAATTTCCGCAATCGAGCTACGAAGTCGGCCACCGATTCATTCGCTCCTTGCCTGGCGCTGTTAAACTTACACCTCTCCATCACTTCCGATGGTTTGGGATTGAGGTGTTGTGACATTAACTTTACTAAGTCGGCATACAATTTTGTGGCTGGCTTATCTGGCGCACACAAATTTCGGATAAGTATGTACGCCTCCTCGTCGAAATGGGTTAGTAACGTAGCAGCCTTCATTTTGTTTTCGTCAATCTTTTTTACCAGAAAGTGAAGTTCTAACCTCTCTGAGAACGCGTCCCAGTCGTCTGTCTTGAGGTGAAAATGTAACTTCGTTTTGTTCGACATGCTGCTTTCGTCACTGCTGCCGTCGCTTTCGCATACGTCGTTATCCTCTAAACCACTGGTTTCTGCCTTATCGACACTAAATTGTTGCGCACGTGCCGGATTTTGTCCCGTCGACCTCTCTTGCCCTTGGTCGGTTTCGCCCTTTGTGTCGGCGTCCTTCGATTCCAGCTCCGCTCGCACTATTCCAGCGAGTTGTTTACGTAGAATGTCGCGACTAGTCCCTTCGTCTACCTCGACGCCTCGTTTCCTCAGCTCGGCAATGATACTTTGCTTGGAGAGATGATATACTTCGTTGAGCGTTAATGGCTGCCTCGCTTTGTTCTCGGCATCGGGCATCGGCTCTCGTTCACCGAAATACGTCGCACAAGACAACATTTGCAATATGATCTGCTTATTCTCGCGCGCACTGTCCACGCACCGTTCATGTGCCTAACCGCTGCACATACGCATACGAATTGCTTCTCGTATCCCTTGTGCCATACGTGCGTGTACTCAAAATGACTCTCCCGTCACGCACTACAACCTCACTATTCAGTCCCGGCCGTTCGTCGCGGCGTTTCCCTCGTCGGACTGCACTTGCGTCGCCGTAACTCCCGTGCACACACGTTTTCTTCTCTCGATTTTCGAATCCTCGTCGCCAATTGCTATGTATTTGGATATTTAGGACCGTGGGTATAATGACAAGACTCTTAATAAACTTAACCTAGGTTTATTCCATACACCTAATCCTATACCACGCGTGTGCGCTCGAGTCGGCGAGCATGCGGAGAGTGCGCAGGAGAGCCGCGAGCGCCCTCATGCCGCTACGCGCATACTATCGTGCGCGCATATACTACAGCAAGAAAATTGGTTTTGAAGGGGTAGTTCACCCCCTTCCCTTACACCCCCATTGGCAGATTAGCGTGTATTTTCATTACTCGTTATAATGAATAATTTGCCATGGATCTCGGTTCCCGTAGGTTCGGTGTTTCTACCTGAAACAGCAGAACCACCCGATGTTGGTCCTGACTTTGGGGGTCGGTTTCACCCCTTAAAACCATTTATGGGCCGGTAAGAAAAAGAACACGTGCGCCAGTGCGCATTTGTATTTATGACTGTGATACTATTAAACGGTACGAACCGTTGTATCTAATTCAAAAAGCGCATTTAGTTTATTCTCTCTTAACTCTACCATCGGTACTGTTTAATAGTATCACAGTCATAAATACAAATGCGCATTGGCGCACGTGTTCCTTCCTATCGCATACTTTCTACAAAGAAGAATTTCGATGTTTCACATCTAACAATTTTTCTATAAAAAATGTTTTATATTATATGTTATTATACACACACGTATTTTTATCTACAACAAAGTATCTTACATCGATGTGGGCCTAAAGTTCATAGATAATAAGATAATGGCGATTAAATTTCCTTTCCTGGTGAATAAGTTTAGCCTCATATGATTCTTTGACTTATTAAATATCTATTTACAATCGTGATATATTATAGATTGTACACACATACGTACCATATGAGGCTAAACTTACTTGCCAGCGAAGAAGTTTCAATTACTATTATCTCATTATTTATGAATTTTTGACCTATATCGATATGACTTTTCTATGCATGGTGGGAGAAGGAAAATCTTCGAAACCACCGAGCTGGAGCATGAAAATTGGCGCCGGGAGAGTACGCAGATTCAGCGCCGTTCGGTTGGTGCTATCTTCCGAAGAAGTACACGTGCACCGCAATAGTCGAATTTATTGCGGGTCTGCACTTTGTCCGAGGAGAGCATAAAAGGCAGAGGGTTTCTGTTGCCTCCCGCGAGGCTCCTGAAATCTGAGCACGCGGTCGAGGCCCTTCGCTTCCCGACCCTTCGCGACCCGGCGCCTATCACTCTCGCTAGACTGAGTTACTATCTATTTAGCCGGTCAAATAGACTGAAATTTCTCTGGCAGTAAATTTTTATCGTGTATCCACTGCAATCTAGCTAGACTTATTTTTCTCAACCGAGATTCTAGACTAACTCTCGCTAGATTGTTCTCAATGCTGTGTCCATTTGAGTAAATCTAGCTGAAAACGAAAGAACACGTTCGCCAGTGAGCATTTGTATTTATAATTGTGATACTATTAAACGGTACAAACCGTTGTGTCTAATTCAAAAAGCGCATTTAGTTTACTCTCTCTCTCTTAACTCTGCCATCAGTCGCTGTTCCGTCTCGCGATAAACGGAATTCGACACAACGGTTCGTACTGTTTAATGGTATCACAGTCATAAATACAAATGCGCACTGGCGCACGTATTCTTTCAACGGATGCGTGGCCCATCCTTCCTATCGCATACTTTCTACAAAGAAGAATTTCGATGTTTCACATCTAACAATTTTCCTATACAAACGGTATTTAAATGTTATTTTTAAACGTGCTAACCAATGATCAATCAATCCTCATGCTTTCATTAATGAGGGTAAGTACTGCTTCGTACACCGATACAGTGAGCGTGTAGTAGTAAGTGGTTAAGCTAGGGCTCGGTGAAAGGGGACCATCGAGTCGTGGCGGAGAGAGCCGATGCGTCCCGAGTTAGGCCAGGCGAACGTTGGGACGTAGTTCAGTGAGGAGACGCAGGGTGACCGTTGCCTCTATATCTATATATAGAATAGATATAGATATAGAGGCAATGTTCAACGTTCGCCTGGCCTTAGCGTATTTAGCCACTCCAGCGACGTTTCACGAACAGCCGGTCTCACCCCCGAAGCGCGGCATAAGATGTTTCACATCAAAAATACGTATCTCTTAGTTTTTAGTGGACTACAACATATTACAAGGAGATCGAAATCGGAGGCGGACACCTACCTAACACTCCTTTCAGAATAATAAAAAAATCTTTAAATAATGGCTACTCGAAAAGGAAAGTGTTCGAGACAATAATTGTATGGTTTTATTAGCTCCCTTATTACAAATGGCTTTTCCTGGCTGGCATATGAACACATACTATACAGGATGAGGTATTTAAATTGAGACACATGAATATCTATAAATTGACGTATTTTAGAAAAAAATGTTTCATATAAAAATTATTTAATTTAGAGGGGGGAAGAGAACTGCATGTTTTATTCTTCATTTAGTACCGATACGGAACATATACAAAAATATACATATGTTAGTGTATTTTCCGTATGGGTACTCAATGAAAAATATACAGGATGTTTCATAAGTATTGTGACAAACGTAAAGGGGTTGTAGAGGGCATTAAACTAAGCAATCTTGACCAATAAACCTGCGTCCAGAAATATGCCGTTTGGGCAGGAAGGTGAATGAACGTTTCATTCAGATACTGCCGCGCTAGCAACGAAAAATGCGCCGGAGCGCCATCATGTCCCGAGTCGAAGATTTTGACCTGTTCCATTCTGAATAGACCTGCTTTAAGGTCTGTTTAGACCTGGGTAGACCGGGTAGAGTCTTAGAATACCTGTAAAGGGATTTTCCTCTAAAACCTGAGTTGTCCTGATATGTAAATATGGCCTTCACTGTCCTTAATAAGTCGGATATATTCTTTCAAGCTAGTGGATGTCCTAACACGTCTGTTTAGCTCTTTTTCGTATAATTTAAAATTCATAGATAATCAATTAAACATTCTGAACGGAAAATTATTTATAGGTAGCCTTGAATTGAAAGGAAAGGGGGGGGGGCAATGTATTAGCAATTTTATTAATTCCTCTCTCTATAATGTTGATAAATCAATCAATCAATCAATAAAAATATACACATTTTTGTGAATGAATAAAATATAGATAAATAAAATTAAAATTTAATTTTCTTCATTGGAAGAGGAATTATTATAGCGGGAAAGGGAAGGAGTGAGGAATATGAGATGTTCCTATTTTCTCAACTCATTTCTCTTTCAACGAAAAGAATATAATAAAAATCTGACCTCAAATTTACTATCATTTTCATAAATTAAGTTATTTAATACATTTAGTGGTTTTCAAATAATAATTAATTAATAGGGAACTTGCCTGTGTGTCAGATTTTTAAATACTTTTGGTATTTATCTACTCTTTAAACCCCTTAACAATAGGTATTTGTAAAAAAGAAAATGATCAGTTATCTTGTTTAAATATTTTGTGATAGTTTGTGTTTAATTAAAGTTTGTAATGTGGCGACCCGTCATGCTTTGGCGGCCTGACGCCAGATAGCGCCGACCCTCTCGACCCTCGGCTCGCGGATCCTGGCCCCCGACTGTCGGCTCTCGGTAGTAAAACTTCAGTAAATTTCTATATAAGAGGACCACAGGGCGTCTAAGGCAGGAGTCGGCCTAGCCTTACTGTCGAGTCCATAGGCCGATTCCGGGTCGAAATGGCGGACGTAATTTTCGTTCGTTCGCCGCAGACAATTTTTGAACACGATTTTTCGACACGTGACGTTCATGACACTAAATGTGTTAAATACAAATTAAATAACTGCATATTTATTTACCGTATGTCCCATAAGAAGCGCAATAAGCGACATTTACCTTCAACAGTATTTACCGACGGTGCGCATATACCGACTCATGCATCGTCGGCAAATACTGCCGAAGGTAAATGTCGCTTCTTGCGTTTCTTATGGGACATGCGGTATACGTGGGAGGAAGGGGAAAAGGGTGGGGGAAACAAAATTCAGAAGGCCTTCTTAGACCTGGTTAGTACCTGCGATAGGATAATAACGGCTTTCCCAGGTCTACTGTGAAAAGTCCGTGTTAGACCTGTTTGCATCTGATATTCACCGTAACTAGGCTATGGAAGGACAAGCAAGGTTTACTTTCTACATTTCACGAAGACTTGGTTCATTCCTTTTAGACCTGCAAACGTTCATTCTTAGCAGGGCTTACCAGGTCAAAATCTTCGACTCGGGGTGCAACAGTCCGCAAGGTCTCCAGACTTAACACCCTTAGATTTCTTTTTTTGGGGCCATGTCAAAACGTTGGTGTACGAAACACCTGTCAACAACGTGGAAGATCTATTGGGAAGGGTAATGGCCGCCTCCACAGTTGTGCAGGACATGCCTGGGTTATTCCATAGGGTCCGGACTGCAATGCACAACCGTGCCACACTCTGTATTGAGCGAAACGGAGGCCATATTGAGTCATTTTTATAAACATTAAAAATACAATTATTAGTTGCTTCGTGTTTCTCTCATTCACCTTCCTGCCAAACGGCATATTTCTGGACACAGGTTTATTGGTCAAAATTGTTTAGTTTAATGCCCTCTACAACCCCTTTACGTTTGTCACAATACTTATGAAACACCCTGTATATGCAGAAACCGTAGTACCTACGCTCTTACGCGTCTTTTATTCAGTGTCTTCAGAAGTGTATTGAAGTGGAAGGACATCATTTTGAGCACTTGCTACATTCATTTGACCAAAAAACATGGGCAATTAACTAGCGTTTAGTATTACATTTACTTACTGTTACTATGAATTTTATGTTCATGACTCATTGTATTTCCTTCAACTGAAAAAAATTATTTAAGAAATTAGAAGTAAAATAAGAAAACCTTTCAGACAAAAATTATCTGTTTCTACCTGTAGATTAGAAAGTTGAAAGAAATATAGAGTTCTATTTAAAATAAAAACGTTGACTTTTTAATGGCCTTGAATCACTTCGAAGCGTGTATCTAACAACACGTTTCTACTATTTATCAATGTTTATTTCACGTCATCTTATTTATATGTATGTAAGGAATGTATCCCTTATTTATCCGAATTTGGCGCTTGAGCCGGGTCGGTAAGTTAGACCTCTCACGGCGATGCAGGCGGCCAAGTTGCACAGCGGACACGTGGCGTCAGAATAACGATATGAGCCACGAGGCACACACGCCGTTAGAGTTAAGAGGATAAATCTAAACGGCAGTGATTAAGAAAAAACAAAGGGAACAACGACATCGAATGTTGTTTCTTTGTTTACAGGTAGGATTAATTAGTTTTAAGTTAGTACATCGGTTTTGTTTGGATAAAATCAATTAGTTTGTTAGGTTAGGTTACGGTTTTGTTGGTAGAAAATAAAAGAAATCTTTGTTTACAGAGAAACAATTCTCCGTTGATCTCTTCCTTATATGTATTATAGTTTATACGTATACGAAATGTTGTTTCTTCATTCTACGTATAAAAAATATGTAATAAACATTTATTTGAAACTTTCTTTAAATCACGTTGAAATAACGTTTGGTGTCAAAACGTTTATTTAATACTAGTTGCCGAAAATTCACTACATTTACGTCTATTAGACACTTGTTTCACGTAACCTTGTTTGTTGGGTCCCTTTATTTCTATTATTTCTCGTTTTTCGAAAAAACCCTTTCAAACGAAAGTTGTTCGGTGTTGAAGGCGATATTCGGTACATGTAATACAGATTCTTAATAACTTATATATGTTGTTTATGAGATATTAAGATCACCTTCGTTACTTTTAAGGAGTTTTTCGAGTCGGTCGGGAATTCTGATTTGTAAACTATTGAAGCCAGTTCCTCTGGCGAAATTGAAGCGTGCAGTTCAGCGTGCACGAAGTGTTCAATAGGTGATTTATACACTCCCTGCTAGTATCATGTACATTTCGTGCACGCTTCGCTATAGTTACACTTGCACGACATTCAAAGCACGCTTCGTGAACGTTCAGTAAACATCTCTCACGGGTCGGTAAGCTTCGAGCAAAAATCGCGCTCGGTATGCGTGCAGCATACCGACTGGTTGTTGCTCCATACATTTTGTATCAACGCTCGCACACAGGTCGGTGTGGCATCGGCGCGAAGCGGTTTGTACTCGGTATGTTGCGTGCAACATCACCAATCAGTCGCCTCTCGACATTTGCAGGCTGTAAGCATCTAGGCAGTCGGGTTTTCCCGGTCGAACCTCCCATTGGGGTGTACCAAGGACGGTCTACACTCCCTCACACACACATGTTTGTATTTTATATGCTTTTCAATGGCTTAACGAGTCTGACTAGTTTCAGAAAAGAATTTTTGATATGTAAACATCTATTACGGCGGTATGAGGGTAAACCTCGGGAAATGGGACGGAAATGTGAAACCGGATGTGATTAGTGCGCAGTGATTCGTGCGCAGCTACTTCAGCGCTTGCGGCCTAAGGTGGCATTATATTTTCATGCCGATGATGTCGATATAGTAAATCGCTATACAACCTACTAATAGCGCGGCTAGCATTGGTAACGCACACAAGCCTAGTCATTTTCTCCTAGCTTCCCCACTCGCTCCGTAAACAGCTAACACTTGTACCTCTGTCTAAATAATCTATATATTCCGTAATACCGTATACCGCACGTCCCGTAAGAAACGCAACAAGCGACATTTTTCTTCGGCAATATTTTCCGACGGTGTTTGAGTCTTTTACATGTGTACCGTTGGCAAGTACTGCCGAAGGTAAATGTCGCTTGTTGCGTTTCTTACGGGATACCGTATGTCCCACTCTGTACATATTGGCCAGTTTGAAATTACCTTCGGGCAGGCTTGGTCGGTACTCGAGTCATTTAATACCGATAGAAGTCCAGTCGGTAGTTAGAGTAGGTGTCAATTCGAGTGATCGAAGCGTTTAACCTCGAAATTGTGAATTTGTTAAATATGGTGAGTAATTTCCATTATTCACAAATTCATGATTTCGAGGTTAGACGCTTCGATCTCCCGAATTGACACCAACTCTAACTACCGACTCGACTTCTACCGGTAAAAATGGCTCGAATTCGCCCCGGCCACCAAGCCCGGCCGAAGGTAAATTTCAAGGTCATATAGACATCGGTCATACAGACATCAACATACGAACATCGGTTATCGAAATAACCGATCTGAACTTGCTGACGACGCCAACGCGGATGACTACGCATGCGCATTCACGCTCCTCCGGTGATTCTATTGGACGAGGAGACCCATAGTAGGGGAGCCCACGATGCTAAATGGGGATTTACTCGAGCGTCTTGGGGACCTAGTGGACTTTGAAGATTAAGTGGTAGATAGAAAAAAAGGTTATATGATGTATACCCTTTCAGCAGTGGGGGAAGCGTCTACAGGTTTTCAAAAATGTAAAAAAAATAGTCACATGGAAATACTCGAGCGCGTCAGATATTAATAGTGTATATGCCCCATGTGTCTCTGATAACGAAGGTATCTGCCGGTTTGCATGGTGGGGGTGGCCGTATAAAAGGGTAGAAAATGGGGGGAAAAAGTTATTCGAGCGCGTCAGATATTCAGAGGGAACCCGAAAGAAGCTTCCATTCAAAAGACTGACGATTCGGTCGTGACGCAAGCTCTTGGCGACCTTTTGAAAATGCAAAAAAAATCGCCATTTTGAAATACTCGAGCGCGTCAAATTATCATACAGACGGTTCAGCTTGATGTCCTAAATATGCTGACCCATAATCTGACGATTATTCGGAGGGATTCTCGTAACCTGACGATTCGAAAAAGGGAATTTGTCAACTAAGGTAAAAGTGTGATAGACGCCCCGGTCTCTATTTAACTTTAAACGCGATTATCTCGAAACGCAGTAGAGATATGCAAAAAATGTATAGTAGTTTTTTATAGTAAAAATATAGAGAAATATTTTTTATTTAAACTTTTCTTCGATATCTGCAATCAATTTCGAGATAATCGATTTTGAACTCGCTCTTCAATAGAGGCGTCTATCCCATTTTTACCCTACTAGTACGGTGTCAACTACTCGTACATTTACCTTATATATTCATATAAAAATAGTTACATAAAATGAAAATGTTAAAAATAATTATTTTTAAATCTTCATCTTCATCCGTCGAATTATCGTCATACTGCGAATCTGGTTCGATTTGGTCATCAATTTCATCTACAGCGGTATTTATCAGAATCGGTATTGCGGGAAACAGTTCATTACGACTCGTCTAGCAATTAACCTTTTTAGGAAAGATGCGGGACAGTATGGAAGTGGTGTTCGCCATGTACAGTAAAGCCGGTCCCAGACAATGCGTGCATTCGGCGAATGCGCAAACGTTCGGGGATCGTACTACGCCTTTGGCTACCCTCCCACACGCTACAGTATTTGGAAAATGTTCCTGCTTTCGGCAAATGCGCGAACGTTCGGGTTCGATGCCGCTCTCCAATTTCAGGGGTCTCGCGGCGTCTCGTATTACGTCTCGTATTACGTAACGTCCTCGGCTACCTCCTCACATGCTACAGTATTTCGAAAATGTTCAGGCCACTGCTTCAGTTGAGAAATATTTGCCGTTTAGTGTAGATCAGTGACGGAGAGCGAAATTTCATGGATAGTGAGGATGAGCAAGTAGCTGCGGTTGCAGCACTTTCAATAATTATATACTGCAGCAGTCTGTTAAAAGTGAAAGAAAAGAAGAAAAATCGCAGGAAAAGAAGATGGTGGATGCTTTCTGTAAATAAAAGTCGTTCGAGGTAAGTCAAATGATACAGGATTCAGAAAAAAATATTTAAAGAACGCGTGCCTATGAATACTGCAAATCACAATCCACAAAATAACAAGGCGTAACTTTAACTTCACTTCATTCCATTGACCGTAAATAGAATTGAGGACATTGCAGCAAAAACGAGACAGCTGCATTGTTAGAAATTTTTCAGCAGGGACAAAACGTGTTTAAAAATTCAAATTAATTTATTTTCTTTAGTTTTTACTGTAAAAATGGTCAACACGTTGGGTAGGAATACAGTGATAGATAAAACAATATTTTAAAAATCTGTAGTTTTATGAAAAACTAAAAAAAGTTTGGTAGCTACCTCGTTTTTACCACCGAAACCATGACAAAAAAGTGTTTTTTTACAAATTAATGATAGTAATGTACATGGAGCTTACATAATCCTTTTAGTGGCGAACGACGATATATCGTTGCGTATGCGATGGGCGCCATATACTCGTATATCGATATATTGCGAAAAGTGCCAATAACGATATATCGTTGCGTATGCGATGGCGCCATCTTAAAATAAATTTATAAAACGTTATAAACGGTCTAATTTCATTGCTAAAGCATTTTAAAAATTGTTTTTGGGTTTAACCCTTTGCACTCGAGAAATAACTCAGACGCCACGGCGTTTCGTGCGGCAACTCGAGCGGCGCTGCTCCGACGCTCGGGCGATTTAATGAGTTATTTTAATAAAAATGTTTGAAAATGTAATACTTATACTTCATACCATGTGATCTACATAAAACTATGATCAAGCGATGGTTATTGTTATGTGCAAATATTGTTCATAGAAGAGAAACTTGTTTATGTTTTTCATCATGTTTAATATTTATGTTATTCGTATGAATTGAAATACAATTGACATTCATTATTCTCTCTTTCTTCCGTTATACGCTGCATTTTGAATGTTTTAAATATCATTCTTAGTTTGGTTTTTATGAGCTTTTTCCAAACTTACAATTAGTTAATTCGTCCAATTCGTCCTGTTATCTTCGCATAAACACCCGGTTTTCGCTCGGCACTAAAAGGGTTAACTGAAAACAAACTTTAATATTCACTGAACATAATTGAGGCATCTGACATATCGTCGCTGCTGTGGAAAAAACTTCTATATAGTAGATTTTATATTTTAAAAACTATTAATAAAGGAACAAATATATCACATAAGATATTCTTCCACAAGGTGAATACACTAATTCGCCTACTTTCATAAAAATGTGCACATAGGAGATTTTTCCACGGCAGCGACGATATTATACCTCGTTTTTGTAACCAACAATATATGAGGATATCTGCACAGTTTCCTTGCATCAAATGTTTCGGAGTAAATAGAGAAGGTAGCTACAAGAAATTGTGGCATGACTGAAACCAAGTAAGGTAGATGTCTCATTTTAGACCCAAACGACAACATTAATATACTTTACCGATTCGTGTATATAACTCCATTTGGCCAAGAAGTGCAAATACCTCGTTTTTGCTGCAATGTCTTCAATTATCATTTGTTCAAAATTGCTCTTTTGATAATATATAATACTTTTTTAATATTTCAATATTTGTTGTAGGTATAGTGCTTCGAATATGATGGAAGACTTAACAAAAGAGCCATGCGGCAAATTCGAAAATTTTTGCAGAATGTCTGCAACTGATTTTGAGTTTCTCCTAAACAAAACAGGACCGTATATAAAAAAGAAAGACACATGCATGAGAAAAGCCATTCCAATTCAGGAAAGATTAGCTGTAATGCTCAGATTTTTAGCTTCTGGGGACAGTTTTGTTAGTCTGTCTTATTTATTCAAGATGTCTAATCAAGTGATATCAGATATCGTACATGAAGTTTGTCAAGCTTTAATAAAAGTACTAAAGGAAGAAATTAAGGTGGGTAAGCGTTATTTGAAGTAGTATTTATTTCAGTCTCTTAACAATAAATTAAAAACTCTTCATTTTGGAAATTAAAAACTGTATTTTTTGGAAATTAAACACTCTTTATTTTTCATCATTCTGCGGTTCTAGTCTACCATTAACAATTCGAAAGGTTGTAGTGGTAGGTTGTATGAATGTGCTGGTTGATAATTGATATATTTTTCATTAACATATTGAGTGATAATAACGGAGTACAAGTTTATAAAGCAGTATTACAATGAGAATAGTGTAATGAGTTAGGAGGCGAAGGTCGTGATTGCAAAATTGTCTGAATCCCTGTGTTTGATCGTAATTGTTCATTGAAACTGGTGGATGGATGATGAGAAGGCGACGAGATATGACGCCGTTTCAAGTTAATGATATTTTCAAAAACAACATTATCTATTTGATTCATAACAATTTCCCTATTAAACTCATCTAGTGCTCTCAATTTTGACGCAAGTAGTTCTCCATACAGTGAACTTTGGTCTTTGGCTGGTTTTTTCGAAATTTTATCCAGTACACTGGCTGCTTCAGATTGGTGGCTTTCGATTTGATCCACCTGCATTGTTTTCATTTTTTTGCTTTGGTTAATTTTGGAGCTGGAGACTCCGATGACTCCTGTAAACCTTCCTTGCTATTGGTACCCATTTCTTCGTTAATATGTTCTTCAACCTTGAAAAGAAATTGTTGACTACAGTTATTGTACATCAGCCATAGATAAATTTTTTGTATACAGGGTCTTCAAAACTTAAGTCGGCTCTATTGGTGAAAGGCTCTATTGGTGAAATAATGAAATAATCGGCTCTATAACGAAAGACTAATCTTACAAACAGCACGTTTTCAGGAAAAGTTTTAGTCACTCTTGGTCTTATTTTTCAGATGCCAGAGACTGCCGAAGAATGGAGAACATTAGCAGACGAATATAATAAAGAATGGAATTTTCCCAATTGCATAGGAGCAGTAGACGGGAAGCATGTGATCCTTCAGTCTCCGATGAATAGTCGATCACAATATCACAATTATAAGGGCACATTTAGCATTGTGTTAATGGCCTTGGTGGATGCAAACTACTGCTTCACTTACGTTGATATTGGCTGTCAAGGACGGATAAGTGAGGGAGGAGTTTTTCGAAACACATCCTTATTTGAAAAAATTGAAGGAAACGAATTGAATTTACCTCCTCCTCGCCCTATCCTCATTCAACAGACATCAATGCCTTACGTAATAGTAGCTGACGATGCCTTTGCTTTGAGTGAACATATCATGAAACCATATCCTGGGATTCACACAAAAAGTAGTAAAGAAAGACATTTTAATTATCGTCTATCACGTGCTCGTCGCGTTGTCGAGAATGTTTTCGGTATCATGGCTTCCGTATTTCGAGTACTGAGAAAACCAATGTTGCTGCAACCAGCTAGAGCCTCTGCTGTTGTTATGACTTGTACCTTGCTCCACAATTTTTTAAGAAAGAGCAGATATTCAAGATCAAGATATACTCCTTTAGAGGCTCTTGATCGCGAGCAGGATGGACAGGGAATACCAGGATCGTGGCGGAATGACGATAACAATATGACCTCTTTTATGCCTCTCCGAAATATTCCAAGAAGAAGTGGACTTCAAGCAAAAGAAGTCAGAGATGAGTTTGCAGAATATTTTGCAGGGGTAGAAAAATTACCATGGCAAGATGATTATTGTTGAGAAATTTTGCAATAAAAGTTAGCTGTTATCAAAAAATCAGTTTTTCTTCTGCATTACTACGATTACTACTATTACGATACTATTATACTATTATACTATTATACTACGATATTGTTATATCAAATAAATCATAAAAGCAAAGAAAATAACAGAAAACTGTACGAACTTATTTTCCAACCCAATAAATATGTCGTTGAGTCGCAAGCTGTTTGTAAGTTAGTAATTATTTCACAAGATTGACTTGCCTCAGATTCAGTAACACTCATACTTGACACCGCATTAGTCATACTAATGTTTAATTCATTATAAGTTACTAGAGATGACGTATCGAATAATTTACTCGATACTAATAGGCAAAGTACAGCGCGATCACTGACTTGATCGTATAATTGCAGTAATTAGAATGACTATAACGTCACACTATATCGAAATTCAACGATTAGAGTCAGACTAACTAAACCAGAAGGTAGATGAACGCTTCGATGTGACGTATATGTACAAAAAATGTACACAGCGTATATTCGGGTAAATCGAGAGAGGTCCGACGGTACACGGAAACTTGATTACGATGCAGATTCTTTCAGTATATCCTATACGTAAAATACTTCCCAAAAAAGATTTGAAATCAATTAAGATCGCCATGTTCAAGATTTATACATAAAAAGTAAAAGGCATCATTTAAAAGGAAAATTATTGTAAATCAAGTTACTAAAAAATTCGGCTAAAAAATTAATTAAAAAATTTTAATAAAAAAGAACTTGCTGCGTTTAAGAGAGAGAGAGAGAGAGAGAGAGAGAGAGAGAGAGAGAGAGAGAGAGAGAGAGAGAGAGAGAGAGAGAGAGAGAGAGAGAGAGAGAGAGAGAGAGAGAGAGAGAGAGAGAGAGAGAGAGAGAGAGAGAGAGAGAGAGAGAGAGAGAGAGAGAGAGAGAGAGAGAGAGAGAGAGAGAGAGAGAGAGAGAGAGAGAGAGAGAGAGAGAGAGAGAGAGAGAGAGAGAGAGAGAGAGAGAGAGAGAGAGAGAGAGAGAGAGAGAGAGAGAGAGAGAGAGAGAGAGAGAGAGAGAGAGAGGAGAGAGAGAGAGAGAGAGAGAGAGAGAGAGAGAGAGAGAGAGAGAGAGAGTGTTCATATTTTGTCCCCTATATACTGCTGGTATCAAATAAGTGTATGAATTTATTTAAAATCATAAGTGCATAAACGGAGTATAATTTGGTGTCTGAATTTTTTATTTCGAAGAAACAAACGCGGCAAGTTCTTTTTTATTAAAATTTTTTAATAAATTTTTTAGCCGAATTTTTTAGTAACTTGATTTACAATAATTTTCCTTCCAAATGATGCCTTTTACTTTTTATGTATAAATCTTGAACATGGCGATCTTAGTTGATTTCAAATCTTTTTTGGGAAGTATTTTACGTATCAATTTTTGTTGGCACTGAATGAACATGCCGCCTTTTTTACAGAGGATCTGTTTTTGTGGGGGATTTCACTACTTTTTGGAATTTATTCATCGGGAGAATATGTACACCCGGGGACACGGTATCTGTTGCTGGTGACTTTTTTTAAACGTTATTTTTAAACGTACTAACCAATGAATAATTAATTCTCATGCGCTCATTAGCTACGGTGGCGTCTACTCTCGTTAATGAAAGCATGAGGATTATTAATTATTGGTTAGTACGTTTAAAAATAACGTTTAAAAACAGTCACCAGCGACAGATGCCGTGTCCCCGGGTGTACATGTAGGAGAATAGTCTTTTATTATTAAGTATTACTGCAGAACGAGTAGGTTAGAAGATTTTCATAAAGACTCACGATTTTCTGACATATCATCTCGTACAGGTGCAACCGAAGAGGATCTAACTCGTGTCCTGTCCGTAAAAAGATGACTCGATGGACATCGGAGAATGTCAGTCTTGTCAGCGAGCGCCTTCATCCATAGTACCCATAGTACTTTCATTACAATATGGGCTTTTCGTTCCAACTATTCGTGCTTTAAGGAGGTTCAACTATCAGACGAAAACCAACTTACAGCCCTAATTTTTTTATATGATATACACGAATACTTTACACAACTAATACGAAAATTTGAGCAATATATAGACCGTCTATAGTTTCTTCGTTATTTTATTCTAAAGTTGACCACTTTTAACATATCGCCTTATGGCAGACGATTGTACTAAAGTAGATTATCACTGACTTTAACACACATTCCGCCAACTTTAGACTTTGAAAGACAATGCCACGGTAGGAATATCAAATTCTACCGACATGACATGCTTCGACAAGGTCTGTATCAAGTTTAGCATTATATTGGGGGCACTGCACTAATCCTGTAGCACATTTTTCTATCTGGGAAAGCCGTGGTAGAAAAGTAGAAGATACGATAGAATTGGATTACAATAATGAAGTAATTATTTTATTATCTTTTCTTTATCGATATATTTTCCCTTTCGTATTATTAAAAGTTCCAATTGTATATTATCGGAACGCTGTACAGCTGTACTACCATAATAATATGCTTTCCCAGATAGAAAAATGTGCCACAGGATTAGTGCAGTGCCCCCAATATACCGCTAAAGTTGATACAGACCTTGTCGAAGCATGTCATGTCGATAGAACCTGATATTCCTACCGTGGCATTGTACCGCAGAGTTCTAGAGATTTTTAATTCCGGCATATATTGGAGGTAAAATGCATGTATACTGTCAGTACGGGAAGACGGTATATTATCGGAACGCTGTACAGCTGTACTACCATAATAATATGCTTTTCCAGATAGAAAAATGTGCCAGAGGATTAGTGCAGTGCCCCCAATATACCGCTAAAGTTGATACAGACCTTGTCGAAGCATGTCATGTCGGTAGAACCTGATATTCATACCGTGGCATTGTACCGCAATTCTAGAGAATTCTTTTCTACCTAGGTTGATTTTTGACTGCGAAGAAAAATCAAATTTCCACCAATCCGTCCCGTTCTCGTATGGCGCTGAAAACAAAAAATAGAATAACCACAAAGATATTTGTTCTGTATAAGGGATGAAAATGAGGTTAAGACAGTCAGTTAGGAAGTTACTTATCTGATGCCACTTCTTCCGAGATACAGATGTCTCCTTTCCTGCTCTTCATGCACCAGCAACCAAAGAAAAATGACACTGCTTCCGTGCACTGTCTTGATTATTAAAAAAAAATCTAAACGATTTGATAATAGCTAGCTGTCAGAGCGTCTGTCACATTCACCACTATTGAGATTTACTACTCCGATTACACTGAATTTGTACTTTTTATTAACAAGCGCGTCCGAGGATCGAAAAAATGCGAGGGAAATCGTTTCGCGAATGGAAATATTTTTAAATTTTGAAAAACAACTAAACATTCAAGGAATATATTCTCTCACACACTCTCACATACATTTTTGATGGCGTATGCGTGTGGCCGCATCTGTGTACACATTTCCGACCATGGCCGAATACCGCCGAAGACAGGCGGAATTTTTGTGACATTTTTACATATATATATCGCCCGAGATATCGGATTCTCGACTTTGACGGGCAAGGGACGTGGTTTCGCGTTGCTAAGGACGAATCTCTGTTAATATGTAACTTATCAAATTTATTCTGGTCTCTATCAATAGAGAATAATCAATTTATATGGCGTAACTAAGCATAGTTTTGGTTATAACCATATATTTATTGAGAAAATTCGATATAAAAATTGAGGGGTGCAGGGGGTAGATATTTGTAGCGTATAGATACACGGGTGCTCGCTTCGACGCCGAGACTAGATGAATGAACATGCCGCGAGACACTGCCGTGTCTCTTGATTGTGATATAAAATATTCATATGAATGAAAATGTATTCGTTATTCAAAATTATGAGAATGATGAATGAAAATTTAATCTTATCTATTAGTCATTCAATTATTAATTTTTTTTATGACGCCCATCTCTGACTCCAATGATATTTTATTTTATTTACAAATATATAAAAAAACTGTTATAAAATATTTATAGAAATACTATTTATAATCAACATTACCGCAATCACAGATGACCGGACTATTGAGAAATGAATAGTTGGATCTTTTAAATTTTTTCCCGGTTCGGAAACAAATGAAACATTAGTAGAGTATCTAAATTTTATGCACAACTCCAATAATTCGAAGCATCATTTAAACATTTTAAAATATTTTCTTAAAAATCCATAATTTGATTATTGAGTCTCATATGATATACTGTTTCGATATATTGTAAGCCTTTACACTGTAAAAACTGCCCTTACAGATATTTCTTCTCTGTCGATTTATTGCCATGATTGATTTGGAGTGAAGAAATTGAAAAAATAATAAAATATTTACCCCCAAGTTAATAGTTTCTCCTGGAGTATATATGGGTTTAAGAAACTTCTGCATAGTTTCAAAGGCAAACCAGTTTGGTTTGTAAATGTCTTCTGCACCAGCACCAGATTTACTGCTGGATTTAACCTTACTTAAAAGCTGGCGGAATATAGCCATTAGTGAGTCTTTCTTCTTCTTTAAATCTGCGACAGTTACGTTGCTGCTAGAAAATGATGATTCTATCTCCTTCCAGGCATCAGCCACTTTGTTCCTATTTTTGTGGTCAACATGTTTGGGATCCCATATCATCGGAAATCTCTGGTACAGATCCAAAAACTCTAACACTAATTCATTAGACCATTCCATGATGGGTATTCGAGCCGGATATTACAATCTTACAATCACGATTTCACAATGACAATAGACGATCACAATCTCAAAATCGCGATTTAACAATGACGATAGACAATCACAATTTAACAATCACCATTGAACAATCACGAGTCAACAGTCGCGAGTGAACAGTCACGATTTAACTGTCGCGAGTGAACAATCACGATTTAACCGTCACGAGTAAACAATCACGATTTCACTGTCGTATTATTGACTGTCTTGAACTGATGAATTATAGTATCGGAAAGAAATCAAAGTTGATTTATTTGTGAAACACTGATCGCTATTTGCTCGATTAGCGGTTTGTACTTATAGTGAACTACCGGTCTGCACGTCGCGTGAGTTGGTAGAAGACTAGACACCGAATACGTTTTTCAACTAGAATCGTACTATCCGGGATGTCAATTCGTCAAGAACTGAGAGTTTTTAGGAAACCGAAGAAGTATTTTGGGTACAGAGCGGAGGGGGAGAAAAAGGATTTAGTGAAAATACTCTGCGTCAAGGATAAGCGGAAGGGAGATGTACAACTTAGAAAGTTTTCAGTATAGGAAAAAGACAAGGGTCTTTGAAAGGGGTTTTGGCATAAAAGAGGAGTCCGTTCCGTAATAAAAAAAAAAGGAGAAATCGGTGGAGGCATTCGGGGTGCGCACCGAAGGGCACGGGTTCATAAATTTTTCTACGTCCATTTCAACGCACGAAAGTGTGTTCGGTTCCGCCAATAATTGCACATGGAACAATAGTTTCGATTTAGTGAAAATACTCTGCGTCAAGGATAAGCGAAAGTGAGATTTACAGCTCCGACAGTTTTCAATATAGGAAAAAGACAAGGGTCCTTGAAAGGGGTTTTGGCGTTCACGGGGCACGGGTATTCATACATTTTTCTACGCCCACTTC
The DNA here is from genome assembly GCA_963678675.1 of Xiphydria camelus. Classification (NCBI taxonomy): domain Eukaryota; kingdom Metazoa; phylum Arthropoda; class Insecta; order Hymenoptera; family Xiphydriidae; genus Xiphydria; species Xiphydria camelus. The sequence goes on along the minus strand of OY783193.1, from coordinate 24,178,831 downwards.
AACGCACGAAAGTGTTGGGTCACTTGGTCGTCCTTTACTACGCGTCGTTTTACCGACAAGGCTTAAGTGAGTCGGAGTAACTCCTCGTCGATCGGCTCTACTCCGACTCACTTATTTACTTTAGCTATCATAAGCCGATTGTGTCAAGCGCGGCATTATTAAATGAAAATGAAAATGAAACATATTTTTCTACAGTTATAAGATTTAAAATTGTTTGAAATTACTTCGATTACAGATACCAATATTCACAAATCCAAATCACATTTCCGTTCCATAGTTACCGCTCACGAGATGTTTACACATCAGTGTCTCGAGTACTAGCAGACTCGTTTTGTTTTTTGAAGTGAAACTTCTTTGCTGAGGGTACTATAAAAATCGCGCTCGAGGCAACGAAAAAACCGTAACGAAACCCACACACTCCAACGCTACCGAACGTGCCTCACTCATACAGCGATCTCGACCCTGTCCCATTCCACCGCTCTCGACTCTGCCCCATTCCACCGCTCTCCACCCTTTCCCATTTCACCGCTCACGACCGAGCGTAGAATAAAGGTCCAGATACACATGTTAGTTTCGAGCACGCAAGCATGCTTTTTTCGAGGAAGTACTTCTAGTAGCATGTGTATTCAAGCCTTGTAAGTAAAATTAAACATGAAAAGGGGGTGAACGCTGCATCAAATCAGGTATTTTTGCTTTTTTGATATGTTGTTTATGATGAAAAGAGGACGCTAAATCCAAGTTTTCGACCTCGGCAGATGACCGGATCATTGTCAAAAATCAAGAAAATCTCGAAATTTTTGACATTTTTTTAGTTCTTGTCGATTTTGACTCGGAAGGACTGGTTTTTCATAAAAGATCATCGTATCCATTTTTGAAGTAGATTAAATTTTCAATAATTTGAGATCTGAACGGTTATTGTAGCTCCAATAGTTTCGAAGATACAGCTTTTCAAAATTTGGCTAATTTTTGAAGTTACACGATTTTTATCAAAATTTCACAATTTTCAGTGCCGTTCGTGTATCTGAAGGCCCAGTATATTGTTTAGAAACCCTCTCCCACCCGTTCACTCTCCTAGGATCTCAGGAGACTTCAAAGTGACCCTTCCCCCTCAATCACTTGAGCAAAAAATGAGTTATTATTTGTATTTTTATTTACAGACGTGGGTATGTGTAAAAATCAAGGTATTGACAATTACTTACGATGTCTTTAATTTTTTTGGGATTATCATTATCATTAATATTATATTAAAAAGAAATACTTGTATAATACGTCGATGAAAAATAACTGAATCTCTGACATCAATTTTGAAGATGTGTTTATTTTAATCAAATTTTGCCCTCTTTGATGGACCTGGTTGGTCCAAGACGTCGTCTCCTGAGATGTCAGGAGGGTTTTCAAGAATACCCGAGACGGGCACCCACAATTCTTCGTTTAATTCATCTTCGTCTGGCAGGTCATCCGTGGGTGAATAATCGAGGTTTAATGTGACCTCAGGAACGTTGTCACATGAGTCCCTCACAGTGGATGAAAACTACGGAGCACTTCAGTGGACAGTAGATGGTGGACATTTGCTCCACAAAGTTATATGGCCTAAAAACTCCTCATTTGAGGTAATAGCTGCTAGGTATATCCAATACCTCACTACTCACTATGGACTCAATGTCACAGTAGTTTTTGATGGCTATCCGACTGAGGTTGCAGAGAAAAGCACGAAGAACTCTGAGCGTATTCGCAGATCCAAGGCTGCTATATTCCCTCAAATTTTATTTGACGCCAGTACAGTTGCTCAAGTGTCTCAAGAAAAGTTCCTATCCAACGAAAACAATAAAATTCAGTTCATTGACTTCTAGAAGACACAAATAAAGAAACACAATATTCCAACATTACAGGCTACAGAAGATGCCGATAGACTGATAATAACAACAGCAATCTCTTTCTCCACTACTCACGATGTCGTAATTGTTGGTGAGGATGTGGACTTGCTAGTCTTGCTCACAGGCATCACACCACCAAACCGTCGGAATATATTTTTTACAAAATATGGACGAGGTCTACATGATGTGACCTACACCAACACCTCTTTCAAATATGATTGCATTAATCCTCAACTCCTCCTTGTCATCCACGCCTTCAGTGGATGTGACTCCACGTCTTCATTCTTTGGGCAAGGGAAAACAAAAATTGTCACCGCGTTTCAAAAACATCGAGACCTTGATCACACTGCTGCTATTTTCTTGAACGGCAACGCCAACCCAGATGATATTGCAGCTGCAGGCGAGCGTATCGCAATTGCTCTTTATGGATGACTGCACAAAACGCAGAACCTGGACGATTTGAGATACAATTTGTTCACAAAGGCTGCGGCAAAAACAAATATCAACCTAGCGAGATTGCCTCCCACCCAGAATTCAATCAGATTTCACTCGCTGCGCACCTATCATCAGGTAAAATAGCCTTTGAATACCATTCAGCTACCTGCATATTTGCTTTTTGATTGCTTTGGTAAGAAATTGATGAGGTAACTTGATTTGTACGCATTTTCTTTTTTCACAGGTCCAGAAGTGGTTAGGGGTTGACAAGGAGCTTCTTGACTGGGGGTGGCTGCGCACTTCCCAAGGTCTCAGCCCTCAGATCATGACAAAAGACGCGGCGCCACAACATCTCCTTGAGCTCATCTCCTGCGGCTGCAAAAAAGGCTGCAGCAGCATCATCTGCAGCTGCAGGAAGGTTGGACTGAAGTGCTCCGTAGTTTGCATCCACTGTGAGGGAGTCTCATGTGACAACGTTCCTGAGGTCACATTAAACCTCGATTATTCACCCACGGATGACCTGCCAGACGAAGATGAATTAAACGAAGAATTGTGGGTGCCCGTCTCGGGTATTCTTGAAAACCCTCCTGACATCTCAGGAGACGACGTCTTGGACCAACCAGGTCCATCAATGAAGGCAAAATTTGATTAAAAAAAACACATCTTCAAAATTGATGTCAGATTTTCAGTTATTTTTCATCGACGTATTATATAAGTATTTCTTTTTAATGTAATATTAATGATAATGATAATCCCAAAAAAATTAACGACATCGTAAGTAATTGTCAATACCTTGATTTTTACACATACCCACGTCTGTAAATAAAAATACAAATAAAACTCATTTTTTGCTCAAGTGATTGAGGGGGAAGGGTCACTTTGAAGTCTCCTGAGATCCTAGGAGAGTGAACGGGTGGGAGAGGGTTTCTAAACAATATACTGAGCCTTTAGATACATGAACGGCACTGAAAATTGTGAAATTTTGATAAAAATCGTGTAACTTCAAAAATTAGCCAAATTTTGAAAAGCTGTATCTTCGAAACTATTGGAGCTACAATAACCGTTCAGATCTAAAATTATTGAAAATTTAATCTACTTCAAAAATGGTTACAATGATCTTTTATGAAAAACCAGTCCTTCCGAGTCAAAATCGACAAGAACTGAAAAAATGTCAAAAATTTCGAGATTTTCTTGATTTTTGACAATGATCCGGTCATCTGCCGAGGTCGAAAACTTGGATTTAACATCCTCTTTTCATCATAAACAACATATCAAAAAAGCAAAAAATATATATTTGCCCCGAAAACCTGGCCAAAATTATTTTTCAACTTTTTCAACACGAACACGATATAAAATGATACAAAATGATTACTAGAGGCTATTTGGGATTTATTTGCAAAAAAATACCTCATGAAACCAATTTATCTATATATATAAAAATGAATATTTGTCTGTGTGTCTGTATATCTCTTATGCCTTCCTAAACCGTTCATCCGATTGCGATGAAACTTTGGGAAATGGTTGGACGCATGCCCGCGAAGGTTTCTCAGTTAGTAAATCTTATATAGGATGTTCAAAAAGTACTGGTGCGGATGATTATTATGCCTTCCTAAACCGTTCATCCGATTGCGATGAAATTTTGGGGACTGGTTGGACGCATACCCGCGAAGCTTTCTGAGTTAGTAAATCGTATACAGCGTGTTCAAAAAGTACTGGTACGGATGATTATTATGCCTTCCCCAACCGTTCATCCGATTGCGATGAAACTTTGGGGAATGGTTGGACGCATGCCCGTGAAGGTTTCTGAGTTAGTAAATCGTATACAAGATGTTCAAGAAGTACCGGTACAGCTGATTATCTCAGTGGGAAATCATGTTAGAGAAAAATGTTCAATACAACACTTTTAGGATTTTTCCCTGGCTACCGAATGGTCATATTGGATTTGACATTGATAATGACCTTCTAGATAAAATTGATTTTTTTTAATGCGAACTCCTATTTTTGATACCTTAAATGAAAAGAGCGGGAAATTTCGCGTTCAAATATGTCTTTGACCATTTTTTTTCGTGTGACCTTTAGAAACAAAAAATGTTTCCATTTGATTAAGTTGAGTTATTTCTGGTTTTTTAGCAAAATTAGTTTTGTTTTATTACTGATTATTTAAAATTGACATAAATTTTTATATTTTTTATTGTCTTCAAATGACAATTTCAGAAATGCAATAATCTAATTTTGACCAAAAATTCGAGATAGGAGATATTACTCGTACACCTGCGATATGCAGGGATCCAGCTCTCTAACAAATTGGAAAAGCATTTTCTTCAAATAGATACCAATACCAAAAGAAGTTTGAAATTCCAGAAAAAGCTGCGGTCATGCATATCTGGCTATGGTGACATTTAACTTAACTTTTATTCGGTAAGTATGGTGACATTTACAAACAACTGACTAATCGATTGTGCATACGGGTATTTGAGCCTAAAAGCTGGCCATAAATCATTTTTGTTTCGAAATGAGTCTATGGGTGCTAATCATTACAAAGATAATGCATCTTAATTTACTTAAACACAAATCATAAATAAAACTAACACAAATTATACATCGTCGTCGCTAGTTATATCGGTGTCGGTGTCTAAATGAGAACATCTTGATGGTTCGGCAGCCAGTAATAAGTTTAACGTTTCTTTGTGAAATGGTCTCGTTGTCTTTCTTGTTATTTTTCTCATACTCGTAATGAGAGGATCTGACGTCAGCCAGAGTCTGTTTATAACATCCAGGTTACATGTTTCTCGGGAAAATTTTCTAGCATAATTTAGCCTGTATTCTCTAAAATGCTTGTTACGGGCTTCTGCAGCCTCTTCCGACAGCTGACCGATAGGAAGCAGGGCCGATGAAATTACTTCTGCCCCGTGTCGTAGAATCTTATGAATAGTCGGGGACATTGGATACCACTGATATAACTGAACATATAGTTCTTCAGTTTCTCTTGTATATCTTTTAAATTTTTCTACATTCATTTTGTGTCCACTCGATAAGGCTTCCAAGATTATTTTAAACCTAAATATTAAACTTGAATCTATGCCAGTTATTGACGCAGATAGTTCATGATTCGCAAAAAATCGCCTGCTAGTATTGCCATCATTAGAGTTACCGAAATTGGCTTTAGGGACATCCACAATTAAACCCATCTCATTTTTGAACATTTCCTGAATGTTCTTTTTTCTTTCCTTTACTGCATCTTTATTAGATTGCGTTGTTAACCGCCATTTCTTGAGAGGTAGTTTGTACGATAAATGCAAAAGGTTTTCAAAAAACCTTATTCGGGCATGCAGTATCGAAAGACCAAATTGTAATGATTCCTCTTGGACATCCTGCCTTTTCGATAAGTCATTAAACTCCTTGGATGTGGCACCACATATGTAACACCTCATAGTGGATGTTGTATGTGTTGCTGCGTTGCATACCTTGCCATCGACCATGGTAAAAAGCATAGTATGGGTTACTTTCGTACCATCAAATTCCGTGAGCTCGAGAGAGAGAGAGCGTGAATTTTAGATGTCACATACTGAATCTCTTCCTTTGTGATATCAACAGACTCTTGTAGAAATCTTATTCTAATGGGCCTACAGTACCGTGGCGATGAAGGCGTCGGATTGTGCCAAATAACTTTTTTGTTTTTACCACAAACTAATTGCAATGGTACCATGGAGCTCTGAAAAATATTAGCGTCTGAGTCCATCTCACATTCAAATTTCTGCTTATATTGCACTTGTTGCGATCCATCGCATCCCCATTTACAGATCAACTCCATTTGTTGTTTTTCATCTTCAATTAACGTAGCTACAACTTCCTTTAAATACACAATTAATCTTGAAGCAGTATGATTCAGTAAGTCTTGTAAATTTATTTCGGCACACGTAGCAGTAACTCTGCATGATTCGTTGATAGGGTAGCAATCGGTTTTAGCTCTCTGGAGAATGGAATAACAAGGATACAACTTCTTTTTGTTTGATCTGATTATTTCATATTGTGTTCTTGTTAAACCAGCTTCTACATACATAGATAGGGCCTCTAAACTGGACAGTTGAATAATCTTTTCCTCATTACTCTTTCTAAAAGCTGATCTGTACTTTTGGGCTCGTGTTGGACTTCTTGTTAAATCTTTTACAACATTTGATGCGGCTAAATTTCCTGAAACGCGAAGTTTCATTTGAGTCGCATAACTCAGCTTTTCAACACTATCTAACCGAAGTTCTTCAGTTTTTCGGCGTTTGCTTCTTTCACTCGATTCTGCAAACGTTTTTTCAGGACAGCCTGGACTTGTCTATAAAAAATTATTATATTTTAGCGTTTATTACATAGACAAAAATGATAAATTTATATCCATTAAACAATAGTGAGACATAGGTACTTGTATTAGGCAATTGCAATGAGGTCATTGAATTGAGCCAATCACTGTTGTTTTTTTCAAACACGTCTTTCTTTCTAGATGCTGCTTGCCATCTGGATTTAAATTGATGCTTTATCACTGTTAGTTTATGTTTCCAAGATTTTCGTTGATTTTCATGTTTACATAACTTATTAATAACAGTTTCCTCCATATGGGCCAACTTTTTATCAAAACTTGGTTCCCGTGAACCGCTTACTATATTATAAATGTCTCTCCGGGATAAGAATTTGACACCAGACGGACCTAAAAGACAAAGCCATCAATGATTTTTATTTGCATTTTTTTATTAATGTACACTATCTGAGGTAGGTGAGAATACAATATGCGCATGTTTGCAATATGCGCACAGGCCGTAGATTAGTTTTTTTTGTGAAAGATGGCAGCAAGCGGACTTTTTAAACACCCTGTATAAGATTTACAAACTCAGAAACCTTCGCGAGTATACGTCCAACCATTCCCCAAAGTTTCATCGCAATCGGATGAACGGTTTAGGAAGGCAGACAGACAGACAAACATTGATTTTTATATATATAGATAAGTATTTCACTAGCAATAAGTAATTTACTAAAAATAATTTTCGACTTTCTCATACATGGTCATAATTGCCAATACCGTGTTGGCAATATGGCCATTTACACTTTCTTTTTAAATTGGATAAAAAATATTTCAAATTTATTTTCCATGGCAACTATTTTTTTAGGTTATAAACATGTTGAACTTTGTCATGAAATAATTGCTATTACTTATTATTTAACATTACCTTGTTAACAAAAAAAAATCGCTTAGTGTGGGCATATTGTATTCACTTACCTTATTAAAAAAAAAAATTAAAAATACATCCGCACTATTCCGCAGCAACTTTTTTATTAAATGTCTTTTTCAATCTGCCTACTTCAATTCTATGTATAATTCATAGTATAGAAATGCTTAGAAGTTAAAGATTGTGTTCGAAACACTTAATGTCAAAAACTTTTTATGTTATTTTATTTTAACATGCAAGTACATACCAGGTTTTGACGGATCCATCACAAATACTTTATGTACAATGTCAAAACACTCAATAATAATAAGTATTGTGAGAACACATAGAAAGAAACATCGACAATTCAAATGTCACCTCAAGCGAAATGTAACTTCCGACTGACGCTAGAGGGCAGCGCGGGAGGCGAATAAAAAGTAGTGGCTACTAAATGATGCGCGGTACATTTAGCTATATAAATGAGCATTTTGTTTTCGAATATCCACAATTTCACAAAAATGATTTATGGCCAGCTTTTAGGATCAAATACCCGTATGTGGCGACGCACAGTGGGCTAGATCTGGAAAAAAGTGGACAAAAATATAATGGGTCATTCTTTACATTACAAATTTTGCAGAGAGCTATTGTTTACGTCCCTGATGACGAATCCGTTTCCGCATTTTTAAAAAACAAAATGGTGGTCCAATATATCCAATATATGGCAAACCCTCTTGTAAAAAATTATCAATTTTGTCCGAAAATGAGGATTATGGTTTTTTTTGGGTCATTGATCATAAACCCGTTTTCATATGTTTTAGAATCAAAATGGCAGATCCAATATGGCAGACCCTTTCGTGAAAAATGTATCAGATTTTTTGAAAACTGCAGTCTGGGTTTTCTTGAGTTGCTGATTTCGAATACGTTTACGTATGTTTTAAAAACAAAATGGCGAATCCAATATGGCGGAACTCCTTAAAAAAATTTAAGTTTTTCCCAAAACTGAGAATGTTGAGGTTTTTTGGGTCGCTGAAAAAATCCGTTTTTGTTTGTTTCAAAATTAAAATGGCGGATCCAAGATGGCGGAGCTTTTCATGAAACACCAACCAGTTTTTTAAAAAACTGCGGGTTCCTTTTTTTTGGGTCTGTCATATGTTTACCAACAAAATAGTGAATCGAATATGGCAGAAGAATTTGAGAAATAAAATTTTCAAAAATAAGCTGGTGGTTTATGAAAACAAAATATTTGCGATATTTTTAGATTCAGGCTGTGCCAAATTCGTATAGGCAAGTTTTGGTACACACTTCTCCAAAATTCCTTTTTTATAAGGTATTAGCTATGTAACGAATATAAAACTAGATTAGGCGGTAGCGGGCGATAAACTATTTTTAATGATTTCTACCAATAAATGATTTTAAAAAATGCTGTAAATCGCAGTTTTTAATCGTTTTGTTTAATGAGAAAAGGTCATTATTTTAAAATGTCAAAATATATGCAAACATACTACTTACCTTCAGGAACACCTTCCATTGAGCAAAATTAATGTCACACACTTCAACACAAAATGAATAGCACACTACGAGGAACGAGTTTACTTAAGGAATAATGTAAATATGAAAACGTCAAAAGTACAGTAAAACCTCGTTTATTGCAACGAGACTTCTGCCTTGCAATAAGTGAGAGTTGCGATAAACGAGGTTTTACTGTACGTAGTTTCGGTACGTCACATACGCGCAGGTTTGACAGCTACCTATCTTACCTTATGTATTGAGGCTCCCTCTTTGAGAAATAAGCAAAAACTCCGTCATAGCTCGACATCAGTTTTTTGATTTTTGTCCAAATTTTTCGAGATTTAGCTCACGCCATTTTGTTTTTTAAAAAATGCGGAAACGGATTCGTCATCAGGGACGTAAATAATAGATGTCTGCAAAATTTTAAATGTAAAGAATGACCCATTATTATATATTTTAGTCCACATTTTTCCAGATCTAGCCCACTGTGCGACGGGAGACAGGGGTGAAAAAGGGAATGGTTATAAGCAAGTGTAGACGGTGTTTGGTAATGAGCATGCTCATATCCGTCGCGTCTAGTTGAACATAATAAAAAATTTATTTGAGATGAAAAGGAATTTATTCTTATTGAATAAGGCTCTATTTGAATTAGATAAATGTTCTACTACATTCGTACTCGATTAAAAAGATATGCAAAACATTAATTTAATGTAAATAGACTTTCATTCAATGTAAATAAATGTCTATTTATCTCAAATAAATTTTTCTGATAGGTTCGTACCCTCGTAGGTTCTTCCCTCTTCCCTCAGAGTACTTGATTATGGCGAAAGAAATGTTTCTTTGGGCCAAGTAAATATTCATTAGCTATTAGGCCAAACGAACGTTGAGACGCAGTGTGACGTGCGGTGACTCAAAGTGAGGTGAACAGCGTGGGTGAAGTGAGCTGCGTACCCTGGGTGGTGCGAAAGAACACTGCGCCGGTCGCTTATACAGGCAAACACCTGAGTGTACATGTGACCACATGTACACTCAGGTTTATCTGTGTAAGTAACCTGCGCAGACAGACCTCTCCGGTGCAATGCTTCAAAGCCCATCGAAACCGAGGAAACTCAAGTGGTCGGTCCTGGTCCCGGCCAGGAATCTCGAACTTTTTCGGATCTAATTTATGGCTCAAAGGGTCCCAAGGAGTATCGCATTTCTCCAACACACTGGTCTAAGGCCCAAATGCGAGGAGGGTTTATTCGCTCATTGTTTTTCAATAGAATAGCAGTCCTAAATTGTTTTGGATATTCGATTTTTACCGCTATAAAATGTAGTAACCCTTGAATTTCATTCATTTCATTTCATCATTCAAAAATTCACATTATCAATTAAAAAATACAATAAAATTCACAGAAACATTTAAATACAATGCTTAACCTTGAAATAAATTTGTATTTGACAAAAAAATTCTGTTCTGGAAAATTGCAAATAATAACAGAGAGAGTGTAATAAATTAAAATTCACTATGTTACATAGTTGAAAAATTAAAGTATCATATACACATGGTATCAATACCTAATTGATCATTTAACATACCTATAGACACTAATCTCGAGTTAGTAACGATAAATTATTAGGCTTATATCAAATTCAAAAATAAAACTCTTTATTTTCAATGACAAGAAATTCGTTGAACTTAAAACTGTCGTATGATTCACATTAATCTTGACAACAGTCATGCAAATAATATTTTTACGAGTAATATTTTTATGAAATAATAGTAATAATATTAGTAATAATAATACTGTAATATTTTTAAAATATTATTATTAGTACTAAAGTAATAATGAAAATAATAATAATTTAATTGTATTATTTGTATTATAATTAAATATTTTGTGAACGATTCCTATCTGAATTTCATCCGCGGAGTTAATTTTATAAATAATTGAAATAAAATCTTTTTCAGAGTGAATTTCACTCCGGACAGGATTAAAGTAATTAAAAATCATCCACACTCCGCATTCATTCCGCAAATCACTCCGCATCAAGAGACACGGTAGTGTCTCGCGGCATGTTCATTCAAGTCGTCAGAACGACGCCGCCAGCGCTGTCGCCGCGAGCACCCGTCTATCTTTACAGGAAAAATGTCTGCCCCCTTCACCCCTCAATTTTAACATCGAATTTTCTCAATAAATATACGGTTATAACCAAAACTATGCTTAGTTACGCCATATAAATCGACTATTCTCTCTCGATAGAGACCAGAGTAAATGTAAGTTACATATTAACAGAGATTTTTCCTTAGCAACGCGAAGCCACGCCCCTCACCCCTCAAAAGTCGAGAATCCGATTTCTCCGGCGATATATATATATGTAAAGATGTCACAAAAATTCCGCCTGTCTTCGGCGGTATTCGGCCATGGTCGGAAATGTGTACACAGGTGCGGCCACACGCATACGCCATCAAAAATGTATGTGAGAGTGTGTGAGAGAATATATTCCTTGAATATTTAGTTGTTTTTCAAAATTAATAAAATACTTCCATTCGCGAAACGATTTCCCTCGCATTTTTTCGATCCTCGGACGCACTTGTTAATAAAAAGTAAAAATTCAGTGTAATCGGAGTAGTGAATCTCAATAGTAGTGAATGTGACAGACGCTCTGACAGCTAGCTATTATCAAATCGTTTAGATTTTTTTTTTAATAATCAAGATAGTGCAAGGAAGCAGTGTCATTCTTCTCTGGTTGCTGGTGCATGAAGAGCAGGAAAGGAGACATCTGTATTTCGGAAGAAGTGGCATCAGATAAGTTACTTCCTAACTGACTGTCTTAACCTCATTTTCATCCCTTATACAGAACAAATATCTTTGTGGTTATTCTATTTTTTGTTTTCAGCGCCATACGAGAACGGGACGGATTGATGGAAATTTGATTTTTCTTCGCAGTCAAAAATCAACCTAGGTAAAAAAGAATTCTCTAGAATTGCGGTACAATGCCACGGTATGAATATCAGGTTCTACCGACATGACATGCTTCGACAAGGTCTGTATCAACTTTAGCGGTATATTGGGGGTACTGCACTAATCCTGTGGCACATTTTTCTATCTGGGAAAGCATATTATTATGGTAGTACAGCTGTACAGCGTTCCGATAATATACCGTCTTCCCGTACTGACAGTATACATGCATTTTTTACCTCCAATATGCCGGAATTAAGAATCTCTAGAACTCTGCGGTACAATGCCACGGTAGGAATATCAGGTTCTACCGACATGACATGCTTCGACAAGGTCTGTATCAACTTTAGCGGTATATGGGGGCACTGCACTAATCCTGTGGCACATTTTTCTATCTGGGAAAGCATATTATTATGGTAGTACAGCTGTACAGCATTCCGATAATATATAATTGGAACTTTTGATAATACGAAAGGGGGAATATATCGATAAAGAAAAGATAATAAAATAATTACTTCATTATTGTAATCCAATTCTATCGTATCTCCTACTTTTCTACCACGGCTTTCCCAGATAGAAAAATGTGCCACAGGATTAGTGCAGTGCCCCCAATATAATGCTAAAGTTGATACAGACCTTGTCCAAGCATGTCATGTCGGTAGAATTTGATATTCCTACCGTGGCATTGTACCGCAGAGTTCTAGAGATTTTTAATTCCGGCATATATTAGAGGTTAGTATAATACGAAAAAGGAAATATATCGACAAAGAAAATATAATAACAAAGTAGTTACTCCATTATTGTAATCTAATTCCATCGTATTCATTATTTTTCTGCCACGACTTTGATTGTTGATAGTGGATGGATTAACCAATAAATTTGATTTTTCTTCACTATCAGCAATTAAAGTCGTGGCAGAAAAATAAGTACCTATATAATACAATGTTATTGGATTACAATAATGGAGTAACTACTTTATTATTATTTTTTCTTTATCGATACATTTCCTCTTTTTTATTATACTATCACACAAGTTCCAATTTATATACCGACCTGTCAAACGTGAAGTGTACGTGTACCTCACTTCTATCTCATCTCTTCTTCGCCTCTAGTGTAACGATGGAAATTACAAAATATCATAACTTTTCTGTATGTAACAACATATACCGAATGTCCTCTGGCAAACTCCTGATTTTGGATTTCCCTGACATTTGGCTGGAAGTGGTTGGCTCGGTGCTTTAAGAGTTGGCTTCGGGAGAGTGCGCTGCGGTCCTACGAGCTGAGCGAAAAGAGTGTCAAAAGTCTGATCTCCCGGTACCTGTCAATTCGGGAGATCGAAATCGTTAATTTGTAAATAATTATTACTAATATGTAGAAGTGGTAAGTAATAATCATTCGGGTTTCTTCGATGATATTCCCCAAGTGTGTAAAAACCGGTGTCCGATTTTTGCCAATAACTGTTGCTTTAACTTCCAGTGATATTATTAAGTATTACTGCAGAACGAGTAGGTTAGAAGATTTTCAAGAAGACTCATGATTTTCTGATATGTCATCTCGTACAGGTGCAACTGAAGCGAATCTAGCTCGTGTCCTGTCCGTAAAAAGATGACTCGATGGACATTGGAGAATGCCAGACTTGTCACCGAGCGCCTATTACCCACGGTACATTAATTGCAATACGCGCTTCTCGTTTCAACTATTCCAGCGTTAAATAACTTTTACTTCTTTCAAGCTAATAACCTTTTATGAACTGTTCGTGGTAGGAGGCAGCGATCAATAATAGCGACTCGTCGTAGACAAGTGTGCCGAACTACTACTGCGATAATGTGCCTAAGCTTACGGTCTATTCTGCGATTAACGTTAACATAATCGTGATTATGCTCGGGTGATGGGTATTCCACTAAAAGTTCGGAATAAGTTCTAAATGTCCAGATTTATTTTTACTTCCGGTACATAAATAAAACAAACAATTGTATCTATTCGATTTATTATATTTTATTCAAATTGGGCCGCCCAATTGGGGCCTAATTGGCGCCCAATTACTGATTGGGCCAACTTGGGCAGATTTCCACACGGGTAACGTAGTGGTAAACAGAAAAAAATACTATCCTTTATAACATCCAGGATCTTCATTTCGTCTTCAAGGACCCTGCAAGTTTCTCCCTGAATAGGAGAATAAGAGAATTAACGTAAAAAGTGAACCTGAGGCATTGAGAATTTTGCGAGATGTAAATTTATTTGGATTTATTTCCAACTTAGGATTTGAAGGTTTTATATTGGTTTAATATTTAGTAAGATCTGTAGGACATTGAGGTGATAAGTAGGCTTTGACTCGATTATACGTAACTTGAAGGACCTCGAGGTTCAAATATGGATTTAATTAGGTTATTTAGTTTCAGTAGAGGACTCCAATTTTAGCATAGGCTAAAAGAGGCTCAAACGGGTTTTCGTTAGGATATCATAGGCTTTTAATAGACTTTATTTTTCGACTCGGGAATTCTCGTCGATGAGAGACTAGTACATCACCCACACGTTGCAGACTCTTCAAGATCCAGCTACAATCGAGAGGCTTGGGCACCGGGGGCGTGGAAGGGTGGCTGGTTGATTAGGTTAGCATTTAGCCCTGTGATTGCCGTTTGTGAATTCTTCGTAGCTTCGCACGCTGCCGGCGCGGCGGTTTCGGCCCTGCAACGCTTTTCCCTTGACTTTGAAAAAGGTTTTTGTTCTTTAGGAATTTGAATCTTCGACGAGAAGTAACCAATCAACTTTGCTATTCAAAGTTAATAAATTAAATCCTTCATTATAGACGGAACTAATAACTTATAAAACATCACTGCACCCTGAAAAAGAAAATGTTTGGATAGATTCGAGTAAACTATCTTTTAAATCATTTTGATCTCTAATTATGTTATTAACAGTAACAGAAAAGCAATAACTAAACACTCTCTTTTCTTATTATAACTGTGTATACTGTTATTTTTCTTAACATAGACGCGGAGAAGATTCTTACTCGATTGAAATAAATAAATATTAACTTATTTCAGATAACATTCAATTAAATGAACGACTATTTTATACGAAATCTATACCGAACTAAAGAAATATTAGTTCAAAACTACTCACAATACCGTCGATACGACGAAAAACGTTCACTACTACGTTAATAAGCCGTTATGACACCAGTCGTAAGTGATGAACTGCAGATTTCTGCAAACATTAATGGCGGCTGGAAATAAAAAGCGGAATTACTGCAGATAACGGGAGCTGTATCCGTATAGGTATAAAATGAGGAGTGCTGTAGGTCGCGCATCAAGAGACACGGTAGTGTCTCGCGGCATGTTCATTCAAGTCGTCAGAACGACGCCGCCAGCGCTGTCGCCGCGAGCACCCGTGTATCTTTACAGGAAAAATGTCTGCCCCCTTCACCCCTCAATTTCAACATCGAATTTTCTCAATAAATATACGGTTATAACCAAAACTATGCTTAGTTACGCCATGTAAATCGACTATTCTCTATCGATAAAGACCAGAGTAAATGTTGTAAATTACATATTAACAGAGATTTTTCCTTAGCAACGCGAAGCCACGCCCCTGCGCCTCAAAAGTCGAGAATCCGATTTCTCGGGCGGTATATATATGTCAAAATCTCACAAAAATTCCGCCTGCCTTCGGCGATATTCGGCCATGGTCGGAAATGTGTACACAGATACGGCCACACGCATACGCCATCAAATGTATGTGAGAGTGTGTGAGAGAATATATTCCTTGAATGTTTAGTTGTTTTTCAAAATTAATCAAATATTTCCATTCGCGAAACGATTTCCCTCGCATTTTTTCGATCCTCGGACGCGCTTGTTAATAAAAAGTAAAAATTCAGTATAATCGGAGTAGTGAATCTCAATAATGGTGAATGTGACAGACGCTCCGTATAGTTTAATAATCGTTTGTATTTTTTTCGAATATCGAGATAGTGAACGGATGCAGTGGTATTCTTCTCTAGTTGCCTGTGCATCAAGAAAGGAGCAGGAAAGGAGACGGTCTCAGAAGAATTGCCATCAGATAAGTTTAATTGCCATCTGACAGCTTTAACCTCACTTTCAATGGAAGGACAATATCTTTGTGTTCGCTCTATTTTTTGTTTTAAGGGTCATGCGAGCACGGGAAAAATCGAAGAAAATCAGTCATCAATACAAGCCGTGGCAGAATAGGAGATGAAATGGAATTGGATCACAATAATCAAGTAATTACTTTATCACTATTTTTCTGTATTGATATACTTCCTCTTTCGTACTATCACAAGTTTCAATTTACACACCGACCTGTCAAACCTGAAGTGTACACGTATCTCACTTCTATTCCATCTCTTCTTCGTCTCCGGTGTAACGACGGTCAATGAGGAATTACTGATACCGATTAGGCAGCCCGTGTCGAAAACCACTACAGAACACTACAGAATGTTTTCAACCACTACTGAAAACCTGAGTAGTGGCAAAATAGTGGTGAGCATTGGTTCAATGATGGTCAGTAGTGGTTCAATGGTGGTGAGCAGTGATCCAAAAGTGATATTTAGGGCCGGTTTTACCAACACGGTATAAACGCGATATAGCGCTATACTGAGAATAACCAGTACGTAAGCGTTATAAGTCTGGAATAGGATAAACTTTGGAATAAATGCAGACATAACTTATCCGACAGTTTCATCGTGGGATAAGCTAGCTATCCTCAATATAACCTAACTTTTTGTTTGTGTCTTTAGTCTTCCGTGACAGAATCATAATAATTGTTATTAGTTGTGAAATGGAGTTGATTGATGTGCCAGTTTTCGAATCATCATCTGATGATGAAATTGACGTCTTACAAAGAATGAGAAATCCTAGGAAAATACGTGCCCGCGGTAAGTAAATAAAGGATACCTATATCTACTAATTTATAACCAAATCTAATACAAAACTATTCCAGAGTTGACTATTTCGAAGAATACAATGATGTAGAATTCTTCACTTGATTTCGTCTGGAAAAACAAACCTGTCAGAGATTATTGGGACAAATACGATATCGCATTGCACCGAGGTCGCAAAGAAATGCAGCAATTCAGCCAGCAACGAAATTATTGCTAACTTTAAGATTTCTTGCTTTGGGATCAATGCTAATTACTGTAAGTAATCGCTTTGATCGTAATTTTAAAACTTTTAATTAGTTATTATTATATGCCGCCACCTCTGCCACCTCCGACGACTCCTCACATCGCGAGGAGAGCTAGTTTACAGGACTACAAGTTCGTCGAACGGCATAAACCGCCACTGATCTCCCAGAAATTAATGGACGATATACTGAAAGACATCGACAAAGTCAAACTGAAATTCGTCGCAAGGTATGATTAAACAATTTTATCGCGGTAAACTTTTAATTCGCCAGGAACAAAGACGAGTTTCGCATTGTCAGAATGACGTGGCTGCGAAGGATTGATTTTGTTCACAGTGGGCTTTTAAACGTGTTTTTCAGATCGCCGGGTGAGAGACCATTGCGAGCCAAATGCGAAAATAGCCCTTGCAACGACCTTCAAGAGATCTTACGGAAACGATATATCGCAATGCAATCGCCCGACAGTAGAAATTCCACCGCGACGTTGACACTCGATGATTCGTTCTAGATTAAGAACTCGATGATGCTCAATTTCTCTGGGTCGCAGCATTCGCGTCAGACGGTGCTCCGAGGAACGGCTATTGTAGCCTTGCTTTCCACGCGTGAGATTGAATCATGATTATAATTTTATCTGAGTTAAAGCTCTGGAGAATCAAAAAATTAATAGATCTCTCTTCTTTTTTTATAAGTGAGTCTTTCCCTGCTAGGTAATTTCGCGCAACACATTTTAGATTATAGTTCTTTTTTAATAGGAGGATAGAAGCTCATAGAAAAGTCGGGAAAATTTTGTTCTCCCTTCGCTCTTTTACTAGAAAATGCAAGTTTAAATTTAAAATTTAAGCACGCGGGTCTACAATCGCGAGAATCTCAACGGTATCCAATAATATCAACCAAAGAAGTCATCTACCATTGCATTGTTTTCTATAAGTAACATTTAAATTTATCTCTAGGTAGGTATTATGCCTTTCTTCAATTCGCGTGATTGCAGAGTTTTCGGGAGCAGAAGTGATACATCCATCGTATAATTTAAATTTTGTACCCTTTTTATATGATTCAATAAAAAAAATAGTATAACCATTACATGTGCACTACTTACGACTTCTTACCACTGTATACCACTACTGACCACTATTCACCACTGTATACCACTACTGACCACTATTCACCACTGTATACCACTACTGACCACTATTGTAGAAACTACTACTGACCACTATAGTATTCAATCCGCTGTAGTGGTTTTCGACAAGGGAGATAAGTGCTGAATAACGTAGTATAATACGAAAGAGGAAATATATCATTTTTAATAATTCTGTCATTATTAGAATAGAATTGATTAACTCAGATATAGTTTTTTAATTTCTACGCTCGAGTAAGCGGTATATTTTAAATAGTGAAATGCTGCATATGATTATGTAATTTACAATTTGTTACAGATCGTATGCAAACCCGAGGAGGTTTCTTTCCAACGAGGGATCATCCACTTGTTGTTCCAACAAGAAACAGTTGCATTCATTGCATTTGACAGGTCGGTATATAAATTGGTTCTTAATTTTTACGCTGAGTAAGTTCGGTATATTTGAAAAGAGTGAAATGCTGCATATAATTGTGTAATTTAAAATTTGTTACAGATCGTTTGCGAACCCGAGGAGGTTTCTTTCCAACGAGGGATCATCCACTTGTTCCAACCACATCCAGTTGCATTCATTGCATTTGACAGGTCGGTATATAAATTGGTAGTATAATACGAAAGAGGAAATATATCATTTTTCTTAATTCTGTCATTATTAGAATTGGTTAACTTAGATTAATATAATCTTAGTTTCTACGTTTAGTTAGTTCAGTATATTTTAAATTGTTTGTGTTATTTACAATTTGTTACAGATCGTATGCGAACCCGAGGAGGTTTCTTTCGAACGAGGGATCTTCCACTTGTTGTTCCAAGAACCTGCTGCTTTGGTTCATTCGGCGACCTGGATCTGCTGTCTCGAGTGCACGGACGTACGTCACTTTAACCCTGTAATGCATACATTTTTTTTTTCGGTTGTAAAATTAGTGACGGCGTAAGTTTGGGCTAAGGAGCTCTCATGGGATGCGTATGAAGCGTTTTCTTTGTTTGTGGCTCCTATTTGAGGAAAAAAAAATTGCCCACCTCTAGGCGGACCTGTGCCAGAACAACACTCAAGTTGACGAAAACAAAATGAAATCAAAATCAATACAAAGCAAAGAATCATTTACCGTTTATTATGAAAATCAAGAAAACAAGACTTCGTTGGGGAATTGCACAATGACAAATTGCACTTAACGCAAAAAGCCTGCGTTTCAGATTTACATTTCGGAAATTTACATTGTTTTTTTCCACTACGGTCACGAAAAATGCACCAGTGCCCCATTTCATCATGACGGACATCATCTGGTGGATGATAAGCGAATGTGGTGAATGTAATTGTAGATGTTTCTTTCTCAAAACTATCGGTTTGAACTCAGCAGAATCGTTCCTTGTACATTACTAGTAATGGAACAGCTAGATGAGCTGCTTGGTCTGCTTTCTTCTTTTGTTGGTTCCGGAAATCGCAAACAACGTTTTCGGCGGCGAAGGCATTCCGCACTTTCATCGGCCATAGTGTTATAAGTAGTTGGCACAGCTATGTCAATATCATCAGCCAGTTTGGAAGTAGATGGCACAGCAATATCGGTCTGATCAACTGTTCTAAACGTAAGTGGCAAAGCTACTTGTTTTACCGGAGATTGTAAGATGTCCTGTAGATTATCGCGACTGTCCGTGTCGGACTCTTCGAGATTTATGTCGTCGTCAGTATTTTGGTAATCCGGATCGGCGATACTGTCGTCGCTATCAAAGTCATCCTCCTGTTCATCGTCGGTATTTTCGTTATCCGATGGTATGCTGACCATGAAGGCCAAGGCTCCCAAACCAAGGCGGGTCGCGCAAACTAACCTAAAACTGGACATCAAAGCCACTTTTATTTCGCACAACATATGCAATACTCAACTATATATCTGAAAGAACTTACCAATAATTTTGGCAACATTTATTTTTCACTCACATACCTGTATTTCAACTTTCAATCCGTACGTTCCTTTGAGAACAATTATTTATTGCGCCAAAACACCACGTGGTCGCCAAACAGCTGACAATAACAAACACGTACACGTTAAAATCGTCTGTGCGAGTGAAATTTCCATATATGTATAAATCGATCTTGACGTGGAGTCATTCAAAAAGTCGCTTAAAATATATTCCTACCTAAAATGGCGATATAAATAAAGTCCGCCTTGAGGCGGGTAAATGCATTACAGGGTTAAATGGATGAATATCTTTTAATATCCTCCGAACCGTAGACTTGCTAACCTCTGATTCTAACCTTTCTTGCCATAGCCCGAATATTCGTTCGAGGATTATTCCTTACTCTTTCTAGCAGAGCATCGATATTTTGCTGCATCTATATTCTTCTGGAACTTCCTAAAATAATTGTAAAAACCCTATATAATTCAGCCCGAACAAGTACAATCTTATCGGACTATACCTTATCGGGGAGATTTTTCGACATAATGATTCCGAAACGTTTTTATCGAGAAGTATATATTTCTAACTTACGGTAGTGTTCACGAATATTGTAAAATATCGCAGGAATGTTACAGAAAAGTTACTTGCAAGAACGTGCTTTGTGGGGTGCAAATGATGATATTTTGTAATCCATCGTTACACCAGAGGCGAAGAAGAGATGAAATGGAAGTGAGGTACATGTACACTTCACGTTTGACAGGTCGGCATATGAATTGAAACTTGTGATTGTATAATACGAAAGAGGAAAAACTTATATCGATAAAGAAAAAAAAATAATAAAGCAGTTACTCTATTATTGTAATCCACAATTCCATTATATATCCCTTATTTTTCTGCCACGACTTTGATTGTTGATAGTGGATGGATCAACCAATAAATTTGATTTTTCTTCGCTATCAGCAATTAAAGTCGTGGCAGAAAAATAAGTGATACAATGTTATTGGATTAGAATAATGGAGTAACTACTTTATAATTATTTTTTCTTTATCGATATAAGTTTTTCCTCTTTCATATTATACTATCACAAGTTTCAATTTATATACCGACCTGTCAAACGTGAAGTGTACATGTATGTACCTCACTTCTATTTCATCTTTTCTTTGCCTTTGGTGTAAGAATGGAAATTACAAAATATCATCATTTACACCCCGCAAAGCACGTTTTTGCAAGTAGCTTTTCTGTAACATTCCTGCGATATTTTACAATATTCGTGAACACTACCGTATGTTAGAAACATTCCTTTACGCATAATATATATTTCTCGATAAATTCGCGAATGTTGCAAAACATCATAGAAACATTTCGGAATCATTACATCGAAAGATTTCCTTGATAAGGTACAGCTCGATAAGATTGTACTTGTTAGGGCTGAATTATATGGGGTTTTTATAATTATTTTAGGACGTCCCAGAAGAATACAGGTGCAGCAAAATATCGATGCTGTGCTGAAAATTTATTTACGAGTAAGGGCGAAATTTCAGCGGTGCATGCAAAAGGATTTCTTAAAACTATTCCAACGTCTCGAGTTAATATATGTAACAACATACCCCACAAAAACAGATTCTCTGTAAAAAAAAAGGCGGCTTGTTCATTCAGTGCCAACAAAAATTGATACCTACGTAAAATACTCTCCAAAAAAGATTTGAAATCAATTAAGATCGCCATGTTCAAGATTTATATATAAAAAGTAAAAGGCATCATATTTGAAAGGAAAATTATTGTAAATCAAGTTACTAAAAAATTCGACTAAAGAATTTATAAAAAAATTTTAATAAAAAAGAACTTGCCGCGTTTAAGTTTTCATCTTTTGTCCACTATACCGAATAATTGATAGTGCTTGGACGGTGCTAGAGTAATTCATAAATTGCACTGCCGAAGTCAAATTCAGATAAATTCAGAAGGCCCCCGCCTGATTGGTTTCCCGTGCGACATTCGGTATACTGGTGGTATCATATAAGTGTATGAATTTATTTAAAATCATAAGTGCATAAACATCGAGTATAATTCTGTTTGAATTTTTTATTTTGAAGGAAAAAAACGCGGCAAGTTCTTTGTTATTAAAATTTTGTTATAAATTCTTTAGTCGAATTTTTTAGTACCTTGATTTACAATAATTTTCCTTTCAAATATGATGCCTTTTACTTTTTATATATAAATCTTTAACATGGCGATCTTAATTGATTTCAAATCTTTTTTGGAGAGTATTTTACGTATCAATTTTTGTTGGCACTGAATGAACATGACGCCTTTTTTTACAGAGAATCTGTTTTTGTGGGGGGATTTCATTACTTTTTGGAATTTATTCATGGGGAGAATACGTACATGTAGAAGAATAGCTTTCTATTACCACAAAATTAAAGTCTCACATTTTATACCGATACGAGCCAATTAATTAGCATATAACCACTTACTTACTTTTGATTTAATCGCGTGATATTTTGAATGGGATTTATAGACTAGAGAGCCCTTATATTTTTCACTTTGCCTTAGTATTTTGAAGAAATAAAACATATACCGCTTTCGAATTTACAGGCCATCGGATTTTTCTTATATTTTGGTCGTCTACAGAAATCCATGAAGACATTTTACCTTCAAAACTCTCTCTCTCTCTCTCTCTCTCTCTCTCTCTCTCTCTCTCTCTCTCTCTCTCTCTCTCTCTCTCTCTCTCTCTCTCTCTCTCTCTCTCTCTCTCTCTCTCTCTCTCTCTCTCTCTCTCTCTCTCTCTCTCTCTCTCTCTCTCTCTCTCTCTCTCTCTCTCTCTCTCTCTCTCTCTCTCCTCTCTCCCTCTCCCTCTCCCTCTCCCTCTCCCTCTCCCTCTCCCTCTCCCTCTCCCTCTCCCTCTCCCTCTCCCTCTCCCTCTCCCTCTCCCTCTCCCTCTCCCTCTCCCTCTCCCTCTCCCTCTCCCTCTCCCTCTCCCTCTCCCTCTCCCTCTCCCTCTCCCTCTCCCTCTCCCTCTCCCTCTCCCTCTCCCTCTCCCTCTCCCTCTCCCTCTCCCTCTCCCTCTCCCTCTCCCTCTCCCTCTCCCTCTCCCTCTCCCTCTCCCTCTCCCTCTCCCTCTCCCTCTCCTCTCCCTCTCCCTCTCCCTCTCCCTCTCCCTCTCCCTCTCCCTCTCCCTCTCCCTCTCCCTCTCCCTCTCCCTCTCCCTCTCCCTCTCCCTCTCCCTCTCCCTCTCCCTCTCCCTCTCCCTCTCCCTCTCCCTCGCCCTCTCCCTCTCCCTCTCCCTCTCCCTCTCCCTCTCCCTCTCCCTCTCCCTCTCCCTCTCCCTCTCCCTCTCCCTCTCCCTCTCCCTCTCCCTCTCTCTCTCTCCTCTCTCTCTCTCTCTCCCTCCCTCCCTCCCTCGCCCGTACTCATAAATAAATTTAATGTAATTATTACTACATCATTTACAGCTTCGATGCTGACCTTACGGCTCATTTCAATCCGAGTAGAACATTCATTGCAAATATCATCATAAACATGCCAATGCGAATAAAAATAATCTATTAACTGTTGCAGATCAAGTATTCCGTTGTGGTGGGGGTTCTGATTGGTCTACTCGCAAAGATGCGTATACGTTTCTTAGCGAATAGACCAATCAGGCCCCCGCCGCAACGGAATACTTGAACCTGATTGGTCTCTTCGCTGAGTTGCGTGCACGCAAAGATACGAGTGACTCGAGGAAGGCCCCCCTGATCTCCCGGTAGCTGTCAATTCGGGATCGGGAGATCGAAGCATGTAACCTCGAAATCAAGTGTACAGGTGATAAGATAATTATTCGGGTTTCTTCGGTGAGTTTCCCCAAGTGTTTAAAGTAGTTACTCCATTATTGTAATCCAATTTTATTGTATCCCTTATTTTTCTGCCACGACTTTGATTGTTGATAGTGGATGGATCAGCTAATAAATTTGATTTTTATTCACTATCAACTATCAAATCACCATCTCCATTTCCTCTTTCGTCATATTATACTACGAACCAATTAATTATTATTCTCGTGATATTTTGAAAGGGATTTATAAACTAGAGAGCCCTTACATTTTTCACTTTGCTGTATATTGGAGAAATAAAACATACCGCTTTCGAATTTACAGGCCATCGGATTTTTCTTATATTTTGGTCATCTACAGAAATCCATATAGACATTTTACCTTTAACTCTCTATAAGTATACTCTTCCAATGACTGTGACGAATTGTTTCATCACGTCATGTAAAGATACCTGTCAATTCGGGAGATAGAAGCATCTAACCTCGAAATCGTTAATTTGTAAATAATGATCTATCGAATGTATTAATCTATATTATCGACTTCTATCGAATGTATTAATCCCTATATTATCGACTTCTATCGAATGTATTAATCCCTATATTATCGACTTCTACCGCATGTCCCGGGAGAAGTGGAGCAAGTGCCGATACCTATGGCCGATAACTTGAAATTTGACTTCGGTAGTGTTTACCGACGGTCGAGTCTTTGATAGTTAGAGTTGGCTTTAGAAGAGTGCGTTACGTGGGGCGAAAAGTGTCAACGTCTGATTTCCCGATAGTTATCAATACGGGAGATCGAAGCGCCTAACCTCGAAATCGTGAATTTGTGAATTAATAGTGGGTAATTTGTAGAAGTGATGAAAAATAATCATTCTTCGATGAAATTCCTCAAGAGTTTAAAAATCGGACTATCAAAAACTTCATGAAAACCTTCTAACCTACTCGTTGTGCACTAACACTTAGTATCAGTGAGAGAGAAAGCAAAAGTTATTGGTTAATTGGATACCGGTTTTTCAATACTCGGGGAATTTCATCGAAGAAACCCGAACGATCATTTCTTATCAGTTCTACAAATTACTCACCATTATTCACAATTTCACCATGTCGAGGTTAGACGCTTCGATCTTCCGAATTATCGGGAAATCAGAGTGGCAATCAGTCCACGGGAGCGGCGGCGTATCGCGATCGGCGAGATATCACTCCGGAGCTGGTCAACTCCTGGAAGGTAAATAGCTTGAAAGAAGTACAGGTCATTTAACGCGTATTACAATTAATGTACCGTGGGCGATAGACGCTTGGTGAGAAGCCTGACATTTTCCGATGTCCACCGAGTCATCTTCTTACGGATAGGACATGAGTTAGATCCGTAAGAAGATGACTCGGTGGACATCGGACAATGTCAGGCTTGTCACCGAGCGCCTATCACCCACAGTAGGTACATTCATTGTACCAAGCGCTTCCCGTTTCAACTATTCCAGCGTTAAATGACTTGTACTTTTTTAGAGCTATTTACCTTCCAGGAGTTTCCTTTTGCCGATCGCGATAGCCGCACCCGTGGACAGCGATTCAAGACACTCGAGTCGCAGTTGCAGCTGCAGCCGCAAGAGTGTGGTGAAAGCAAGAAGAAACGGCAGAGAATCGACGACGAGACGGAGGATGATGTCGTCACCACAGAATGTTACTTAAACGGTACCAGTACCAGCAACACGCGAACTGTTAAATAGGATGGGCCGTCTACACCGAGTCATGAATCGTGCCGAGTTCCTGCGACACCCGACAACAGCATCACGTCAGGAGTGTCAACGGTGGAGAAAAACGGAAACCCCTCTCAAAAGGGAAGGAGCAGTGGTGGTGGTGGTGGTGGTGGTGGTGGTGGTGGTGGTGGTGGTGGCGGCAGCGACAGCTCGGATCATGAACAAAAGCTGAACGTTTCAGAGAAAAAGTGGACTTAATTCAAAGTAGTTATCGCAATTGATTTATGCCAACGCTGCCGCTGCAGCCAGTCTCGACCACAACTGATTCTTCGCATAGAGGCTTCGGGTTTTATCGGCTTTGCTTTATTCCTCGAATGCATGCGCTCACGTCTATCTTGCACCGCGACTCAACGCGAGTAGTACGCGGAAGGATGGAAGTATTAGATAGAATGAGAAAGGAAACGAATATCTGTTTTTCAGATTTTCTAGGGATGTTGGTTGTTCTCTTTCAAATTGCCATCGTTGTAAAATGCTCAATGATCAAATGTTATGTGTGCGGATTGTTTCGCGGAGCGAGGGAGACAGTTTTAGGAGAAAAAAAACCACCCTCGATAATGTAGGTACATAGATTATTAAATTTTCCATTCTCGTTTTCAACGCCGACAATTACAATAGCAAGATGTTCCATTCTGTCCCCGAGTGGAAATGACCACGGATCCATTCCATTAAAAGCTAGCTAAATTAATCGCTCCTATGAATAGGCCACGCGGTATACTGCGCAAAAAGAAAAGAAGTGTTCGAGTGAAATGGAATTTTTAATAACTAAACGCTGATCGATAGATATGAATAACTTCTCAAATGTATTTTGTATAGCACTATTGCGACCATTTGCGTTATTTAACCTTGCATTTATACATTCTTATTGATTGGGTAAGAATAAATGAGTAAATAAAAATTGACTGAACTGGCTTCTACAATTTTTCGTCCCGTAGTTCTTTCCGCAAGATATTTGGGGAGGTAAATGAACCCCTTTGATCTTGATGAATTTAGTTTCAACAAGCAAGAAGAATTTTGGACAGAGTCTAGGCATTAGGAGGCATACAAAATATCACCATCAGCGGGAGAGGACTTCCTGTAATCATGATTTATAATAATTTCTTTATTCATACAATTAGTCCCCAGAGGGGAGTTACATTTTGTACTGTAAATTATGAAACAGATGTATCTCATTGAAGGTCACCGATGTGTTGGTTTGGTGCAAAAATTAGTCCCATTTTTGGCTGTAGACAGCATTGCATTGCAAAACCGAATTGTTATCTACTTCGCACGTGTGACGTTTTAATGTTGTTTGGTAGTTGGAATGACAGAGAATATTGTGGGGAAAAAGTGTGTTATCTGATTATAATTTTGAAGTTTTTTAAAGCATTACAGAAAATAAGGAGCATTTTCGTCATATTATGCCTCTTAATTTCTGTAAAAGTAAGATGCTTCGCGTACTCAAATGAAGATGTGTGATGTTATATGATGAGGTTGCCGCTAACGGTATCACGTGCTATAAGTGGTCCAGAAATTCTTGTGATAAAAATGTTTAACAAAATTCAAAGGACACAATACGATAACACAATTTTTCCCCCAAATATTCTCTGTAATTACAACTACCAAACAACAGCTCTCCTTCACACGTGCGAAGTTGATAACATTTAGGTTTTGCGATGCAATGCTGTCTACTGCCGAAGACGGGACGAATTTTTGCATCAACGCGATGTAATATAAAAATATAATGTGTCGATAAATCAGTGAGAGCTCTCCTTCGAATACATTCTAATAGTCTCAAGTCAACAATTTCGTTCTTACAATATGTCAGATCCATCATATTATTCCTAAGGTTTCTCGTGATGTTTTATAATTTCCCTGCCAAGACAGAAGATGACTATAATAAGCTTCAATTTCTCTTCTACACCCGGCATGTCGGATTCTGTCGCTGGTGACTTTTGTAAATGTTATTTTTGAACGTACTAACCAATGAACAATTAATTCTCATGCCCTCATTAGCTACGGTGGCGTCTACTCTCGTTAATGAAAGCATGAGGATTGATTACTCATTGGTTAGTACGTCTAAAAATAACATTAAAAAAAAGTCACCAGTGACAGAATCCGAGACGCCGGGTGTACCTCATGTTAACCCTTTCGCTCTGAACACCGGATATATCCGGCACCCGCATAACAGCTATTAATTAATTGTTAATAACACTCTTCAACCCATTAAAGAAGTTTATATCTTTTATGTAGAAATGATGAGTACCTGGCATTGTTTCAACGAACAATCCCTTTCCTTCCAAGATACATCGTCCACGCGCAATGTGTACACTTTCAGCGGGAGGTCCCGTTTAGTGGTGGCGCTAAGGCGGACCCAACTGCCGTAGCGAATGTCTGTTTATGATCAACGGGATCCATACCTGCTGCGAAGAGAATTACCTAGGTCCGTTCGTGTTTCGTCAGTGCCCTGATAGGCCATTCAAATAACACTCTTTTTTTGGCTGAAACCGGAATAAAGTATTAACGCACAATAATATCAATTTATCCTTGGAAATATAGTTACAATGAAATATTTGATTTGTGGGTCCCAAAAGTCGGCCATAATTGTTTAAACAACGAAAAACATTAGAAAAAGGTGACCGCGGTGCCGTTTTTGACTTCCCTCGGCTAAACGGTTAGAGATACGTAAGAAATGGATAGGACTAAAGTTAAGCGATTTAAAATAATATGAAGAAATGGTTGAAGAAGTGTCAAATAAATTAAGCGCAAGAAACCCAAGAAATGCTACAAACAAATTTTTCTTACTGCAAATTATTCTTCGAATCGGTAACTAACGTCCTGAATTTTATGCCAATTGTTAGCTACTCCAGTATGGAGTATTACCAGGAGATGCCACGTGGAGGCCAATTGACACGTTACATGAATTTCGTACGACCTCTTTATCAATTTGTAAGGTTTTACGAACCCCATGTAACTTGATCTCCCACCCTACCTCCCTCGCTGCGTGCGTCTGCAGGCCGAATGGTGTTGGTGTAGCTTCGAGGGCGTGGGTCTTGTCGGTGAGGGTGTCTGTGAGGGTGTCGAGCACGTACTCATAGCAAGTGCTCGATGTGTCCTCCTTCGATATCTTCTTCACAGACCATCTCAATACGCCTCACTATGTTCTGCTGAGTATTGCGAAGCATACCCGGGGGAATCGCAGCGCATTTCTCCCGGATAAGTCGCTTGAGATGGTCCGTATTGAGAATACGACGGCGCGCATTGTAAATTTCCCTCTTCAAGTAACCCCACAAGAAGAAATCTAGTGGGGTTAAATCGGGAGATCGGGGGGGCCACTCCGTCGGCGCTCTCAACCCAATCCAATTCTCGCCAAATTCGTGATTCAGAAAGTTGGTGATCATGTGGCTGGAGTGAGCAGGCGCACCGTCATGTTGGTAAATGACTCTTTCATTTCCTATGATGTTCCGAATAGCTGGTATAACGAGTTGCTGTAGAAGGTCGAGATATTTTGGAGCATTTAGGTATCCTTCGATAAAAAATGGTCCTATGATTCGTTGACCCCAAATCCCAGCCCACACATTCACTTTGTCTCTATTATCCATATTTTGCTCACGGACGATGTGCGGGTTTCTAGTGCACCAGTATCGGTGAAAATGGGAGGACATCCTCCCATTAACCCAAAACGTACACTCGTCCGTGAAACAAATGTTCGTCAAGTAATCGGGGTTTGCATCAAGCTGCTCCACCATGGATCGGCAGAAGGTTAATCGCCGTTGGCGATCATTGTGGCGAGGCAGAGCTTGATGCACTTCTCCCTTATAACTCCGAACTTGATTGAACCGGAGCACTCTATGGACAGTGGTCTTCGAAATTCTAGTTTGCATCGATAGTCCCCTCACCGACTGGCGCATGTCTTCTTCAACGATTTGAAGGACTATTCTTTCCGCCTGGGGATTCACCCTCGGACGATGCGGCGGCTCATTCGCCATGGCCCCCGTCCTCTGAAACTTCCGCACGAGTCTTGAGACGGTTGAAGAGCTCAACTGGCGCCCCGGGTGCCTCTCGCGGAAAATGTTTACGACCTCGCGAGTTGTATATCGAACCGCCAACATCACTATTTCGGCCTTTTCCGCCTCGGTGTATCGCGGCATTTTTCTTGGTAGTCCAGTCAATGTAGCTATTTTTTTGATTAATTTTTGCTTAATTTATTACTTAAAAATTTTCCGTAGCATGTACTGCATATCCATCGATAGATCAAAATCCTCGAAATAAGAATATGCCTTTCTAATTGTGATCCTGGTATCCCGTAATTAGTTAATTAACAAAAACTATGAACAATTGAGCCAAAAACGGTGTAACAAAAAAAAATACCACATTCTCTACAAAATTGATGTAGGACATTGTGCTCTACGATGTCTCATTTTTTAAAAATATTTTAAAAAATTGTTTGAGCGCAACGTTTTTACATGATAGCTGTCATTTTACAAATTTTAACGAATCCAGTTGCACGCGCACTTCCGCACTGCATCACGTCGTGAAGGGTCGGAGCGCAATCACGTGATCATGTAAAAGACGTTGCGCTCAAAAGAAATGTTTTTAATTAATTTAACAATAACGAGACATCGTAGAGCACAATATCCTACATCAACTTTGTAGATAATTTTGTACTGTATAATGTGTTATTTTTTATTTTTTGTTACAAAGTCTTCGGCTCAATTGTTACTAGTTTTTTATCATTAACTTATTACGGGACACTGGGATCACAATGACAAAAGCATATTCTTATTCCGGGGATTTTTATCCATCGATTGGTAATAGTACATGCTACGGAATATTTTTGAGCAAAAACAATGAAGTCGAAGTCTTAATTGACTGTACTATGAGTTGATAACACACTTGCACTGCACCAATTGTTTGCACAAATTAAACACTGTTTCGAACGTAAAATTGAAGTCTTGATTGACTGCACTATGAGTTAATAGCACACTTGCAGTGCACCAATTGTTTGCACAAAATAAACACTGTTTCCTTGAACGTAACTTTTCTCAAGTCGATGAGTTCGTGGTCACTGCGGTTCTCCGACGCACTCCTCTTCTATTCCGGGCCAACAGCATCTTCCTCTCCCTTTTTCCTCTTCTTTCAGTATTATCTCCATGTTTATAACAAACTCTCTGCATCGAGACGGGAATGCTCGAGGTGTCCCTGCCACTTGAGTTCGCTAAGATGACCTGTCATCGCCAATGGGTCAGATTTCAGACAGTGGAGCCCTTCAGCTACACGGCACTCCAACTTTACCGCATGGATATAGAATATTTACTCTGACACTATCTTTGTAAAATAACTGCAATTTCGCTACATGTCACGTTCGAGGAAACAGCGTCTACTTTTAACGAATAATTAATGCAGTGCAAGTCCCTTAGGCCGCAACGACAACATTCGACTTTCGGAGTCGCAGCGAGTAAGGTAGGGTGGGAAATCAAATTACATGGAATTTTTTTTGGTAGAACCTCACGAATTGCTTAGAGGTTGTACGAAATTTATGTAACGTGTCAATTGGCCTCCACGTGGCATCTCCTGGTAATACTCCAGACTGGAGTATTTAACAATTGACATTAAATCATGGAAATGAAAGGATAGGTATATAACGAGCCTTTCACGCAAATGTAGGTATAGAAATCATCGTGTAGTGCTTCTTCAACGTTCTTTTCAATTGATAAGATAACGGGACCGTTAGCACAACCAAGTGGATAGTAATCCCTTCTGTACAAACGAATTTCTGTTCAATTGATATTAGACGTTGTTATTTGTACGGTTCGCCGGCAGCGATATCGAAGATGGTTAAATGTGATATACACTAATAGGCTTTCTATGACTAGAATTGAGGGCACTTCGCATATGAGTTATCGGGTGGATATCTTTCATCGCGCTTTCACCCTTTCGCTAGGGGCGGTTTCTCCGCCGCGGTATTCCTGCTGAAGGAGCCGCCGCGACGAAAGTATTAGGACGGGGCGCGAGACCGGTCGTCAGCAGTCGCGCTCACGTTTCACTGCTTTGACAGTGATTTCGACAATACATTTTAAAATTCGTTCAAAACCAAGCGTGTGTCATTCTTCTGAAAATCAC
The DNA here is from genome assembly GCA_963678675.1 of Xiphydria camelus. Taxonomy (NCBI): domain Eukaryota; kingdom Metazoa; phylum Arthropoda; class Insecta; order Hymenoptera; family Xiphydriidae; genus Xiphydria; species Xiphydria camelus. The sequence continues at coordinate 24,147,057 of OY783193.1, read as the reverse complement.
CATACCTCCCTGCTGGATCCTCTACAATACGGGGCATTTGCAGGAGAGCGACAACAGTCGCCTGTAGTAGTGAAAGGGTTAATTAACGGTTTACGCAATTAAACAATATGGACGAAGCAGACGGAGCTCGCCCACATTACGTTATTTTTTTACTCTTTGTAGCGTCGGCGAAGATATTATTAGTTTATATGAGGAATAAAATTTTTTTGCGAACGGTTTTCATTCTATCATGTGTATGGAAGAACATTATCACATGTTATGTGCTCTCTCTTTTCTGTTATAGATATTTCCTCAGCAGTAGGTTTTTTCGTTCAAAAACACGCGTGCAAGCAAATCCTCGCATGGTATGAAATCGTGATGAAATCGCGGCATTCTGCTTAGGCGATCAGAGGCGGGCTTTCGTGAAAATGTTATTGATAAAATCTGTGGGAACTTTGTTATTTTGATTTAATGCGATCGTTGGGTGCAAACAAAATGGCAAACGTGACCCAGAAGACGGTATACGCGCAAACTGGAGCATTGAAATGATCGGGTTCAGTGAGAGAGAGAGAGAGAGAGTGCAAACTTTTTGCTCTCAACGCGTACGATTTACACTTCCGGTGAAAAGTAATCACTGCAGTAGGATAGACGCTTTCCCACCGGTTTCTGAGCATTGTAGGTACAATAGAATAATCGCATGATTCGTAATGACGAGTTTAGTAGGCGATTTCAGTATTTATAACCTTTTATTCGAGGACTCTCAAAACGTTGAGAGCTTTTAAACGCATTCTCTATGTACTTTTAAGTGCAGCGACAGTTTCATCTCGTGGACGCTCTTTAAGAAATAGTTATAGATTGAAGGGGGGGGGGGGGGGGGGGGAGTAGCACATAGTGTACGTGTAGGTTCACCTCATTCTAATGTATATTATATTCTTTTTTTCACCTAAGATAAAGATCCTAATTTTGAAGATAGTAGCTCCACGTAGCACACAGTTCAGCGTTTGAAGAATTGAATATTTCGCTACAGATATTACCGATTTAAAGTTCGTGATCATTTTAAACTTCATCAGAGAACCAAATTTTCCGATTCCTCAGTGTTTCGAAAATAATTTGACGAGGTTCGCGCGGTAAAGATATTCCTAAAGAAAACGAAAAGCGAGGACTGACGAATTTTTCAGCACCGATTAAATTAATCACCTTCGAGAAGCGAGACGAAATACTCCGTGAAACGTGCGTGCGACAGAAACTTTGCGAACTGCGATCGCTGTTGGAATACTCCGAAACCCCGTAGAGTTTTCGAACCGTAGACGTCCTCGCCATGCGATACTTGTTGCTGCAGTAATTTCGACGAAAGTAATGTTCCACCTGTTTGGCAGGCGTTTTGTCTGTCCATACGCGAACTGATCGAAACTACTCACTCAGGGCACATCTTGCAGAAGGAAATACGAGACGAGAAATTGTACAAGTCACTTCAGTCACTTTTATTTATTCATTTACTAATAATCAATCAATAAGAATGTATAAATGCAAGGTTTAGTAACGCAAATGGTTGCAATATTCCTATACAAAGCACATTTGAGAGATAATTTATATCTATCAATCAGCGTTTGGTCATTAAAAATTCCATTTCACTGGAATACCTACTTCTTTTTCTTTTGCGTAGTATACCGCGTAGCCTATTCGTAGGGGCGATTAATTTAGCTTGCATTGAATGGAATCGACTCGCGGGAATTTCCACTCAGGGGGCACCAATCAACATCATGTTACTATAATTGTCGGCGTTAAAAATGAGAATGAGAAGTTGAATGATCTATCTAACATAATAATTATATTATATAAAATATAATACTTATTATCGAGAGTGATTTTTTTATACGTGTCACATTGTCTCGCACTTCCCCCGAAACAATCCGGATACATAACGTTCAATAATTGAACATTCTACAACGATGGCAATTCGAAAAAAGAACAATCAATCAATTAACAAAAAGAACATCCCCAGAAAATCCGATGAACAAATATTCGTTTCCTTTTTCATTCTGTCTAATACTTCCATCCTTCGGCGTACTACTCGCATTGAGTCACAGTGTAAGATAGACGTGAGCGCATGCATTCGAGGAATAACGCAAAGCTAGTGTAAAACCCTATGAATACAAAACGATGGGACCATATTGTTATGAGAGAGAAGAGGAAGGGTGGAATCATACTTAATATTACAAAAATATACTTCAAGGAATCGCAGACCCATTATGTACAAGAATTAAGAGGCAAAGAATCAACGGGCACAAGTGATACAGAAACCGCCTCTAATGCGAAGAATCAGTTGTGGTCGAGACTGGCTGCAGCGGCAGCGTCGGCGCAAATCAATTGCGATAACTACTTCGAGTTAAGTCCACTTTTTCTCTGAAACGTTCAGCTTTTGCTCATGATCCGAGCTATCGCCGCCGCCACCACCACCACCGAGCACCACCACTGCTCCTTCCCTTTTGAGAGGGGTTTCCGTTTTTCTCCACCGTTGACACTCCTGACGTGATGCTGTTGTCGGGTGTCGCAGGAACTCGGCACGATTCGTGACTCGGTGTAGACGGCCCGTCCTATTTAACAGTTCGCGTGTTGCTGGTACTGGTACCGTTTAAGTAACATTCTGTGGTGACGATTTCATCCTCCGTCTCGTCGTCGATTCTCTGCCATTTCTTCTTGCTTTCACCACACTCTTGCGGCTGCAGCTGCAACTGCGATTCGAGTGTCTTGAATCGCTGTCTACGGGTGCGGCTATCACGATCGGCAAAAGGAAACTCCTGGAAGGTAAATAGCTCAAAAAAAGTACAAGTCATTTAACGCTGGAATAGTTGAAACGGGAAGCACTTGGTACAATGAATGTACCTACTGTGGGTGATAGGCGCTCGGTGACAAGCCTGACATTGTCTGATGTCCACCGAGTCATCTTCTTACGGATCTAACTCCTGTCCTATCCGTAAGAAGATGACTCGGTGGACATCGGAAAATGTCAGGCTTCTCACCAAGCGCCTATCGCCCACGGTACATTAATTGTAATACGCGTTAAATGACCTGTACTTCTTTCAAGCTATTTACCTTCCAGGAGTTGACCAGCTCCGGAGTGATATCTCGCCGATCGCGATCGCCGCCGCTCCCGTGGACTGATTGCCACTCTGATTTCCCGATAGCTGTTAATTTGGAAGATCGAAGCGTGTAACCTCGACATGGTGAAATTGTGAATAATGGTGAATAATTTGTAGAACTGATAAGAAATGATCGTTCGGGTTTCTTCGATGAAATTCCCCGAGTGTTGAAAAACCGGTATCTAATTAACCAATAACTTTTGCTTTCTCTCTCACTGATACTAAGTGTTGAATGATTATTTTTCATCACTTCTACAAATTACCCACTATTAATTCACAAATTCACGATTTCGAGGTTACGCGCTTCGATCTCCCGTATTGGCAACTATCGGGAAATCAGACGTTCACACTTTTCGCCCCACGTAACGCACTCTTCTATAGCCAACTCTAACTATCAAAGACTCGACCGTCGGTAAACACTACCGAAGTCAAATTTCAAGTTATCGGCCATAGGTATCGGCACTTGCTCCACTTCTCCCGGGACATGCGGTATACCGTATGTCCCACTCTGTACGGGCCAGTTTGAAGTTACCTTCGGGGAGGCTTGGTCGGTACTTGAGTCATTTAATACCGGTAGAAGTCGAGCCGGTAGTTAGAGTTGGTGTCAATTCGGGTGATCGAAGCGTCTAACTTCGAAATTATGAATTTGTGAATAATGGAAATGACTCACCATTATTCACAAATTCATAATTTCGAGGATAGACGCTTCGATCTCCCGAATTGACACCAACTCTAACTACCGACTCGACTTCTACCGGTATTAAATGTTTCGATTACCGACCAAGCCTCCCTGAAGGTAACTTTCAAACTGGCCCGTACAGAGTGGGAGATACGGTATATCGAATGTATTAACCCCGATAGCCAAGCGTGACTTTCACCCGAGCGTCACGCGGTGGCAGCACGCCGTGTTGGCACGGGAGCTTCACTGTGCCGCCACCGCGTGATTGTCACCGAGTGACGTTACTCATACGTTACTGGGATGCCACGGAGTGATTGTCACTGGGTGATGTAACTGTGACGCCACTGTGACTTAATCTTTTAAAAAATCCAAATTGTTCAATAAAAATTAAAAATTATATATTAGGTGTTGGAATTAATTCGTAGCGTTTTTTAATGAAAAAATATGATCATGCCCAAACTTTTAAGACGTTTTCCTACTGGTGATAAGTCAACTCCAAACTTGGTTGGTACATAACCTTTTTTCAAATTATAAATAACAACATTTTATAATAATTTATTGAATATATCAAAATTTGTGCCGAATAACGTGTTCTTGCGGGGAGTTTTGCTTCATTATTTTAATATGAACAAAAGTGCAGCTACGTATTTAGTGGAAGTGTACATGCTCTAGCTGCGAGCAAACGCGTCGGAAGTGGTTTGCACGTTTTAAAGCTGGTGATTTCGACTTGGATGACAAGGAGCCGAATAAATTTGAAGATAATGATTTGGAGGCATTAGTCCATCAAGACTCATGTCAAACACTTATGTATAAAGAATTCTTACAATTAAATTGTGATGTTTACGATATTAAATTACTGTCGGTAACAACGAAATACTGTACTACCTACGTGCCATTTATTGTTAAGATCGACGCTACAAATTAATTCCAACACCTAATAATACAAAAATTCCATCGTGAACTTAACCCATTAAAGCCCAAATTAATTTCTGGTGGATTTTCTTTACGAAAATTGCATGATTTGTTACTCAGAGGTTATGAGAAAAAAATTCCAAATGGCCGTCCTATACATAAGACGCTTGGCGCTAATGGTTAACTTTAACATGATTCTTGACGAATATTCTACTATAAATAGTGAATGGATAATTATCATAATCGCTACTGTTTTGAAAAAGAACATCAAATTATTTTAAAAAATTTAACGAGAACCTTCGAGAGCAGTCACTGTCATGTACGGTTTCTATATATGACTGGAGTCGACCAACATCTCTCGAAGAGTCGGTGGCGTAATGCGAAAACGTTTCCCAGTCTCGAGGCATCTGGCCTAGGATATTCCAAAGATCGCTGGTTCAAATCCTGGTGGGGCACGGAAAAAAAAAGAAGCAACACCTCTAGGCGGGTAAAGTCACTGTGTGCGTTCCCTTTTTGCAAAATCTACATACCGACAATTTTATTTTGAAAGCGCACCGCGTGACTGCACAGTGCGTTTGTAGTGACGATCGCTGTGCAGTCACAGTTACCTCACTCGCCGTTGCCACTCCGTGTCGCCACTGTGACGTCCGCGGGGGCACGCACGATAAGGTCACTGTGATGTTTCCTAACTCCACCGCGTGACGGCACAGTGCGCTCGTAGTGACAAAACTTGGCTATCGGGGAATCCTTACCTATATTATCGATCTCTGCCCTACCGTATGTCAGCAAAGGTAAGTTAGCGCCGGACTATAAACAATCTTAATGAATTATATCTCAAAAAATTGCTCGCAATTTGCTCATCAAGAATATAAAATTGCTCTAGTGGGAGCAATTATGAAAAAAAGTTATTAAACAATTTCGTAACAAACACTAATTTGATGATTTCTAAGTTATCCAAGTACGAACGGGATCTTTTTTGGGCTCAAAAAATTGCTCGCAATTTGCTCATCAATAATATAAAACTGCTCCAGCGGTAGCAATTATGAAAAAAAAGTCATTAAACAATTTCGTAACAAACGCTAATTTGACGATTTCTAAATCATCCGAGTACGAACTGGATCTTTTCTGGGCTTAAAAAATTGCTCGCAATTTGCTCACCAAGAATATAAAATTGCTCTAGCGGGAGCAATTATGAAAAAAAAGTTATTAAACAATTTCGTAACAAACAGTACGAACGGGATCTTTTCTGGGCTCAAAAAATTGCTCGTAATTTGCTCATCACTGCCCCACCTTTTTATTTGCGTTTTATTAACGTTTTTTGCATTAAAAATAATAATTAAATTTTCAACGTTTCAAAGGCCTGGGAAAACGACAGTAGCGCCGCTAGTTTTGAAACATGAAACTAACACCAGTAAAAACGGTTCTCAATCCAAATCTGAAATAACAGTTCCTAAGAATTACAGTTCCGCTGAAAATGGTAATAAAATCTGAGATATCAGCCAAGTTAGCGTTGTAAATGTTCTTTTCACTTTACAATATTACCACATATAAAGAGAGTCTTACTTGTTTATACTTGTTTCAAATCACATCGGATGCTCGAGAGAGCTTTGACGATGGAAAAGGAAAAATGCGAGCTCCTCAATTGCCTTGTGTTAACGTTACATGCAATTTCTTTTTTGCTATATACTGTTTTTTAATCGTAATAAAATAAGAACTTTTTACGAAGCACATTTAACAAGATAATAGACTTATAAATATGTTCTACTCTAACAAGTAAGAATCTCTTTATATGTGGTAATAATGTAAAAGTGAAAAGAACATTTACAACGCTAACTTGGCTGATATCTCAGATTTTATTACCATTTTCAGCGGAACTGTCCTTCGTAGGAACTGTTATTTCAGATTTGGATTGAGAACCGTTTTTACTGGTGTTAGTTTCATGTTTCAAAACTAGCGGCGCCTGCTGTCGTTTTTCCAGGCCTTCGAAACGTCGAAAATTTAATTATTATTTTTAATGCAAAAAACGTTAATAAAACGCAAATAAAAAGATGGGGCAGTGATGAGCAAATTGCGAGCAATTTTTTGAGCCCAGAAAAGATCCCGTCCGTACTTGGATAACTTAGAAATCGTCAAATGAGTGTTTGTTACGAAATTGTTTAATAAATTTTTTTTCATAATTGCTCCCGCTAGAGCAATTTTATATTTCTGATGAGCAAATTACGAGTAATTTTTTGAGCCCAAAACAGATTCCGTTCGTACTCGGATAACTTAGAAATCGTCAAATTAGTGTTTGTTACGAAATTGTTTAATAACTTTTTTTTTCATAATCGCTACCGCTGGAGCAATTTTATATTATTGATGAGCAAATTGCGAGCAATTTTTTGAGCCCAAAAAAGATCCCGTTCGTACTCGGATAACTTAGAAATCATCAAATTAGTGTTTGCTACGAAATTGTTTAATAACTTTTTTTTCATAATTGCTCTCGCTAGAGCAATTTTATATTCTTGATGAGCAATTTGCGAGCAATTTTTTGAGATATAATTCATTAAGATTGTTTATAGTCCGGCGCTAACTTACCTTTGCTCCCTTTGGTACATAGCTTTACCCAAGTAGCAAAATATATTTATCAGACATCCACAAGATGTCTATATGTATGTCTAATTAATGACATCTATATTTGGTATAAATGTGGTTGAAATCTAGATATAGACAGCGCGTAGATGTCTGACAGATATCCTAAGTTGACAAGAATAGATATTCTATAGTAAATATAATGATTGTTTAAAATTAAAAGTTAATACTATTAAATAAACTTAATTATAAAGGGATTTATAGACTAAAGAGCCCTTATATTTTTCACTTTGCCTTAGTATGGAGAAATAAAACATACCGCTTTCGAATTTACAGGCCATTGGATTTTTCTTATATTTTCGTCGTCTACAGAAATTCTTGTAGACATTTTACCTTTAACTCTCTCTCTAAGTACAGTATGTCCGATGGCATACTCCAACTTTTGAATTTCCCCGACATTTGGCCGGAAGTAGTTGGGTCGGTCCTCTAGTCATTCATAGTTAGAATTAGACTTACGAGCCGAGCGAAAAGTGTCAAACGTCTGATCTCCCAGTAGCTGTCAATTCGGGAGATCGAAGCATCTAACCTAGAAATCGTTAATTTATAAATAATAATGTGCCAACAGCGTGCTCCGTTTAGCACGTATACTTGTACGTGTATTCCCGTCGGAGGGATCAAGAGACACGGTAGTGTCTCGCGGCATGTTCATTCAAGTCGTCAGAACGACGCCGCCAGCGCTGTCGCCGCGAGCACCCGTGTATCTTTACAGGAAAAATGTCTGCCCCCTTCACCCCTCAATTTTAACATCGAATTTTCTCAATAAATATACGGTTATAACCAAAACTATGCTTAGTTACGCCATATAAATCGACTATTCTCTATCGATAGAGACCAGAGTAAATGTTGTAAGTTACATATTAACAGAGATTTTTCCTTAGCAACGCGAAGCCACGCCCCTCGCACCATTAAAGTCGAGAATCCGATTTCTCGGGCGATATATATATGTAAAAATGTCACAAAAATTCCGCCTGTCTTCGGCGGTATTCGGCCATGGTCGGAAATGTGTACACAGATGCGGCCACACGCATACGCCATCAAAAATGTATGTGAGAGTGTGTGAGAGACTATATTCCTTGAATGTTTAGTTGTTTTTCAAAATTTAAAAATATTTCCATTCGCGAAACGATATCCCTCGCATTTTTTCGATCCTCGGACGCGCTTGTTAATAAAAAGTACAAATTCAGTGTAATCGGAGTAGTGAATCTCAACAGTGGTGAATGTGACAGACGCTCTGACAGCTAGCTATTATCAAATCGTTTAGATTTTTTTTTAATAATCAAAACAGTGCACGGAAGCAGTGTCATTTTTCTTTGGTTGCTGGTGCATGAAGAACAGGGAAGGAGACATCTATATCTCGGAAGAAGTGGCATCAGATAAGTAACTTCCTAACTGACTGTCTTAACCTCATTTTCATCCCTTATACAGAACAAATATCTTTGTGGTTATTCTATTTTTTGTTTTCAGCGCCATACGAGAACGGGACGGATTGGTGGATTTTTCTTCGCAGTCAAAAATCAACCTGGGTAGAAAAGAATTCTCTAGAATTGCGGTACAATGCCACGGTGTGAATACAGGTTCGACCGACATGACATGCTTCGACAAGGTCTGTATCAACTTTAGCGGTATATTAAGGGCACTGCACTAATCCTGTGGCACATTTTTCTATCTAGGAAAGCATATTATTATGGTAGTACAGCTGTGCAGCGTTCCGATAATATACCGTCTTCCCGTACTGACAGTATACATGCATTTTACCTCCAATATGCCGGAATTAAAAATCTCTAGAACTCTGCGGTACAATGCCACGGTATGAATATCAGGTTCTACCGACATGACATGCTTCGACAAGGTCTGTATCAACTTTAGCGGTATATTAACGGCACTGCACTAATCCTGTGGCACATTTTTCTATCTGGGAAAGCATATTATTATGGTAGTACAGCTGTACAGCGTTCCGATAATATATAATTGGAACTTTTAATAATACGAAAGGGAAAATATATCGATAAAGAAAAGATAATAAAATAATTACTTCATTATTGTAATCCAATTCTATCGTATCTCCTACTTTTCTACCACGGCTTTCCCAGATAGAAAAATGTGCCACAGGATTAGTGCAGGGCCCCCAATATAATGCTAAAGTTGATACAGACCTTGTCGAAGCATGTCATGTCGGTAGAATTTGATATTCCTACCGTGGCATTGTACCGCAGAGTTCTAGAGATTTTTAATTCCGGCATATTAAAGGTAAAATGCATGTATACTGTCAGTATGGGAAGACGGTATATTTCTACATATTGGAGAATCTAAGTCGTGGGAGAAGAACAAATCATCGGAGTAACTACAATATCGGGGTAACTATAATACTTTATTTCTATTTTTTTCAGAACGATTCTCAGATAGAAAAATGTGCCACAGGATTAGTGCAGTGCCCCCAATATAATGCTAAAGTTGATACAGACCTTGTCGAAGCATGTCATGTCGGTAGAATTTGATATTCCTACCGTGGCATTGTACCGCAGAGTTCTAGAGATTTTTAATTCCGGCATATTAAAGGTAAAATGCATGTATACTGTCAGTATGGGAAGACGGTATATTTCTACATATTGGAGAATCTAAGTCGTGGGAGAAGAACAAATCATCGGAGTAACTACAATATCGGGGTAACTATAATACTTTATTTCTATTTTTTTCAGAACGATTCTCAGATAGAAAAATGTGCCACAGGATTAGTGCAGTGCCCCCAATATAATGCTAAAGTTGATACAGACCTTGTCGAAGCATGTCATGTCGGTAGAATTTGATATTCCTACCGTGGCATTGTACCGCAGAGTTCTAGAGATTTTTAATTCCGGCATATTAGAGGTAAAATGAATGTATACTGTCAGTATGGGAAGACGGTATATTTCTACATATTGGAGAATCTAAGTCGTGGGAGAAGAACAAATCATCGGAGTAACTACAATATCGGGGTAACTATAATACTTTATTTCTATTTTTTTCAGAACGATTCTCAGATAGAAAAATGTGCCACAGGATTAGTGCAGTGCCCCCAATATAATGCTAAAGTTGATACAGACCTTGTCGAAGCATGTCATGTCGGTAGAATTTGATATTCCTACCGTGGCATTGTACCGCAGAGTTCTAGAGATTTTTAATTCCGGCATATTAGAGGTAAAATGAATGTATACTGTCAGTATGGGAAGACGGTATATTTCTACATATTGGAGAATCTAAGTCGTGGGAGAAGAACAAATCATCGGAGTAACTACAATATCGGGGTAACTATAATACTTTATTTCTATTTTTTTTCTCATCGGTGCTTGCCCTCTGCCTTCCTACTACAAGTTTCGATTTATATACTAAATTTTATTTTATTTTTAGTTCATCGCCTCCACTCCATCGCCTTCGACTTCTTCTACCCGTTAATATGGCATGCTAATGGTTTGCGAAGTCAAAACGAATTTCATGACAATATTACGTTGCAACTATACGGTAAAACCCAATTTACTTATTTTTTACATAATCCTTAATATTTCATCTGTCAAATTACTAGTCTTTCAAAGTCTAAAGTTGGCGGAATGTGTGTTAAAGTCAGTGATAATCTACCTTAGTACAATCGTCTGCCATAAGGCGATATGTTAAAAGTGGTCAACTTTAGAATAAAATAACGAAGAAACTATAGACGGTCTATATTGCTCAAATTTTCGTATTAGTTGTGTAAAGTATTCGTGTATATCATATAAAAAAATTAGGGCTGTAAGTTAGTTTTCGTCTGATAGTCGAACCTCCTTAAAGCAGGAATAGTTGGAACGAAAAGCCCATATTGCAATGAAAGTACTATGGGTACTATGGATGAAGGCGCTCGCTGACAAGACTGACATTCTCCGATGTCCATCGAGTCATCTTTTTACGGACAGGACACGAGTTAGATCCTCTTCGGTTGCACCTGTACGAGATGATATGTCAGAAAATCGTGAGTCTTTATGAAAATCTTCTAACCTACTCGTTCTGCAGTAATACTTAATAATAAAAAACTATTCTCCTACATGTACACCCGGGGACACGGCATCTGTCGCTGGTGACTGTTTTTAAACGTTATTTTTAAACGTACTAACCAATAATTAATAATCCTCATACTTTCATTCACGAGAGTAGATGTCACCGTAGCTAATGAGCGCATGAGAATTAATTATTCATTGGTTAGTACGTTTAAAAATAACGTTTAAAAAAAGTCACCAGCGACAGATACCGTATCCCCGGGTGTACATATTCTCCCGATGAATAAATTCCAAAAAGTAGTGAAATCCCCCCACAAAAACAGATTCTCTGTAAAAAAAGGCGGCATGTTCATTCAGTGCCAACAAAAATTGATACGTAAAATACTCTCCAAAAAAGATTGGAAATCAATTAAGATCGCCATGTTCAAGATTTATGTATTAAAAGTAAAAGGCATCATTTGAAAAAAAAATTATTGTAAATCAAGTTACTAAAAAATTCGACTAAAAAAATTTATAAAAAAATTTTAATAAAAAAGAACTTGCCGCGTTTTTTTCTTCAAAATAAAAAATTCAGACAGAATTATACTCGATGTTTATGCACTTATGATTTTAAATAAATTCATACACTTATAATATGATACCACCAGTATACCGAATGTCGCACGGGAAACCGATTAGGCGGGGGCCTTCTGAAATTCTCTGAATTTGACTTCGGCAGTGTAATTTATGAATCACTCTAGCACCGTCCAAGCACTGCCAATTATTCGGCATAGTGGACAAAATATGAAAACTTAAACGCGGCAAGTTCTTTTTTATTAAAATTTTTTTATAAATTTTTTTAGTCGAATTTTTTAGTAACTTGATTTACAATAATTTTTTTTTCAAATGATGCCTTTTACTTTTAATACATAAATCTTGAACATGGCGATCTTAATTGATTTCCAATCTTTTTTGGAGAGTATTTTACGTATCAATTTTTGTTGGCACTGAATGAACATGCCGCCTTTTTTTACAGAGAATCTGTTTTTGTGGGGGGATAGTATTACTACAGGACGAGTAGGTTACAAGATTTTCATGAAGTCTTTGACGGTCTTCTTGTACTTATCACCGAGCGCCTATCACTCACGGTACTTTCATTGCAATATGAGCTTTTCGTTTAAACTATTACTACTTTAAATAACTTTCACTTCTTTCAAAGTATTTACCTTGTATGAATTGTTTTTCGTAGGAGGAAGCGGTCAACGATTGTGATTAATTGTAGACAAATTATTCCTGCGATGATGTTCCAGTTGCAGCTTACATCGTCCGATTTTTAATATATACTTTATGTCTTTTGGAACACCCATCACCCGAGCATAATCACGATTATATTAACGTTAATCGCAGAATAGACCGCGAACTCGGGCACATTATCGGAGTAGTAGTTCGACAAACCGAACTGCCTTTCAGTTTTAATAGACGAACTTGTCTACGGCGAGCTGCTATTATCGATCGCTACCTCCTACAAAGAACAGTTCATAAAAGATTATTAGCTTGAAAGAAGTTAGTTATTTAACGCTGGAATGAAACAAGAAGCGCGTATTGCAATTCATGTACCGTGGGTGATAGGCGTTCGGTGACAAGCCTGACATTCTCCGATGTCCATCGAGTCATCCTTTTGCTGACAGGACACGAGCTAGATCCTCTTCGGTTGCACTTGTACGAGATTCCATGTTAGAATAGCGTGAATCTTGATGAAAATCTTCTAACCTACTCGTTCTGTAGTAATGCTTAATTAATGTCTCTAGAAGTTGAAGCAACAGTTATTGGCAAACGGACACCGATTTTTAAACACTTAGGGAATCTCATCGAAGAAACCCGAATGATTATTTCGTATCACTTCTACGCATTATTATTTATAAATTAACGATTTGAGGTTAGACGCTTCGATCTCCCGAATTGAGAGCTACTGGGAGATCAGACGTTTGACACTTCTCGCTCGGCTCGTAAGACCGCAGCGCACTCTCCCGAAACCAATTCTACCAACAAAATGTCAGGGAAATTCAAAAGTTGAAGTTTGCCATCGGATATACTGTTTACTTTTCCAATAACCGTGACGAATTATTTCATCACATGTAAAGATACCACTTATGACAGTATATATGTATGTTGTTACATATATTAACTCGAGACGTTAGAATTTAAGAAATCCTTTTGCATGGACCGCTGAAATTTCGCCCTTACTCGTAAATAAATCTTAAATTAACCATCAACCAATAAATTTGATTTTTCTTCACTATCAACGATCAAAGTCGTGGCAGAAAAGTAAGGAATACAATAGAATTGGATTACAATAATGTAGTAACAACTTTATTATTATTTTTCCTTTATCGATATATTTCCTCTTTCGTATTATACTATCAGAAGTTCCAATTTATATACCAACCTATCAAACGTGAAGTGTACATGTACCTTACTTCTATTTCATCTCTTCTTCGCCTCTGGTGTAACGACGGTCAATGTGGAACCGAATGTACTACTGGTTCTTCGAATAACAAGTGGACGATCCCTCGTTCGAAAGAAACCCCCTCGGGTTCGCATTCGATTTGCAGTCCTTCTGGATAGAATTGGATATCAGCACGTTTATCTGTAACAAATTATAAATAACACAATTATATTCAGTATTTCACTATTTAAAATATACCCAACTTACTCTAGGTAGAAATTAAGAAACTATATTAATCTGAGTTAACTAATTCTATAGATAATAATGACAGAATTATTAAAAGTGATATATTTCCTCTTTCGTATTAAACTATCACAAGTTCAAATTTATATACTGACCTGTTAAAAGTGAAGTGTACATGTACCTCACTTCTATTTCATCTCTTCTTCGCCTATGGTGTAACGATGGAAATTACAAAATATCATAACTTTTCTGTAACATTTCTGCAATATTTTACAATATTCGTGAACACTACCGTATGTTAGAAATATATATTTCTCGATAAATTCGCGAATGTTGCGAAACATCATAGAAACGTTTCGGTCTCATTACGTCGAAAGATCTCGATAAGGTACAGCTCGATAAGATTGTACTTGTCAGGGCTGAATTACATAGGGTTTTTATAATTATTTTAGAAAGTCCCAGAACAAAACAGGTGCAGTAAAATATCGATGCTGTCCTAGAAAGAATGAGGAATAACCCTCGAACCCTAATCGGTATCAATGATTCCTCATTGACTGTCGTTACAACGGAGACGAAGAACAGATGAAATAGAAGTGAGGTACATGTACACTTCAGGTTTGACAGGTCGGTGTGTAAATTGGAACTTGTAATAGTACGAAAGAGGAAATATATCGATAGAGAAAAAATAATGATAAAGTAATTACTTGATTGTTGTGATCTAATTCCATTGCATCTCCTATTTTTCTCCCACGGCTTTGATTGTGACAGAGAAGAAAAGCCAAGATTCGTCTCGTGCTCGCATGACGCTGAAACAAAAAATAGAATTATCACAAAGAGATAATTGTCCTTCCATCGAAAGTGAGGTTAAAGCTGTCAGATGGCAATAAACTTATCTGATGGTAATTCTTCTGAGATACTGCCGTCTCCTTTCCTGCTCTTCATGCACAGGCAACCAGAGAAATACAGCACTGCATCCGTTCACTATCTCGATTATCGAAAAAAAAACAAACGATTATTAAACTATACGGAGCGTCTGTCATATTCACCACTATTGAGATTCATAACTTCGATTACACTGAATTTTTACATTTCATTAACAAGCGCGTCCGAGGATCGAAATAAACGCGAGGTTAATCGTTTCGCGAAAATGGAAATATTTTAACTTTGAAAATACCCAATATTTAAGGAATATATTCTCTCACACACTCTCACATACATTTGATGGTGTATGCGTGTGGCCGTATCTGTATACATATTTCCGATCATGGCCGACTATCGCCGAAGGTAGGCGGAATTTTTGTGAGATTTTGAGATACAGGGTGTTCGGAAAAAACACCGACACAGAAATAGGGGTGATAGGTTACGTCATTACAAGTATTTTGATATAAGGGACCTATACCCGCAAGCGCTCCCCCTTCTGGAGATATCAACTTTTCAAGTTTATAACGACCGAGGTTGATCAAAGTAGAATAATAAGAAACGTATCAAGATGGTAACGAATATTTAATTTTACGAGATACAAAAACAATGTACTACAGCAAATGCTCAAAATGACGGCCACCCATGTCCATGCAACATCGGAAACGATTCTGGATAGATGTGCCACTGCGCAAACTGCTTGCGGAAAGGATAACCGCTTGGCTCAAGTCCTTGTACTTTTCGAAGATGATGCGGATACAAGGAGTTTTCATTTGTTTTTCAATTGTATAGGTAGACAAAAAACTCAATATTATTCTACTTTGATCATCCTCGGTCGTTATAAACTTGACAAGTTGATATCTCCAGAAGGGGGCGCTTGCGGGTATAGGTCCCTTATATCAAAATACTTGTAATGACGTAACCTATCACCCCTATTTCTGTGTCGGTGTTTTTTCCGAACACCCTGTATATATATCGCCCGAGAAATCGGATTCTCGACTTTTAGGCGCAAGGGGCGTGGCTTCGCGTTGCTAAGGAAAAATCTCTGTTAATATGTAACTTATAACATTTATTCTGGTCTCTATCAATAGAGAATAGTCAATTTATATGGCGTAACTAAGCATAGTTGTGGTTATAACCGTATATTTATTGAGAAAATTCGATGTAAAAATTGAGGGGTGCAGGGGGCAGACATTTGTGGTGTAAAGAGACACGGGTGAGCTCGCGACATCAGCGCTGTCGTGTCTGAGTGCGAAACTACTTGAACGAACATGCCGCGAGACACTGCCGTGTCTCTTGATATACTGTCATAAGTGGTATCTTTACATGTGATGAAACAATTCGTCACGGTCATTGGAAGAGTAAACAGTATATCCGATGGCAAAATCCAACTTTTGAATTTCCCTGACATTTGGCCGGAAGTGGTTGGGTCGTTTCTCTAGTCATTCATAGAATTGGTTTCGGGAGAGTGCGCTGCGGTCTTACGAGCCGTAAAAGCGAGAAGTGTCAAGCGTCTGGGGCCCCTTTCTCTAACTCGCTCGCAAAGTTGCGTATACGCATCTTAGCCAATAGACCAATCAGGACCAAGTATTCCGTTGTGGTGGGGATCCTGATTGGTCTACTCGCTAAGAAACGTATACGTTTCTTTTGCAAGGGAGTTAGAGAAAGGGGCCCCTGATCTCCCAGTAGCTGTCAATTCGGGAGACCGAAACATCTAACCTCGAAATGGTTAATTTGTAAATAATGGTGAATAATGTGTAAAAGTGATAGGAAATAATCATTCGGGAAAAGATGACTCGATGGACATCGGAGAATGTCAGGCTTGTCACCGAGCGCCTATTACCCACGGTACATTAATTGCAATACGCGCTTGTCGTTTCATTCAACTATTCCAGCGTTAAATAACTTTTACTTCTTTCAAGGTAATAACCTTTTATGAACTGTTCGTGATAGGAGGCAGCGATCGATAATAGAGACTCATCGTAGACAAGTTCGTCTATTAAAACTAAAAGGCAATTGGTGTGCCGAATTACTACTGCGATAATGTGCCCGAGCTAACGGTCTATTCCGCAATTAACGTTAACATAATCGTGATTATGCTCGGGTGATGGTTGTTCCAAAAGAGGTAAGTTGATACCAAACATCGAATGCTGTAAGCTGACTTGCTAGTGTAGTTTGCAACTGGAACATCATCGCAGGAATAATTTGTCTACGATTAGTCACAATCATTGATCGTTGCCCCCTACGATCAACAATTCGTACAAGGTAAATGCTTTGAAAGGAGTAAAAGTTACTTAGAGTAGGAGTAGTTAAAACGAAAATCGCATATTGCAATGAAAGTACTATGGGTGAAAGGCGCTCGGTGACAAGCCTGACATTCTCCGATCCATTGAGTTATCTTTTTACGGACAGGACATGAGCTAGATCCTCTTCGGTTGCACCTGTACGAGATGACATGTTAGAAAATCGTGAGTCTTCATGAAAATCTTCTAACCTACTCGTTCTGCAATAATACTTAATAATAAAAAGCTATTCTCCTACATGTATACATATTCTCCTGATGAATAAATTCTAAAAAAAAAGTAGTGAAATCTCTCCACAAAAACAGATTCTCTGTAAAAAAAGGCGGCATGTTCATTCAGTGCCAACAAAAATTGATACGTAAATCTGTCAGATATCTACAAGATGTTTATATGTCTAAAAAATGACATCTATATTTGTTATAAACATGGTTGAAATATAGATGTCTAACAGACAAAGTGAAAAATATAAGGGCTCTCTAGTCTATAAATCCCTTTCAAAATATCACGAGAATAAATCAAAAGTAACGTGGTTATAATTAATTGGCTCATGTCGGTATAAAATGTGAAACTTTAATTTTGTGGTAATAAAAAACTATTCTCTTACATGTACGTATTCTCCTCATGAATAAATTCCAAAAAGTAGTGAAATCCCCCCATAAAAACAGATTCTCTGTAAAAAAAAGCGGCATGTTCATTCAGTGCCAACAAAAATTGATACCTACGTAAAATACTCTCCAAAAAAGATTTAAAATCAATCGAGATCGCCATGTTCAAGAGTTATATATAAAAAGTAAAAGGCATCATTTGAAAGGGAAATTATTGTAAATCAAGTGACTACAAAATTCGACTAAAAAAATTTATAAAAAAATTTTAATAAAAAAGAACTTGCCGCGTTTAAGTTTTCATATTTTGTCCACTATACCGAATAATTGGTAGTGCTTGGACGGTGTTAGAGTGATTCATAAATTGCACTGCCGAAGTCAAATAATATTAATAAAAAAGAACTTGCCGCGTTTTTTCCTTCAAAATAAAAAATTCAGGCACAGAATTATACGCAATGTTTATGCACTTATGATTTTAAATAAATTCATACACTCTTATATGATACCACCAGTATACCGAATGTCGCACGAGAAACCGATCAGGCGGGGGCCTTCTGAATTTCTCTGAATTTGACTTCGGCAGTGCAATTTATGAATCACTTTAGCACCGTCCAAGCACTGCCAATTATTCGGTATAGTTGACAAAATATGAAAACTTAAACGCGGCAAGTTATTTTTTATTAAAATTTTTTTATAAATTTTTTAGTCGAATTTTGTAGTCACTTGATTTACAATAATTTCCCTATCAAATGATGCCTTTTACTTTATATATATAACTCTTGAACATGGCGATCTTAATTGATTTCAAATCTTTTTTGGAGAGTATTTTACGTATCAATTTTTATTGGCACTGAATGAACATGCCGCCTTTTTTTTACAGTTCAAGAAACACGGTAGTGTCTCGCGGCATGTTCATTCAAGTCGTCAGAACGACGCCGCTAGCGCTGTCGCCGCGAGCACCCGTGTATCTTTACAGGAAAAATGTCTGCCCCCTTCACCCCTCAATTTTAACATCGAATTTTCTCAATAAATATACGGTTTTATATTATACTAGAGAGAGACGTAGACCCGCAAGGATCCATGTATCCACTTGAACCAGCGTCTCGACGTACTCGTAGGTAGCTCAACGTGTACCTATGGTATAACCACGTCTAGATACATTCGCGCATAGGACACGCTCCTGTAATCAACTATGCAAACGATCTTAGTGCAGTAAAAATGGCAGTATCTGTAATGGCGTCTTGGGTTTTTGCTCGTAAACGTTTCACGTGAAATACCCTGTAATAACCGCTCTGGAATCTTTTCGTGCACGATATTCGACCACCACTACAGGAGATACAATTCTCGCATACTTATGCGCAAATACTTTCATAGTACAAGGATCGGTATTGTACCTACACGACAACCACCTAGCGTCTTCCGCTAATGATAATTGTAGTCCTCAAAACCGCTAAAAAACTAATGTCTGCTTCTTGCATGCATTTCCTTTTGCCCTAAACATTCCCATGATGGTTTAAAGCGCATACGAGCTAAACAACTGTCTTTCCTGCAATCGTTTGTTAATTTGTCGATGTTCTTTCGAGGTTTTCCTAGCAGGTGAATCTATGATGTTTTCAATTAGTACGAGAAAGTGTAGGTATTAGATATTTTAACCGCTTGATTATTATTATACATTCCAGAGGTTTACATTTTTCACGAAGAAGACAAAATTCTCATATCAGGGGAGAGTTTCCAAAAGCCTACTGGTTACCAAAATCATATCTTATCAGCTTCTTAGAAACTTATGTATAGATATGACTCCTAGTGGGCCTCGAGGGGCCATTCAATCAAAGAAATAAAGTACCCACTAAAATTCTTGTCTATAGGAAACCCCAACCGAAAATTACACGCGGTTTTGCCTTCCCCCAAAAAATAATACTCCTAAAAGAAGTGTTGATATTCGAATGTAGTGCCAAACCAAGTATTTTTCATGGCGCGTGGTATAAGAGACCCCACAAAAACAGATTCTCTGTAAAAAAAGGCGGCATGTTCATTCAGTGCCAACAAAAATTGATACGTAAAATACTCTCCAAAAAAGATTTGAAATCAATTAAGATCGCCATGTTCAAGATTTATGTATTAAAAGTAAAAGGCATCATTTGAAAGGAAAATTATTGTAAATCAAGTTACTAAAAAATTCGACTAAAAAAATTTATAAAAAAATTTTAATAAAAAAGAACTTGCCGCGTTTAAGTTTTCATATTTTGTCCACTATGCCGAATAATTGGCAGTGCTTGGACGGTGCTAGAGTGATTCATAAATTACACTGCCGAAGTCAAATTCAGAGAATTTCAGAAGGCCCCCGCCTAATCGGTTTCCCGTGCGACATTCGGTATACTGGTGGTATCATATTATAAGTGTATGAATTTATTTAAAATCATAAGTGCATAAACATCGAGTATAATTCTGTCTGAATTTTTTATTTTGAAGAAAAAAACGCGGCAAGTTCTTTTTTATTAAAATTTTTTTATAAATTTTTTTAGTCGAATTTTTTAGTAACTTGATTTACAATAATTTTCCTTTCAAATGATGCCTTTTACTTTTAATACATAAATCTTGAACATGGCGATCTTAATTGATTTCAAATCTTTTTTGGAGAGTATTTTACGTATCAATTTTTGTTGGCACTGAATGAACATGCCGCCTTTTTTTACAGAGAATCTGTTTTTGTGGGGGGATTTCACTACTTTTTGGAATTTATTCATGAGGAAGATACGTACATGTAGAAGAATAGCTTTTTATTACTACAAAATTAAAGTCTCGGCGACCTGGATCTGCTGTCTCAAGTGCATGGACGTACGTCACTTTAAATGGATGAATATCCTTAATATCATCCGAACCGTAGACTTACTAACCTCTGGTTTTAACCTTTCTTGCCATAGCCTAAATATTCTTTCGAGGGTTATTCCTTACTCTTTCTTCCTTACTATTTCTAACATACGGTAATGTTCACGAATATTGTAAAATATCGCAGGAATGTTACAGAAAAGTCGCTTGCAAAAATGTGTTTTGCGGGGTGTAAATGATGATATTTTGTAATTTCCATCGTTACACCAAAGGCAAAGAAGAGATGAAATAGAAGTGAGGTACATACATGTACATTTCACGTTTGACAGGTCGGTATATAAATTGAAACTTGTGATAGTATAATATGAAAGAGGAAAAACTTATATCGATAAAGAAAAAATAATAATAAAGTAGTTACTCTATTATTGTAATCCAATTCCATTATATCCCTTATTTTTCTGCCACGACTTTAATTGTTGATAGTGGATGGATCAACCAACAAATTTGATTTTTCTTCGCTATCAGCAATTAAAGTCGTGGCAGAAAAATAAGTGATACAATGTTATTGGATTACAATAATAGAGTAACTACTTTATTATTTTTTTTCTTTATCGATATAAGTTTTTCCTCTTTCGTATTATACAATCACAAGTTTAAATTTATATACCGACCTGTCAAACGTGAAGTGTACATGTACCTCACTTCTCTTTACTCTCTTCTTCGCCTCTGGTGTTACGATGGATTACAAATATCACCATTTGCACCCCACAAAGCACGTTCTTGCAAGTAACTTTTCTGTAACATTCCTGCGATATTTTACAATATTCGTGAACACTACCGTATGTTAGAAATAGTAAGGAAGAAAGAGTAAGGAATAACCCTCGAAAGAATATTTAGGCTATGGCAAGAAAGGTTAAAACCAGAGGTTAGTAAGTCTACGGTTCGGATGATATTAAGGATATTCATCCATTTAAAGTGACGTACGTCCATGCACTTGAGACAGCAGATCCAGGTCGCCGAATGAACCAAAGCAGCAGGTTCTTGAAACAACAAGACGATGATTCCTCGTTCGAAAGAAACCCCCTCGAGTTCGCATACGATCTGTAACAGATTGTAAATAACACAAACAATTTAAAATATACTGAACTAACTAAACGTAGAAACTAAGATTATATTAATCTAAGTTAACCAATTCTAATAATGACAGAATATTTCCTCTTTCGTATTATACTACCAATTTATATACCGACCTGTCAAATGCAATGAATGCAACTGGTTCTTGTTGGAAACACCAACTGGATGATCCCTCGTTGGAAAGAAACCTCCTCGGGTTCGCAAACGATCTGTAACAAATTGTAAATTACACAATTATATGCAGCATTTCACTTTTAAAATATACCGAAGTTACTCAGCATAAAAATTAAGAACCAATTTATATACCGACCTGTCAAATGCAATGAATGCAACTAAGCAACTGGTTCTTGTTGGAACAACAAGTAGATGATCCCTCCTTCGAAAGAAACCTCCTCGGGTTTGCATACGATCTGTAACAAATTGTAAATTACATAATCATATGTAGCATTTCACTATTTAAAATATACCGAACTTACTCGAGCGTAGAAATTATACCGACCTGTCAAATGCAATGAATGCAACTAAGCAACTGGTTCTTGTTGGAACAACAAGTAGATGATCCCTCCTTCGAAAGAAACCTCCTCGGGTTTGCATACGATCTGTAACAAATTGTAAATTACATAATCATATGTAGCATTTCACTATTTAAAATATACCGAACTTACTCGAGCGTAGAAATTAAAAAACTATATCTCAGTTAATCAATTCTATTCTAATAATTACAGAATTATTAAAAATGATATATTTCCTCTCTCGTATTATACTACGTTATTCAGCACTTATCTGCCTAATCGGTATGAGTAATTCCTCATTGACCGTCGTTACACCGGAGACGAAGAAGAGATGAAATTGAAGTGCGGTACGTGTACACTTCAGGTTTGACAGGTCGGTGTGTAAATTGGAACTTGTAATAGTACGAAAGAGGAAATATATCGATAGAGAAAAATAGTGATAAAGTAATTACCTGATTATTGTGATCCAGTTCCATTTCATCTCCTATTCTGCCACGGCTTGTGTTGGTGATTGATTTTCTTCGATTTTTCCCGTGCTCGCATGACCCTGAAAACAAAAAATAGAACAAACACAAAGATATTGTCCTTCCATGGAAAGTGAGGTTAAAGCTGTCAAATGGCAATTAAACTTATCTGATTTCAATTCTTCTGAGACCGTCTCCTTTCCTGCTCCTTTCTTGATGCACAGGCATTGGAGAGAAGAATACCACTGCACCCGTTCACTATCTCGATATTCGAAAAAAATACAAACGATTATTAAACTATACGGAGCGTCTGTCACATTCACCACTATTGACATTCACTACTCCGATTACACTGAATTAACAAGCGCGTCCGAGGATCGAAAAAATGCGAGGGAAATCGTTTCGCGAATGGAATATTATTTTATTAATTTTAAAAAACAACTAAACATTCAAGAAACATATTCTCTCACACACTCTCACATACATTTGATGGCGTATGCGTGTGGCCGCATCTGTGTACACATTTCCGACCATGGCCGAATATCGCCGAAGACAGGCGGAATTTTTGTGAGATTTTGACATATATATATCGCCCGAGAAATCGGATTCTCGACTTTCGAGGCGCGAGGGGCGTGGCTTCGCGTTGCTAAGGAAAAATATCTGTTAATATGTAACTTACAACATTTACTCTGGTCTCTATCGATAGAGAATAGTCGATTTATATGGCGTAACTAAGCATAGTTTTGGTTATAACCGTATATTTATTGAGAAAATTCGATGTTAAAATTGAGGGGTGAAGGGGGCAGACATTTTTCCTGTAAAGATACACGGGTGCTCGCGGCGACAGCGCTGGCGGCGTCGTTCTGACGACTTGAATGAACATGCCGCGAGACACTACCGTGTCTCTTGATGCACAAGGGCGCATAGTCCAGAAATGCATGTTTAAAACTCCGAGTTCGTAATAAAATTGCGAAAGTTTTTTTCTCAACGTTCTTATATGTTTTTGGGGCTGCTGAATCCGAATTTATAGTTTGCTGCCTTGTAGGAGGTCGGCTTCATAGCCAAAAACGCAAAAAATCTGAAATTTTCAGCACATTTTTCAGTTTTTTGCTTATATCTCAAAAACTGTACGTTTTTTTTTTGAAGATGAGCGTTCCATACCAAATTAAAGTAAATAAAATTTCCTATAAAATGCACTGATCATCGTTGATTTTCTGACAAGCGATAACGGCGCTAGAGCTCGCTAAAAAAAGATTTTTTGGTACTTTTACAAAAACACTCAGTCCCACGTCTTACAAGTCGAGAAATATACAAGTTATCAACAAAAAACTCGAGAAATCCCTTTAGAATTTTCAAAAAATCGATTTTTTTTACATATTTTGAAAGTATGATACCCAAAGAATATATTGACCAAAGGAAAACTCGAAATATTGAATATTTGTGGCGCTATCGCATATAGTCTAGAACGCGGGGACAGCATGCGATCATGTATGGAGTTTGACAGACTTACTAAAGGCCATGGAAGAGTTCTTCGATCACCGTCCAACGAGATTGAATAATAGCAAAAAGGAGTTCGAGAATAGGAAGTGGCAGACAAATGAAACTTTCGATGATTATTTTTATGACAAGACGATTTTGGCCAATCGTGTACCATTGGAAGATGAGGAGGAAATCATCGAGTATATTATTGAAGTTATTCCAGAAAGAGGCTTGAGAAATCAAGCATTAATGTTACGGCTTAAGGCAAAGGCAGATTTGCTTTTGGCGTTCAAGGGGATCACACTTACAGCGGAAATAAAGAGTGGTGCGAGAGGAACGAGTGCGTCAATCAGTACGATGAGTGGCATTAAAACAGAAAAGCAAGACAAAGACAGTAAGAATCAGGAAAGTGAAGTAAAAAGTGAGAAGTATGATAGCGTCAAGAAAGACCAAGTGAAGTGCTACAATTTCAGCAAGCCCAATCATATTGCTAAAGACTGTCCGCGACCTGTAAGAGAGAAAGGGGCGTGTTACATATATTTCCGAATGGGACATTAAGTGAAGGACTGTCCAGAGAATTTAAAGAATATGAAGCAGAAACCTGAGGGATCGACTAAACCGCATCCGCAGGTGACCAACATCTACGAGGAGTCAGCGTCTCAAGAAGAATGTCGTGAGATAGTAATATTTGAAGTTAATGATGGGAGTACGAGAAGAATTTTAAATCAGATACGCGCGCAATTAGACACGGGAAGTCCTATTAGTGTGATAAAAGAAAGGTTCGTTGATAAAGAGTCGATGCTTCCAATTGATTCGAATTCATTGCCATACAGAGGGGTAAATCAAACGCCGATTAAAATTGTGGGGACTGTAAAGACGCGAATTATACTTTGTATAATTTAGTCGAAGAGGATGTACCGATTTTCGTTGTTCCAGAAAATACGTTTAGAGTTTCGGCTTTACTTGGAAGAGACATTTTAATACGGAAAATCAAGTTAGGGTTACGTAGGTCGATGGAGAACGACGCAATATCCGAGGTATTACACATTGAAGTCGATGAATCAGACGAACCAAGCAATAGACTAAACATAAGCGAAAAGGGCGACGAAAAGGTTAGGATGGAATTCAGGAAATTGTTTAAGGAAGAGTACGTGATGCCTGAAAGACCGGATGAGCCAACGGTCAAACAAGAGCTAAAATTAAGATTGAAAGATGATAAAATGTTTCATTCGGCGCCGCGACGATTATCGTACGATCAAAAAAATAAGTTAAGTGTTGTTTTGGATAGTTTGCTAGAAAAAGGGTACATTAAGCCGAGTGACTGAGTATGCATCTCCCATAGTGCTGGTAAATCATCATCTTAATTTTCATTAAAAAAATCGATTATTTTCAATTCTGACTCCAATTATTCGTCAAATTTCTTACAAATTTGCAAGCCACTGCTGTTTCGAACGTTCTACTGATTTCTTACCGCTACAATGGCATTAACGTAATTGGGGGGGATTGAGGGAGGGTATGCACATTTAATGACCGAAATTTTATGTTTCCGTTTAGAAATTTTAAAAATGAGTACGACCATCTGGTCGGACAGACAAAAATCTAAAATTTTGGGCTCTTGCATTTTTTTGATACAACTTACCGATTTCGAGATAATCGCTGATGAACGAAGGGGGAAACGTTTACAATCACCTGGTAAAAGTTACGGGAAAAGATGGATTATTTTAAATTATCAAATTTTTTAAAATAATTATTGCAACCACAGTTCAAAACAATCGATTTTTTCGTGTAAACTTTACTACGTAAACGATCCCCCGTCCGTTCATCGGCGATTATCTCGAAAACGGTAAGTTGTATCAAAAAAATGCAAGAGCCCAAAATTATGGATTTTTGTATGTCCGATCAGATGGTCGTACTCATTTTTAAAATTTCTGAACAGAAACATAAAATTTCGGTCATTAAATGTGCATACCCCCCCCCCCCCCTCAATCCCCCAAATTACGTTTATGCCATTTTAGGGGTAAAAAATCAGTAGAACGTTCGAAACAGCAATGGCTTGCAAATTTTTAAGAAATTTGATGAATAATTCGAGTCAAAATTTAAAATAATCAATTTTTTTAACCTTCCGAAGTCACTCATTTCGACTATACACAGAGGTTTGTTTAGGTCAAAAATGACCCACATATATAATAACACGTTCGTTACTATTTATTGCTCCACTTTAATACACTTTGGTATTGATTACTTACTTCTAAATACTGGATACGTATTTAAATGGAAAATATTGCTTTTCGAATATTAACGTACATACAATTATTTTTTTTCAGAACACTTACATCTAACTAGTGATGATTTTGTCCTGTAATGTGCTACAGAAAAACCATTATGAGCACCTCAAGCACATATGTTTGCACTAGATGACCCTTACAAATAAATTTTTGGCAACGGTGATATTTGTAAAAAGATTTGTTGTCAGTTTTCTCGCATAAGTAGCAACGACCTCTTTTTTCCGCGCCTATAGACTTGTGAGTTTCAGATTTAATTTTCAAGTTTAAAAGTTTTAACAAACTAAAAATGCACCCTGCTGTGTGAACGTTCGTTGAATAACTAATAGGATAATCGAAGAAAGAAGGAGGCGTGAAAGTCAAACGCGAATAAGTTCGGATCTGCGAGCTGCTGTGAGCAGCAGCTCTGCAACGAACATTATTGCTGCTATGTAACTCACGCGAGTACTTTATTTTGCTCGTCCTATATATGTATAATAATAAGCTTAGCATGTTATGATACGTTATTTAGTCTTATCAATCTAAACACGAAATATGCGAAAATCGCCGCACAAAAGCATTGGGTCATTTTTGACCCGAATAACCTCCGTGTAACTATTTTTATCGTAAGTACTCCTGATCGATTTTTCAAAAATTAAAATCACCAGAATTTCTCTATAGACTATACAAATAAAGTCACGAACCCATAAGTATGTATCGTGTGCGGTCTTAGTGTTATTAACAAAATTAATATGCTACGGGTCAGAAATGACCCGAGCGACTTAGGAAGGTTAATGAAAATTAAGATGGCTGTATCTCGGAGGGGGTGTATTTTAGGACACATGTTTATAGGAAAAAAAAAGTCTTATTTTGATCTCAAAAATACGCCCTTCAAATAGTTGTACTGAATTTTGAAGCACCCTGTATAAAAAAAATACCAAAAAACGGGGGAAAAGACAAAAATGTGCAACCATCGATGAAAATTATTGACCGTTTGATACTTTAGTTACAAACAATTTCTGCCTCTCGCAGTTCGGAAATAGCGTGTCGAGTAGATGCGGCAACGTCGCGTCAGTGGAGTGGTTTCATGTGACGTTTCAGGTAAAATTTTACGTTTTTTATTCGCTACAATGACATTTTCACGCCACTCAGTCCTTCTTTTCCTCTCAAATTTTCCCTTATATCGTGGCTGATTAGCTATGGTGAGAGTGTATTTAGGTTATTGCGCTCATGTTATTGAGAGGAAAACATTTCGAAGTTTATAGCGTTGCCACACAGAAAAAGATACTAGTCAAAGGAGGCACATTATTTGAATAATAAGTGAAAAATAATCAAAATAATCGACTAATTTTTATTGTAATAAATTTTATAATTCACAAAGAGAATTTTCAATTATAAATCATAGTTTTTTGATGAATTTTTAAATATTTTTTTTTACGGATACTCAATGATCACTTTGGAGAGTGATCATAAATACCTTAAGTATTTCGCTCTATAGCTTTTGTTGTCTAAATCTTCCGTCCCATATCTTTCGGTGGCCAGGTCTTCAGCTCCATACTTTTCAGAGAGAGAGAGAGAGAGTGTTCAGATTTTCCGCTCCATAGTTCTTGGTGTTCAGATCTTCTGCTTCATAATTTTCGATGTCTAGGTCTTTCTCCCCATAGCAGGAGACTTGGACACCGAAAACTGTGAAGTTGAAGACCTGAACATAAAAAATTACGGAGCGGAATACCTGGACACCGAAGGCTATGGAGCGGAAGACCTTGACGCCGGAAACTACCCAGATAGAAAAGTGTGCCACAGGATTAGTGCAATGCTGCCAATATACCGCTAAAGTTGATGCAGACCTTGCCGAAACATGTCGTGTCGGTAGAACCTGATTTTCTACCGTGGCATTGTACCGGATTCTGGAGGAACTTTTTTATCTAGGTATGAAGCGGAAGACCAGGATATCGAAAACTATTGCGCAAAGGACCAGGATACCGGACACTATGGAGCGCAAGACCGGAACCCTGAAAGCTATGAGACGGAAGACCGACCTGCTGAAAATTATAGAGCGAGAAACCTTGACATCAAAAACTAAGGAGAGGAAAACCTGGACACCCCGGAGACTACGGGGCGAAAAAACGGTTTTCGTGAAAGTAGTGATCACCGTGTACTTAAACATCAGATTTCGATTTCAAACATTTAGCACGCTCCAAAGGAGAATGTTTTTGGAAAAGATAATGCTTAACTTATTCCTCATTTGTACGTCGGATTGTATACAACAGACGCAAATGGGCGGAAATTCAACCCTGTATATCTCGAACTTCCGGATATGCAAATCGAATTTCCGATGGCTTCTTATACTCATATTGATAATTATATTACTTTTGTATTATGATAAATAACGGTTACAAGTGAAAACTGAAACATATATGCCGGTTCTTCAAAGCGGAAGTGAATATTAAAAAATTATTAGGTATGCTTCGTCCAGTCAAACAGTACAACTTTTGTTAAAGAATTTTCTCATAAATTACACTCGTTTCAGAGATGTATGCTACTGATTCAATCATCGTAGAGATGACGCTTTCATGAGATAACTCGACAATTGCCTCCAATTAAAAGTCAAACGGGAAAAGGATACAAATTCGAAGGAATTGTCTTCCTTTTGCGTTTGATACGGCATTAACGCTGATTTAGTCCTCGCGCACAGGATACGTTTGCGTTCATGCGCACACATATGTAGATATATAACCGCAGGCGTATTTAAACACCTACATTCGTCGATGCGCACGGCCGTTTTAATTTTCTCAAACATCTCGAAGCCTGAGGGTTATTAATCCCTCAGGAGCAGACCCTCGGACAGTGCATAAACAAGCCCCGAAGCAGGCAGGACACCCGGTGACTAAATCCTTTGTCGCAGCGCGTATACGTCCATCTTGGGCATCCTTTTTTTGTATTATCTCCGAAAACTTTTGAGTCACGCATCCTTTCTCCATCTCGGCTCACTAGGGGAACCGCAGCGAGAAAGAACGCGCCCTGCCCTACTATACAACCTGAATAACGAATTCTCTCGCGATGAGACTACAGCGAGTCTTCGAAACCACGCCGCATGTGCGCGGATGTACCTATGTATATGGTTTATAATAGGTGTTCGCTATAATATTCACCGTGCGTTGAGGACCAGGAACGGCAAACATCTATAAATTATAAATTTCCGACGAAAAAGAAGGAGGAATCGCATATAACCACGCGGCAGCGGCGGCTGCGGGCAAGTTACGGTTTCACGTTAAACGTGAAATACTGCGGTCCCACGTCGAACGCATGATTTTAAGCAGCTATTTAACATATGTTAATTGCCACGTTAAAATTCAAATTATCAGTAGGCTGCGGGATAACGCACGGAGTGCCGTTTCTACGATGCTCCCTCTGATAGAAAGATTCTTCGTTAAAAAGCTGCACTTTTGACGAGATCATTAAATGAAGATTTTTGCCCACGTCAAAGGTATTTTTGTTTTTCATAAATCATACCCATGAGCTATATATAAGCTGCAGAGTACCTACGGGTAAAACGAATACCTGAAACGTAGTAGCAATTAAATTTGTCTAGAAGATTCAATCATTTTTTTCTTATCCTCGGCGTTCATTCTCGGTTAAGCGATATAGAGAAGCCTGCGTTGTTAATTGATAATAATTAATTGATAATCGTGCTAGCGAGTAGATGCATAAGCACTTTCACATTTCTAATAAGTTGGTGGTATATGGCGGATGCAACTGAAAAATCAGTGGCATTGCGTCTTTATGCACCGAAAGGAATAATATAGATAGTTGTAGCGAATTATTATAACGTACGCGTATACTCGGCTCAATTGATTCGCTCTTTCCTCTTCAGTTGTGCTTCCTCCACTTTTAACTGAACCGCTTCCCACTCTACTGTACAGGGTCCGTTTTTGCATCTGTGACATAGCAAATATAATGGAACTATGTACATATTCAGCGCGGCTTGTCATTGGTCCCGACAGTAGGGGAGGATTCAACAAATAGTGTCCTTGTCTGGAGGCTGAATTCCCAACTAAGAGCCAACTCACACGGTGCGACTTCCCTGCGACAGCAGTGCGACATGAATCTCGCGTTTGTCTGTACGATATCTACAGTGGCGGTGTCGTTGTGTTAGTTTGTCGCAGGAAAGTCGTCGATTGTTACGACAGCGTGCGACAGTGTCGCAGTGAAGTCGCACCGTGTGAGTTGGCTCTAATAGATTTATCTAATAATTATACAATAACATGTTCCGTGCTGGACCGATTTTTGAAGATTTTCCGTTCAGGCCGCGTGGGGCGTATACGACCCACGCTTTTACAATTAAATAAACTCGTTTTTGACGTATGCCTTACAATTTCTCAATAGTACAAAGCCATAATAAGCAAGAAAGGGTTATACATTTTTATATGCATTAGACAACAAAGCAATAAATTAAATTTTTTATTGCTATTATTATTAATAACCGTAAAAAGTTTGATTTTTTATTAACGCAGTATACGTGATGTAAGGTGTCTATATTTGACTCTGCAATAAATTTTTTCTTAAATTCTTCGTTTTTCAATGAGAATTCCAAGTGGCCTGAATGGAAAGTTTAGCGTGGATCGTATACGCCCCACGTGGCACGGATCGTGTTAACTTTAGGTCCATGACGTAGTGGACAAAACATTACAAGCTTCATTTCAAAAAGTATTAATTGTATTTACATGCTAAGCTTATCACTAATTAGAGATTCTAAGGTACCTACTTAGTTATATATTTTTAATGTCCTTTATAAAGGACATTGAGAGTGCAGGGTTATCATACATTACAAATTACAAAGTTTTTTGCACTCGTAAAATTAAATATTCATTAAAAATCACCATGGTAGTTAAGAGCATAGATAAATAGAGGATTTGGTTAAGAGGATCCCGCAGCTGCCTGCTTTATCTACAGAGACATGATAAAACGCCGTTCGATTATACCTACGCCGTTATTATCCTACAGAATGAACACAATTACACATTACGTGCAATTTTATGCAATGAAGGTTTACTCATAGTTACAGTCATAGAAGGATTAAATTTGGTGTTCCTCTTTATGAGAATCAACGCTTTCCAGTGAAAGAATGGTATGTAAATAGGTATACGCGCCGTTCGCCTTTTTACACAGTCATCTGTTTCGAAGTTGTGTTACTATGATTCTAAAATATTTTGTTATATTTATAAAAGCCGCCGATTATTTCTATTTTTCAATAGAAGCTACAGTTCTTGAAATAATGCAATTACAGTTTTATTTATCACAGGGGCGAAAAATCCAATAAGAATCCGAAAAAAGAATTGCAGCTTCTTTTGAAAAATAGAGATAGTCGGCGGATGTTTAAAATATAACAGAATATTTTAGAACCAGAGTAAACAATTTAAAAACAGAGAAGTGTGTGAAAAGGCGAACGGCGTATATTCGCACGCCGTTCTTTCACTGGAAAGCGTCGATGTCTCATAAAGACGAGCACCAAATTTGAAACTTCCACGGCGATAACTATGAGTAAACCTTCATAGCATAAAATTGTGCATAATGAGTAATTGTATGTATTCTGTACGATAATAATGGCGTGTAATCGAACAGTGTTTCATCATACCTACGTAGATAAAGTAGAAACTCCGGGATCTTCTTAAGGCGACAAAACCGAAAGTAAAGTGATTTATACACTCCATCTATCGAATACGCGATATTCGGATCCCACTAGCTGGTAACGCGTCGTGACGAGAGTGAACAGTTCGTAAACATCCTTAGCTGCCATTGCCATAACTATTACAGTTATTATAACCCCTTCAAAACATCGACGATGTATGATAGCACGAATTAAAAAAATAGCTCCCTTTCCAAAGTAATCATGTAACAACTTACGAATCACCAAAGATAATGAAAAAATTATGATAAAAAAGTAATGAAATCATTACCGCCAAATTAATGAAAGCAAGTGTGTTGTCAAGGTATGTTGCGTTAATGAGAGAAATAGAACATAATTCCATACAATGGTTAACTGTGAATATATTCTCAGTTTCAGTGGAACTTGGTCTTTTTTTCATCTATATTATTTTTAGTCTCTGTAGCAAAGTTTACCATTGTATATGGAATTATGTACTATTTCTCTCATTAACGCAACATACCTTGACAACACACTTGCTCTCATTAATTTGGCGGTAATGATTTCATTACTTTTTTATCATAATTTTTTCATTACCTTTGGTGATTTGTAAGTTGTTACATGATTACTTTGGAAAGGGAGCTATTTTATTAATTCGTGCTATCATATATCGTCGATGTTTTGAAGGGGGGGGGGGGGGGATTTCATTTCTTTTTTCGTTAATTTTCTTTCGTGCTCTTTTGTCAGATAAATATGAAACATTTTTTTAAATGATAGAATGTGGTCAGTTATTATTATTGCCGAGTTCGGTTGTGTATTGAACTGAAGCGTGATATGAAGCTTATTAATATTATATATTTATTGTATGGTTTGTTATCTACTTACTTTAGTGGATAGAAAAAAAATACGCAACTGTACGCATCTGAAGCTCAAGACCGACTGCCCACAGATAAAATAAAAATAAATAAAATAAGATGGGCAACTCGAAATGGACGACTTTTAATTCTGACTAGGCTCACTAGCGGCGCTGAAGTCGCCAGGCGCGCGTATATTCCGATTCATTTGAAGTTTTAAAGTGGCGCAATATCGGCCAAGTATTTACTTTCTTGAACGCGGAAAGAAACGCGCAAGAAAATAAATACGTGGCAGATATTAGAAAAAGAAAATAAAAATTCAATTTATTTATTTCCGAAAAAAATTCATGTCCGATATAGTATTGCACAGCAGTGAAACTTCGACTTTGAGGTTATGTTGATCCACGTTAATCACTGGTTAGGTTCCTAATCGGCCAAAAATGGCTGATTAAGTTCAACGGTGATTATCTCACTTTAATCATGGTTTAAAAATTGGTGGAACGCAAGAGCATGATTAAATTAAGCTAATCGGGAATTAACAATTTAATCAGAGTTGGTGGTTTCGGCCCTTAGAGAGGCTGCTTGATTGAAATATTCAACTCACCTGAGAATCTCGCGGAAAAGACCGCATGCATTTCTCGGTATTCTTAAAAGAACATTTCGGAACACAACACTGGAAAACCATGTTATAACCATGGAAAACAACGAAACAATCCACACAAAACTTTCAAAATCAGACCCGCAAGCAAAGCCGATTGGACCACGTGGATCGGACATTCGACGGATACGACAGTCGACGGCCAAGTTGTTGTTGCGTGCTTGCCCAGTAGCGCTACCGGTGAGCCTAGTAAGAACTAATGGTGCCCATCCACGCACAGGCAGACTGCAGTCCGTGGACTGACAGTTCTGATCTGCAGTCCCGAACTGTCATTGACCACACACGCACAGTTCTGCGGACTGCAGGCCGTCGCCGGACAGTCCAGGGACTGCAGGCCGCCGGATGATTCGCCATACACGCACAGTTCATGAGTCAGTTCAGTTCGATCAACTGTGTTCGGAAGAAAAAATATATGAGGGGTATAGATGCCAAACCCGCCAAGAGTCACATTTATAGCAATTCACAGGAAACGTCAAAAACTGGTGCAGACGGCCATTGCCTTACATTGGCAAGCGTATTTTCTACCTTATATTATTATTAACGGTTTAATGTGGAATTTGCACCTAAATTATGTTCGACCTTATGCACGTACTTATAAAGAACAAATTCCCGTATCTACCTCAAATTTGACAAAAATGAACTTGGCGGGTTTTGCATCTATACCCCTTATGTCTAATATTTAACATGGTTGTGAGAAAAGGGAAGCTTATTTTGTTCCTTATAATTATGTTGTTAAGTTATCAACATACGAGAAATCGGCAACGTTTTTAGGTAAAAGAATGCCAATGTACAGATGATCCTGATTATGAATTTAATTTATATCGTGGAAATGAAGAGATTCAATCCGAACGTATCGAATTATTAACTGTCATTCCTTTTGAAGCTCGAAAGCAATCGTATATTAAACAAAGAGTATTTATTCCTATTGGAAATCGATGCTGCAAAAATCATTTGATCAAAGAAAAGTTCTACGAAGACGATCTGTTCCTTTTAAAAGTGATTTTTAATTCAAGTTTTGTAGAAACCTCTGATCTACAAAAATTGTTAGATAATCTTGCTGGAGGCCGCGATTCTTTACTTATAGGAATAATAAGTAATTATAAGAATTATAAGAATTAATAATAAGAATATAAATGAAATACGAAATATGCTTCCTTCTATGCGCGATAATGATAATCGATCAGTGCTTCAAGCGGTTGTTGTATTTCTTATCAAATTAAGAAGTGGGAATTCAAATAGTACGATTTCTTCCTTTTTAATTCAAGCGAGAAATTCAAGCGGGGGGTAGTTTTCATATGCTTATCCGGCTATACCCTTTAACATTTCGATAATCTAAATGCGGTATATGCTAACTGCATAGGTAAAAAGCGGTATGTGCACCGACGGTTATTGTAGATACCACTGTTTGACTGTGTATGATGCAATACCGCGTTTCTCACATTTCAACGGCTCAGAAATTGAAGGATGACGAAAACTTTGCGAAATGACAGTACGTTACCTCCCGCAATCGATGTCGTAATTGTTAATGGATTTTTTTTTGATTCGTCGTATTAAAGATGTGCCAAAGTCGTTCGGCAATATTTCAAAGAAAATTCTACAAATTCTATACAGTTCTGATGCTCCACGTGTTCATATAGTTTTTCATCGGTATTCTCTGCCTTCAGTCAAAGATTACGAGCGTTCGTTGCGAGGAGGTTTCGAAACTGATTACGAGTACGTCATCTGTGGTCCAAAACAAGCTAGACCAACTGACTTTTCGAAAGAACTTCGAAATGATAAATTCAAAGAAGATTAGTCGTTTTTCTGATTTCACCCTAGCAAACTCGAGAAGTAGGTACCTTTATTGGTAACAAAAATCTCTTTATCTGTATATATAAAATAAAGTCGGGTTAGTTACACAATTTATAACTAAAGAACGGCTGGACAGATTTTTATGACTTTTGACTCTTGGATTTGTCTCCGCGATGAATAGCAGAATATATAGATTCGTTTCAATAAAGCAAATGCCTTGCTGTAAAGTGAATTAAATTAGTAAATATAATTAAAATACATTTCGTTTTTAAGTTAGCACAACATTTATTGATTCTGAGGCGGTACGAAGTTCGCCGGGTCAGCTAGTTATATTAAGTATATAAAATAGTTTTTCGGATCGACGATCGGCTCAAAACTCCGTCCCCCACCAATCGTCTGCCAGCCAGGGCGAAGCCGCCGCCGCCGCTCCCCTTCCCTTCCCTCTTTCCACCCCCTCCATCACCTTTCCTCCCCCCTGAACTGACAGAAAATTTTTAACATCGATGAAAGTTCGGCACGACAGGCCCGGACTGCAGATCAACCGCCACACACGCACAGTTTTCCAACAGTTTCGACGGACTGCAGGCGAACTGTACGTGTATGGTGAAATTTGGACTGAAGGCGGGATCGCTCGCAGTTCGGGACTGCAGCATCAATTTTCTCGTTTTTACTGTTCCTGCAGATTCCGTTTTTTATATGTAGACGGCACTGTAGCAGCACCGCTAATCTTTTCGCAGATCGGAAATAAAACATATCGTGTACCAAACCGCCCGAATACCATAGAGGCGCCGCTCGAGTGGAAGGATCAACCGCCCGTGGAATGAGAGCGTCGAACCGCCCGGGTACCGTACAGGTGCCCCTGGAGTGCAACTGATAGACAATTTTTTATATCAATGAAAGTTTAGCACGACAGGCCTGGACTGCAGATCAACCGCCACACACGTTAGTTTTCTAACAGTTTCGACGGACTGCAGGCGACGGACTGCAGGCGAACTGTACGTGTATGGCGAAATTTGGACTGCAGGCGGGATCGCTCACAGTCCGGGACTGCAGTCCGCCTGTACGTGGATGGGCACCATAAGAGTGCCCAGGGCGTGCGACTGCCTTTCGAGCGAAATTCAGTACACCGTGAGACAAAGGTTCGACGAGGTACCGACATATGTACCTCGGGGTACGGAACGCTGCGATAAAGCTGGCAACCGTAAGGGCCTTTGCACACGACGTTTTTTAAACTAGCTGACGATGCGCCTTTTTGATGAGTGCGTTCGCTGCGCGTCATCAGCGCGTATTAGCAGGTTGTATTAGCAAGGATCGTGTGTAAAAGTCACAACTTGCCGACTGCCTTGCGTTTGCCAAGCGTCCTAATCGCGTATAACGCGCGTCGTCAGCTAGTTTAAAAAACGTCGTGTGCAAAGGCCCTTAGTTGTGACGTAGGCAGGGTTCTCAGGTAAGGAGAGCCCTAGGGCCTCTTTCTCTAACCCACTCGCAAGAGAAACGTATACGTTTCTTAGCGAGTAGACCAATCAGGACCCCCACCACAACGGAATACTTGATTCTGATTGGTCTACTGGCTAAGATGCGTATACGCAACTTTGCGAGTGAGTTAGAGAAAGGGGCCCCTGATCGCTTTATCGCGTAGTTTCCGACAAGGCGGAGAAAGAGCGGCGTGGCGCGTCACTACACATTCATTGTTGTCAGCCGACGTATCACGTGTTAACAGTTTGAAAACAATTGAACATCGAATTTCGCACTTAGTGCGCACTCAATGATAAACGGAAAATCGGTAAAAATGTTTTCAGCCTAGATGACTGATTTAAAAATTATGAATGATAAATAAAATCATCAACATGTAATGATTTTATAATTAATATTTCGATAATATTTACATTTTCCCCAGAACAATTCGTTCGTGAAAGAAGTCATAAAAATCGTAAATAAACAAACTATGCGGTTTATTCACCGTTTCAGTAATTTTAACGAATCGGTGCAAACCGGATATTATGTTTATAACATAGCATTCGATTTGCACCGATTTGTTAAAATTATTGAAACAGTGAAAAAACTGCACAGTGTTTACGGGCTGTAAGCCAACTCTAACTACCGACTCGATCTCTACCGGTATAAATGAAAAATTTATTCTAGTCTTTATTAATCTATCATTAGAGAATAATCAATTTATATGGTGTAACTAAGCATAATTGATGTGTAAACATCTTTAGGCTCGCTTGGAAGTGATTTCATGGAAGTGGTGGGGGAAATGTTAACGACATTAGTGTATATCCGTGTGAGCTCGGTGCAGGATCTTGACATTTACCTAAGGCCGGGCTTGGTCGGTAATCGAGACATTTATACCGTAATTATAATTATTTTCGTAATTTCCATTATTCACAAATTCACAATTTCGAGGTTAGACGCTTCGATCTCTCAAATTGACATCAACTCTAACTGCCGACTCGACTTCTACCGTATTAAATGACTCGAGTACCGACCAAGCCTATCCGAAGGTAACTTTCAAACTGGCCAGTAGGTACAGAGACGGACATACGGTACCCCGATAGCAAAGTGGCGCCACCGTGACTGCACACTACTTTCACGCGGTGTATTCGAGTGCATGCACTGGGGTGTCCATCTATCTGTGCACCGTGAAGCCACGCTGCAGTCACGCAGTGTGAGCACCGAGTGGAAGCACTGTGGCATAACAGGGTGACTCCACAGTGCTTGAACTGTAAGATGATGGTGTAAACCCAGTGGCTTCGCTGTGAAGTTATCATATGGACTACACACAGGGAGGTATTCTAATAAAATATTTATATTAAAAAACAACATTTCTTTTACTATTCCATTTATTAAATGAACATATTGTAGCTGGAGATCCCAATATTAACATATCAAAATGTATTATCTGTCAATTCCCGGGAAAATTTATAATTAATTAAAAACTATCGAAGTTTTGGCCCTAAGCCACTTTATAGTATAGTCTTATTAAATATTCGCGAAACAATTTATTAGTGTCAGGATAAAACCGGTACCAATCGATAGAAAAAAGTCTCCTGAATGACATATAGAAATGGGTAATCTTCAAATTGACGAGAAATAATGTAATTAATTAAAAACTATCTTTCAAAATCACATGCCAACAAATCGCGAAGCTATATTTTTTCTGTAACCAATTTCATAAATAAAAATATCCCAATGTAGAAGAGAAAATTCTTTACAAATTTCAAGTCGGAACTTATAGTCTACGATGCACCGTTTTTGTATAATTAATTATTATACATATTGATACCTTACTTTGAAAACCTCGTAAGTGCAATTTTGGACAAAAATGCCATTTATAGCTTACTGCGTTAAGATTTAAAATCTGAACACAGTAAGCTATAAATGGCATTTTTGTCAAAAATTGCACTTACGAGGTTTTCAAAGTAAGGTATCGATATGTAATTCAAATTGGCTTAAATCGATCAGCTGATCGTTACGCGACGCTCCTTTATTACGCGTGCAACTAACGGAGAAAAGCGCGTTCCGCAATCTATTCAAATTTACGCTTCATTCTGTATTGATTTTTATAATTAATATTTATCAAATTATTCGTTTTTTGAAAATTATTACCATTATTTTTAATTCTGTTATGAATGAAGAAGTAATTTTTAAAATAATTTAACGATGAAGGATCTTTAGTAAATGTCAAGAAAATAAATTTAAGTGATCCATTTTCATAAATCATTTTCGAAATACTATACTAACGTATAGACATTATCTGAACAAAAAATGAATTTCGTTTGTTTTCTTTTTCAGATTTCACGTAATTCTTTATATCTCCATAGGATGACTGCACGAAAATAAAACGGCGTAAAACCCACAAGTATTTCGAAAATGATTTATGAAAATGGATCATTTAAATTTATTTTGTTGACATTTACTAAGGATCCTTCGTCGTTAAATTATTTAAAAAATTACTTCTTCATTCATAACTGAATTAAAAATAATGGTAATAATTTTCAAACAAAAGAAGAATTTGATATTAATTATAAAAATCAATACATAATGAAGCATAAATTTGAATAGATTGCGGAACGCGCTTCTTTCCTCCGTTAGCTGCGCGCATAATAAAGGAGCGTCGCGTAACGATCAGCTGATCGATTTAAGCCAATTTGAATTACATATGTTTAATAATTAATTACACAAAAACGGTGCATCATAGACTATAAGTTCCAACTTGAAATTTGTAAAGAATTTTCTCCTCTACATTGGGATATTTTTATTTATGAAATTAGTTACAGAAAAAACATAGCTTCGCGATTTCTTGGCATAAGTGATTTTGAAAGATAGTTTTTAATTAATTATATTCTTTTTCGTCAATTTCAAGATTACCCATTTCTATGTCATTCAGGAGACTTTTTTCTATAGATTGGTACCGGTTTTATCATGACACTAATAAACTTCTTACTTAATAGAAGAAACAAATTTAGTTCTACTGGGCTATTAATCATTCATTTCTCCTATATTATTTACTCGATCAAAAAAATGATGATACCAATTTGTAGCGGGGAAAATGACTATAAAATTGATGCGAGAACCTACATGACAAAATGCACGGTTAATTTATAATAATTTTTTGAAAGTCCCGGTGTACGAAAGTACAATAAGCTGCGCATGGCGCGTTTTACGTGGTTCGCCATGAGAACAGCCGATTGCTTGGCGAAACATGCTTAGAAATTAATTTCGTACACCGGGATTTTCGGGTACACTCAAACATCCTTTCGAGAATGACGACTCCGCTGTGTGGGAGAGATTCTGCAGGATGGCTACGTCGTTCTTGAGCTGGGCCTCTTGCTTGGTGGGAAAACGTAGCTTGTCGATCACCTTTATCGCCACCGCGCGGCCGGTCTTGCGATGAACTCCGCCGTAGACGATACCAAATTGACCCGAGCCAAGAACTTCGTCCGGGAAGATGTGATAGAGCTGCGATATGTCGGTTACGCGTTGCTCTGGTTCGATCGTCGACTGCTCCTGCCGACCTTCGGAAAACGACGCGTGTTTTTCGGTTATAGCGTCGATACGCGTTCGTGCGCACACTCGCGAGCTCTGAACGTACTTGCCGATCCGGAGGTGACGGGCATGAATGCCTGCCTGATACTCGTTTCCCAGGACCTCGCCAAGTGAACGCCAACGCCACTTTCCGGCGGCGGAAGCTGACCACTCACACCTCCGTAGAGGGGATCTTCGCCGACGTAGTAATCGACGTTGGCCGTTCTCAACTCGAAACAATGCATTGTGCCTGGAAGAATCGTTTAGAATCGTTTATTGCAGCTAGGACCAGTAGGAAGGAGAGAATACGCGCGTTGTAAACCGACTAAACGCGCGCAGACAATTTCTAACGATATATGTACTCACGAGAATGTTGTTGTTCCCTGGCGGCGTCGACGACTAGAATTTCAGCCAACGGAATCTCTTTGAAGTACTTTGAACTGCTGTCGCTTTGGAACAGAATTATGGCCTTTGTGTCCAATCGCCAGTAGTGTCTCTTCCTCTGAAAACACGCGCGTCTTAATGATGGGGGAAGCGAAACCGAATCAGCGCCACGTCGTTAACCTACCATCGGATCGCGATTCGTCGAGTGCACCATCCATCCTTCCTTCAGGATCTTGGAGCCGCGTCGTTTCATGTGCTTGGCGCTTTGAACTATTCACATCAGCGATATATTGTTACTCGGCGATGAGCTGCACCTGCGTTATCGCGTACGAGGTACCAAGTGTGACGGAGGGAGTGATGGAGAAGAAAAAAAGATAAAGTATCGCAAGTGTCGAGATACGACGTTGATTGAATAATTACCTCGATGGTCTGGAATTTTGAAATTCGTCGGAAGATGCGTCGTCATGGCACGGAACGAGGTCCTACGGAAATATCACACGCCTGAAACGATTCTTAGTGCGCTTTCCTCGTGTTTCCTTGTGTTTATGCGGTTAGAGGGGGGATGATGACAGGTTGGCTTATTGTCACTTCACTGTAGATTCCCAGCATAGCTCGGTCGTTCGCAAGGGCCTCTTCGGTGTCCCGGAGCTCCCGAGGCGGTTTCTCGCGAGGGTCGCTCGTCCGGTATCTCTCTGCTGGCCTTTGCGGTCTTTCGTCAACCGACGCTATGTAGCGGCGGCCATGATGGCGTTCGTGCCACGAGGGAACTCGACACGGCAGACTTCGTAATCGTCAAATAATGCTTAAACGCCGGCCTCGCCGCACTTCCATTTCACTCAGTGAGCTTCGCACTGCTCCGCGAACACCACCATGCACTTTTTATCGCACTCACTCGCGAAAAACCTGACTAAAGCTCCGAATTTCATAGGAGCGATCCGCCACACGTCCGCACTGCTCGACCACCGAACCTTTAAATTATTTAATTACGAAGACGCGTTCCCTGCGTATTAAAATGATTGAGTTAACCCCCGTACTAAAATCTTGAAATTTGCGTAAAACTATGTTGGCGTGCCGCGGGAGCTGCGTGTTCCGCAGCGAATTCATTAATTCGTTAACAATTTTGTGAAGAGTGAATTTACCGATATTCATGGTCGGTAAATTTACGAAGTGTGCACGTCGAAAAGGCACCGTGACTGCACTGAGTGTAACCACTGTGTCTTTATGCTGTGAACCACTCAGTGTGTTCACTGTGTAGCCACGGTGCTTTTAGTTTGTGTACGCCACGCGATCACGCCACGGTGAGACCACAGTGGTGCCACTACGTGGCAGCACTGCGTGCGGCTAGCGTGTAAATCCACGCTTTGCTGTCGGGGTATTTATATATGCCCTGTTACGGCCTGGTCTAATCCAGTCCTGGTCGCTTTGAAACGCGAGGCGCTAGGATCGTTTTACCGCGTGAATGGGTTACATTCAAACGTGCGAGTAGCGCGAATTCCGGTAAAATTCAAGGACACAAGATAGAAGTTAATGCAGAGGTTGCCGACAGGATTCAAAGTTTTATTGACTGTAGAAACACACTGATGAATGAAGAGGCACTGCTCGGTATACTACACTGAACACAGAACAAAACTATACTACCGCTCTCTTGTATTCGGTTGCGGTTTATATCTCTTACAACAGCTAGATAGTGGGGATAGCGTGGGCAATGCGGTATGCTCTAAATGGCTGCAAGGTGGTGTGCACGCGAGAGATGACGCTCTCCTGAGTCGCACACCTAACGGGACCAAGCGGTGGTTGCTCGTAGCGTACGCAGGGATCGGAGTTCGTCGCTATTTCTCCGTAAAGCGGATTAAGTAGCCGACAGCTGGCGGTGATTAGCAGAATGATTTTGGTGACGCGTGACATACCATATGTCCGCGATCAATTTTACCATAGGAAAATTGCGATTATTGCATGAGCACCGCTTGGGTCTCCTCGTCCAATAGAATCATCGGAAAAGCGTGAATGCGCATGCGTAGTCACCGCGAGTGTTGGCGTGACGTTTGCGAGTGCAGTTCGATTTCGATTTCGATTCTCGCGTCGAAGTCGAACTGCACTCGCGGATGACTACGCATGCGCAGTCACGCTTCTCCGGTGATTCTATTGGACGAGGAGACCCGCAGAGGTGCTCATGCAATAATCGCAATTTTCCTATGGTAAAATTGATCGCGGACATATGGTACTAGGAATCGTCCGGCAATTAGCCTTCCGCGAAAGGTACGGGACTGCGAGCACATTCCAGCCCCCTGCTTGGCCTTATCATATCCCATCTTATCCCTCGAGTGACCTTTGTTCTACTAGAGTATACGCAAAGAAATATGCTAATAGCGAGAATTTGTAATACCGTATGTCCGCGATCATTTGAACCATAG
Organism: Xiphydria camelus; assembly: GCA_963678675.1. Classification (NCBI taxonomy): domain Eukaryota; kingdom Metazoa; phylum Arthropoda; class Insecta; order Hymenoptera; family Xiphydriidae; genus Xiphydria; species Xiphydria camelus. The sequence goes on along the minus strand of OY783193.1, from coordinate 24,103,778 downwards.
GAAAATTGCGAGTTTTGCATGAGCACCCCTTTGGGTCTCCTTGTCCAATAGAATCACCGGAGAAGCGTGAATGCGCATGCGTAGTCATCCGCGAGTGTGGCGTCGTCAGCAAGTTCAGATCGGTTATCGAAATAATCGATCTGAACTTGCTGACGACGCCACACTCGCGGATGACTACGCATGCGCATTCACGCTTCTCCGGTGATTCTATTGGACGAGGAGACCCAAAGGGGTGCTCATGCAAAACTCGCAATTTTCCTATGGTTCAAATGATCGCGGACATACGGTACACGAGCTTTGAATTTGAGAGTCCTTTGAACACCCCGCGTTCCTTAGCGGAAACTATGATGGTTGTCGCTTCATGTAGACTTGTCCAAAGAACTGTCGTTCCATGAAACCGTGACGGAACGTCACAGCCCCAATAGCACAGTGGAGCCACCGTGGCTGCACTGTGACTGCACGCGGTGCACTTGAAATTTAGCGCGGTGCGACCAAGGTGCATGTCCAGTTTGTAGGTACTGTGCCTGCACGCGGTGCCGACACTACGTGCAGGCACCGTAACAGCACAGTGCTTGGTCAAGTGCACATGGGGTGAACTTTAGGAAAAGAAAATGCACGGGGTGACGGCACAGTGCTTGCACTGTGACGACATTGGTGGCATTATTGTGAATGTATACTATTTTAGGTTAGGTACATAATTTTTAAAAATTATCGACTAAATGAATTGAAAATGCGTTTCAAATTTATGTTTGCTTTTATTTATAAAACAATAAACGTCGGTTACTCCATAAAGGTTTGTACATAGAAAGTTTTGTAATGAATGGGAGAAATAGGTTAAATACAAAAGTTTAATGTTAATAAAATTGCAAGTATAATAATATTGCGAATTTACGAAGACTATTTTCGAAAGAATTGAAAATTCTTCAAAAGCGTTCTCTTATTGAATTTTCATGAACTTAACGGTTTTTACAATATTCGCAATTTTCAAAGTATATAATTGCTGTACTTTACCTACTTTTCTCATTCATTTTCCACAATTAAACATAAATACAATAAAAAATGGGTCATATGAATGTTTGTCTAATACTAGAGATAATGTTAATAATTTTACACATTTTAAACTTCAATTTTCATTCCGTATGTCCGCGATCAATTGAGGGGCTAGTTATTAAAATGCATTATGTCCTTTCGGAGTATTGATTTCAATACTCCGAAAGGACATAATGCGTTTTAATAACTTGCTCCTCAATTAGACCATAGCAAAATTGCGAGTTTTGCATGAACACCCCTGTGGGTCTCCTCGTCTAATAGAATCACCGGAGAAGCGTGAATACGCATGCGTAGTCATCCGCAGGTGTTGGCATCGTCAGCAAATTCAGATCGGTTTCAATGAAATTTCATTAATACTAAAAAAATATACTTACTATCAATAGGATCTATTGCCTTCGCCGTTAGTCTCATCAAATTTTCAAAAATTCGGTAATGTTGAACTACAAAAATGATCAACATAGGGATAAACATATATCTATCGATCACTATAGCTTTGACGACATCCACATTTTTTGTATTGTTTCCATTACAGTTAGATTCGTATAAAAGTACATATTTCAATGATTCTTGCAACAGTGTGGTTAAATGTTATAGCACATTTTCCAGAAACTCGAGAAGAGAGAAAAATTACTCCGATAGGTAGCGATGAATCCTTCCGTTGAATAAAGCAGACTTCGAATCGAAAGAAAAAAGAAGAGAACTGAGAAAAATTTATATGCTGTCCCGGTGAAATACTTTCTTCGAGGGTATAAATTATTCGTATAAAAGTACATATTTCAATGATTCTTGCAACAGTGTGTTTAAAAGTTATAGCACATTTTCCAGAAACTCGAGAAGAGATAAAAATTACTCCGATAGGTAGTGATGAATCCTTCCGTTGAATAAAGCAGACTTCGAATCGAAAGAAAAAAGAAGAGAAATGAGAGAAATTTTATAGGCTGCCCCGATGAAATACTTTCTTCCGAGGTATGAATTATTTCTTGCAAGAATCATTAAAATATGTACTTTTTTATATGAATCTAACTGTAATGGAAACAATACAAAAAATGTGGATGTCGTCAAAGTTACGGTAATCGAGAGATATAGATTTATTCCTATGTTGATTATTTTTGTAGTTCAACATTACCGAATTTTTGAAAATTTGATGAGACTAACGGTGAAGGCAATAGATCCTATTGACAGTAAGTATCTTCTTGTGATTACTCGGGGTATCCGTCATTCACACACATATCCACATCAGTGAAATCTTCTTCCTTCTCTTCTGTGGTGTCATCATCCGAGGCGCCTGAAGTGCGACGATTCTCTGCTGTTCTCTCCAACTCGTCAAAATTGGAAGCTCCAGTTTCGTCAAGATCCTAACAAAGAAAAAAGTACAATTGGGAATGAGAAAAAAAAATGAATTCAATAATGTCATAAGACAAACCAAAGAGTACAGATTTTTAAAACCAATTATAATAAATACGTAAAATTACAAACAAATGGCCAACTAAATTTTTCACATAACCTCAATTTCTCTGTAGTACTACATTTACTACGATTTATTAATTAATTTAGTGATATTTTTAGAAACCCGTACCTTTTTTATAAAACTGCTTTACATACTACTCCTCTCAGATAGAAAAGAATCCTTCAGAATTACGGTAGAATGCCACGGTAGGAATATTAGATTCTATCGACACGACGTGCTCAACTCAACTTTGGCGTGTTACGTACCGAGCCGGTCTAGATCGTTTATAGATGGCGGGTCCGCGCCCGTGGAGCGCTAAAGCACTCTGCTTCAAAGGTTCGGAAATGGATAACGAATAAACTGAACACTGCACTCACTGTAAAGACTTACATTCACCGAAATATGCCGTTTTGCAGATCCCGAGATTAGCTATAAATTGGCGATGTATTTATGACTGGGATACTAATAAATGGTACGAATCATTGTGTCGAATTCCGTTTATTCGCTCGTTATTTCTCGATAGAATAGCAGCCCTAAATTATAGGATGCCCGGGAAAAAGAGTACTTATAAGTCAAAAAATGGTCAATATGAGATAAGTCGCTTTCTTCTACGTTCCTAGAGATATTTGTGTGCTACATGCATTTAACGGTTCTTATGAGAAGTGTTATTTTCATTTTATACATTTTTTCTCCCTCTCAACAGTTTGTGTTTCAATATAAACAAAAAGGTGTTTTCTGAGTAATACCCTTTTTTGTCTTGTACTCTTTTTCCCGAGCATCCTAGAATTAGTATAGAATATTTTGAATTTTACCGCTATATAATCTTAAGATCTAATCTATGTATGTATGTAGTTGCATACGCGACAGGCGATATATTGGCGGCATTGCACTAATCCTGTGGCAGACTTTTCTATCTGGGCTACGAACACAATTTTTACGTGTTACTTATACAGTTGCATAAAATCTTATTGAAAAAAGGAATTTCGCATCTTTTACGTAGTTGCAAATACTTTGAGGTTTGGAACGCAACTGAAGTCCACGTGCTACTACTTTTATGATTTAATTGACTTTTCACATATTTAGAGACTCTATTGTGGTCAAGATAAACAAATAAAATTACTTGTTTAATTTGTAAATTATTTTTAACCACTATAAGTCCATATTTTTGTTAAATTTGCAAATAATTTATTATAAAAGATGGGTGAAGGCACCGTGCATTCACTGTGCCTTCACAAGGTGTTGGGCACGTGGTGCAAAAAAAGTTCAAACACAGTGATTGTACTGAGTGAAAACGTTGTGACTTCCCGCCCAGAGCACCAGAACATTCACCGTGCAGACACCGTGCGCTCACGCTGTGCAACTCCACGAAGAAACTGCACGGTGTAGTCACGGTGGAGCCACAGGCTGTCAGCACTGCGTGCGTCTACCGTGCACTACGGCTTAACTGCACGCTTTGCTATTGGGGATACCGGTACAAGTCGAGTCGGCTATTACCTAGAGTCGGTATCAATTCGAGAGATCGGAGCGTCTAACCTCGAAATCGTGAATTTCAGAATAACGGTGAGTGCTTTCCATTCTTCATAAAATCACCATTCCAATGTTAGACGCTTCTATCTCCAGAACGTACGTTCTTTATACTATTTTCAGTGTATAACAACGGTTTCACTACGATTTCTAATAAAACTAGATACCAATTCGTGACTTCTATAGTTTAGTGGATATAATTGGTTTATGATAGCTAAAAAAATACGGTACATAAACCCATATCAAGTTTCAACTTATCCTTCAAAGTATTAATAACTGGTATATGCAGGACAATTACACTTTACGTTGAAATCACCAAACGATTGACAGAATAGTCTCTCCATTTGGTTACAACAACCTCGCAATTACAACCGCCTCATGTCGTGCTGCGTTCTTATGTTCCTCCTCACATTTCTTTTTGTCCATAGTTTCTCATGTATTCTGCCCTACTCTTCTTTTCAATTCCTGTACATTATTAATCACTATTTCATTTCACCAGTTCAAACTACAAATTACTACAGAAATGATTGTCATGTACAAATGAAATATGAATACACAACAACTACACTTCACCCTGTAGAATTTTTTCACACACTTCGATTTTTGGTTTTCATATTTTCCTTTCACCGATTATACCCACATCACTTCCACGCTACATTTTCGTATACAAACATCGCGGCATTCCAAAATTAAAATTTCATTCCCATTCTTCCCAACTTGCGTCGAAAATGTCCCCTCACAAACTCAAGGTACTTTATGCGGAATTTATATAGGAATCTCGCGAAAAATGCTAGTGGAGGTACGGTAGGTGGGAAAAAACTAAAAACGAGTTAGTCATTCTAACTTGCAATAGATGTGTAAACATCTGGCAGAACAATGTTGCGTGGAAGTGATGTGGGTGTATTCGGTTACCGACCATTATTTAAAAAATGATCGTCTTTTTGTTCTAATAACTTTATTTAACCGAATATACCCACATCACTTCCACGCAACATTGTTCTGCCAGATGTTAAAACACATCAATTTGATATCTCTTCCTTCCAACCATGTGAAATAGTATGTGATTGCAAGGCAGACATATCTAAATAATTGATGTTTTAACATCTGGCAGAACAATATTGCGTGGAAGTGATGTGGGTATATTCGGTTAAATAAAGTTATTAGAACAAAAAGACGATCATTTTTTGGTTATAACCATACATACATTTATTGAGAAAATTCGTTGTAAAAATTGAGGGGTTGAGAGGGCAGACATAAAGATACACGGGTTCTCGCTGCTCGCTTTACGCCGAGATGAACGAACATGCCTACTATACGCTCACTGTATTGGTGTACGAAGCAGTACGGAGCGTTCTTTAAAGCCTTGTACGGACAGCGCGTTCCAGTCTGCGAGCCTTCGTACATACGTATATGATTTCCCGACCCGAGCAGAACCGCACAGTCACAGGGACCTTGAAATTTACCGTCGGCTGGGCTTGGTCGGCTGGGCTTTGTACAAATACCGACTGGTCGCAGGTCGTCGCGACAAAGGGAAGTGTACGTGAGTATGAAGGCCGGACGGTGGCGACACCAGCAGACCAGTGGCGAAAGTAAGAAATGCCACAAAATCTCGTATTGACTATTGACTATTGAACGCGAAGGCGTTCCAATTCCTGTATAGATACTCTCGGTCGGAGGGTCGGTCGGACGGTCGGACGGTTTTATTAATTCGATAATCTCGACCAAGATTATTGATTTGCGACAGCAGCAAGAAGCACTGCTATATTGCAAGTATAGCCGACACTCGGGCAAAGCCTTTCTATGCGAGCGAGGTCGTCAGGACGATACGTTGCCGAGCACTGGCGAAAAGAATCGTAATACAGAATCTTCGAATTTCGGCAATAAAGAGCTGCACAATCTAAAAGGCCAAGGCAGCATTTTTGCTATAATAATATTATAAATGGTTGAAATAACCCTAGTTTTCTTATCTTGTCCAACAGCTCATTTTACCTCCCATACCTATGCTAAATAATTTTATGCTAAGATATAAAATACACCGCGCGCGTAATCTATATACCCTGTCAATACCAGGATGGTATACCCAGGGAACGTATGAGTGCGAGTGAGAATACACGGTGACGGTATAAGAGCCTTTCTGTCCCGAGCTTGTCCAGAGAATTATGTGCACGGAGAGGCTCTTATGCCGTCACCGTGTGATCTCACTCGTACTCACACATTCCCTAAGTACTCCATCTTCGTACTATCTCTGTATACATAGGTACTCTAGCTCGCTGGCGTGCGAATACATAAGGGTCGTTGTAATAATTTATTTCTTCAATCCAGGACACAAACTCGAGAAACTAATCAAAATTATTTATTGAAATTTTCCAGTCTGAAGAATGTGATTATAATAAGTTTCTTCCGCTTCTATATGGCGTTTCTAGCTTTTGCTTGCCAGAGGCGCGGCGATCTCTTGGTTGCCACAAGAGTGTATGAGTGTGTATGTGTGCAAGCGTGTTAGTGCATTCGTTTAGGTCCTTTCGCCTCTAAGGTATTCCTTACTCAGGAGCGTTTTGAAGTGAAACTTCTTTGCTGAGGGTACTAAAACCGCGCTCGATGCAACGAAAAAACCGTAACGAAACCCAGACACTCCAGCGCTTCCGTACGTGCCTCACTCACACAGCGATCTCGACCCTGCCCCATTACACCCCTCTCGACTCTGCCCAATCCCACCGCTCTCCACCATTCTCCATTCTACCGCTCACGACTGAGCCACTGCCTACTAACTGTTGACTAACGCCATGTGTCGACTTTGCGAGGCTGGATCGCGAGGCCGTCGCGCGAGCCAGCCTCGCAAATTATGTATTCCCCGTCGCAAAGGGGACTTCTACGTCATTTCTTACCGATCACTATTATCGCAATCTAAGTAACGCGTTAATCTAGATCTAATCTGTACGTCGGTCAAACAACCTCGCAGTGTATCTAATTGTAAACCACGGCTACATCACGGAATTACTGCATCTCTTTGAATCCAATATAATCACCAGATAGAAAAGTTCCTCCAGAATTGCGGTACAATGCCACGGTAGAAATATCAGGTTTTACCGACACGACGTGCTTCAACAAAGTCTGCATTGACTTTGGCGGTATATTGGCGACACTGCAGTAATCCTGTGGCACTTTTCCATCTGGGAATATTGTGAGTGCAGTGTTAAATCAATCAACTAACCGATACGGTTTAAATCCACCTCTCCACGTTTTCGGTCACTAGACGTATCACGCAGTAGTGTCTTCCAGATTTACGACCTCGAGGGGATCTACTCTTCATCTTTCTTCTTAATTCTTTTTTTAATCTCAAACAGTGCAAAGGCATCCCTGGCACATTCAACGAATTTAAAAATTCTTTAGGCCCGAAAACATTTTAGAACTTTCTAGAAAGTTCTGGAGCATTCTAGAATATTTCAGAACTTTGTAGAATATTCTGGGACATTCTAAAACTTTCTGAAACATTTCAGAACAATCTAGAATATTCTTGAACATTTTGGAAGAGTCCGCGATATTTTTGAAAATGTTATGACACTATAAACACTTGAGATAGTCGCTGGAAGAAGTCCATTGGTAGGCGGCACCCTTTTACCCCTATATCTTCTGAACCAACCCCTGCAATTCCAAAACAAAAACTTCTTCATCGATGGGGAATGTAGGGCTATCATACCCTATAACCCCCGTGGGGCTACGATTAGCAGTTCCAGAGTTTTATTGGAACGTACAGACTAACCACACTTTCTTTTATTATATATATTGACTTTTCTGGCTTAGAAATAGAATATCTAAGAGGCAAAAATCAGCAGTTTCAACATCTGCTTTTCTTCGCTTTTCATCGAAATCAAAAAACTGCCGTATACGGAGAAGGTGTTATAGACGAGTCTTTCATAAAAATATGTCGAAAATGCTGATTTTTTCCTCCTGGATATTCAATTTCTAAGTCTGAAAAATAATAAAAAATTGTTATTCGAATAAACAATTATAACAGTTTTGTAGATCAGAAAGAGCTCTTTCGAATGAATATAAATACTTTGCGGATCAGCAAACAAATCGTTGTAAAATGAAAGAAAATAAAAGAAAACGCTACGAACTTATTTTCCAACCCAATATCATCGCGATCATAAATACTTCGTCAAACTAGGGTTCATCTCGCCATCAGCGAAGAGGTACATTTTGGCGAATCCAAGCTGCTAATGAGTTCGCAGTCCCGCACCTTTCCTGAAAGGGTTAATTATTGGACAAATCGGAATGAACCTTTGTTTGCCGAAATATTCGGTTATCTGTTGAAATCGTCATTTATCTCCTTTACAAAGCTGAATGCATTTCGAATGCATTCGAAATATAGCGTTATCTGCGAGAAGTGGTTAATTACAATTCGTTCGGTAATTAGCCTTCCGGGAAAGGTGCAGGACTGCGAATACATAAGCAGTCTTCGTTTGTCGAAATGTACCGCCTGAACTGCGTGCACTGTAATGAGCACTATAATAGAATTTGTAATGTATGTGAAATTCTGAAGAACAGCGATTAATGTTTTATCACTGTCAAATTTGGAAGTAAAATTCCTTGATTCCGTTTATGATTTTCTAGAAATTTGTCAGTTTAGTAAATACTTCGTTCGTTCGATCAAAGTTACTTCGTATACTGAGAAAAGAGTTTATTTGCAATTAATAAGTGTATACTTGATTACGGCGGAAAAAATATTTTGTTGGACCAAGTAAGTAAATATACCGGGTGATTCTTTAATATTGCGACAAACTTCAAGGATGGGTTCCTTGGAAGAAAATAAGAAAAAAAACAAAACGTGTAGCCGCCACGCGCGGAAGAAGTGAAACTTCGATACTGCTGTGTAGAAAAGAAAACTAAACAAGTAATCAATAATAGTAATACCTTGGTATAATAAAAATGTCATGGTATTACTATTGTTGATTACTTGTTTAATTTTCTTTTCTACCCAGCAGTATTGAAGTTTCACTTCTTCCGCGCGTGGCGGCTACACGTTTTGTTTTTTTTGTTTTACTTATACTTTAGGCTTGAATTCGGAAATTGTTGGGCTTTATTTTCTTTACAGGACCGTACTTTGGCGCAGGGTTGTTGTAACAATTTTGAAAAAAATGCCACATAATTATTTCTTTTTATAGATAGATAACTCGATAGGTAATACAAATTCTCAATAAATAAAATGTACTTTAACACGTTCCGTGCCGAGGCATTTTCGCTGTTTCGGCCGGCGAGTGCCAGGCCCCGAAATCACAGGTCTGCCTGTGCGTGCCGGGCTTATAACTTTGGTAAAGTTTGTCGTATTGGTTATTTTTCAATACCTAGGGTGAAAGCACCAGTTAGCCGGACACTACCTGTTGTCAGACATTATAGAACAAAATCCTTTCAAATAGTAAATTTCCATCTCTTTCCTTCTAAGCAAAGACACACACATTTTCATTAGACTGTCTGTTTCTAACACAAGAGTTTGCATGGTCCTCTGGTGACAGGCATAGAAACGAAACATTCTTAAAATGGCCGTCTTTACACATGGGCGTATTTTCAACGGTTGGCTACAGAAGTTTTAGTGGAAACTGCTTAATGAAATAGTAAATAAAATTATTGTTATTTGATATTTATTATTGTGAGTTGTTCTTTATGGTAAGTATGGATGTAAATTTTACATTTTTTGCATTAAAATTTGAGTTTCATTACTTTTTGACCGTTAAAATTAATGTCCGGGGAATCGGTTTTAAATAAATTGCCGAAATCCTCTTTCGGACAAAGTGTCTGAAAACAGGTTCTAAGTAATAAAAATTTATCCGTTTTGCTCTAATAAATATCACACGTAATGTTATATTGCCCCTGTTCTTGTTTACTAACTACTCACATAGAATATACGGACCAGTTTCCAGACACCTTTTTCCGGCGATACAAGCAAAAAAGCGGGTAGGGAAAATACTGACACTCTACAATAAAAAGCATACAGAGCACATACACAAAAAAGTGCAATGTATGTTGTGTTTGGGAGATCTTATTAGCGACATCGAAGACGAAGACAAAATCATTGGATGCAGCAAATGTTCCAGATGGTACCATTATCAATGCATAGATATGCCAGGACTGCCTTTCGATGAAGCAGCGAAAAAGATTTTATTTGCGACATATGCCGTCAAAATTTAAATTAAAATATGTTTTATTTATTATAACATCACCTACAGTACATAACTTATCTGTATTGTTCAGGTATTTTTTAAAGTAGTTTTTAGACTTTTCTAGTTACGTCTTTATATGTTTATGAAGATTATAAGTAGGTACCTACCTATGACGAAAAAGACCACTTTTCCATGCCCCGTCCGAAAAATGGTTCTACATTGTCCGACAATTTATTCGGGATGTCCGAAAACTAGTACAAAGGATATTTTCGAGGTTATCCTTCATTAAATAGTAAATGGAATAAAATTTCGAAGATTGCATAATTAAAAATGTATTTTTAAACTTAAAGGGATACAATCATAATAAAATACCTTAAGATGTACGGAAATTGACAGAATTATGAGTATTCTTTTGTAGGAACTCCCTTAAGTGTCCGACAACCGGTGTGTTCACCCTATTAACTAGTTTTACTTCGCGCTACCAGGTGGTAAGGTTAGTTATAACGGAAATTCTTGTGTCGCCCAGAAATTCGTGTGCCGCCATATGGCGGCGCGTGGCAGGGAACGTGTTAATAGAAAATAGATACAGGTTTTGTCACGTTTTGTATTGATACTACTCATCATCCGATTCAACGATGTCACCGAGAGTATTATTCTCATCGTTTCGTCCATTTGTTTGTTGCCCTGCATTCAACGACTGTTCTGGATTCAACGACTTATAAGAATCATGGTGTATTGGTGGTACATACGATAGAAGCTGCAACATGTTATTGAATTTGGCTACTTTTTTTGGAGGATTGTCATAAATTGCAGGTAGAAGTACTTTTCTAGGTCTACCACGCAAGGCAGCATTTTTAGAAAAATCCATTTGTTCAAAAGGTAAATCAGTGTTATAAACTTCCGCATAAAAAAGTTTGAATGGATACTTTTTTTCGAAATGTAGCCATTGCATTTTACTTACTCCTGTAAGATTTGATTTCATTATGTTATATTATGTTATATTATTTTCATTATGTTTTCCATGGAAGATATAGACTTAAAATCCTGAGGCTGCATTTCCACTACATTAAATTTTCTACTGATTCCTGCTATAAAATTAACCCAATCATCGGCAGTAAAAATGTGAGTTAGCCGTCTCTTTGCTTTTTCAATAACAGGAAAATCTTGATCGCACTCCACAAAAGAATGTCCCGAAAAAAGTATACTTGGACCCGTTTAGCTCTAAGCAACTGTTAAAATATGGGGGGGGGGGGGGGGGGGGTAAGTAGTCAAATTTCTTACGAATAAATGGCAGCTATAAGACTTGTTTTATGCTTCGATCTCTTTGCCACCTAGTAAATGTATATATTATAAGTTTTGATTTCTGCACTTAACTCGATATTGACAAAAACTCGGCTTGGACCCCTTGGCTTCTGATTCCTTCAATTAGAGTTAGCTTCGTAAGAATGCACTGCGAAAGAGCGAAAAGTTTGAAACACATGATTTCCCGATAGCTGTTAATTCGGCAGTACCACTGATATTTCGTATTACTGTACGACGAGTAGGTTACAAGATTTTTATGAACTCTTTGACGGTTTTCTTACATGTCCTCTTGTATAAGTGCAAACAGAGGATGCAACTCGTGTCCTATGCTGAAGAAGATGACTCGGTGGACATCAGACAACGTCGGACTTGTAGTGACAGTGCTCAGTGGAGCACATTTTGAAAACTTGCCACCCCAATATCTCACAAAGTTACAGAGATTTTCTAAAAACAAAAAGTACGATTTCGGCAGTGGAGAGGGGGAACCAAAATGACATAATCGGAGACGCACTCCCTCCAACCCCCTTAGGGATAGCACCCCCCAACTTTGTAATCTTAAATGGCAACCCCCCATGTGTGATACAACGTTGGAAAGCTCTTAAAAATGCTTTATAACAACACCAAATTTTGGTACCTTTCGATGAGTAGTTGTCGCGCAAATCGAGAAAGAAACTGCTAGAAGTACGTTTTGTCAATTTATTTATTACAGGTCAATTACGTTACAATACATTCTCGAAATGATTTTCATTGATTTTTCGAACTTTTTCAAATGTTCTTGAAATTTTACGACATTCTTGCGTAATTCTCTGTTTCAGTTGGTTAATGCTTGCTGGTGTAGTTTGAAAAACAATAGATTTGAGATGTCCCCATAAGAAGAAATCATACGGAGTAGGATCAGGTGACGGAAATCATTTCGAACATGTATTGTAACATAATTGACCTTTAATAAATAAATTAACAAAACTTACTTCTAGCAGGTTCTTTCTCGATTTGCGCGAAAACTACTCATCGAAAGGTACCAAAATTTGGCGTTGTTGTAAAGCATTTTTAAAGAGCTTTCTAACGCTGTATCGCACATAGGGGGTTGCTATTTAAGATTACAAAGTTTGGGGGGCTACCCCTAAGGGGGTTGGAGGGGGTGCGTCTCCGATTATGTCATTTTGGTTTCCCCTCTCCACTGCTTAAACCGTATTTTCTTTTTTTAGAAAATCTCTGTAACTTTCTGAGATATTGGGGTGGCAAGTTTTCAAAACATCACCCTGCATGTATGTCAGGTATACCGATAGCTGTAAGAGCTATGCACGAATCGCTCTCTTGAAGTGTTCCAAAAAGAATAGCGCTATCTAGCGTGCAATTGACACAACAGCACATTTAATTATGATAGCCACCAAAGCGCTTTAGTAGGGATATAGTTAGTAGGAGATATTCAATTAATTCTTCACATATCTCCTGCCGCCAAACCTGCAAATCATTCGGTATAATCAAGCCCAAGAAAAATAACCGAGATCGAAGTGACAAATGACTATACCCAAAGCAGGCTATCAATGTTCAAAACGCTACTTAGCGGGCCCGTGCCTGAAGAAATTGTTATTCTTAAATGCGCATATTATATTTAGATTAAATCAGTTATCCTAAATTCGTAATATAATCGATGTTACCTTGTTGAATAAGTAGTATTTATGAGTATAAAGTAGTTACCGATCTGTGTTAACTTCTTAAAAAGCAGTACGGAATTATTAAAAATTAGAAATGTACAAGGTATTTCGTTCAGGAGGTCCATATGAGGTACACTTCATTTTGACGACATTTATCTCGTCGACAAATAGCAAGACTACAATGGTCGGCGGAATAAATTATTTGTCTGTTTCAGGATCAGTTAATCACTACTTAATTCGTCATTTAGTAAAATTTTTTAATTGGTTGACAGGATTGGCGAAATTCTTATTAAGATATAGGTATATTTTACGAACTTCTTGAGTGGAATACCATGTATAACTGTTATACAGAATGACATTTTGAAAATTTGCCACCCAAATATCTCAAAGTTACAGAGATTTTCTAAAAAAAAAGAAAATACGGTTTCAGCAGTGGAGAGGGGGAACCAAAATGACATAATCGGAGACGCACCCCCTCCAACCCCCTTAGGGGTAGCCCCCCCAACTTTGCAATCTTAAATAGCAACCCCCTATGTGCGATACAGCATTGGAAAGCTCTTTAAAAATGCTTTACAACAACACCAAATTTGTGTACCTTTCGATGAGTAGTTTTCGCGCAAATCGAGAAAGAAACTGCTGGAAGTAAGTTTTGTTAATTTATTTATTAAAGGTCAATAACGTTACAATACATTTTCGAAATGATTTCCATCACCTGATCTCTTACTCCGTATGATTTCTTCTTATGGGGACATCTGATATCTATTGTTTTTCAAACTACACCAGCAAACATTAACCAACTGAAATAGAGAATCACGCAAGAATGTCGCAAAATTTCAAGAACAACATTTGAAAAAGTTCAAAAAATCAATGAAAATCATTTCGAAAATGTATTGTAACGTAATTGACCTTTAATAAATAAATTGACAAACCTTACTTCTAGCAGTTTCTTTCTCGATTTGCGCGAAAACTACTCATCGAAAGGTACCAAAATTTGGTGTTGTTATAAAGCATTTTTAAAGAGCTTTCCAACGTTGTATCACACATGGGGGGTTGCCATTTAAGATTACAAAGTTGGGGGGGCTATCCCTAAGGGGGTTGGAGGGAGTGCGTCTCCGATTATGCCATTTTGGTTCCCCCTCTCCACTACCGAAATCGTACTTTCTGTTTTTAGAAAATCTCTATAACTTTCTGAGATATTGGGGTGGCAAGTTTTTAAAAAGTCACCCTGTATGTTGTGTAGACAATAGAAGTATCAGAACTTATAACCTACCAAATGGAAAACATAAGTTATATGGTAAATAAACTCCCACAAAAACAGATTCTCTGTAAAAAAAGGCGGCATGTTCATTCAGTGCCAACAAAAATTGATACCTACGTAAAATACTCTCCAAAAAAGATTTGAATTCAATTAAGATCGCCATGTTCAAGATTTATATATAAAAAGTAAAAGACATCATTTGAAAGGAAAATTATTGTAAATCAAGTTACTAAAAAATTCGACTAAAGAATTTATAAAAAAATTTTAATAAAAAAGAACTTGCCGCGTTTAAGTTTTCATCTTTTGTCCACTATACCGAATAATTGGTAGTGCTTGGACGGTGCTAGAGTAATTCATAAATTGCACTGCCGAAGTCAAATTCAGAGAAATTCAGAAGGCCCCCGCCTGATTGGTTTCCCGTGCGACATTCGGTATACTAGTGGTATCATATAAGTGTATGAATTTATTTAAAATCATAAGTGCATAAACATCGAGTATAATTCTGTCTGAATTTTTTATTTTGAAGGAAAAAACGCGGCAAGTTCTTTTTTATTAAATTTTTTTTATAAATTCTTTAGTCGAATTTTTTAGTAACTTGATTTACAATAATTTTCCTTTCAAATGATGCCTTTTACTTTTTATATATAAATCTTGAACATGGCGATCTTAATTGATTTCAAACCTTTTTTGGAGAGTATTTTACGTAGGTATCAATTTTTGTTGGCACTGAATGAACATGCCGCCTTTTTTTACAGAGAATCTGTTTTTGTGGGGGGATTTCATTACTTTTTGGAATTCATTCATGAGGAGAATACGTACATGTACCCAGGGACACGGCATCTGTCGCTGGTGACTTTTTTTAAACGTTATTTTTGAACGTACTAACCAATTAATAATTAATTCTCATGCGCTCATTAGCTACGGTGGCGTCTACTCTCGTTAATGAAAGCATGAGGATTATTAATTATTGGTTAGTACGTTTAAAAATAACGTTTAAAAAAAGTCACCAGCGACAGATACCGTGTCCCCGGGTGTAGAAGAATAGCTTTCTATTACCACAAAATTAAAGTCTCACATTTTATACCGATACGAGCCAATTAATTATAACCACTTACTTACTTTTGATTTATTCTCGTGATATTTTGAAAGGGATTTATAGACTAGAGAGCCCTTATATTTTTCACTTTGCCTTAGTATTTTGAAGAAATAAAACATATACCGCTTTCAAATTTACAGGCCATCGGATTTTTCTTATATTTTGGTCGTCTACAGAAATCCATGAAGACGTTTTACCTTCAACTCTCTCTAAGTATACTCTTCCAATGACCATGACGAATTGTTTCATCACATGTAAAGATACCACTTATGACAGTATATCAATAATCTCGGTCGAGATTATCGAATTAATAAAACCGTCCGACCGTCCAACCGAACCCTCCGACCGAGAGTATCTACCGTATGTCCCACTCTGTACGGGCCAGTTTGAAGTTACCTTCGGGGAGGCTTGGTCGGTACTTGAGTCATTTAATACCGGTAGAAGTCGAGTCGGTATAGTTAGAGTTGGTGTCAATTCGGGTGATCGAAGCGTCTAACTTCGAAATTATGAATTTGTGAATAATGGAAATTATTCACCATTATTCACAAATTCATAATTTCGAGGTTAGACGCTTCGATCTCCCGAATTGACACCAACTCTAACTACCGACTCGACTTCTACCGGTATTAAATGTTTCGATTACCGACCAAGCCTCCCTGAAGGTAACTTTCAAACTGGCCCGTACAGAGTGGGACATACGGTATACAGGAATTGGAACGCCTTTGCGTTCAATAGTCAATCCATCCATACGAGATTTCGTGGTTTCGTGCTTTCGCCACTAGCCTGCTGGCGTCGCCACCGTCCGGCCTTCATACTCACGTACTCTTCCCTTTGTGGCGACGACTCGTGACCAGTCGGTATTTGTACAAAGCCCAGCCGACGGTAAATTTCAAGGTCCCTGTAACTGTGCGGTTCTGCTCGGGTCGGGACATCATGTACGTGTGTACGAAGGCTCGCACACTGGAACGCGGCGTCCATACAAGAACGCTCCGTACTGCTTCGTACACCAATACAGTAAGCGTGTAGTAGGTATGTTCGTTCATCTCGGCGTAAAGTGAGCAGCGAGAACCCGTGTATCTTTATGTCTGCCTTCTCCACCCCTCAATTTTTACATCGAATTTTCTCAATAAATATATGTATGGTTATAACCAAAATTATGCTTAGTTACACCATATAAATTGATTATTCTCTAATGATAGATTGATAAAGACCAGAATAAATTTTTCATTTATACCGGCAGAGATCGAGTCGATAGTTAGAGTTGGCTTACAGCCCGTAAACACTGTGCAGTTTATTCACTGTTTCGATAATTTTAACAAATCGGTGCAAATCGAATGCTATGTTATGAACATAATATCCGGTTTCCACCGATTCGTTAAAATTACTGAAACGGTGAAAAAACCGCATAGTTTAGATGTGAAACATCTTATGCCGCGCTTCGGGGGTGAGACCGGCTGCTCGTGAAACGTCGCTGGAGTGGCTAAATACGCTAAGGCCAGGCGAACGTTCAACATTGCCTCTATATCTATATCTATTCTATATATCTCATCGGCTCTCTCCGTCACGACTCAATGGTCCCCTTTCACCGAGCCCTGGCTTAACCACTTACTACTTCACGCTCACTGTATCGGTGTACGAAGCAGTATTTACCCTCATTAATGAAAGCATGAGGATTGATTGATCATTGGTTAGCACGTTTAAAAATAACATTTAAATACCGTTTGTATAGGAAAATTGTTAGATGTGAAACATCGAAATTCTTCTTTGTAGAAAGTATGCGATAGGAAGGATGGACCACGCATCCGTTGAAAGAATACGTGCGCCCCAGTGCGCATTTGTATTTATGACTGTGATACCATTAAACGGTACGAACCGTTGTGTCGAATTCCGTTTATCGCGAGACGGAACAGCGACTGATGGCAGAGTTAAGAGAGAGTAAACTAAATGCGCTTTTTGAATTAGACACAACGATTTGTACTGTTTAATAGTATCACAATTATAAATACAAATGCGCACTGGCGAACGTGTTCTTTCGTTTTCAGCTAGATTTACTCAAGTGGACACAGCATTGAGAACAATCTAGCGAGAGTTAGTCTATAATCTCGGTTGAGAAAAATAAATCTAGCTAGATTGCAGTGGATACACGATAAAAATTTACTGCCAGAGAAATTTCAGTCTATTTGACCGGCTAAATAGATAATAACTCAGTCTAGCGAGAGTGATAGGCGCCGGGTCGCAAGCGAAGGGCCTCGACCACGTGCTCAGATTTCAGGAGCCTCGCGGGAGGCAACAGAAACCCTCTGCCTTTTATGCTCTCCTCGGACAAATTGCAGACCCGCAATAAATTCGACTATTGCGGTGCACGTGTACTTCTTCGGGGATAGCACCAACCGAACGGCGCTGAATCTCCGTACTCTCCCGGCGCCAATTTTCATGCTCCAGCTCGGTGGTTTCGAAGAATTTGCTTCTCCCACCATGCATAGAAAAACAAAGTCGAAGCATACCCCTGCCCCACTAGCTGCTTTTACAATCACTTAATGTTCGCAATTCTCTGTGTAAAGACCAACTCCTGCTCGAGACTCAATAGACATTGATAATACAACGCCATTCCGGCTGGTTATTCACATAAGGGTTAAAAATATAAAAATGCCGGTGATGTGTTGTGCAGATGAACTATTACATACTTAGTTTTGTTGTGTGATTGTTTGCAAGTATTGCAGTTAAATATGAGTGATAGTGACAATATTATGAGTGATCATGACATTATAAAATAGAAACAAGTATTGATCATTGTCAAATGAAGTGAATACAATTGAAAGAAAACCAAAAATAGAGATATAAATAATAGTATATACAAATAATACGTGTGTGTATAATAACATATAATATAAAACAGTTTTTATAGAAAAATTGTTAGATGTGAAACATCGAAATTCTTCTTTGTAGAAAGTATGCGATAGGAAGGATGGACCACGCGTCCGTCGAAAGAACACGTGCGCCAGTGCGCATTTGTATTTATGACTGTGGTACTATTAAACGGTACGAGAGAACCGTTGTCTCTTATTCAAAAAGCGCATTTAGTTTACTCTCTCTTAACTCTGTCATCGGTAAGTACTGTTTAATAGTATCACAGTCATAAATACAAATGCGCACTGGCGCACGTGTTCTTTCGACGGACGCGTGGTCCATCCTTCCTATCGCATAGGTACTTTCTACAAAGAAGAATTTCGATGTTTCACATCTAACAATTTTTCTATAAAAACTGTTTTATATTATATGTTATTATACACATACGTATTATTTGTATATACTATTATTTGTTTATTAAAATTTTTTTATAAATTTTTTTAGTCGAATTTTGTAGTCACTTGATTTACAATAATTTTCCTTTCAAATGATGCCTTTTACTTTTTATATATAACTCTTGAACATGGCGATCTTAATTGATTTCAAATCTTTTTTGGAGAGTATTTTACGTATCAATTTTTTTATTTACGATTTTTATGACTTCTTTCACGAACGAATTGTTCTGGGGAAAATGTAAATATTATCGAAACATTAATTATAAAATCATTACATGTTGGTGATTTTATTTATCATTCATAATTTTTAAATTCGTCATCTAGGCTGAAAACATTTTTACCGATTTTCCGTTTATCATTGAGTGCGTTCTAGTTGCGAAATTCGATGTTCAATTGTTTTCAAACTGTTAACACACGATACGTCGGCTGACAACAATGAATGTGTAGTGACGCGCCACGCCGCTCTTTTCTCCGCCTTGTCGGAAACTACGCGATAAAGCGATCAGGGGCCCCTTTCTCTAACTCACTCGCAAAGTTGCGTATACGCATCTTAGCCAATAGACCAATTAGGATCAAGTATTCCGTTGTGGTGGGGGTCCTGATTGGTCTACTCGCTAAGAAACGTATACGTTTCTCTTGCGAGTGAGTAAGAGAAAGGGGCCCCAGGGGTCTCCTTACCTGAGAACCCTGCCTACGTCACAACTAAGGGCCTTTGCACACGACGTTTTTTAAACTAGCTGACGACGCGTGTTATACGCGATTAGGACGCTCAGCAAACGCAAGGCAGTCGGCAAGTTGTGACTTTTACACACGATCCTTGCTAATACAACCTGCTAATACGCGCTGATGACGCGCAGCGAACGCGCTCATCAAAAAGGCGCATCGTCAGCTAGTTTAAAAAACGTCGTGTGCAAAGGCCCTTACGATTGGCAGCTTTATCGCAGCGTTCCGTACCCCGAGAGGTACATATGTCGGTCCCTCGTCGAACCTTTGTCTCACGGTGTACGGAATTTCGCTGGAAAAGCAGTCGGTCTTGAGCTTCAGATGCGTACAGTTGCGTATTTTTTTTCTATCCACTAAAGCAAGTAGATAACAAACCATACAGTAAATGTATAATATTAATAAGCTTCATATCACGCTTCAGTTCAATACACAATCGAACTCGGCAATAATAATAATTGACCACATTCTATCATTTAAAAAAATGTTTCATATTTATCTGACAAAAGAGCACGAAAGAAAATTAATGAAAAAAGAAATGAAATCCCCCCCCCCTTCAAAACATCGACGATGTATGATATAGCACAAATTAATAAAATAGCTCCCTTTCCAAAGTAATCATGTAACAATTTACGAATCACCAAAGATAATGAAAAAATTATGATAAAATTAATGAAATCATGACCGCCAAATTAATGAAAGCAAGTGTGTTGTCAAGGTATGTTGCGTTAATGAGAGAAATAGTACATAATTCCATACAATGGTAAACTTTACTACAGAGACTAAAAATAATATAGAGGGAAAAAAAACCAAGAGAGAAGTTCCACTGAAACTGAGAATATATCCTCAATTAACCATTGTATGGAAATATGTACTATTTCTCTCATTAACGCAACATACCTTGACAACACACTTGCTTTCATTAATTTGGCGGTAATGATTTCATTAATTTTATCATAATTTTTTCATTATCTTTGGTGATTCGTAAGTTGTTACATGATTACTTTGGAAAGGGAGCTATTTTATTAATTCGTGCTATATCATACATCGTCGATGTTTTGAAGGGGGGGGGGGGGGTATGTTGTTACATATATTAACTCGAGACGTTGGAATAGTTTTAAGAGATCCTTTTGCATGCACCGCTGAAATTTCGCCCTTACTCATAAATAAATTTAATGTAATTATTAGTACATCATTTACAGCTTCGATGCTGACCTTACGACTCATTTCAATCCGAGTAGAACATTCATTGCAAATATCATCATAAGCATGCCAATGCGAATAAAAATCATCTATTAACTGTTCCAGATCAAGTATTCCGTTGTGGTGGGGGTCCTGATTGTTCTACTCGCAAAGATGCGTATACGTTTCTTAGCGAGTAGACCAATCAGGACCCCCGCCGCAACGGAATACTTGAACCTGATTGGTCTCTTCGCTGAGTTGCGTGCACGCAAAGATACGAGTGACTCGAGGAAGGCCCCCCTGATCTCCCGGTAGCTGTCAATTCGGGATCGGGAGATCGAAGCATGTAACCTCGAAATCAAGTGTACAGGTGATAAGATAATTATTCGGGTTTCTTCGGTTAGTTTCCCCAAGTGTTTAAAGTAGTTACTCCATTATTGTAATCCAATTTTATTGTATCCCTTATTTTTCTGCCACGCCTTTGATTGTTGATAGTGGATGGATCAGCTAATAAATTTGATTTTTATTCACTATCAACTATCAAAGTCGTGGCAGAAAAATAAGGGATACAATGGTATTGGATTACAGTAATGTAGTAACTACTTTATTCTTATTTTTTCTTTATCGATATAGTCCCTTTTTTCGTATTATACTATCCCAAGTTCGAATTTATATACCGAACTGTCAAACGTGAAGTGTACATGTACCTCACTTTTATCTCATTCAGTATTACTGCAGACTCTGACATGTCATCTCGTACAGGTGCAACCGAAGAGGACCTAGCTCGTGTCCTGTCCGTAAAAAGATGACTCGATGGACATCGGAGAATATCAGACTTGTCACCGAGCGCCTATTAGCCACGGTACATTTATTGCAATATGCGCTTTTCGTTTCAATTATTCCTGTTTTAAATAACTTTCACTTCTTTCAAAGTATTTACCTTGTACAAACTGTTCATCGTAGGGGGCAGCGATCAATGATTGTGACTAATCGTAGACAAATTATTCCTGCGATGATTTTCCAGTTGCAAAGCATACACTAGCAAGTCAGCTTACAGCATCCGATGATTAGTATCAACTTTACTTTTTTGGAACACCCATCACCTGAGCATAATCACGATTAAGTTAATGTTAATCGCAGAATAGACCGTGAGCTCGGGCACATTATCGCAGTAGTAGTTCAGTACACCGAATTGCTTTTTAGTTTTAATAGACGAACTTGTCTACGACGAGTCGCTATTATCGATCGCTGCCACCTACCACGAACAGTTCAAAAAAGGTTATTAGCTTGAAAGAAGTAAAAGTTATTTAACGCTGGAATAGTTGAAAGGAGAAACGCGTATTGCAATTAATGCACAGTGGGATATAGGCGCTCGGTGACAAGTCTGACATTCTCCAATGTCCATCGAGTCATCTTTTTGTGGACAGGACACGAGCTAGATCCTCTTCAGTTGCACCTGTACGAGATGACAAGTCAGAAAATCATGAGTTCATGAAAATCTACTTACCTACTCGTTCTGCAGTAATACTTAATGAAATAAAAGTGAGGTACATGTACACTTCACGTTTGACACAGGTCGGTATATAAATTCGAACTTGTGGGATAGTATAATACGAAAGAGGAAATATATATCGATAAAGAAAAAATAATAATAAAGTAGTTACTACATTACTGTAATCCAATTCAATTGTATCCCTTATTTTTCTGCCGCGACTGATTGTTGATAGTGAATAAAAATTAAATTTATTAGCTGATCCATCCACTATCAACAATCAAAGTCGTGGCAGAAAAATAAAGGATACAATAGAATTGGATTACAATAATGTAGTAACTACTTTATTATTATTTTTTCTTTATCGATATATTTCCTCTTTCGTATTATACTATCAGAAGTTCCAATTTATATACCGACATGTCAAGCGTGAATTGTACATGTACCTCACTTTTATTTCATCTCTTCTTCGCCTCTGGTATAATCATTTACATCCCACAAAGTACGTTTTTGCAAGTAACTTTTCTGTAACATTCCTGCGATATTTTGCAATATTCGTGAATACTACCGTATGTTAGAAATATATATTTCTTGATAAATTCGCGAATGTTGCAAAATATCATAGAAACATTTCGGAATCATTACATTGAAAGATTTCCTCAATAAGATTGTACTTTTCAGAGCTGAATTATACGGGGTTTTTATAATTATTTTAGGAAGTCCCAGAAGAATACAGATGCAGCATAATATAGATCTGTGCTAGAAAGAATAAGGAATAACCTTCGACGAGCATTCGGGCTGTGGCAACAGAGGTTAGAATCAGCAGATCATGGCAGGGAGGATATTGAAGGATGAACGCACGTTCATGCTCTTGAGGCAGCAGATCTAACCCACCGAATAAACTAATGCAGCTGGTTCTTGGAACAACAAGTGGACGATCCCTCGTTCAAAAGAAACCCCCTCGGGTTCGCACATGATTTTGAGTCCTTCTGGGTGGAATTCAATAGCAGTACGTTTATTTCTGTAACAAATAATAAATAACACAATTATATTCAGTATTTCACTATTTAAAATATACCCAACTTACTCTACATAGAAATTAAGAAACTATATTAATCTGAGTTAACTAATTCTATAGATAATAATGACAGAATTATTAAAAGTGATATATTTCATCTTTCGTATTATACTATCACACAAGTTCAAATTTATATACCGACCTGTTAAAAGTGAAGTGTACATGTACCTCACTTCTATTTCATCTCTTCTTCAACTCTGGTGTAACGAACATCAATGAGGAACCACTGATATCGATTAGGGTTCGAGGGTTATTCCTCATTCTTTCTAGGACAGCATCGATATTTTGCTGCACCTGTATTCTTCTGGGACTTCCTAAAATAATTATAAAAACCCTACATAATTCAGCCCTGACAAGTACAATCTTATCGAGCTGTACCTTATCGAGGAGATCTTTCGACGTAATGAGACTGAAACGTTTCTATGATGTTTCGCAACATTCTCGAATTTATCGAGAAATATATATTTCTAACATACGGTAGTGTTCACGAATATTGTAAAATATTGCAGAAATGTTACAGAAAAGTTATGATATTTTGTAATTTCTATCGTTACACTAGAGGCGAAGAAGAGATGAAATAGAAGTGAGGTACATGTACACTTCACGTTTGGCAGGTCAGTATATAAATTGGAACTTGTGATAGTATAATATGAAAGATGAAATATATCATTTTTAATAATTCTTTCATTAGAATTGGTTAACTCAGATTAATATAGTTTCTTAATTTCTACGTTGAGTAAGTTCGGTATATTTTAAATAGTGAAACTGCAAATGATTATGTTATTTACAATTTGTTACAGATCGTATGCGAACCCGAGGCGATTTCTTTCGAACAAGGGATCATCCACTTGTTGCTTCATGAACCAGTTGCATTAGTTCATTCGGCGAGCTGGATCTGATGTCTCGAGTGCATGGACGTGTGCCACTTTAAATGGATATTTTGTAATTTCCATTGTTACATCAGAGGCGAAGAAGAGATGAAATAGAAGTGAGGTACATGTACACTTCACGTTTGATAGGTTGGTATATAAATTGGAACTTCTGATAGTATAATACGAAACAGGAAATATATCGATTGACACGCGTGCGGGGAACGGAAAAGGGAAAGGCGCAAGGGGGGCCGCGGAAGGAAGCGGTGGAAGGCGCAAAGGCGCCGCGGTCGGGAAGGCGTGAAAACGCCGCGGAAGGAAGCGGTGGAAGGCGCAAAGGCGCCGCGGTCGGGAAGGCGTGAAAACGCCGCGGAAGGAAGCAGTGGAAGGCGCGAAGGCGCCGCGGTTGGAGAAAGGCGTGAAAACGCCGCGGAAGGAAGCGGTGGAAGGCGCAAAGGCGCCGCGGTCGGGAAGGCGTGAAAACGCCGCGGAAGAAAGCGGTGGAAGGCGCGAAGGCGCCGCGGTCGGAGAAAGGCGTGAAAACGCCGCGGAAGGAAGCGGTGGAAGGCGCGAAGGCGCCGCGGTCGGGGAAAGGCGTGAAAACGCCGCGGAAGGAAGCGGTGGAAGGCGCGAAGGCGCCGCGGTCGGAGAAGGCGTGAAAACGCCGCGGAAGGAAAAGGGGAGAAAGAAAAGGGAACCCAAATGCGAATCGAGTCGTCTATTGGAAGAGTCCTAAGAAGGACTGAGGGAGGTATCCAGGCGTCTCCCTCGACGCTCGAGTGCCCGCTACGCTCAACGCCCGCTCTTATATACCTAACGCGGAGGGGACCGTTATCGGTCCTATTGGCCGGTAACGGTCGAGTGGGGGCGACTTGCGGCAGTCTCCCTGATTGGCGCGACGTGACGTGCTCGACGCTCCGCCGCACCAATCCCCCGCGAGCAGGCCAGTGTCCACTGCGCGCTGCCCGAGAGCGTCAAGCGCTCTCTAAAGACTAACTATGCTATGCTATGCTATGCTATGCTATGCTATGCTAGGGACTTATACTTATAAAAATGACGCACGTCACGATAAAGGAAAAATAATAATAAAGTAGTTACTACATTATTGTTATCTAATTCCATTTTATCCCTTACTTTTCTGCCACGACTTTGATCGTTGATAGTGAAGAAAAATTAAATTTATTGGTTGATCCATCTACTATCAACAATCAAAGTTGTGGCAGAAAAATAAAGGATACAATAGAATTGGATTACAATAATGTAGTAACTACTTTATTATTTTTTTTTCTTTATCGATATATTTCCTCTTTCGTATTATACTATCAGAAGTTCCAATTTATATACCAACCTATCAAACGTGAAATGTACATGTACCTCACTTCTATTTCATCTCTTCTTCGCCTCTGATGTAACGATGGAAATTACAAAATATCCATTTAAAGTGGCACACGTTCATGCACTCGAGACAGTAGATCCAGCTCACCAAATGAACTAATGCAACTGGTTCTTGCAACAACAAGTGGATGATCCTTCGTTCGAAAGAAACCCCCTCGGGTTCGCATACGATCTGTAACAAATTGTAAATAACAATCATATGGGGTTTTTATAATTATTTTAGGAAGTCCCAGAAGAAAGCAGGTGCAGTAAAATATCGATGCTGTGCTACAAAGAATAACGAATAACCCTCGAACCCTAATCGGTATCAGTGATTCCTCATTGACTGTCGTTACAACGGAGATCAAGAACAGATGAAATAGAAGTGAGGTACATGTACACTTCAGGTTTGGCAGGTCGGTGTGACTTGTAATAGTACGAAAGAGGAAATATATTGATAGAGAAAAAATAATGATAAAGTAATTTCTTGATTGTTGTGATCCAATTCCATTGCACCTCCTATTTTTCTCCCACGGTTTTGATTGTGACAGAGAAGAAAAGCCATCGATTCGTCTCGTGCTCGCATGACGCTGAAACAAAAAATAGAATAATCACAAAGATAATTGTCCTTCCATCGAAAGTGAGGTTAAAGCTGTCAGATGGCAATTAAACTTACCTGATAGTAATTCTTCTGAGATACTGCCGTCTCCTTTCCTGCTCTTTATGCACAGGCAACCAGAGAAACACAGCACTGCATCCGTTCACTATCTCGATTATCGAAAAAAAACAAACGATTATTAAACTATACGGAGCGTCTGTCACATTCACCACTATTGAGATTCATAACTCCGATTACACTGAATTTTTACATTTTATTAACAAGCGCGTCCGAGGATCGAAATAAACGCGAGGTTAATCGTTCCGCGAAAATGGATATATTTTATAAACTTTGAAAATACCCAAACATTTAAGGAATATATTCTCTCACACACTCTCCCATACATTTGATGGTGTATGCGTGTGGCCGTATCTGTGTACATATTTCCGATCATGGCCGACTATCGCCGAAGGTAGAATTTTTGTGAGACTTTGACATATATACCACAAAAACAGATTCTCTGTAAAAAAAGGCGGCATGTTCATTCAGTGCCAATAAAAATTGATACGTAAAATACTCTCCAAAAAAGATTTGAAATCAATTAAGATCGCCATGTTCAAGAGTTATATATAAAAAGTAAAAGGCATCATTTGAAAGGAAAATTATTGTAAATCAAGTGACTACAAAATTCGACTAAAAAAATTTATAAAAAAATTTTAATAAACAAATAATAGTATATACAAATAATACGTGTGTGTATAATAACATATAATATAAAACAGTTTTTATAGAAAAATTGTTAGATGTGAAACATCGAAATTCTTCTTTGTAGAAAGTACCTATGCGATAGGAAGGATGGACCACGCGTCCGTCGAAAGAACACGTGCGCCAGTGCGCATTTGTATTTATGACTGTGATACTATTAAACAGTACTTACCGATGACAGAGTTAAGAGAGAGTAAACTAAATGCGCTTTTTGAATAAGAGACAACGGTTCTCTCGTACCGTTTAATAGTACCACAGTCATAAATACAAATGCGCACTGGCGCACGTGTTCTTTCGACGGACGCGTGGTCCATCCTTCCTATCGCATACTTTCTACAAAGAAGAATTTCGATGTTTCACATCTAACAATTTTTCTATAAAAACTGTTTTATATTATATGTTATTATACACACACGTATTATTTGTATATACTATTATTTATATCTCTATTTTTGGTTTTCTTTCAATTGTATTCACTTCATTTGACAATGATCAATATTTGTTTCTATTTTATAATGTCACGATCACTCATAATATTGTCACTATCACTCATATTTAACTGCAATACTTGCAAACAATCACACAACAAAACTAAGTATGTAATAGTTCATCTGCACAACACATCACCGGCATTTTTATATTTTTAACCCTTATGTGAATAACCAGCCGGAATGGCGTTGTATTATCAATGTCTATTGAGTCTCGAGCAGGAGTTGGTCTTTACACAGAGAATTGCGAACAGTAAGTGATTGTAAAAGCGGCTAGTGGGGCAGGGGTATGCTTCGACTTTGTTTTTCTATGCATGGTGGGAGAAGCAAATTCTTCGAAACCACCGAGCTGGAGCATGAAAATTGGCGCCGGGAGAGTACGGAGATTCAGCGCCGTTCGGTTGGTGCTATCCCCGAAGAAGTACACGTGCACCGCAATAGTTGAATTTATTGCGGGTTTGCACTTTGTCCGAGGAGAGCATAAAAGGCAGAGGGTTTCTGTTGCCTCCCGCGAGGCTCCTGAAATCTGAGCACGCGGTCGAGGCCCTTCGCTTGCGACCCGACGCCTATCACTCTCGCTAGACTGAGTTACTATCTATTTAGCCGGTCAAATAGACTGAAATTTCTATGGCAGTAAATTTTAATCGTGTATCCACTGCAATCTAGTTAGATTTATTTTTCTCAACCGAGATTCTAGACTAACTCTCGCTAGATTTTTCTCAATGCTGTGTCCACTTGAGTAAATCTAGCTGAAAACGAAGGAACACGTTCGCCAGTGCGCATTTGTATTTATAATTGTGATACTATTAAACAGTACAAATCGTTGTGTCTAATTCAAAAAGCGCATTTAGTTTACTCTCTCTTAACTCTGCCATCAGTCGCTGTTCCGTCTCAGGATAAACGGAATTCGACACAACGGTTCGTACCGTTTAATGGTATCACAGTCATAAATACAAATGCGCACTGGGGCGCACGTATTCTTTCAACGGATGCGTGGTCCATCCTTCCTGTCGCATACTTTCTACAAAGAAGAATTTCGATGTTGCACATCTAACAATTTTCCTATACAAACGGTATTTAAATGTTATTTTTAAACGTGCTAACCAATGATCAATCAATCCTCATGCTTTCATTAATGAGGGTAAATACTGCTTCGTACACCGATACAGTGAGCGTGAAGTAGTAAGTGGTTAAGCCAGGGCTCGGTGAAAGGGGACCATTGAGTCGTGACGGAGAGAGCCGATGCGTCCCGAGTTGGTGACCGTTGCCTCTATATCTATATGAGGAGCACAGTTCCAAAACTCGTTTAGTCCATTCGCAGTTTGTCCTATAATTGCTAATAGTTTAGCGATTATAAGACAAACTGCGAATGGACTAAATGAGTTTTGGAACTGTGCTCCTCATATATAGAATAGATATAGATATAGAGGCAATGTTGAACGTTCGCCTGGCCTTAGCGTATTTAGCCACTCCAGCGACGTTTCACGAGCAGCCGGTCTCACCCCCGAAGCGCGGCATAAGATGTTTCACATCAAAAATAGAATAACCAAAAAGATATTTGTTGTGTATAAGGGATAAAAATGAGGTTAAGACAGTCAGTTAGGAAGTAACTTATCTGATGCCACTTCTTCCGAGATACAGACGTCTCCTTTCCTGCTCTTCATGCATCAGCAACCAGAGAAAAATGAGACTGCTTCCGTGCACTATCTTGATTATTAAAAAAAAATCCAAACGATTTGATAATAGCTAGCTGTCAGAGCGTCTGTCACATTCACCGAGCACTGTCACAATAGTTCATTCGTCGAGCTGGATCTAGCTAATTGTACGCTGAAACATGCCCAAGTCGTATTCAGCCTTGAGAAGATTTATTTTCAATATTGGACCAAAGGTACGGCAATCCTGTTGCTTCAACTTCCAGGTATATTAATTGTAAGTATTACTGGAGAACGAGTAGGTTAAAAGATTTTCGTGAACTCACGATCTTCTGATATGTCATTTCGTACAGGTGCAACAGAAGAGGATCTAGCTCGTGTCCTGTCCGTAAAAAGATGACTCGATGGACATCGGAGAATGTCAGGCTTGTCACCGAGCGCCTATTACCTACGGTACATTAATTGCAATACGCGTTTCTCGTTTCATTCAACTATTCCAGCGTTAAATAACTTTTACTTCTTTCAAGGTAATCACCTTTTATGTTCGTGGTAGGAGGCAGCGATCGATAATAGAGACTCGTCGTAGACAAGTTCGTCTATTAAAACTAAAAGGCAATTGGTGTGCAACTGGAACATCATCGCAGGAATAATTTGTCTACGATTAGTCAGAATCATTGATCGTTGCCCCCTACGATCAACAATTCGTACAAGGTAAATGCTTTGAAAGTAGTAAAAGTTACTTAGAGCAGGAATAGTTTAAACGAAAATCGCATATTGCACTGAAAGTACTATGGGTGAAAGGCACTCGGTGACAAGCCTGACATTCTCCGATCCATCGAGTCATCTTTTTACGGATAGGACATGAGCTAGATCCTCTTCGGTTGCACCTGTACGAGATGACATGTCAGAAAATCGTGAGTCTTCATGAAAATCTTCTAACCTACTCGTTCTGCAATAATACATTTAGTAATAAAAAGCTATTCTCCTACATGTACGTATTCTCCTCATGAATAAATTCCAAAAAGTAGTGAAATCCCCCCACAAAAACAGATTCTCTGTAAAAAAAAGGCGGCATGTTCATTCAGTGCCAACAAAAATTGATACGTAAAATACTCTCCAAAAAAGATTTGAAATCAATTAAGATCGCCATGTTCAAGAGTTATATATAAAAAGTAAAAGGCATCATTTGAAAGGGAAATTATTGTAAATCAAGTGACTACAAAATTCGACTAAAAAAATTTATAAAAAAATTTTAATAAAAAAGAACGCCGCGTTTTTTCCCTTCAAAATAAAAAATTCAAACACAGAATTATACTCGATGTTTATGCACTTATGATTTTAAATAAATTCATACACTTATATGATACCACCAGTATACCGAATGTCGTACGAGAAACCGATCAGGCGGGGGCCTTCTGAATTTCTTTGAATTTGACTTCGGCAGTGCAATTTATGAATCACTCTAACACCGTCCAAGCACTACGAATTGTTCGGTATAGTGGACAAGATATGAAAACTTAAACGCGGCAAGTTCTTTTTTATTAAAATTTTCTTATAAATTTTTTAGTCGAATTTTGTAGTCACTTGATTTACAATAATTTCCCTTTCAAATGATGCTTTTTACTTTTTGTATATAACTCTTGAACATGGCGATCTTAATTGATTTCAAATCTTTTTTGGAGAGTATTTTACGTATCAATTTTTGTTGGCACTGAATGAACATGCCGCCTTTTTTACAGAGATTCATTCTACGAAAAAATGCTAGGAAATTAAATTGTTCGGCACTACATTCTCCACACAAAAAAGTATCTACATTTTTTTCAATCGGAGCAAAAGTTTCAAAGATATAACCCTGCGAAAGAGAGAGAGAGGCCGCTCGTCCGACTCATTGTTAGTAACCTTCGCGCCGCGTGGGCACCAAAACTTACGCTACAAATTTCCTTTTTCGCATGCCACCTTCGCAGGATTATATTTTTAAAACTATTGCTCCGATTGAAAAAAATATAGATACCTTTTTTTTGTGTAGAATTTAGTATTGAATAATTTAGTTCATTTTAATTTTTCCGTACAATGAATATTTTCGAAGATATCTACAAAACAATAATATTTCCCCTTCCATTTGTTTAAACAATATGTTCCGGACCGAATTTTGATGCCCATTTTTTATATTTATCTACTTTAAAAAAATCTCCCTTAGGGTACGGCCACACCGTAAGTGCTTCGCTTAGTGGTAAGAGGTCAGCTATAGGCGCTAAGATAACATATCCTAGTGAGAACGAACTCACGGTTACCTACCTAACCGTCCCCACCACGAGCTAAGAGCTGGGCTAGGCGCCTAGCGAGTCAGTAAGATAGTATTTATAAAAAATTTTAATAAAAAAGAACTTGCCGCGTTTAAGTTTTCATATTTTGTCCACTATGCCGAATAATTGGCAGTGCTTGGACGGTGCTAGAGTGATTCATAAATTACACTGCCGAAGTCAAATTCAAAGAAATTCAGAAGGCCCCCGCCTAATCGGTTTCCCGTGCGACATTCGGTATACTGGTGGTATCATATTATAAGTGCATGAATTTATTTAAAATCATAAGTGCATAAACATCGAGTATAATTCTGTCTGCATTTTTTATTTTGAAGGAAAAAACGCGGCGTTCTTTTCTATTAAAATTTTTTACTAAATTTTTTTATTCGAATTTTTTAGTAACTTGATTTACAATAATTTTCCTTTCAAATGATGCCTTTTACTTTTAATACATAAATCTTGAACATGGCGGTCTTAATTGATTTCAAATCTTTTTTGGAGAGTATTTTACGTATCAATTTTTGTTGGCACTGAATGAACATGCCGCCTTTTTTTACAGAGAATCTGTTTTTGTGGAGGGATTTCACTACTTTTTGGAATTTATTCATGAGGAAGATACGTACACGTAGAAGAATATCTTTTTATTACCACACAATTAAAGTCTCACATTTTATACCGATACGAGCCAATTAATTATAACCACGTTACTTTTGATTTATTCTCGTGATATTTTGAAAGAGACTTATAGACTAGAGAGCCCTTATATTTTTCACTTTGCCTTAGTATTTTGGAGAAATAAAACATATACCGCTTTCGAATTTACAGGCCATCGGATTTTTCTTATATTTTGGTCGTCTACAGGAATCCATGAAGACGTTTTACCTTGAACTCTCTCTCTAAGTCTACTCTTCCAATGACCACGACGAATTGTTTCATCATATACAGACTGTCCCTTTCAATTCACGCCAGCGTGGCGGGTTGCATATCGGATATCCGCCTTGCGCCAGATACAGGCGCCACAGGCGCATGGCCCCTGCAGCGGATCGGAGGCGTCAACCGATATGCAACCCGCCACGCTGGCGTGTATAGCGGGGGGCAGTTTGTATTAAGATACCACTTATGACAGTATATATCGTCCCCTTCCTGCAAAAAGTCACTAACTAACATTTTGTAAAATTCACCTAATTGGACCTAGTAGCTTAATTTTATTAAATCTTTAAATGGTAAAACTCACTAAGTGCTAAATGCGTTGGAAGTGAGCATGCGCGCATCATAAAAAGTCATTAACCGAAATATAATACTGATATTATAGAGCAGAAAAACTACCTACGAAGTCAATTGATGATAAATGTTAGTTAGTGACTTTTTGCCGGAAGGGGACGATATGTTGTTACATATATTAACTCGAGACGTTGGAATAGTTTTAAGAAATCCTTTTGCATGCACCGCTGAAATTTCGCCCCCCCCTTACTCCTAAATAAATACCACAAAATTAAAGTCTCACATTTTATACCGATACGAGCTAATTAATTATAACCACGATACTTTTGATTTATTCTCTTGATCTTTTGAAAGAAATGTATAGACTAGAGAGCCCTTATATTTTTCACTTTGCCTTAGTATTTTGGAGAAATAAAACATATACCGCTTTCGAATTTACAGGCCATCGGGTTTTTCTTATATTTTGGTCGTCTACAGAAATCCATGAAGACGTTTTACCTTCAACTCTCTCTAAGTATACTCTTCCAGTGATACGATGTGACGCGCCACGCCGCTCCTTTCTCCGCCTTGTCGGAAACTACGCAATAAAGCGATCAGGGGTCTCCTTACCCGAGAACCCTGCCTACGTCACAACTAAAGGCCTTTTTAAAGTAGGAGTTTTTTAAACTAGCTGACAACGCGCGTTATATGCGATTAGGACGCTCAGCAAACGCAAGGCAGTCGGCAAGTTTTGACATTTACACACGATCTTTGCTAATACAATCTGCTAATACGCGCTGATCACGCGCAGCGGACGCGCTCATCAAAAACGCGCGTCGTTAGCTAGTTAAAAAAATGTCGTGTGCAAAGGCCCTTACGGTTGACAGCTTTATCGCAGCGTTCCGTACCCCGAGGTACATATGTCGGTACCTCGTCGAACCTTTGTCTCACGGTGTACGGAATTTCGCCCGAAAGGCAGTCTCTCTTGAGCTTCAGACGTGTAAAGTTGGGTATTTTTGTTCTATCCACTAAAGTAAGTAGATAAAAAACCATATAATAAATGTATAATATTAATAATATAATTAGTAATAAATCGTGTGAAAATGATGTTTGTTTCTCTACAATTAATTGTAAATTTATTACTGGCATGGACATCGAACGTGAGCTGCAAGCAGTAATCGAGGATGGAGAGGAGGTTGGGAAGCATGAGTTTCCTGGTGATCAACGTCAGCCTCCCCAACCTCCTCCTGATAACCGGGCCGAATTAGAGTCTTTGCGGCGATCTTTAATACGCGCCGAGCAAGAAGCGGCAGTTTCCAGGGCGCTGTTTGAGAAATTAGCTGCGCAAATGCAGCAATTGCGGCTGCAAAACATTGCCCAACCCGCCCAACCCCCAGCAGAAGCTAACCAAGGTAAGCAAAATCTTCATCATTTCCTTTTTACATCATCTAGAATTTGATAGACTGGGCTTGAGAAGAGTGCGCCGTGTGTGTGCTGCGTGAGAGCGAAAAGAGTCAAACGTCTGATTTTTTTATCATTTCTACAAAATCCAACCATTAATCACAAATGTACGATTTCGAGGTTAGGCGTTTCGATCTCCCGAATTGATAACTATCGGGAAATCAGACGTTTGACACTTTTCGCTCTTACGCAGCAACTCTTCTCAAGCCAACTCTATCAAATTCTAGATCGTCGGTAAAGTTACCATCTAAGCTTGTTTCGTTTGGGCGCAAACATGCGGTACAGTTAGAGGGACTTTCGACCGGGCTTGGTCGGTACTCGAGTCATTTAATGTCGGTAAGAGTCGTGTCGGTAGTTAGTTGTCTTCGGAAAATTGCGCTGCCTGATCGAAATGTCGACCGTCTGATTAATTCCCGATAACTGTCAATTCGGCAGCTATGGGGAATTAATCAGACGTTCGACATTTCGCTCACTCATTGCAATTTTCGTAAGCCAACTAACTTTCTACCGATACAAGTGACTCGAGTACCGACCAAGCACGGCTGAAGGTAAATTTCAAGGTTCCTGTAACTATGAATGATTGGTCTATTCGCTGCTTAATACAATACCGCTTCTCCTTCCACTAGCGGCATTATTGCAATTGCACTTTTAAATTGGATCTAAAATCTAAAATGACTACACGACTAGGAGAAACGCAACAAGCAGGGAGCCCTGACATTTACCTGTACCTAAAAAACACTACCACTGTCGGCAAATACTGCCGAAAGTAAATGCCAGGGCTCCCTGCTTGTTGCGTTTCTCCTTGGACCTAGGATATGCGGTATATTATTTATTATAATAATATGTATTTATATAACTGTATTATTATTTATACATTCCAGAAAGAGAGCCTCAACACCAGTCGGTACAGACAGAAGGTAAATTTATATTTTCCTTAATAAAATTAATTTATACAATTTTATTCATAAATGCTTTTGTTTTTTTGCAGTTCTGAACGAACCGGCTATCAGGCGACCACGTGGCGGTCGCAACTTGCACGCGCGGAACCAAAGATATAGAATCTGTCCTTCTTTCATTAATTTATTAATTTACCTAGTTTATTAATTAGGCTTTGACATCAAGAGACACGGTAGTGTCTCGCGGCATGTTCATTCAAGTCGTCAGAACGACGCCGCCAGCGCTGTCGCCGCGAGCACCCGTGTATCTTTACAGGAAAAATGTCTGCCCCCTTCACCCCCCAATTTTAACATCGAATTTTCTCAATAAATATACGGTTATAACCAAAACTATGCTTAGTTACGCCATATAAATCGACTATTCTCTA
The DNA here is from genome assembly GCA_963678675.1 of Xiphydria camelus. Taxonomy (NCBI): domain Eukaryota; kingdom Metazoa; phylum Arthropoda; class Insecta; order Hymenoptera; family Xiphydriidae; genus Xiphydria; species Xiphydria camelus. The sequence continues at coordinate 24,068,486 of OY783193.1, read as the reverse complement.
TCGATAGAGACCAGAGTAAATGTTGTAAATTACATATTAACAGAGATTTTTCCTTAGCAACGCGAAGCCACGCCCCTCGCGCCTCGAAAGTCGAGAATCCGATTTCTCGGGCGATATATATATGTCAAAATCTCACAAAAATTCCGCCTGTCTTCGGCGATATTCGGCCATGGTCGGAAATGTGTACACAGATGCGGCCACACGCATACGCCATCAAACGTATGTGAGAGTGTGTGAGAGAATATATTCCTTGAATGTTTAGTTGTTTTTCGAAATTAATAAAATATTTCCATTCGCGAAACGATTTCCCTCGCATTTTTTCGATCCTCGGACGCGCTTGTTAATAAAAAGTAAAAATTCAGTGTAATCGGAGTAGTGAATCTCAATAGTGGTGAATGTGACAGACGCTCCGTATAGTTTAATAATCGTTTGTATTTTTTATCGCTTGTTGATATCATTTTTGTTTGTTTGTTGAAATCTCATTTTTTAGGCAGGTAAGGATCGCCTTTCTCTCTCGATCCACCATTTTACATTTGGAAAATATTTTTTTGGGGGGGGTTTTCTTTTACTTAATGTGATTTTGTACTTTGGTGTCACGGCCGAAACCATATTCGACAAATTACCTGATGCACTTTCTTTGTCAGAATATAAAGGAAAATGCGTGATTGTGCGATCGGTCAAAATATTCAGTAAGTGACAGCGCATACTTTCTGTACAGTAGAATAATGTTTCAGGTTTCTTGCCTAAAATTAATGACACAGCGAACGCAATAGCAAATAAACCACAGTCAGTATTATGTTCTTGTCTTTGAACCCTCGGAAATCGTATGTTATCAAGATTGAAATCAGGATATAATCGTTGGAGAAAAATGTTCTGATGTTCATCGATGTTGCTATTATTCAACGAATCATAAATTAATAATTGATCTTGGCGGCAATCGTAGTAACTGCATACCCAGTGATTTAGTGAAGGCAAAATTTGTATATGATCAGTTTGCGAAGGCACCGGAAAAATTTTAGCAGGTTTTTGGATGTAAATGGTGTCGTAAGGCATGTATTGATCCGAAGAAGCCATCTCCTCCTCCTCCTCCTCCTCCAAGAAAGAAGATATACATATTACACAAAAATATGCATATTATTATAATATAGAGTTTTTAACTGTAGAGTTTTGTATGTATGTTTGTATATATGTGTGTATATATATATGTGTGTATATTGCGTTGTTAAAAGTTAACTGTATCAGTGCTCTATGTGAAAACGTGTAATACCATATACTTTAAAGTTATTACTACAGTCATATAGTCATATTCTACCCACAATAAATCACGAAAGCGATGAAGATTAAAACGAAGATTCTGTGTCAGTTCATAAAATAATACCTTTAATGTGATTTAATTTCGATTTATATGTACATATATTACGTGCAGTAAATTGTATTCTCATTAGTAATAAGTCATTGTAAATAAATACTATTATTTTTGTAAAGTAAAAATTCGAATTAATAGGTGTACAACTTCGCTTCCACCGTTTTCCGCTATCTCTTACGTTAGAAAAACGGCGAAAGCAAAGTTGTTTCATTTTCATTAATTTATTTCGACTTGTTCTACCACACCAATCATCTCGTAAAAATTATATGTCATAGTTTAATCATGCTTGAATCTATATAAAAAAAACGGCGGTGGTGTTATTTTTAGTATGCAAAATAAAAATTATTGAAAAACTTTCTATTTACTTTCTTTATGGGCGAAACAATCCAATACTTTGTTTATAATATAGCTACATGATGGTGCATAACATATATTTTGCTGTGCGAAGCGGCCGAGGTTAGGAAAGTTTAAACGGAGGAGAACGAGACCCAGAAAGGTAGCGGGCTCAGGTCCCATCACCATGTGGGGGAAGGAGCAGGCCACCAGTGGTTCTCCGGACGCACCAAGGTTTGTAAAGCAATTTTCAAAATGGAGTTATTTAAAAACTTACAATTACAGAAGAATAACCGGAGTGTAATGTGCAGGGAATTTAACTAACAAAATCATGGAACACAAAGAAGAAAAAATCATTCAATATATCAAGAGATATCGTTGATTTTACTTGGCAGTTTTTAAACAATTAAGAGAAAAAAAAATATATCATTTTATTTAAAAAGTAGAGAATTTCTTAAGCAATTTAAAACAAAAAGCAGTCAAAAATGTTAAATTTTCGAGGTTTCATGATTTTTTTTCTACTTCCAATGTTCGCACGGCTCTAAAGGGTAAACCGTGAGGAGTGGGAGTAAACTGTATAAACCTTTTTTATAGAGAATTTTAAGCTCTACAACTTTTATTTGACACTTTTTTCGATATCTCGCTTAGTTTTCGAGTTATTTTCGTAGAGCCCATTTTTTGGGTAGTTTTTATTGTTTTTCAAAAATCCTCGGGGATATAGAACTTTTTAAACTTCACCCCTGTTTTCAACTACCCAAAATGGATCTTTGACCAAATTTTCAGCTTTGAGGCTCGAAACATCGATTTCAGAAGGATTTTTACTGGACTAGTTACGTACCTATCTATCCTGTACCTAGATCTAGCGGACAAGGGTACCGTTGCTCGTCCTTGGCCATAAAGAGGGGTCAGACTACGCCGAATGGTGAAGCGATCTTCTATAACTGATAAGCCAGATATCAAGAGACACGGCAGTGTCTCGCGGCATGTTCATTCAAGTAGTTCGTCAGAACGACGAACGACAGCGCTGTCGCCGCGGGCACCCGTGTAACTTTACAGGAAAAATGTCTGCCCCCTTCACCCCTCAATTTTTACATCGAATTTTCTCAATAAATATACGGTTATAACCAAAATTATGCTTAGTTACGCCATATAAATTTACTATTCTCTATTGATAGAAACCAGAATAAATGTTATAAGTTACATATTAACAGAGATTCTTCCTTAGCAACGCGAAGCCACGCCCCTCGCGCCTAAAAGTCGAGAATCCGATTTCTCGGGCGATATATCGGGTTCGTCACGCAATACACGCCAGCGTAGCGGGTTGCATATTGGTTGACACATCCGATCCGCTGCAGGGGCAGGCGCCTGTATACGGCGCCAGGCGGATAACCGATATGCAACCCGCTACGCTGGCGTGTATTGCGTGACGCACCCTGCATATATATATATGTCAAAATCTCATAAAAATTCCGCCTATCTTCGGCGATAGTCGGCCATGATCGGAAATGTGTACACAGATGCGGCCACACGCATACGCCATCAAATGTATGTGAGAGTGCGTGAGAGAATTTATTCCTTGAATGTTTAGTCATGGTGTTCAAAGTTAATCAATAAAATATTTCCATTCGCGAAACGTTTTCCCTCGCGTTTATTTCGATCCTCGGACGCGCTTCCCGTGTGGAAATCTACCCAAGATGGCCCAATCAATAATTGGGGGCCAATTAGGCCCCAATTGGGCGGCCCAATTTGAACAAAATATAATAAATCGAATAGATACAATTGTTTGTTTTATTTATGTACCGGAAGTAAAAATAAATCTGGAAATTTAGAACTTATTCCGAACTTTTAGTGACTGGAATTTGGGTCAGGTGATACGATGTAGTATTGGCGTTTAGTTGGGGCTACATTGGGTAGCCCAATCAGGCCCCAACTAAGATACTAGTTGGGACTACATTGGGCACCCCAATCTGACCCCAACTAAGGTACTTAATCACTACCCTAGCAAGAAATATTGTGTAATTTTTATATTTTAATGTTGATAGCATCGCCTCAGAAACCTTAATAGAAGTTGTAGATAATAACATTCTAATCTTTGCTTTATGACTTTTTTTTCTAGCTATTTTAGTTTAGGCGCTACGGCTATTTTTGTGTTTAGAAATTCGCCAGGGCCGTCCCGGGAAAAGAGGACGGCCCTGAAGAGGGGCTGAAAACGTCCCCTTTTTTCGGGACGGCTCTGGCGAATAGTGGTGAATGTGACAGACGCTCCGTGTAGTTTGCTAATCGCTTGCATTTTTTTGAATAATCGAGACAGTGAACGGATGCAGTGCTACTTTTCTCTGGATGCCTGCGCATAAAGAGCAGGAAAGGAGACGGCAGCATCTCAGAAGAATTGCCATCAGATAAGTTACTTTCTATCTGACCATTCTAACCTCACTTTGATTGCGTATAAAGGACATATATCTTTGTGGATATTCTATTTTTTGTTTTCAGCGTCATGCGAGCACGGGACGAATCAATGGTTTTTCTTCTCCGTCAACAAGCCGTGGCAGAAAAATAAGAGATGCAATCGAATTGGATCACAATAATCAAGTAATTACTTTATCATTATTTTTTCTCTATCGATATATTTCCTCTTTCGTACTATCACAAGTTCCAATTTATACACGACCTGTCAAACGTGAAGGGTACATGTACCTCACTTCTATTTCATCTCTTCTTCGTCTCTGGTGTAACGACGGTCAATGAGGAATCACTGATACCGATTAGGGTTCGAGGATTACTCCTTATTCTTTCTATCACAGCATCGATATTTTGCTGCACCTGTATTCTTCTGGAACTTCCTAAAATAATTATAAAAACCCCATATAATTCAGCCCGAGCAAGTAGGTACCTACTACACGCTCACTGTATTGGTGTACGAAGCAGTACGGAGCGTTCTTTAAAGCCTTGTACGGACAGCGCGTTCCAGTGTGCGAGCCTTCGTACACACGTACATGATATCCCGACTCGAGCAGAACCGCACAGTTACAGGGACCTTGAAATTTACCGTCGCTGGGCTTTGTACCGTATGTCCCACTCTGTACGGGCCAGTTTGAAGTTACCTTCGGGGAGGCTTGGTCGGTACTTGAGTGATTTAATACCGGTAGAAGTCGAGTCGGTAGTTAGAGTTGGTGTCAATTCGGGAGATCGAAGCGTCTAACCTCGAAATTATGAATTTGTGAATAATGGTGAGTAATTTCCATTCCATTTAAATCCATAATTTCGAGGTTAGACGCTTCGATCTCCCGAATTGACACAAACTCTAACTACCGACTCGACTTCTACCGGTATTAAATCACTCAAGTACCGACCAAGCTTCCCCGAAGGTAAATTCAAACTGGCCCGTACAGAGTGGGACATACGGCACAAATGCCGACTGGTCACGGGTCGTCGCCACAAAGGGAAGTGTACGTGAGCGTATGAAGGCCGGACGGTGGCGACGCCAGCAGACCAGTGACGAAAGCACGAAATGCCAAAATCTCGTATTGACTATTGAACGCAAGGGCGTTCCAATTCCTGTATAGATACTCTCGGCCGGAGGGTCGGTCGGACGGTTGGATGGTGTTATTTTATTAATTCGATAATCTCAACCGAGATTATTGATAAACCTCGACGAGCATTCGGGTTGTAGCAACAGAGGTTAGAATCAGCAAGACCATGGTAGGGAGGATATTGAAGGATGAACGCACGTCCATGCACTCGAGGCAGCAGATCCAGCTCGCCGAATGAACTAATCCAACTGGTTCTTGGAACAAGGGAGTGGATGATCCCTCGTTCGAAAGAAACCCCCTCGGGTTCGCATTCGATTTGGAGTCTTGGATAGAATTGAGCAGCATTATTTCTGTAACAAATTATAAATAACACAATTATATCCAGCATTTTACTATTTAAAATATATCGAACTTACTCTACATAGAAATTAAGAAACTATATTAATCTGAGTTAACCTTTCTATAGATAATAACGACAGAATTATGAAAAATGATATGTTTCCTCTTTCGTATTATACTACCCCCACAAAAACAGATTCTCTATAAAAAAAAAGGCGGCATGTTCATTCAGTGCCAACAAAAATTGATACGTAAAATACTCTCCAAAATAGATTTGAAATCAATTAAGATCGCCATGTTCAACATTTATGTATAAAAAATAAAAGGCATAATTTGAAATGGAAAATTATTGTAACTCGTTACTAAAAAATTCGACTAAAAAAATTTAGGTACAAACAAATTTTCATAAAAAAGAACTTGCCGCGTTTAAGTTTTCATATTTTGTCCACTATACCGAATAATTTGCAGTGCTTGGACAGTGCTAGAGTGATTCATAAATTGCACCGCCGAAGTCAAATTCAGAGAAATTCAGAAGGCCCCCGCCTGATCGGTTTCTCGTGCGACGTTCGGTATACTGGTGGTATCATATAAGTGTATGAATTTATTTAAAATCTCTCATAAGTGCATAAACATCGAATGTAATTCTCTGTAAATTTTTTATTTTGAAGGAAAAAACGCGGCGTTCTTTTTTATGAAAATTTGTTTATACCTAAATTTTTTTAGTCGAATTTTTTAGTAACGAGTTACAATAATTTTCCTTTCAAATGATGCTTTTTACTTTTTATACATAAATCTTGAACATGGCGATCTTAATTGATTTCAAATCATTTTTGGAGATTATTTTACGTATCAATTTTTGTTGGCACTGAATGAACATGCCGCCTTTTTTTTTTACAGAGAATCTGTTTTTGTGGGGGGATTTCATTACTTTTTGGAATTTTTTCCTGAGGAGAATACGTACCTACATGTAGGGGAGCATAGCTTTTTATTACCACCAAATTAAAATCTCACATTTTATATCGATACGAGCTAATTAATTATAACCACGTCACTTTTGATTTATTCTCGTGATATTTTGAAAGGGATTTATAAACTAGAGTGCCCTTATATTTCTCACTTTGCTTTAGTATTTTGGAGAAATAAAACATACCGCTTTTGAATTTACAGGCCATTGGATTTTTCTTATATCTTGGTCGTCTTCAGAAATCCATATAGACATTTTACCTTTAACTCTAACAATAAGTATACTCTTCCAATAACCGTGACGAATTGTTTCATCACATGTAAAGATACTACTTATGACAGTATATATGTTGTTACATATTAACTCGAGACGTTGGAATAGTTTTAAGAAATCCTTTTGCATGCACCGCTGAAATTTTGCCCCCTTACTCGTAAATAAATTTCTCAAGTTACGCGCAAAGTTACGTATACGCATCTAAGCGAATATACCAATCAGGATCAAGTATTCCGTTGTGGTGGGGGTCCTGATTAATCTACTCGCTAAGGTGCGTATACGTTCCCTGATACGGAATACTTGATCCTGATTGGTCTATTCGCTAAGATGCGTGCACGCAAAGATACGAGCGAGTTCGAGAAAGGGGCCTCTGATCTGCCGTTAGCTGTCGATCTGCCGGTAGCCAGGAGATCGAAGTCTCTAACCTCGAAATTGTTAATTTGTAAATAATAATGAATAATGTGTAGAAGTGATAAATAATTATTCGGGTTTCTTCGATGAGTTTTTCCAAGTGTTTAAAAATCGGTGTCCATAACTGTGGCTTCAACTTCCAGCGATTAAGTAAGTAATTACTGCAGAACGAGTAGGTTACAAGATTTTCATGAAGTTTTTGACGGTTTTCTTGCATGTCCCCTTTCATAAGGTGCAAACAAAGAGGATGTAACTTCTGTCCTATCCTGAAGAAAATGAGTCGATCGACATCAGACATTGTCGAACTTATCATCGAGCGCCTTTCACCCACGGTATTTTCATTGCAATATGCGCTTTTCATTTCAACTATTCCTGCTTTAAATAACTTTCACTTCTTTCAAAGTATTTACCTTGTACGAATTGTTGATGATAGGGCGTAGCAATCAATGATTGTGACTAATCGTAGACAAATTATTCCTGCGATGATGTTCCAGTTGTGAAGCATACACTAGCAAGTCAGCTTACAGCGTCCGATGTTTAGTATCAACTTTACCTCTTTTGGAATACCCATCACCCGAGCATAATCACGATTATGTTAACGTTAATCGCAGAATAGATCGTGAGCTTGGGCACATTATCGCAGTAGTAGTTCGGCACACTTGTCTACGACGAGTCGCTATTATTGACCGCTGCCTCCTACCACGAACAGTTCATAAAAGGTTATTAGCTTGAAAGAAGTAAAAGTTATTTAACGCTGGAATAGTTGAAACGAGAAGCGCGTATTGCAATTAATGTACCGTGGGTAATAGGCGCTCGGTGACAAGTCTGACATTCTCCAATGTCCATTGAGTCATCTTTTTACGGACAGGACACGAGCTAGATCCGCTTCAGTTGCACCTGTACGAGATGACATATCAGAAAATCATGAGTCTTCATGAAAATCTTCTAACCTACTCGTTCTGCAGTAATACTTAATAATATCACTGGAAGTTGAAGCAAGTTATTGGCAAAAATCGGACACCGGTTTTTAAACACTTGGGGAATATCATCGAAGAAACCCGAATGATTATTTCTTACCACTTCTACATATTAGTAATCATTATTTACAAATTAACGATTTCGATCTCCCGAATTGACAGGTACCGGGAGATCAGACTTTTGACACTTTTCGCTCAGCTCGTAAGACCGCAGCGCACTCTCTCGAAGCCAACTCTTAAAGCACCGAGCCAACCACTTCCAGCCAAATGTCAGGGGAATCCAAAATCAGGAGTTTTTGCCAGAGGACATTCGATATATGTTGTTAGATACAGAAAAGTTATGATATTTCATAATTTCCATTGTTACACTAGAGGCGAAGAAGAGATGAAATAGAAGTGAGGTACACGTACACTTCACGTTTGACAGGTCAGTATATAAATTGGAACTTGTGATAGTATAATACAAAAGAGGAAATGTATCGATAAAGAAAAAATAATAAAGTAGTTACTCCATTATTATAATCCAATAACATTGTATTACTTATTTTTCTGCCACGACTTTAATTGCTGATAGTGAAGAAAAATCAAATTTATTAGTTGATCCATCCACTATCAACAATCAAAGTCGTGGCAGAAAAATAATGAATACGATGGAATTGGATTAAAATAATGGAGTAACTACTTTATTATTATTTTTTCTTTGTCGATATATTTCCTTTTTCGTATTATACTATCACAAGTTCCAATTTATATACCGACCTGTCAAACGTGAAGTGTACATGTACCTCACTTCTCTTTCATCTCTTCTTCGCCTCTAGTGTAACGATGGATTAGAAATATCACCATTTGCACCCCACAAAGCACGTTCTTGCAAGTAACTTTTCTGTAACATACCTGCGATATTTTACAATATTCGTGAACACTACAGTATATGTTAGAAATATATACTTCTCGATAAAAACGTTTCGGAATCATTATGTTGAAAAATCTCCCCGATTAGGTATACTCCGATAAGATTGTACTTGTTCGGGCTGAATTATATAGGGTTTTTATAATTATTTTAGGAAGTTCCAGAAAAATATAGATGCACCAAAATATCGATGCTCTGCTAGAAAGAGGAAGGAATAACCCTCGAAAGAATATTCAGGCTATGGCAAGAAAGGTTAGAATGAGAGGTTAGCAAGTCTACGGGTCGGATGATATTAAAGGATATTCATCCATTTAAAGTGACGTACGTCCATGCACTCGAGACAGCAGATCCAGGTCGCCGAATGAACCAAAGCAGCAGGTTTTTGGAACAACAAGACGATGATCCCTCGTTCGAAAGAAACCCCCTCGAGTTCGCATACGATCTGTAACAGATTGTAAATAACAAAAATTTAAAATATATTGAACTAACTAAACGTAGAAACTAAAATTATATTAATCTAAGTTAACCAATTCTAATAATGACAGGATTAAGGAAAATGATATATTTCCTCTTTCCCGTGTGGAAATGTTCATTGGGCCCCAATTGGGGCCCAATTGGGCTGCCCAATTACTAGTTGGGCGCCAATTGGGCAGCCCAATCAGTGCCCAATTGGGCTTTCGTTGGGCTTGTAACGCTCCGCCCAACCTATGCCCAATTGGGCCCCAATTGGGCAACCCTATTTATGCCCAATCAACCTGAAATGTTACTTTTAATGAATAATAAGATGAATAATGAATAATAAGATTAATAATAATTAATACGATTTTATATTTTCTCATAAAATGTACAAAAGTAAAATAGAAACGTATTCAAGCGGAACAATGATTGATACAAATCATACGCGCGGGTTTCCTTAGTTTTTCATAAGTACAATTTAAGAAATTTCTATTTTCATATTTTATAGATTTATATGCAAGGGGGATTAGGGTGCGATTAATAATGTAAAAGGCCAAGGCCATACAGTAAGAAATAATAATAATATAAACGTATTCTTCAGTTTTTAGGGCTCTATCATACACTATATACACTACACTACATACACTATATTTATTTAAATATACAGGGTGTTACTTAATGATAGGCCGTAATTGCAAGGGCACATTACTGAATCTATTTCCAGTAGAAAAGTTCATATTAACATGTGTCCTAAAATGTCTGATTTTCAAGATACAGGACGTCAAAATTAAAAAAAAAACGGTTTTTTTAATAATATCTCAAAGATCCTTGTGCCGATTTTGTTGACATTTGGCACTGTTGTTTATTATAATAAGATGCTAAGTTAACACTAAGTAGAAGATAATTATGAGTTCCAGTGGCGTCCCGGGGGACAGTCTCACGAATAATATCTTTTTTCCTCAAAAACGAAGTGAGGTACGAAATAATTTGAAGAGACAAAAAAGTTGTATTTTTAGCTGCTTAATCTGAAAAAAATATAAAATTTTTAAAAAAGTCAGTGGTGTACACTTTTTTTGTCAATATTATTCGTGAGATTGTCCCCCGGGACGCCACTGGAACTCATAATTATCTTCTAGTTAGTGGTAACTTAGCGTCTTATTACAATAAACAACAGTGCCAAATGTCAACAAAATCGGCATGAGGATTGTTGAGATATTATTAAAGTATCGATTTTTTTAAAAACTGACGTCCTGTATCTTGAAAACCAGACATTTTAGGACACATGTTAATATGAACTTTTCTACTGGAAATTGATTCAGTAATGTGCCCTTGCAATTACGGCCTATCATTAAGTAACACCCTGTATATACACTATGCAAAAAAAACAAGCTCGAAGTCGTGAGCAGACCGGGCAAGTTAAAAATGGCGCGTTTTGCCACGAGTCGACTCAAGTCGAACGATTTGGTAGTTCGACCGTAGTCGACTTAAAATTTCTTTGTTATTAGTCGAATCGCATGAAGTCGCAAGACGAGCTACTTCGTTCGATTCGACTAATAACAAAGAAATTTTAAGTCGACTACGGTCGAACTACCAAGTCGTTCGACTTGAGTCGACTCGTGACAACGCGCTTTAAGAGACTAAAAACTACTCGCTGCAGCTACTCGTTCTCGCGCCGTCGTCTGTCGTATCCTCGCCCCCGGCGTTGCCACCTCGGCTTCACGGATGCCACGCTCCGCGTTAGACTTCCCTGCCTTCTCGTCGTCCTCCGTCCCAGTCCCTTGCGTAAGCCAAAGCCGATCCAATGGCCTCGATGGCTGCCTTCTCTGAAGAAGGGGCTTCCTTGCTGCTCCTTCGAGTTACGGCATCTGACAAAAAACATTACAAAATGATGTATCGCAGTCATTATTTTGAAAGGTTTTTACTTCGTAAATATATTTCAAAAACAATAATTTACATGAAAAAATATTAATCACTCTCACCTATTATACACCGATGGAGCCTGAACTCTTTAAGGAGAAACTTGCTAGACTAAAATTTGTAATATATGGACGTGCGTCACTTTAAATGGATGAAAATTTTCATCCTTCAACATCCTCCCAAACGTGGACTTAAAAATAATTATAAAAACCCTACATAATTCAGCCCTGACAAATACAATCTTATCGCGCTATACCTTATCAAGGAGATCTTTCGACGTGATGATTCCGAAACGTTTTTATCGAGAAATATTTATATATTTCTAACATACGGTAGTGTTCACGAATATTGTAAAATATCGCAGGAATGTTACAGAAAAGTTACTTGCAAAAACGTGCTTTGTGAGGTGTAAATGATGATATTTTTTGTAATTTCCATCGTTATACCAGAGGCGAAGAAGAGATGAAATAGAAGTGAGGTACATGTATACTTCACGTTTGACAGGTCGGTATATAAATTGGAACTTGTGATAGTATAATACGAAAGAGGAAATATATCGAAAAAGGAAAAATAATAATAAAGTAGTTACTCTATTATTGTAATCCAATTCCATTGTATCTCTTATTTTTCTGCCACGACTTTGATTGTTGATAGTGAAGAAAAATCAAATTTATTAGTTGATCCATCCACTATCAACAATCAAAGTCGTGGCAGAAAAATAAGGGATCCAATGGAATTAGATTACAATAATGGAGTAACTATTTTATTATTTTTTCTTTATCGACATATTTCCTCTTTCGTATTATACTATCACAAGTTCCAATTTATATACCGACCTGTCAAACATGAAGTGTATATGTACCTCACTTTTATTTCAAATCTTCTTCGCTTCTGGTGTAACGATGGAAATTATATTATAAAATATCATTTACACCCTACAAAGCACGTTTTTGCAAGTAACTTTTCTGTAACATTCCTGCCATATTTTACAATATTCGTGAATACTACCGTATGTTAGAAATACATATTTCTCGATAAAAACGTTTCAGAATCATTATGTCGAAAGATCGCCTCGATAAGGTACAGCTCGATAAGATTGTACTTGCTCGGGCTGAATTATATGGGGTTTTTATAATTATTTTAGGAAGTCCCAGAAAAATACAGGTGCAGCAAAATATCGAGGCTGTGCTAGAAAGAATAAGGAATAGCCCTCGAACGAATATTCGGGCTATGGCAACAGAGGTTAGAATCAGCAAGTCTACGGTTGGAAGGATATTGAAGGATGAAAATTTTCATCCATTCAAAGTGACGCACGTCCATGCACTCCAGGTAGCAGATCCAGCTCGCCGAATGAACTAATCCAACTGGTTCTTGGAACAACAAGTTGATCATCCCTCGTTCGAAAGAAATCCCCTCGGGTTCGCATTCGATTTAGAGTCCTGGATAGAATTGAGCAGCATTATTTCTGTAACAAATTATAAATAACACAATTATATCCAGCATTTCACTATTTAAAATATACCGAACTTACTCTACATAGAAATTAAGAAACTATATTAATCTGAGTTAACCTTTCTATAGATAATAACGACAGAATTATTAAAAATGATATATCTCCTCTTTCGTATTATACTATCACAAGTTTCAATGTATATACCGACCTGTCAAACGTGAAGTGTACATGTACCTCACTTCTATTTCATCTCTTCTTCGCCTCGGATGTAAAGATGGAAATTATAAAATATCATCATTTACACCTCAAGAAGTACGTTTTTGCAAGTAACTTTTCTGTAACATTCTTGCAATATTTTACAATATCCGTGAACACTATCGTATATATTAGAAATATATATTTCTCGATAAAAACGTTTCGGAATCATTATGTCGAAAGATCTCGATAAGATACAGCTCGATAAGATTGTACTTGCTCGGGCTGAATTATATGGGGTTTTTATAATTATTTTGGGAAGTCCCAGAAGAATACAGGTGCAGCAAAATATCGATGCTGTGATAGAAAGAATAAGGAATAACCCTCGAACCCTAATCGGTATCAGTGATTCCCAATTGACCGTCGTTACACCAGAGACGAAGAAGAGATGAAATAGAAGTGAGGTACGTGTATACTTCAGGTTTGACAGGTCGTGTATAAATTGGAACTTGTGATAGTACGAAAGAGGAAATATATCGATAGAGAAAAAATAATGATAAAGTACTTACCTGATTATTGTGATCCAATTCCATTGGATCTCCTATTTTTCTGCCACGGCTTGTTGATGGAGAAGAAAAACCATTGATTCCTCCCGTGCTCGCATGACGCTGAGAACAAAAAATAGAATATTCACAAAGATATATGTCCTTCATAGGCAATCAAAGTGAGGTTAGAATGGTCAGATAGAAAATAACTTATCTGATGGCAATTCTTCTGAGATGCTGCCGTCTCCTTTCCTGCTCTGTATGCCCAGGCATCCAGAGGAAAGTAGCACTGCATCCGTTCACTATCACGATTCACGATTATTTAAAAAAAATACAAACGATTTGCAAACTACACGGAGCGTCTGTCACATTCACCACTATCGCCAGGGCCGTCCCGAAAAAAGGGGACGTTTTCAGCCTCTCTCCAGGGCCGTACTCTTTTCCCGGGACGGCCCTGACGAATTTCTAAACACAAAAATAGCCGTAGCGCCTAAACTAAAATAGCTAGAAAAAAAAGTCATAAAGCAAAGATTAGAATGTTATTATCTACAACTTTTATTAAGGTCATTTTGTCGAAAAAAAAATAATAATAAAATAATAAAAAAGCCTTTTGGTTCGGTACTCTGGAGACTACCCTTAAACAGCCGTGAAAAAATCATCTTACCCTCGTCGATTTTTTTGCGGCATAGGTAAAAATGGATAAGTGCCTTGGGCTAAGTGATTACCCAGGTAGCACACTGACGTTAGAATAACGTCTCAGACGTCATTTTTTGGTCAGTATAGGGTTTCAGACGTCAGTTGTCGTAATATTAACGTCGCAGGGACGTCATATTTACGACGTACCTTGGACGTCAAAATTAAACGTCTTTTTGACGGAACTTTTCCGTCATTTTTAATGACGAACAAGACTTAGAAAAATTTCCGTCTCCTGCATATATAGGGACTTTAAAATTTATTTGTGAATAAATGGACAAAAATTGTAATTTGTTCAATTATTAAATCAATAAATTATTTCATTTAGTCTCCAGAGTATGTTGAGCAAGTTATAAACTATACAGTTTATTAAAAAGCACAGATTATTAAAGTAAATGAAAGACAATCAATTAATGTAGGATGAATAAACATTCATATAATTATTTATTTATTTATTTATTTATATTTGTTTATTATTTATTTCTTGCATAGACGCAAATTGATATTAGTATCAATTTGCGTCTATACAAGAATATTTATCAAAAGATACAATCATAAATTTAGAAAAATGTTGAGAAAAGAATAATACAATTATAAAATCTTATTTTTTCAAGCTCTTTCTTATTGAAAAGTAATATACATTTATTCATCAAACTTTATATATGAACACTAATACATAGTAATAATATTTTTAACCACAGGAGCGCGCAGCAGATGAGGACTCGAGGACACCGACCGATCAACGAAGTTAAGCAGCGAAAAGTGCAGACACTAGCTGGATGGGTGACCGCTCACGATGAAAAGATATACACTCGGCGTCTCGAATTCTGTCGCTGGTGACTTTTTTAAAATGTTATTTTTAAACGTACTAACCAATGATTAATCAATTCTCATGCTTTTATTAACGAGAGTAGACACTACCGTAGCTAATGAGGGCATGAGAATTAATTGTTCATTGGTTAGTACGTTTAAAAATAACATTTAAAAAAAAGTCACCAGCGACATAATCCGAGACGCCGGGTGTACGTCAGACCTAACCTTTTAGAACCGTCATTTTTTTCGTCTTCACAACGTACGGTAGAACGTCATTATTACGTGATTTGTCTGACGTCGTGTGGATGTGCAATTAAGCCGTCTTTGCGACGTTAAAATGACGTCATTTTTTTCGTCATCTGACGTCAAAACTGACCTTCAAAAAACGTCATTTCGACGTTAGTGTGCTACCTGGGTAGGTACCTCAGTTTGGGCCAGATTGGGGTACCCAATGTAGGCCCAACTAAACGCTAATACTATATCGTATCACCTGATCCAAATTTCAGTCACTAAAAGTTCGGAATAGATTTCAATTTTATTTATTCTGTAATAGAAATGGCCAATTTATCATTATATGTATCTTACTCCACTCAATTTGAAAAATGCTGTAAAGATTATTAAAAACGCAATTATCAAAGAATGAAATATATTATATATTTATTACCAATGGCATCATAATAAAGTTAGTAAAGTTTTTGAGGCGATGCTATCAACATTAAATCATAAAAATTATACAATATTTCTTGCTAGGGTAGTGATTAGGTACCTTAGTTGGGCCAGATTGGGGTGCCCAACGTAGCCCCAACTAGTACCTTAGTTGGGGCCTGATTGGGCTGCCCAACGTAGCCCCAACTAAACGCTAATACTACATCGTATCACCTGACTCAAATTCCAGTCACTAAAAGTTCGGAATAAGTTCTAAATGTCCAGATTTATTTTTACTTCCGGTACATAAATAAAACAAATAATTGTATCTATTCGATTTATTATATTTTATTCAAATTGGGCCGCCCAATTGGGGCCTAATTGGCGCCCAATTACTGATTGGGCCAACTTGGGCAGATTTCCACACGGGTTCGTATTATACTACCAATTTATATACCGACCTGTCAAATGCAATGAATGCAACTGGTTCTTGTTTGAACAACAAGTGGATGATCCCTCGTTGGAAAGAAACCTTATCGGGTTCGCAAACGATCTGTAATAAATTGTAAATTACACAATTATATGCAGCATTTCACTTTTAAAATATACCGAACTTAGGTACTCAGCGTAAAAATTAAGAACCAATTTATATACTGACCTGTCAAATGCAATGAATGCAACTAAGCAACTGGTTCTTGTTGGAACAACAAGTAGATGATCCCTCGTTCGAAAGAAACCTCCTCGGGTTTGCATACGATCTGTAACAAATTGTAAATTACATAATCATATGCAGCACATTCCACTATTTAAAATATACCGAACTTACTCGAGCGTAGAAATTAAAAAACTATATATGAGTTAATCAATTCTATTCTAATAATGACAGAATTATTAAAAATGATATATTTCCTCTTTCGTATTATACTACGTTATTCAGCACTTATCTGCCTAATCGGTATCAGTAATTCCTCATTGACCATCGTTACACCGGAGACGAAGAAGAGATGAAATAGAAGTGCGCGCGGTACGTGTACACTTCAGGTTTGACAGGTCGGTGTGTAAATTGGAACTTGTAATAGTACGAAAGAGGAAATATATCGATAGAGAAAAATAGTGATAAAGTAATTACTTGATTATTGTGATCCAATTCTATTTCATCTCCTATTCTGCCACGGCTTGTATTGATGATTGATTTTCTTCGATTTTTCCCGTGCTCGCATGACCCTGAAAACAAAAAATAGAACGAAAACAAAGATCCATTGAAAATGAGGTTAAAGCTGTCAAATGGCAATTAAACTTATCTGATGGCAATTCTTCTGAGACCGTATCCTTTCCTGCTCCTTTCTTGATGCACAGGCATTGGAGAGAAGAATACCACTGCATATCCGTTCACTATCTCGATATTCGAAAAAAATACAAACGATTATTAAACTATACGGAGCGTCTGTCACATTCACCACTATTGAGATTCACTACTCCGATTACACTGAATTTTTACTTTTTATTAACAAGCGCGTCCGAGGATCGAAAAAATGCGAGGGAAATCGTTTCGCAAATGGAAATATTTTATTAATTTTCAAAAATAACTAAACATTCAAGGAATATATTCTCTCACACACTCTCACATACATTTTTGATGGCGTATGCGTGTAGCCGCATCTGTGTACACATTTCCGACCATGGCCGAATATCGCCGAAGACGGGCGGAATTTTTGTAAGATTTTGACATATATATATCGCCCGAGAAATCGGATTCTCGACTTTTGAGGCGCGAGGGGCGTGGCTTCGCGTTGCTAAGGAAAAATCTCTGTTAATATGTAACTTACAACATTTACTCTGGTCTCTATCGATAGAGAATAGTCGATTTATATGGCGTAACTAAGAATAGTTTTGGTTATAACCGTATATTTATTGAGAAAATTCGATGTTAAAATTGAGGGGTGAGGGGGGCAGACATTTTTCCTGTAAAGATACACGGGTGCTCGCGGCGACAGCGCTGGCGGCGTCGTTCTGACGACTTGAATGAACATGCCGCGAGACACTACCGTGTCTCTTGATCACGAATTTCAATTTATATACCGACCTGTCAAACGTGAAGTGTACATGTACCTCACTTCTATTTCATCTCTTCTTCGCCTCGGATGTAACGATGGATTACAAAATATCATCATTTATACCTCACAAAGCACGTTTTTGCAAGTAACTTTTCTGTAACATTCCTGCAATATTTTACAATATTCGTGAGCACTACCGTATATTAGAAATAGATATTTCTCGATAAAAACGTTTCGGAATCATTATGTCGAAAGATCTCCTCGATAAGGTACAGCTCGATAAGATTGTAGGTATGTTCGTTCATCTCGGCGTAAAGTGAGCAGCGAGAACCCGTGTATCTTTATGTCTGCCCCCTCCACCCCTCAATTTTTACATCGAATTTTCTCAATAAATATATGTATGGTTATAACCAAAATTAGGTAGAGATCGAGACGGTAGTTAGAGTTGGCTTACAGCCCGTAAACACTATGCAGTTTATTCACTGTTCCGATAATTTTAACAAATCGGTGCAAATCGATTGCTATGTTATGACCATAATATCCGGTTTCCACCGATTCGTTAAAATTACTGAAACGGTGAATAAACCGCATAGTTTGTTTATTTACGATTTTTATGACTTCTTTCACGAACGAATTGTTCTGGGGAAAATGTAAATATTATCGAAACATTAATTATAAAATCATTACATGTTCGTGATTTTATTTATCATTCATAATTTTTAAATCAGTCATCTAGGCTGAAAACATTTTTACCGATTTTCCGTTTATCATTGAGTACGTTCTAGTTGCGAAACTCGATGTTCAATTGTTTTCAAACTGTTAACACGCGATACGTCGGCTGACAACAATGAATGTGTAGTGACGCGCTACGCCGCTCTTTTCTCCGCCTTGTCGTGAAACTACGCGATCAGGTCTCCTTACCTGAGAACCCTGCCTACGTCACAACTAAGGGCCTTTTTAAACTAGGGGTTTTTTAAACTAGCTGACGACGCGCGTTATACGCGATTAGGACGCTCAGCAAACGCAAGGCAGTCGGCAAGTTGTTACTTTTACACACGATCCTTGCTAATACAACCTGCTAATACGCGCTCATCAAAAACGCGCGTCGTCAGCTAGTTTAAAAAACGTCGTGTGTGTGCAAAGGCCCTTACGGTTGCCAGCTTTATCGCAGCGTTCCGTACCCCGACGTACATATGTCGGTACCTCGTCGAACCTTTGTCTCACGGTGTACGGAATTTCGCCCGAAAAGCAGTTGGTCTTGAGCTTGAGACGCGTACAGTTGCGTATTTTTTTTCTATCCACTAAAGTAAGTAAGTAGTTAAGCTAGGAGAGTTCTGGGCCACCCTGGGGACCCTAGACTTATCCCCACCCCCTCCTATGGACCCTAGCCTTACCCCCACTCCCGGAGCGCCGCCATTGGTAGCCTAACCCCGCCCCCGGAGTGCCGCCATTGGTAGCCTAACCTTACCCCCCCTCCCATCGGTTACCCCCACGCCCACCTGGGGACCCTAGCCTTACCCCCACTCCCGGAGCGCCGCCATTGCTAGCCTAACCTTACCCCACCCCACTCAACCGATCCACGCGAGCGATGACGTCACAAGGCGCGCACACGCACATGCGAGCCTCGCGGGTCCTTACAGCCCCCCCCCCCCCAATCATGCAGGTTGGGGAAAATTTGAAATAGGGTTAGGAAGCAGGTAACAAAATAAATAAAAAACTTGTTTAATATAAAATACATTATTAAAAATGATTGCTCACACTCCGGAGAACACACATACACACACACATACACACATTATTAAAAATGATCGCTCACACACCGGAGAACACACACATACATACTCATATCACTATTTTATTTCATTCTTGCACACATTCGCACACACTTTAACCTTTCTGCAGAGGCGAAAGGGCTATTTCATTTCCGCGACTCTCGTGCAAAACCCCGCGCGTGCGAGTGAGCGCGGTATATGGTGCTCTTGTCTGCTCACACCCCCGGGATTTCGCGCGACGATCACGCCAATGAACTAGCCCTTTCGAGATCGCGGGAGGGTTAAATAAAAAATCGCGTACACACGCACACATACACACACGCACAGACACATAGCACTAAGGCACGCCGTTCCTATCCTCCTCGTCCAAAGCCTAGCTGCGAGCTGCTGTGCGATGGCAGTTCGCCGCGCTGCTAGACCCCGTAGTTTCTGTAAGCAGAATTGAAAAAAATTAAATAAATAATGTATACCAAATTTATTAAAGAAAAAAGAAAAAAAGATATTCTTACCGGCACAAGGTGATTAAACCCGTTTATAACATATATGGCTCCGTCTATCACGTGATCGCCGTCGCGACCGTACACTTGTAAGGATTGTTGCAGAGCTTCTCTCAAAAGCCCACGCTTTTCCAACGTATGTATACGCCAAATATTTGGCAATACTATTGCTGCCTCCTCAAACCAAGTTATATCAATATTGTGAGGGTTATATTCCCACACATTATCCGGGGGAAGCGGATACACACGCGTATTAGATGGAATCGGCATTTCACGTCTTGACTGCGAGATCCGGACTAACGAACTGCGTCTCGAGAGATGCGATTGAACCTAGACGAAATTTCTCCTATCGGGGTTGTGCCCATTGCAGTAAATTGTATCAGTCCATATCGACTTGGCTAGGCTAAACAGGTCCGCGCGACGATTCGTAAATATACGTTTCCAAGGACCCTCAGCGAGCAGGCGTTGAGAGAGAAAAATTATATCTTTTTCAACGGGGGTGTTAAATACTCGCGCCAGAGCCTCGGCGCGCGGAGTCTTGGTGGAGTTTTGATGGGGTCGGGTTTCAACGCTGAAGCTGCTTACAAACACCGTCACAGCGCTTGGAGGGCGGTTTTAGCAGGAGCGATAGGGATATGTTTGTGTGCTTGGGTATACGTTTGACACTTCAAATACAGTCCTTTGCTCGTGATTTTTTCATTCATATTCGTAACTCGGTGCAATTTCATTAAAATCGCGCAGTTTATCCCAACGCTGGTACGCAGCTCCAACGGTGTTCGAAGAGGGTTGAGAAAATATAAACAAATTGATTGTAAATCATGTGCACACATATGCACACACTTTTATTAGAAAAATCATGCTCACACACACACACATACACATACACATGCGCATCATTACTTTATTACAAAAACTCATACGTACACACTTTAATTCAAAAAGCCTATGCATACACACACATATACACACACATTTTCTTCTTATTCGTCTTCTTCTTCGTCTTCTGTATCGTTGTTGTCAATAGCCTCCTCAGCGGAGCGAGCTGCTTCCCGCGCAGCGGCACGTCTCGCAGCCAGACCGCGCAGTTTCTGTAAAGATGCAAATTATCAAGCCGAGGTTAAAAGAAGAAGTTGAAGAAAAATAATAAGAGGAAGAAGATTTTATTGATTTCTTACCGGTGTTAAGAAGCTTCCCAGCATTACGTATAGGCATCCGTCTATGCAATGAACACCGTCGATACCATTTACTTCAAAGGATTCCTCTACAGCTCTCCTGAATTGACAATGCTTGTCAACACTAAACATTCTCCAGATTTTTGGGCAAATTATTATACGTCCGCGAAATCGAAAACTCAGATAACGGGTTGGATTGTACTCTTTCACGCTCGAATCAGAGTCGGAACTTGGCGCATTCGGCATTGTAACTCAATGTTCTCGTTGCGATCGTATTAAGCAGACTAACGAATTGCGTCTCGAGAGTCTGACAATGAGCTGGACCAAACCAAAATTTGTTGTAACAATAATTGAGTATCAAGTTGCATCGATCCTTATCGACTTGGTAGAACTAAACAGTCTCGCGTGGCGATTCGTAAATATACACTTCCGAGGGGCAGATCGACGTATTTGACATATCGGGGCTATAACTTTGAAATCAGAATATAAAACTCGAGCTACGTTTCCGATGTACAACGATTAGTAATCGTTGAGAGGGGAAAAGAAGTTACGTATTTCGACGGAGATGTTAACCCTTTCCTTACGGCAGCCCGCTCCGCTATAGTACCGCCACCCGCGGATCATCGCGACGTGAAGTGTACACTTTACATATCGGCAGTCTTTCGATGCAACTAGAACAACATAACAAATTGAAGCTTGATTTGTGCGTAGAATATATTTCTAGCAGGATTTAATTCAATATAGTTCGATAGAGCCAAGAGAGGCTCTTTGATTCTACCGGCGAGAGCCTACACAGGTGGTCGGATACACATCGATTATAGTCTGCGCTCGATATATGAAGATATCGCGCGAACGCCAACTATAGTCACCACCCGTACACAGACCGGCTCGCGGGTCCCGCACGCACGCACAGACCGTCTTGCTGACGCCGGCTGCAGGAGGCACCCACACAGATATCGCGCGGATGCCAACTATAGTCACCACCCGTACACAGGCCGTCTTGCGGACGTCGGCTGCAGAAGGCACACACACACACATATGCTGTCTTGCTGATACTCGGATACTGTTGAAACCCACACACAAACAGGTTGCCCCATGAATACCGACTATAGTTGTTAGCCTTAACGAAAGGGATAAAGGCATAAATGAACTAAATGCAGCAATTTTTAGAGGGCTGCGGTGGAAGATGAACAGTTGTTGAGAGAAATTAGAGCTGGTCCAGAATAATGAAATATCAGAATGCTTCTGTCACGATGAACCTTATCGACTATGAGTTGCAATTTATCTTTTGAAGTTCAGCAATGATCAATCGTTGAGGGAGAGAAATTATTTCTTTGGTTGTAAGAGGGAGGAGGTAGATACGCACGCTAAAGATCATGAGTTGTGAGAAACTAGAGTTAAGGTTATATCCACCTCAGCAAACACAGCCTCGAGTGACGAGTTGCAATTTAACGTTTAAAGTACATCGATGAAAAATCGTTGAGAGAGAGAGAGAAATTATTTCTTTCGACGGGGTTATTAAAGACACAAATTCATTCAGTCATTATGAATATTTTATTTCATGATAAACTCGAACAAATTGTACTTTCCACCGAGATACTTTAGATAGAGTTTGTTTTCACCACAAGCCTTCACCAGCTTGTTGAACTTCTCGTCATCATCATCATCGCTGTCCTTGAAGAGTTTGTTGATTCGTGATGCTAGGAAGACTGTGAAGCTCTTCTGCAGCTCCGCCACGATCTTGAGGCCATATTTTGTGGTTACTTTCTTCATACCGGTAATCAGGAACTCCTGCTCGATTTCCAGCTCAGCCAACTTTTTCGTCTCCAGATATCCAGCCGATCTGCCGAGCTCGTTCAGTTTTGAGAGGTCCATTTTTCTCAGCTGTTTCTCTAGCTGCGCCTGATGTCACCACACCAAAGATACGGGGTTTATATGGGCAATCGTAGTTCATTAGTGGGGGAAAGCGTTCGGTTGCTTAGCAATAACCAACAACCAATCAGATGTCATAAGCCCTACGCGTCAAACCCGAGTGATTGCGGTATAGGTATACGTGCAGGTTCTGACTTGTCTTGCTGGGGATGATGACGTCATCGGCCGCACCGCTGCTTTTAACCGAGCTGATGACGTCATCGTGACCCTGGATCCAGCTCGTGCAGGTCCCGACTTGTTTTGCTGCGCATTATAAGCATGATAGACCTTTTTCCAAGAACTGTTTACCGCGGTGCTGTTCCTGGAATCGCGGCGGCGGCTGCACAGCTTCTCAACAGGCACGAACGCGTTTGCCTCACCAACGCCGTCTTTGTTCAAGCATCGCGCTAGCGTCACCAGTCACAACGCAACCTCGAAACGCCAACATGTCTTCCGATCAGCGTCGAAATCGCTTCGAGACGGGTTCACATTCGAAAGTCCGCAACGACCAAGTTTTCTCAACGGAATTAACCGTCTGCTTTCTACGAGTTCCCGCGGGATGGGATAATTGGACGTTCGATCGCGTTATGAGCGCAGGCTTTGTCCTATCCGAGGCACGACGGCAGTCTTCAGGTGCGATATTTTCCATTGAAGATAAATTTTATAAAATAATCGACGGGTGTGTCATACACACTCCACATGCATCCGTAAGAGCTCAACAGATGTAAACTGTGGGGCCCTCGCAGCATCGCATTTATCATTACGAGCGTGTAAGCAGTTTCTGAAATAAAAGCGAATTCAAAAATGTATGTGCGTTGATTCTGCTCCTCCTGCAACTCCAAAATATCCTCTAATACCTCCTCTAAATAATAACACCTACAACATTTGATTCCTCAACCTTTTATTTGTTCTAAAAATTATTCATCTTGACAATAAACGTAATCCTTGATCATGGAGCGCGGGGCGTCTCCGCCTTTATTTGTGCAAAAGAAATTATCCATTTTGACAATAAACGCGAGCCTTGATCATGGAGCGCGGGGCGTCTCCACCTCTCGGCACAACCCATCTACCACGCCGCTAACTGATTGGTATTCCACTGTGTCGAATTATCGACGATTCACACACGCACGCACACCTATATTTACATTTGCAATCCTACCTATATTTACAATCGTAACCCTATTACTCATCCACATCCATATTTACACTAGTAATTCTACAGTGTCCCCAGGGCAGAGTGTCCGTGGTGTCGGGAAGCAGGCACCTCTTATCGTCGTGCGGACTGAGCGCGAGTTTGGTCTGCTCGATAGTCTGCACTTCGTGCAATCTCGACCGAAAGAGGTACTGCGATCGGTGTTGGGTCGTGTTTTGGCGCAAGCAGGTGACGTAGTCGTCGAAATCGATGGTCCTCTTCAGCACCGCAGTCTTTACGCCCTTGGCCTTCTTTATGCGGTCCTCACCGTTGACCCGCACGCTGTACATTTTGCTGCGCAGTCCGACGAATTCCGTCATTATCTGGCCGCTGCACTCATCCTTCATGAGGCCGACCACCTTCTTGTTCGCCAGCGGCATCTCGAAGGCGTTCTCGGCGGGGTAGTCGAACGTGTCGAAACGCCCAATGTGACGCTTCATCACGTCGTAGATGTTGACAGCCCGCACTTCGTAGATGAGGCTGTCGGTGTCAGTATAGAGCAGCTTCCAATTGCTCTCGAGGGTTGGAATCATAAAGTCGTAGTGAAACTCGTAAACGCAGATCTTGGACAAGTCGAGCACGCAGAACCCCACGTAGATAGGCTTGTTCATCAGAACCTCGATCTTGTTGAGTTGCACGGCTATGAGGTTTTCCGCAAAAACGGCTCGGTTGTGGAAGTTGGGTTTAGCGATGAATGCTTCGGCCTCGTATCTGCCATTCCACTTGGTTACGAGTTTGACGTCAACGCGTTTTCGCACGTTCTCCATGGTCTTGCCGAACACCGCATTGTTCATTAGTTTGAACAAGTTCTTCTCAAACTCGTTTCGGGCTCGTTTCCGCATGTCGCTGTTGAGGTCGATGTAGGTCTTGAGCCACGGTGACTGGTCGAATTTCAGGGCTCTGCGGATGTTGGCGATCCGTAGACCATGCTCGAGAGTTTGCCTGAGGTTGCGGTAGTGGATGACGTAGCGCGATTTCGGGTACAACGTCGTCAGAAGCTTGGGCTCCTTCGAGCCCGGCGGTTTCATCTGCTCCGGGCAGAGCGGCAGGTCTCGGTGGGCGTCGTGGATGGCTTCCGGATAGTCCAAGTCCACCTCGAGTATGTATCCGATGGGCGAGTCGTCGGGCACATTCCACTGGAAGTCATCTTTGTCGAGGTTCTCAACCCACTCGAAACCTCCGTACGGGAGGTGTTGCGTCATCACCCAGCCGTACAGATTGTTAAAGTCGTAGTACATGAGGTACTTTGCCTCCTCCTCGGGGTTGTAGTCCCTCATGTACACGTTGTTGGCTCTGGCGTAACGGTTGCTGCACTGGCTGACACCGCCTCGAATACCTCGCTCGACGAACAAGAGCATGTCGATGTCGGTGAGGAGTTGCAGCTCTATGCCGGTGTACTTTAGCATTGCGTCCCACGTGAGGCCGGGGGTGGTGTAGTAATGGGCTGGATCCAAACCGTACGCTTCGATGCAGTTGTCGCGAAAGTTCTCGAAAACGTCGGCCAGCAGCATGACGTCGGTCTTCAGGTAGAGGTCCGCATACGCGCCCAGAGTTGCGATGTTGAATTCCCTCCAGACCCTCTGGGCGTGCTCGTAGTCCTCGTCGGAGATACCGCAGCCGTTGAGACGGCTGTGAAACTGTTGCTTGGTCGGCAACTCCGTCGCGTCGAGCTTGTCCCACGCGTCTATAAACTCGTAGGGGAAGACCCCTTTCCGCCTCAGCAATTGAAACTGCTCGGCTCGGATCTGCGAGAACTGGCTCTTGGTTATCGGCGCCTCCGTGAGGTAAGACGCCAACTTCTCCAGCGATGATGCCATGAAGCGGAAGGAGTCGATGAATCGAAGGGCTATATCGCTATCCTTGAGATGTTTGGTGAACGAGACGTATCGCTCCATGTTCAGAGGCAAGAGGTTGATCCGACCGTCGATGCAGGTGGAAATTGCCTTGATAATGAGGTGGCTGTCGTATCCGCTGAGGTTGTGGAAGACGACGGGGATGGTGCGAGAATCCTGGTAATTCAGGTTACAGCCCTCGTGCCCAGCACTCCTGTACCTGCCAGTGAGATGGCTGTGGTCACGAACTCTCTTCGCATCCAGCAGCGGCTTCTCGCAAATGTGGCAGGTGTCGCCAGCGCGAAAAGCCTCCTCCTGTTCCTCCGTGAGCGGGTGCATGGGTACAGTGTGCAGGAGGACTCCTTCGACTTGCTCAGCCAGCTCAGAGAGTTCGCGCGCGAACCATTAAGCGGGTTTCGGACCCCGAAAGCTGTTGTAGCGGGAAAACGTGGAGTCGTAGCTGCACCGCACGTAGTATCCCACGCTGAACGGTTCGTGCACTTGGCATACCCTCGTCTTGCTCGTCTGCCGCAGGTCGATATTCTTCAGGACGCACTCGAAGTCTGCGTAGACGATAAACGGCACCTTCTCCTTGAAGTTGAAGTTCTTAAACGTCAAAGTGCTGTACATCGGTGCGGGCATCTTGACCTTGCACCGGTCATCAGTCCACAGTCGACTTCGTGGGCTGCCAGCTTTTCAGTACTCCGAAAGTAGTGCAGGCAGCGATCGCAGATATACTTCTTTCCAGCCCTTCTTGAAAGTTGTGCGCTGACCAACCGAGAAAGGTCCTTTATCCACACGTAGTGGCAGACGATGGGAGTTTCGTCACCCTCGTTCTCTTCCCCCTCCTCATCTCCCTCATCGACGTAGCGATCTTGAAGCATGAGGAGATTCACATGCTTGTCCTTCTTGTGCGAGGTAACGTGGGTGGGAGCGACCTCAAATTTTTCTTTCCGCTTCAGCAGAATGTAGACGTTGACCGAGAGCCCATTCTGCTTCTCAAACTTTGGAACCTCTCTCGGCATCACCGGGAAGTCTATGCCCACAAAGTTCAGTTCGTTTTCGTACGGTTTGTACACTGACACACGGCTGGGGTGCCTGCCCCAATCAACAGGATGCAATGCAGAAAGGAGCGCCCACTTGAAACACTGGTCGTCGGTGTTCTGCACGTTGACGCATGCTTTCTTTTTCCTGATAAACCGTGGAAGTTCCAGGTAGGGACTGCCTCGCATCGGGTTGTACCGATTCACACAGATGGTCAAGCTGATGACGACTCGGAGCGTCCAACTCAAGTCCCGCTCCTGGAATTCCTCCATTTGCCGGAGAATGGGTTCTCGCACATTCTCGACGAACCACTGCGTCAAATCGGTCGTCTGCAGGATCGGGACGTTTCTCGTGGCGAAGGTCTTGAGCTCAATGATCGTCTCGTCATTCTTGACGATGCTGTATTCACCCTCCAACACAGCATTCACCTTCAGCGCATTCTCCCTCATGAGCGTGTTCTTGATACGCGGTGCGAAGAGGGCCAGCGCGTCCTGCAGGAAGGCTGTGGGATCCAAGTTTTGTAGATTTACGATTACCCCGGTGCGGATGCGTCCGTCGAACGCCGACTGGAGATCCTCCCACGAGACACGATCACCGCGTCTCTGCCCGCGTTGACCCAGACGTCCGCCTCTCACGAGCAGGCTTTTGAGTTTTTGACTGTAACACTTCACTTGTCGAATTGCAGCCAGGTACCACTGTTTGGCGGACACCGATGCTCCCGCTCGGCGCATCAATCGTCCGAGTACCCGCAAACTCACAGTCCCACGTTGGATCCACTGCGTGATCTCGTTGTGATCTACTCTTTTGCGAGCGATGAGTTCGAACGCCCGTCGATGGGCGTTTACGATATCCTTGCACTGTTCCGAAGACATGTTGTCGTTTCGCGATCGCGGTGTGACTGGTGGCGTGACCGTATTGCTTGGACAAAGACGTTGTGGCGGTAGAAGTGAGGTGGTAGTAGTAAACGCGTTCATGCCTGTCGTGAAACTATGATGTCATCGCTCACACGCTCGGCTCGCCAACGGTGCGTAGCAAGACTGGTCCGAACCTGCACGCGCCTGACGAAACCTGCACGCCTACGACGCGGCGAAGTTATTCCACAACGGGCGTCGGGTGTTGATCTCAACCACGCAGCATCATGGTTACATCTTGAGTGTATCCCCACAGACACATCTTGAGTGTATCCTCATGGTTGCTGTTAGTCACCAGGGGCTGGCGTACAGTCAGGTATCCTGGGTGTATGGAGCTCGCGGTAACGTTTTCATCGTCATCATCATGCTTACTGCATAGCAGGGGTCTGTCGGAATCTGCTCGGTCGAGCGATGGCGCCGCGGTGGTCGCGCGAGCCTCAACTCGATGCTCGACTATTGCGATAAGAAATTTCGTCTAGGTCCAGCTCAGGCTCTCGAGATGTAACTCGTTAGCTTACTTGTACTGAGAAGCTGCGTGTATTGCCTGTACCGCGCGGGCGGTCGTGGGGTGGGGGCAAATGCGTTCGCGCCAAGCTATGCCGTCATCGCTCAGAAATGTGGTTCGCTCGGACCTCTTACGCGCGGGAAGTGGAGGAGTGGGGGTAAACACGTTCGTGCCTAGCTATGACGTCATCACTCAGGAATGTGGTATAACGTCATCGCTCAAGAATGTGATGGGGGGGGGGGGCTGTAAGGACCCGCGAGGCTCGCATGCGCGTGTGCGCGTGCGCGTGCGCGCCTTGTGACGTCATAGCTCGCGTGGATCGGTTGAGTGGGGTGGGGTAAGGTTAGGCTAGCAATGGCGGCGCTCCGGGAGTGGGGGTAAGGCTAGGGTCCCCAGGTGGGCGTGGGGGTAACCGATGGGAGGGGGGGTAAGGTTAGGCTACCAATGGCGGCACTCCGGGGGCGGGGTTAGGCTACCAATGGCGGCGCTCCGAGAGTGGGGGTAAGGCTAGGGTTCCTAGGAGGGGGTGAGGATAAGTCTAGGGTCCCCAGGGTGGCCCAGAACTCTCCTAGCTTAACTACTTAAGTAGATAAAAAACCATACAATAAATGTATAATATTAATAAGCTTCACATCACGCTTCAGTTCAATACACAACCGAACTCGGCAATAATAATAACTAACTACATTCTATCATTTAAAAAAATGTTTCGTATTTATCTGACAAAAGAGCACGAAAGAAAATTAATGAAAAAAGAAATGAACCCCCCCCCCCCCCCCCCCCCTTCAAAACATCAACGATGTATGATAGCACGAATTAATAAAATAGCTCCCTTTCCAAAGTAATCATGTAACAACTTACGAATCACCAAAGATAATGAAAAAATTGTGATAAAAAAGTAATGAAATCATTACCGCCAAATTAATGAAAGCAAGTGTGTTGTCAAGGTATGTTGCTTTAATGAGAGAAATAGTACATAATTCCATACAATGGTAAACTTTGCTACAGAGACTAAAAATAATATAGAAAAAAAAAACCAAGTTCCACTGAAACTGAGAATATATTCACAGTTAACCATTGTATGGAATTGTATGTACTATTTCTCTCATTAACGCAACATACCTTGACAACACACTTGTTTCATTAATTTGGCGGTAATGATTTCATTACTTTTTTATCACAATTTTTTCATTATCTTTGGTGATTCGTAAGTTGTTACATGATTACTTTGGAAAGGGAGCTATTTTATTAATTCGTGCTATCATACATCGTTGATATTTTGAAGGGGGGTTCTTTCTAGCACAGATCGATATTATGCTGCACCTGTATTCTTCTGGGACTTCCTAAAATAATAATAAAAACCCTATATAATTCAGCCCTGACAAGTACAATCTTATCGAGCTGTACCTTATCGAGGAGATCTTCCGACGTAATGATTCCGAAACGTTTCTATGATGTTTCGCAACATTCTCGAATTTATCGAGAAATATATATTTCTAACATACGGTAGTGTTCACGAATATTGTAAAATATCGCAGAAATGTTACAGAAAAGTTACTTGCAAAAACGTGCTTTGTGGGGTGTAAATGATGATGATATTTTGTAATTTCCATCGTTACACTAGAGGCGAAGAAGAGATGAAATAGAAGTGAGGTACATGTACACTTCACGATTGACAGCTCGGTATATAAATTGGAACTTGTGATAGTATAATACGAAAAAGGAAATATATCGATAAAGAAAAAATAACAATAAACTAGTTACTCCATTATTGTAATCCAATTCCATTGCATCCCTTATTTTTCTGCCACGACATTGATCGTTGATAGTGGATGGATCAACCAATAAACTTGATTTTTCTTCACTATCAGCAATTAAAGTCGTGGCAGAAAAATAAGTAGTACAATGTTATTGGATTACAATAATGGAGTAACTACTTTATTTTTTTTTCTTTATCGATATATTTCTTCTTTTGTATTATACTATGACAAGTTCCAATTTATATACCGATCTGTCAAACGTGAAGTGTACATGTACCTCACTTCTATTTAATCTCTTCTTCGCCTCTGGTGTAACGATGGGAATTACAAAATATCATTATTTACACCCCGCAAAGCACGTTTTTGCAAGTAACTTTTCTGCAACTATTTTACAATATTCGTGAACACTACCGTATGTTAGAAACATTCCTTTACTCATAATATACCGTATGTCCGCGGAGAAGCCCCATTTTAAGAATTTCCCTGACATTTGGCCGCAAGTGGTTGGGTCGGTGCTCTAGTCATTAAATAGTTAAAATTGGTTTCGGGAGAGTGCGCTGCGGTCTTACGAGTTGAGCGAAAAGTTTCAAATGTCTGATCTCCCAGTAGCTGTCAATTCGGGAGATCGAAGCATCTAACCTCGAGATCGGTAATGTATAAATGATGATGAATAATGTGTAGAAGTGATAAGAAATAATCATTCGGGTTTCTTCGATGAGATTCCCCAAGTGTTTAAAAATCGGTGTCCGATTTTTGCCAATAACTGTTGCTTCAACTTCCAGTGATATTAAGTATTACTACAGAACGAGTAGGTTAGAAGATTTTCATGAAGACTCACGATTTTCTGACATGTCATCTCGTACAGGTGAAACCGAAGCGGATCTAGCTCGTGTCCTGTCCATAAAAAGATGACTCGATGGAAATCAGATATTGTCGATCTTATCACCGAGCGCCTTTCACCCATGGTAATTTCATTGCAATATGCGTTTTTCGTTTCAACTATTCCTGCTTTAAATAACTTTCACTTCTTTCAAAGTATTTACCTCTTGTACAAATTGTTGATCGTAGGGGGCAGCGATCAATGATTGTGACTAATTGTAGACAAATTATTCCTGCGATAATGTTCCAATTGCAAAGCATACACTAGCAAGTCAGCTTACAGCGTCTGATGTTTAGTGTCAAGTTTACCTCTTTTGGAACACCCATCACCCGAGCATAATCACGATTACATTAACATTAATCGCACAATAGACCGCGAGCCCGGGCACATTATCGCAGTAGTAGTTCGGCACATCGAATTGCTTTTTAGTTTTAATAGACGAACTTGTCTACGACGAGTCGCTATTATCGATCGCTGCCTCCTAACACAAACAGTTCATAAAAGGTTATTACCTTGAAAGAAGTAAAAGTTATCTGACGCTGGAATACTTGAATGAAACGAGAAGCGCGTATTTCAATTAATGTACCGTGGGTAATAGGCGCTCGGTGACAAGCCTGACATTCTCCGATGTGTCCATCAAGTAATCTTTTTACGGACAGGACACGAGATAGATCCTCTTCTGTTGCACCCGTACGAGATGACATGTCAAAAAATCATGAGTCTTCATGAAAATCTTTTAACCTACTCGTTCTGCAGTAATAATTAATATCACTGGAAGTTGAAGCAACAGTTATTGGCAAAAATCGGACACCGATTTTTGAACACTTGGGGAATCTCATCGAAGAAACACGAATGATTATTTCTTATCACTTCTACACATTATTCATCATCATTTACAAATTACCGATTTCGAGGTTAGATGCTTCGATCTCCCGAATTGAAAGCTAACTGGAGATCAGACGTTTGACACTTTTCGCTCGACTCGTAAGACCGCAGCGCACTCTCTCGAAACCAATTAAGGCGAACGCTAGTTCGCCTGGTCGAGAGAGAAAGAGCGATAGCCATGGCGAACAGCAGAGCCTTATTTACAGTAAAGAACGGAAATTTAACCTATACGATATTTCACTACCGTTTTTCCAGCTGACAATGGTTATAGACAACAGCGGGCGCTATAAAAAATGCTCTTCTTATGTCATATGTATATAAATATTGCAAACACATGCGTTAAAGATGCTTGTTAATGTTTATTATCGTACTTGAAAACACTCTCCGTATTTAACAATTATAAAACCCGTTCCGAATCTCGTGTTTTTTAGTGCCATGAGTTTAACACAGATGGCATTTTCTCCGATGCTTTGTGGCGTGGCGATCGCTATCGAGACGCCACAGTAGATGCGAGATCGCTGTTCTGTCTGCTGTGCTGGTAAAACAGTGCCTCTCGAAGCATTGATTATCTATCAGCTGTCAACCGTCACGATCCGAGAAAATAATTAATGGTATGTATTTGAATAATCCAGCTCTGTTTTGAATTAGGATAAATCGGTTGCAAATTATTTTGGTTGCAAATTTCTCCTTTCGTTTCCAGATTATCGTTGCTGATAGAGTTTGATAGAGATTGATAAGCTGATAGAGTAAGTACACGCGGCATCGGTAGTTTAGTTACTGTAAGGGATGCGAAAAATACTAATTTTGTGGAGGTAAGTCCTGAAACTCGATGGAATATCAAGACCAAGACGCTCGACAATGATACGCATATCGTTGCTCTTCGTAACGATTCGTTCAGTTTCGTAACTTCAAAATATTCTATAGACGTTACGCTGGCTTATATTTTTGTATCTGTGCCGATGTCAATGATAAGCCTAAAAAATGAGATTCCCTTTCACAGATACGATTCATCCTAATTCAAAACAGACCTACAACATTATTTTCTACTTTACAGAAATTATGCGCTGTCACTTACTAAAAATGTTGACCGATCGCACAATCACGCATTTTCCTTTATATTCTGACCCAAAAAAATATTTCCCAAATGTAAAATTGTATAATAAACCCCAAAAAATATTTCCATAATTAAAAATGGTGGGTTGAGAGAGACAGAGCGTCCCTTTTTTGCCTACACAGGGTGACTTAAATTAACAAAAAAAGTGATATCCCCCCCCAAAAAAACATTTTCCAAATGTAAAATGGTGGGTCGAGAGAGAAAGGCGATCCTTACCTGCCTAAAAAATGAGATTTCAAAAAAAAATGATATCAACAAGCTACAGCTTTCAGTCGCGAAAGATATGATCACATTAAACAATTTCTGAAGAAAAAAAAATTTATACCACTCTCACCACCCTACTAAACTCACTCGACAGCCCGCTTTTGTGATTTGCGATAAAAAGAAGAATGCTCAACGTCCATCGCACCAATCAATAGCTTCGTTTCCTGTTACAGAAGCGGGCTGTCGAGTGTGTTTAGTAGGGTGGTGAGAGTGGTATAAATTTTTTTTTCTTCAGAAATTGTTTAATGTGATCATATCTTTCGCGACTGAAAGCAGCAGCTTGTTGATATAATTTTTTTTTGTTGAAATCTCATTTTTTAGGCAGGTAAGGATCGCCTTTCTCTCTCGACCCACCATTTTACATTTGGAAATTCTAACTACACAGGTTTACAAAAAAAAAAGTCCGGACTATTTGACCGGACCATGGTATTCCGAGGTATTTTTGCGTCCTGAATCCGATCCCGAGGTCATCTGAGCCCCATCACGTCAGAAAAACGAGATTTCAAGGTCATTTAGAGATTAAAATGACCATTTTTTGGAACTGGACCCGGGACAATATCTCAAGCGACCTGTTGAGTTGGAGGGTAGCTGTTTAGTTGAAACATTGGAATGGAGTCCCAAATCTCGACCGGGACTATCACAGAACCACCCCAGTGGATAAAATGTTGCCATGTGATCGTTGTATCTCGCGGATTACGATCTCCCTGTCAAGGCATCCAATTCCTGCGATCCGTTCACTGTGACATATTGACAGTGGACCCAGCACTGACCCTAATGGCCTTAAAACCTTGGAGTCATGCTCTGGGTGCTGCTCAGGGCAGTCCCATTTCCTTATATATTTATTTCGAAATCTCGTTTTTCTGACGTGATGGGGCTCAGATGACCTCGGGATCGGATTCAGGACGCAAAAATACCTCGGAATACCATGGTCCGGTTAAATAGTCCGGACTTTTTTTTTGTAAACCTGTGCTATTTAATGACTAGAGCACCGACTCAACCACTTCCGACCAAATGTAAGGGAAATTCAAAAAATGGGGCTTCTCCGCGGACATACGGTATATTTCTCGATAAATTCGCGAATGTTGCAAAACATCATAGAAACATTTCGGAATCATTACGTCGAAAAATCTCCTCGATGAGGTACAGCTGGATAAGATTGTACTTGTTAATGCTGAATTATACCATATGTATCATCCCAAATTAAACAAACAGAAATACCGACATTGTCGAAATTTTACCGATGGTCAAGAATTTTATAGTTAAGAGTTGGCTTGAGAAGAGTGCGCTGTGTGTGCTGCGTGAGAGCGAAAAGTGTCAAACGGCTGATTTCCCGATAGCTGTTAATTCAAGAGATCGAAGTGTTTCGTTTATTATTCAATACTTCGATTTTCCGAATTGACAGCTATCGGGAAATCAGACGTTTGACACTTTTCACTCTCACGCAGCACACACAGCGCACTCTTCTCAAGCCAACTCTAACTATAAAATTCTTTACCGTCGGTAAAGTTTCGACTATGTCGGTATCTCTGCTTGTGTAGTTTGCGATGATACATACGGTATAAGGTTTTTATAATTATTTTAGGAAGTCCCAGAAGAATACAAGTGCAGCAAAATATCGATGCTCTGTTCTAGAAATTTATTTAGGAGTAAGGGCGAAATTTCAGAGGTGCATGCAAAAGGATTTCTTAAAACTATTCCAACGTCTCGAGTTAATATATGTAACAACATATATCGAATGTCCTCTGGCAAAAACT
The DNA here is from genome assembly GCA_963678675.1 of Xiphydria camelus. Lineage (NCBI taxonomy): Eukaryota > Metazoa > Arthropoda > Insecta > Hymenoptera > Xiphydriidae > Xiphydria > Xiphydria camelus. Next base: position 24,033,119 of record OY783193.1, on the reverse strand, counting down.
CCGGATTTTGAATTTCCCTGACATTTGGCCGGAAGTGGTTGGGTCGGTGCTTTAAGAGTTGCCTTCGGGAGAGTGCGCTGCGGTCTTACGAGCCGAGCGAAAAGTGTCAAACGTCTGATCTTCCGATAGCTGTCAATTCGGGAGATCGAAGCATCTAACCTTGAAATCGTTAATTTATACATAATGATGAATAATGTGTAGAAGTGATAAGAAATAATCATTCGGGTTTCTTCGATGAGATTCCCCAAGTGTTTAAAAATCGGTGTCCGATTTTTGCCAATAACTGTTGCTTCAACTTCCAGTGATATTAAATATTACTGCAGAACGAGTAGGTTAAAAGATTTTCGTGAATACTCACGATTTTCTGATATGTCATTTCGTACAGGTGCAACCGAAGAGGATCTAGCTCGTGTCCTGTCCGTAAAAAGATGACTCGATGGACATCGGAGAATGTCAGGCTGTTCACCGAGCGCCTATTTCCCACGGTACATTAATTGCAATACGCGCTTCTCGTTTCATTCAACTATTCCAGCGTTAAATAACTTTTACTTCTTTCAAGGTAATCACCTTTTATGAACAGTTCGTGGTAGGAGGCAGCGATCGATAATAGAGACTCATCGTAGACAAATTCGTCTATTAAAACTAAAAGGCAATTGGTGTGCCGAACTACTACTGCGATAATGTGCCCGAGCTCACGGTCTATTCTACAATTAACGTTAACATAATCGTGATTATGCTCGGGTGATGGGTTGTCCAAAAGAGGTAAGTTGATACTAAACATCGGATGCTGTAAGCTGACTTGCTAGTGTATGCTTTGCAACTGGAGCATCATCGCAGGAATAATTTGTCTACGATGAGTCACATTCATTGATCGCTGCGCCCTACGATCAACAATTCGTACAAGAGGTAAATACTTTGAAAGAAGTAGAAGTTACGTAAAGCAGGAATAGTTGAAACGAAAAGCGCATATTGCAATGAAAGTCCTACTATGGGTTAAAGGCGCTCGGTGTCAAGCCTGACATTCTCCGATGTTCATCGAGTCATCTTTTTACGAACAGGACACGAGCTAGATCCTCTTCGGTTGCATCTGTACGAGATGACATGTCAGAAAATCGTGAGTCTTCATGAAAATCTTCTAACCTACTCATTCTGCAGTAATACTTAATAATAAAAAGCTATTCTCCTACATGTATACATATTATCCTGATGAATAAATTCCAAAAAACAGTGAAATCTCCCCACAAAAACAGATTCTCTGTAAAAAAAGGTGGCATGTTCATTCAGTGCCAACAAAAATTGATACGTAAAATACTCTCCAAAAAAAATTTAAAATCAATTAAGATTTCCATGTTCAAGATTTATATATAAAAAGTAAAAGGCATCATTTGAAAGGAAAATTATTGTGAATCAAGTTACTAAAACATTCGACTAAAAAATTTATAAAAAAAAATTCATAAAAAAGAACTTGCCGCGTTTATGTTTTCATATTTTTTCCACTATATAGCTACTGGTTTTGTCATATAAGTGTATGAATTCATTTAAAATCATAAGTGCATAAACATCGAATATAATTTTCTATCTGCCTGATTTTTTTATTTTGAAGAAAAAAACGCGGCGTTCTTTTTTATGAAAATTTTTTTATAAATTTTTTGTCGTCGAATTTTTGAGTAACTTTTGATTCACAATAATTTTCCTTTCAAATGATGCCTTTTATCTTTGATATATAAATCTTGAACATTTTCTTATCTTTTTGGAGATTATTTTAAGTATCAATTTTTTTGGCACTGAATGAACATGCCGCCTTTTTTTTACAGAGAATCTGTTTTTGTGACAAGATTTCACTACTTCTTGGAATTTATTCATGAGGAGAATATATAGGTACATGTAGGAGAATAGCTTTTTATTACCACAAAATTAAGGTCTCACATTTCATACCAATAGGAGTCAATTAATTATAACAACGTTACTTTTGATTTATTCTCGTTATATTTTGAAATGATTTTATAATTAATGTTTCGATAATATTTATATTTTCCCCAGAACAATTCGTTCGTGAAAGGGTTTCTATAAATAACTGCCGTATATCCGCGGGCAAACTGATCAAAGTCATACCTATACCTATGGCCGATACCTTGAAATTTGACTTCGGCAGTGTTTGCCGACGGTCGAGTCTTTGATCCCGATAGCTGTCAATTCGAGAGATCGAAGCGTCTATTCTCTCGAGATCGTGAATTTGTGAATAAATGGTGGGTAATTTGTAGAAGTGATAAAAAATAAACATTCTTCGATGAAATTCCCCAAAAGTGTAAAAACCGGACTGTGTCAAAGACTTTATGAAAATCTCCTAACCTACTCGTTGTATAGAAACACTTAAATTTCAAGTGCTAAAAGTTACTTACCATTATTCACAAATTTATGATTCTGTAGCCAATTCCAACTATCAAAGACTCGACCGTCGGCAAACAATGCCAAAATCAAATTTCAAGGTATCGGCCATAGATATCGGCACTTGCTCGAATTCTCCTGGGACATATGGTAAATAATCCGATAGTCGATAATATAGTCATGTCATTTCCTTCTTTTTTTTAATGGGTGCTTTCCATTTAACTGACACGTGTCGACAGAGGTCGACACAAAATTAAACCATTGGTTCTTTCTGCTGGAGCCTGCCAATCAGTCGGTGGTTCTAGTAGAAGTGTGTCGACTTGTGTCATAAATGGAAAGCACCCAATCAAAGAAAAAGAAAAAATATTTTTAAAGTAATAATTAGGAAAGGAGATACAGGCATTTGAAGTAAATACATATATATTCTCTCACATACATTTGATGGCGTATGAGTGTTGTCGCATTTGTGTATGCATTTCCGATCATCGCCGAAAAATCGACAATGAAAGCCGGAATACATCTCACACATTCAATGGCGCGTGTGTGTGTTTGATCGCATCAATGTATACACATTTCCGATCATGGCCGACTATCGCCGAAGATTGCCGAAATTTTTGTGACATTTTGACATAGATATCGGCCGAGAAATCGTAAAATTCTCGACTTTTAGGCGCGAGGGGCGTGGCTTCGTGTTATTAAGGATGAATCTCTGTTAATATGTAACTTATAAAATGTATTCTGGTCTCTATCAATAGAGAATAATCAATTTATGGTATATGGCGTAACTAAGCATAGTTCTGGTTATAACCATATATTTATTGAGAAAATTCGATGTAAAAATTGAGGGGTGAAGGGGGCAGACATTTTTCATGTAAAGATACACCCCACAAAAACCGATTCTCTGTAAAAAAAAGGCGGCATGTTCATTCAGTGCCAACAAAAATTGATACGTAAAATACTCTCCAAAAAAGATTTGAAATTAATTGAGATCGCCATGTTCAAGATGTATATATAAAAAGTAAAAGGCATCATTTTGAAGGAAAATTATTGTAAATCAAGTTACTAAAACATTCGACTAAAAGAAGTTATAAAAAAATTTTAATAAAAAAGAACTTGCCGCGTTTAAGTTTTCATATTTTGTCCACTATACCGAATAATTGGCAGTGCTTGGACGGTGCTAGAGTGATTCATAAATTGCACTGCCGAAGTCAAATTCAGAGAAATTCAGAAGGCCCCCGCATGATCGGTTTCCCGTGCGACATTCGGTATACTAGTGGTATCATATAAGTGTATGAATTTATTTAAAATCATAAGTGCATAAACATCGAGTATAATTCTGTCTGAATTTTTTATTTTGAAGGAAAAAACGCGGCAAGTTCTTTTTTATTAAAATTTTTTTATAACTTCTTTTAGTCGAATTTTTTAGTAACTTGATTTACAATAATTTTCCTTTAAAATGATGCCTTTTACTTTTTATATATAAATCTTGAACATGGCGATCTTAATTGATTTCAAATCTTTTTGGAGAGTATTTTACGTATCAATTTTTGTTGGCACTGAATGAACATGCCGCCTTTTTTTACAGAGAATCTGTTTTTGTGGGGGATTTCACTACTTTTTGGAATTTATTCATGAGGAGAATACGTACATGTGTAGAAGAATAGCTTTTTATTACCACAAAATTAAAATCTTCCCCTTATATTTTTCACTTTGCCTTAGTATTTTGGAGAAATAAAACATATACCGCTTTCGAATTTACAGACCATCGGATTTTTCTTATATTTTGGTCGTCTACAGAAATCCATGAAGACGTTTTACCTTCAACTCTAAGTATACTCTTCCAATGACCATGACGAATTGTTTCATCACATGTAAAGATACCACTTATGACAGTATATATGTTGTTACATATATTAACTCGAGCCATTGGTATAGTTTTAAGAAATCCTTTTGCATGCACCGCTGAAATTTCGCCGTTACTCGTAAATAAATTTCCAGCACAGAGCATCGATATTTTGCTGCACCTGTATTCTTCTGGGAGGTCCTAAAATAATTATAAAAACCCCATATAGTTCAGCTCTAACAAGTACAATCTTATCGAGCTGTACCTTATCGAGGAGATCTTTCGACGTAATGATTCTGAAATGCTTCTATGATGTTTTGCAACATTCGCGAATTTATCGAGAAATACCTATATATTATGAGTAAAGGAATGTTTCTAACATACGGTAGTGTTCACGAATATTGTAAAATATCGCAGGAATGTTACGGAAAAGTTACTTACAAAAACGTACTTTGCAGGGTGTAAATGGTGATATTTTGTAATTTCCATCATTACACCAGAGGCAAAGAAGTGATTAAATAGAAGTGAGGTACATGTATACTTCACGTTTGACAGGTCGGTATATAAATTGAAACTTGTGATAGTATAATACGAAAGAGAAAAAACTTATATCGATAAAGAAAAAATAATAATAAAGTAGTTTCTCCATTATTGTAATCCAATTCCATTGTATCCCTTATTTTTCTGCCAGGACTTTGATTGTTGATAGTGAAGAAAAATCAAATTTATTAGTTGATCCGTCCACTATCAACAATCAAAGTCGTGGCAGAAAAATAAGGGATACAACGGAATTAGATTACAATAATAGAGTAACTACTTTATTATTATTTTTTCTTTATCGATATAAGCTTTTCCTCTTTCGTATGGCAGTATCTATCGTCCCCTTCCTGCAAAAAGTCACTAACTAACATATTTTGTAAAATTCACCTAACTGGACCTAGTAGCTTAATTTTATTAAATCTTTAAATGGTAAAACTCACTAAGTGCTAAATGCGTTGGAAGTGAGCATGCGCGCATCATAAAAAGTCATTAACCGAAATATAATACCCATATTATAGAGCAGAAACTACCTACTAAGTCAGTTAATGATAAATGTTAGTTAGTGACTTTTTGCAGGAAGGGGACGATATGTTACATATATTAACTCGAGACGTTGGAATAGTTTTAAGAAATCCTTTTGCATGCACCGCTGAAATTTCGCCCCCTTACTCGTAAATAAATTTAATTTAATTATTACCACATCATTTACAGCTTCGATGCTGACCTTACGACTCATTTCAGTCCGAGTAGAACATTAATTGCAAATATCATCATAAACATGCCAATGCGAATAAAAATCATCTATTAACTGTTGCAGAACAAGTATTCCGTTGTGGTGGGGGTCCTGATTGGTCTACTCGCTAAGATGCGTATACGTTTCTTAGCGAGTAGACCAATCAGGACCCCCACCGCAGTGGAATACTTGATCCTGATTGGTCTCTTCGCTGAGTTGCGTGCACGCAAAGATACGAGTGACTCGAGAAAGGCCCCCCTGATCTCCCGGTAGCTGTTAATTCGGGAGATCGAAGCATCTATTAACCTCGAAATCAAATGTACAAGTGATAAGATAATAATTATTCGGGTTTCTTCGGTGAGTTTCCCCAAGTGTTTAAAGTAGTTACTCCATTATTGTAATCCAATTCCATTGTATCCCTTATTTTTCTGCCACGACTTTGATTGTTGATAGTGGATGGATTAGCTAATAAGTTTGATTTTTATTCACTATCAACTATCAAAGTCGTGGCAGAAAAATAAGGGATTCAATGGAATTGGATTACAGTAATGTAGTAACTACTTTATTATTATTTTTTCTTTATCGATATAGTCCCTCTTTCGTATTATACTATCCCACAAGTTCGAATTTATATACCGACCTGTCAAACGTGAAGTGTACATGTACCTCACTTTTATCTCATTAAGTATTACTGCAGACTCTGACATGTCATCTCGTACAGGTGCAACCGAAGAGGACCTAGCTCCTGTCCTGTCCGTAAAAAGATGACTCGATGGACATCGGAGAATGTCAGACTTGTCACCGAGCGCCTATTACCCACGGTACATTTATTGCAATATGCGCTTTTCGTTTCAATTATTCCTGCTTTAAATAACTTTCACTTCTTTCAAAGTATTTACCTCTTGTACAAACTGTTCATCGTAGGGTGCAGCGATCAATGATTGTGACTAATCGTAGACAAATTATTCCTGCGATGATGCTCCAGTTGCAAAGCATACACTAGCAAGTCAGCTTACAGCATCCGATGGTTAGTATCAACTTTACCTCTTTTGGAACACCCATCACCCGAGCATAATCACGATTACGTTAATGTTAATCGCAGAATAGACCGTGAGCTCTGGCACGTTATCGCAGTAGTAGTTCGGTACACCGAATTGCCTTTTAGTTTTAATAGATGAACTTGTCTACGACGAGTCGCTAATATCGATCGCTGCCTCCTACCACGAACAGTTCATAAAAGGTTATTACCTTGAAAGAAGTAAAAGTTATTTAACACTGGAATAGTTGAAAGGAGAAACGCGTATTGCAATTAATGCACCGTAGGTAATAGGCGCTCCGTGACAAGCCGGACATTCTCCGATGTCCATCGAGTCATCCCGAGTCGAAAAATAAAGCCTATTAGAAGCCTCAAAGTCCTATGACTTTATAGGAGTTGGAGGTTTAAAGTAGGCGAAAATAGCATTGCATTTCACGTCCTGCAATAAGCCTAAAGATGGCAGTTACTTCCATTTGTGCCACTTTTAGGCTTTATGTAGGAGGTGCCAGTAACCTCCGATAGGCCTCCACATCCTATCCCGAGTCGAAATTGGTTGCGTTGTCGGTAATGAAGAACATTTGAGGTTAGAATTAAGTTTGTATATTTTATTATTAATTGAAACTGAGTTACAATATATAGCGATAGCATTACAAATATAGAAAAATAACGTATAATACTAAGACAAGTAACATTTTTAGTAGAATACTTTCCATTACATTGTGCATTGTGGTTTTTAATTACTTAGTTTTTTGCCGTTTGTCCTGTCGATTTTTTTTATAATTCCGCGCTTTACGTTTATTATACGCGGTCTTATTAATGTGCATGATGAAGTTTTTTCTATTCACTATCGGACTGACCCGCTTTGCCCATTCTGAAATTAATTTGAAAGTAAACCAGACTGTAAATTGCAACGAAAAATTTGAGCACATTTGCCATGCTGAAAATTGTACAATCCTCACCATATAATCCTTTAAATAAGCGAGTGTCAATTGAGGGGCATTCGCCCCGTAAACCTTTCGCCGAATAATTACTCAGTGATGAGCCATAAACTTCGACCAATACTTCACGGACTAATATTTTCCATCGATCGTCTTCTGTTTCAGCTTGATTTACCGCCAGGCTGATGATGGTGATTTGTGCCTTCGATAAATAAAACTTGCATCCTGGAGATATCTCCTCCTGTAATATTTCAGTTATTAAGACGTTGTCAGTTAGATTACTACGATGATCAATTGTGTGAATATCGTATATATCAAGGCTATAAGTCGAAATGAGTATACGCACCATGTGTTCTGCTGGCTGCGAATGGACCGGATCGATCTGAAAATTTCAGATGAACATATTAATTAAATTATGATTATTTACGTGGTATCATCAAGATATCATAAACAAAGATATTCTTCTATATTTTCCATCAAACGTAATAGCAGTTATTCCAGTAAACAACTGAAGTACCGAAGATAAGTGGATTGAATATTCCAGTTATTTACAACAGTTTAGCGATCACAATGAACAGTGAACCTTGGAGAACGAAGTAAAAAGTCGAAAGACAACTCTTGTAATAGAGTGAGAATGATTCTTCATACCTGAAAAGTTTCCATTAAGTTCAAATCATTCTTTTGATTCGATTCGAACGAATACTTCATGGCTTTCAACAATAACTCCTGATGAAGTATATCCTGTTTGGTAACTGTGGAATGAGAAAAACTAGCATCTCTATCTGTATTACAATGACTCAACTAAAAAGTGCTGAAAAGAAACGTACCTTTCCAAGATATCATACCAGCCAGCGATCGGACTGCACCATCTTCATTTTCCTTATTGCTTTCCTCATCGCAGTTAGAATCCTCGCTGTCATTGATATCGCTGGATGTGCGATCATCAACCCGAACATTTTTCAATGAAGTTTGCATTGTCTCGGGAGGACTTGCATTTGCATTTGAGACGTCAAGAAGTACTCTCGTAGATGAACCAACATTTTGTGAGCATTCGCTGACGATGTTAGTTGGTGTGACAGACTGATAAGTATGTCTTGTTAACGTTTGAGCTGAATTTGCTACGGGTATCATACCATCAAACAAACAATACTCTGCTCTAACATCCTGATGATTTTCCAATGCGTCTGACATTCCCTTAAACTGTCTTGTAGGAGGTGATGGAAGATCGGATGTTACACAAGTATGATCCAGCTGTTTCGAACCAGTTACTTGTGTATTCCTTGATGGTCCATATCTTGTCAAGTCAAGAATGTTGGCAGAATCCGAAGCAGAATAAGCACCACTAGTAACTGTAGCGCTTGGTAAACGTGGTCGAGTATTACCGATAAAGATTGGTTTATCTTGTAGTATTTGTCTCGACATGTCGTCTTTATGTAGTTTCTTAATATTTTTCTGCACTTTTATTTCCTCTGCTTTATTTTTGCGTTCTTGCAAAATACTGGCTGTGAATATTTTCTTCATTGGATCGTGAATCTCTCCATTAGAATCGACCACAGTATTTTCCAGCTCATTCTTATCAGCTAGAACGTATAAATAGTAGTTAAGGTAGTTGGACTTTTCTATTGCTAAAATAATATGCAACAACGTAATACAAAATAGTACTTACTGCTTATGGCGAGTATTTTTGCAGGCAATCGCATCGCCTTTTGGTTTTCGCTTTTCCACAGAAGATTAACCGTGCTACCCAGCTCACGCTTTCCAGGAATTGCCGACCAATCAATTACATCTTTCGAGCCAGAATTCTTCCACCACATCAGTGCATACTTTTTCTTCCGTCCTCTCACCATTTTTCTCGTTTTTCAACTACTTCTCAACGAAAAATATAAAACAGTTAGGGGCCCCTTTCTCTAACTCACTCGGTGATTGAAGAAAAGGAAATGAAACGAAACGAAGCGCATGCTTAGTCACGCTTCTCCGGTGATTCATGTAGGGAAGCCGCATGACCCAGCGAACAGTGCCCCTAGTGATCGCTGCTGGAAAATAGTTGGTTTAAAGAAAGCGTGTCAGTAAGATTTTACTGTTTTCGCAAGATCTTTCAATATCTTTGCAATTAGTAACACAACAGTTTCGCTCCGATTTAGGCATGATTCACTCTAAAATCATTATTAAACTCTGGTATAACCGATATAACCTAATGAAATTGGCCGGGTAAAGCTCGGAGTAGAGGGCAGCACTGCTCTAGGTTACCCAAATGGCCAATGAAATAACGACTAGTACAAAACGCATACTGTCACGAATTGTTTATACCAATAAATGCAAAGCTCGGAGCAGACGACGGCATTGCTCTAGGTTACCTAACCTAAATCAACAGTGTTTTTTTTCAATCGTGAGACTCGCCATTTATTAAATATCATCATTAATATGTCGAGAAAGTCATTAAATGAACTCGGAAAGAAACAATTTAAAGTTCGACTCCATAGAATTCGAAGACAATTTGAGGATGAGCAGCGAAACCGAAATGTGGCGAACATACCAATTGAGGACATAGTGGATGAAAGGTATTTATTTCTCTCATCGAGTAAATACTTAAATGTTTAAATTACGGTGTCACGATATTGGCAAAGGAAAGAATTGACTGAATTTCTATGATATAGGAACATGATTCAAGCAAGAATGGACTTGATAGAGGCAGAGGAACCTAGACAAGAAGTTCAAGAACTTAGACAAGAGATTCAAGAGCAGAGAAGAGAACAGGCTGAACCGAGAAGAGACGAAAGATTTTTAGACGTTAACAGAGAAATCGAACAAAACAATAACGAGTAAATATTTAATTCTCAGCTATTACATTCTATACTCGTTGCACACTGATATATAATTGTTTATTTAGAATATCAAATTCTGTCATATTGTCCAATAACAACAACGTTATATTTTGTAGGAACTTTGAAATATTCAACAATAGACTTTTGAATCATGACGACAATTTAAATGGAGGTGAAAGCAGCGATGGTGAAGCCAATGTTGGGCATTCTGACTTCGATGAGAATGGAAGCGATGATGAGCTTGATGCTGAACCTAGAGTTGCCAATGTTAATCGTGCAGTCCAAAATGTTGGACAAGAGCGAAATGATGATGAAGACAATGAACCGTTATATGAAGGAGTGGGAATAACACTTCGGCAAAGCATGTTATTGATTTTGACTATTTTACTGAAACATAATATCACACAGTCATGCATTGCAGATATTATAACAGTAATAAACTTCCATTGCCCAAGGCAGAATCTGAAAAGAAATAGCCTCTACAAATTTAATAACTATTTTGCTTTACGTGACACTACAGTTACTAAACACTTTTATTGTTCAACTTGCACAAGAGCATTGGCGACCGTTGATGATATCTGTCCAGTATGTCCACAAAAAAAATTCCTACTTCTCATTCAGTTGCCATTTCAATCTCAATTGAGTGAAATGTTTCGACGAAATGAATTTTACGAAAGTCTGCAGAGGCGTTTCCGCAGACCGGTCAGTGTCATGACTGATATCTACGATGGAGCATTGTATCAGGAATGGATGAATAATGGCTTTCTTTCGAATCCGCAGAACATTTCCTTCAGTTGGTATACTGACGGTGTTCCTGTATTCAAATCTAGTCGTATCAGCGTTTGGCCTCTGTACTTTACAATTAATGAATTACCGTTTCAAGAGAGAAAAAAAAGAGAAAATACACTTTTGGCGGGACTTTGGTTCGGAAATAAAAAGCCTGAAATGAACAGATTTTTCTACAGCCTTCGCGAAGATCTGGAATCAATTTGGATGGGTTTGAATATGCACCTTCCGTTAAATCAAGTAATCTTCGTAAGAGGAATCCTACTAACGGGAACTTGTGACCTTCCTGCCAAATGCGAATGCTTCAATTTTGTACAGTATAATGGAAATTACGGGTGTCCATTTTGTCTATCACCGGGTGAACGAGTGCTCATCAATCCTGAAGATCCAGCTGGAGGTTTTGTCCATGTTTATCTGTACAATAATGAACTACAAACACAAACATTGGAAAACTGCAATGAATATGCCAACAGGGCAAGAATCGACGCACCATGTATGGGTGTAAAAGGCGGTACGGCTCTCGCAAATCTCATGCCTGATTATATCCGAGGTACGGCTATTGATAGAATGCATGGCGTAGATAGCGGAGTTGTCAGAAAAATTCTTATTCTTCTGTTCGACGTAAAATATCAAAGATTCCCTTTCTCACTGTATGCCATCATTGACGTTATCGACGCTAGACTCGAAGCCATCAAACCACCAAAATCTGTACACCGTATGCCTCGCTCAATAACCGAATTAGTTCATTGGAAAGCATCTGAGATGAAATCATGGTTCTTTTGTTACTCGCTTCCAATTCTAAAAGACGTCATGCGACCAGATTTTTATGAACATTATTTGATTTTAGTAATAGCAGTGACAATATTGAGTGCTGATCAAATTACAAATTATATGATTGATGTAGCTCGTGATCTGTTAAACCGCTACGTTCGCGAGTTTGAGATTCTCTACGGGCCTCAATTTTGTTCCATTAATCTGCATCAATTAGTACATTTACCTGATGTTGTAAAGACTCTTGGACCTCTATTTGTCCATACGTGTTATGAGTATGAAAATCTGAATGGACAGATATTAAAACTAGTTCATGGCACGACTAATCTCGACACGCAGATCGCAAAGTCTCATCAGCAATTAATATGGATGATGAAATTATTAGAGCCATTAGAAGAGGGTGAGATTCTCGATTTCTGCACACAAAAAAAAAGTTAAAATTATTGAACGCGTTTCTGCGAATTCACACAGTGTCGGCACGTATATCAATTTATTGGAAATACCAGAAGTGATAAATAATGTAATAGATGTAGAAATAGAATATTCAGTTTGGCGATATCTAAGGCTTTTGAAGAATGGAAAATTGTACGTATCTCAGATGTACACAAGAGCGTCACAAACGAAATCTTCAATAGTACTTTATTCTGAAGATGAGCGATTGAAATTTGGCAATGTTCAATACTTTTTGAAGGTTTCGAATTGCGATTGTAACAATAATAGACATTACGCGATTGTTGAAGAAATCGTCAGTGACAGTGTTTTAAACGGCCATGGAGATCGATATATATACCGTATGTCCAATGGCTAGTCGAGCAGGTGCAGCGACCTGAATTTTTCTGAAATTTGACTTCGGCAGTATTTTAGTTAGAGTTGGCTTTGGAAGATGGCGCTACGTACGAGCGAAATATTTGAAATGGTAAAAGCGGGAGGTAGATAAATGCGGGAGAAGTGAAGTGTAACCTCAAAATTGTGAATGTTGGAATAATGGTGAGTAATTGTTTGAAACGATAAGACATAATAATTCGGGTTTCTTTTCGATGTTCAACCAAATAACACGACTGATATTTAATTGCAGAGAGAAACTGATGCGACTGGCAGTCGTGGAGGAAGGGGCTACCGTCAACGTGGTCCTCGCCAGAGTGGTCGAGCTCTGCCTCGTCGACGAAAGGTGCAATTGAAATGAAATTAAAGTCTGAGTCAAGGTGAAAATTGGAAGACATGGAAAGAAAACGCGGCAAAGTCGCCGACAGAAGGAGTGAGTAAAGTGCGAAAGAAAAGTGCAGTGACGCCGAAAAACCATGGGAAGACAGTGACGAACAGCAGCAGCAGCTGGTCGACACTGCTCAACTCCGCACCAGCTCCTGAATGATATCTCGCCGATCGCGATACGCGGCCGCTCCGATGGACAACGATTCCAGACATTCGAGTCGTAGTAGCAGCAAGGACAGCAGCAGCAGCAGCAACGTCAACGGCAGGGGCACTCTTTTAAAGCGAAGGCAGTCCAAGACCGACTCAAATAGCTGTAAGAGAAAGACGCATCGGCGGAAACATGAAATATCGAAGCAAGACTTGCAATGAGAGTGTGGTAAAAGAAAGAAAAAAAATGACAGAGACGAGGCGACGAGACAGAGGAGGAAGTCGTCACCACGAAGGGTTCCTGAAACGGTACTAGTACTAGCAACGTGTGAAGAGTTCAAGAGAACGGGACATCTACACCCAGTCGCAAATCATGCAGAGTTCCTGTGACATCCGACAGCGGCATCACGTCAGGAGTATGAACGGTGGAGAAGAACGGGAGCCTCGCTGAAAAAGGAAGGAGCAGTGTTGGCGATGGCGGTGACAGCCCGGATCATGAGCAAAGGCTGAAGAACCTTGAGCGTTTTGGATAAAAAGTGGACGTGACTCGAAGCAGTTATCGTAATCGATTTACGCCGACACTGGTGCCGTAGCCAATCTCGATCACAATGAATTCTTCCAACTAGAGGCGGTTTCTATATCACTCGTCGCCGTTGATCCTTTCCCTCTTAATCCTTGTACATAATGCATCTGTTAATATGAAGTTTGATCCGAAACCCTTCCATCCTTCCTATTGTAACACTCTCGTAACAATACGGTCCGATTATTTTATATTCATAAGGTTTTATCAGCTTTACGCGTTATTTCTCGTTATTTTCGTTATTTAACCTTGCATTCATACATTATTACTGATAGATTAGTAATAAATTAATTCATGAAAGTGACTCTACTGGCTTGTGCTATTTTTCGTCCGGTATTTCCTTCCGCAAGATATTTGGATAAATGTACCCCTTCGATCTTGAAGAGTTTGGTTGGAATAAGCAAGACGGATAGTGGACAGAGTTTAGGCATTAGGAGGCATACAAGATGTCACAATCAGCGGGACAGGATTTCGTGTAATCATGATTTATAGTAAGTAAAGTGGATAGTAATCGTTTCTGTATCAACAAATCTGTGTTCAATTGATATTTTATACTTCATTAGTAGCTCTAAATGAGATACATCTATCTCATAGTTTACAGTATAAAATGTAATTTCCCCTGCGGGAGCTAATTTTATGAATGAAAAAATTCTAATAAATCATGATTACACGAAATCCTGTCCCGCTAATTGTGACATCTTGTATGCCTCCTAAAATGCCTAAACTCTGTCCACTATCCGTCTTGCTTATTCCAACCAAACTCTTCAAGATCGAAGGGGTACATTTATCCAAATATCTTGCGGAAGGAAATACCGGACGAAAAATAGCACAAGCCAGTAGAGTCACTTTCATGAATTAATTTATTAATAATCCATCAGTAATAATGTATGAATGCAAGGTTAAATAACAAAAATAACGAGGAATAACGCGTAAAGCTGATAAAACCTTATGAATATAAAATAATCGGACCGTATTGTTACGAGAGTGTTACAATAGGAAGGATGGAAGGGTTTCGGATCAAACTTCATATTAACAGATGCATTATGTACAAGGATTAAGAGGGAAAGGATCAACGGCGACGAGTGATATAGAAACCGCCTTTAGTTGGAAGAATCCATTGTGATCGAGATTGGCTACGGAACCAGTGTCGGCGTAAATCGATTACGATAACTGCTTCGAGTTACGTCCACTTTTTATCCTAAACGCTCAAGGTTCTTCAGCCTTTGTTCATGATCCGGGCTGTCACCGCCATCGCCAACACTGCTCCTTCCTTTTTCAGCGAGGCTCCCGTTCATCTCCACCGTTCATACTCCTGACGTGATGCCGCTGTCCGGTGTCACTGGAACTCTGCATGATTTGCGACTGGGTGTAGATGGCCCGTTCTCTTGAACTCTTCACACGTTGCTAGTACAGGTACCGTTTCAGGAACCCTTCGTGGTGACAACTTCCTCCTCTGTCTCGTCGCCTCGTCTCTGTCATTTTTTTTCTTCCTTTTACCACACTCTCATTGCAAGTCTTGCTTCGATATTTCATGTTTCCGCCGATGCGTCTTTCTCTTACAGCTCTTCGAGTCGGTCTTGGACTGCCTTCGCTTTAAAAGAGTGCCCCTGCCGTTGACGCTGCTGCTGCTGCTGCTGCTGCTGTCCTTGCTGCTACTACGACTCGAATGTCTGGAATCGTTGTTCATCGGAGCGGCCGCGTATCGCGATCGGCGAGATATCATTCAGGAGCTGGTGCGGAGTTGAGCAGTGTCGACCAGCTGCTGCTGCTGTTCGTCACTGTCTTCCACATGGTTTTTCGGCGTCACTGCACTTTTCTTTCGCACTTTACTCACTCCTTCTGTCGGCGACTCTACCGCGTTTTCTTTCCATGTCTTCCAATTTTCACCTTGACTCAGACTTTAATTTCATTTCACTTGCACCTTTCGTCGACGAGGCAGAGCTCGACCACTCTGGCGAGGACCACGTTGACGGTAGCCCCTTCCTCCACGACTGCCAGTCGCATCAGTTTCTCTCTGCAATTAAATATCAGTCGTGTTATTTGGTTGAACATCGAAAAGAAACCCGAATTATTATGTCTTATCGTTTCAAACAATTACTCACCATTATTCCAACATTCACAATTTTGAGGTTACACTTCACTTCTCCCGCATTTATCTACCTCCCGCTTTTACCATTTCAAATATTTCGCTCGTACGTAGCGCCATCTTCCAAAGCCAACTGTAACTAAAACACTGCCGAAGTCAAATTTCAGAAAAATTCAGGTCGCTGCACCTGCTCGACTAGCCATTGGACATACGGTATAATACTGCAACCTTTTTACATAAAGTGGAGTCGACAAACACGGTGAAAGCCATTTCGATTGATAATCTTATTACAGTCTGTGTTT
Source organism: Xiphydria camelus (assembly GCA_963678675.1). Lineage (NCBI taxonomy): Eukaryota > Metazoa > Arthropoda > Insecta > Hymenoptera > Xiphydriidae > Xiphydria > Xiphydria camelus. Next base: position 24,016,941 of record OY783193.1, on the reverse strand, counting down.
ATATGAAAATTGCAAATGAGGAGTATATTGCTATTCCTATCAATCAAGCTGAACTTGAATGAATAATTTCATTCTATTGCTCTTTGTACAAATTACTAGCTCGTCCTATAATATTAAATAAACTGTTTTGATTGTAATGTTATGCCGAATTTACACTACGCAATGTAACTACCCAATCCTACGTAACTAATCCCAATCAACATATGTATACCTGCATTCAATCTGTTTAAAAATATCCTTTTAACACCCAGGATCTTCATTTCGTCTTTAAGGATCCTACAGGTTTCTCTCTCAATAGAATAGTTCTCAGAATAGCTCAGTTACTGCCATGTTTAGCATCGCATGACACTGTAGATGATATTTTTCAGTTATATTAAATTCATTACAGAAAAGTAGATATTTAAGTATATATCCTTACCACCTTATATCCCAATAAATATCAGGGATCTCCAAAAAGTACAAAACTGTTTATAACATGGTAAAAATCATTAAAATTAAGTTATTATCATGCTTAGTTAATCAAGCATTTGATTAACTAAGCATCATGATTATATTTAATCGGCGTTCTAATCATGATTAATTGCAGCAGTGAAACTTCGACTTTGAGGTTATGTTGATCTGGTTAACCCGGCATTGATCGCTAGAAATACTTTCATACGGTGATCGCGTATAAACGTGAGCAATGAATATATGGGGACCTCTTGTGGTCCAATTTCTGATTTTTCGAGCACTTTGCTACTATTAAATTACCCTCGGAAGAGGTCTTTAAACACTATTCATGAGAATCGTAATAGTTTTTCTTAATTTTTCAAAAAATGTATCGAAATAATATAATAAAAAGGAAAACGAATACAGAACTGACATAAACTGAGAATTTTGCGAGATGTAAATTTATTTGGATTTATTTCCAACTTAGGATCTGAAGGTTTTATATTGGTTTAAAATTTAGTAAAATCTGTAGGACATTGAGGCGATAAGTAGGCTTTGACTCGGTAATACGTTAGCTTGGAGGACCTCGAGGCTTATATAAATACGGATTTAGTTAGGTTATTTAGCTTCAGTAGAGGACTTCAGTCTTAGTATAGGCTCAAAGAGGCGCAAAACAGGTTTTGTTTAGGACATCGTAGGCTTTGAATAGGCTTTATTTTTCGACTCGGGATCTTTTTACGGACCAGACACGAGCTAGATCCTCTTCGGTTGCACCTGTACGAGATGACATGTGAGAAAATCGTGAGTCTTCATGAAAATCTTCTAACGTACTCGTTGTACAGTAATACTTAATGAAATAAAAGTGAGGTACATGTACACTTCACGTTTGACAGGTCGGTATATAAATTCGAACTTGGGATAGTATAACACGAAAGAAGAAACATATATCGATAAAGAAAAAATAATAATAAAGTAGTTACTACATTACTGTAATCCAACTCCATTGTATCCCTTATTTTTCTGCCGCGACTGATTGTTGATAGTGAATAAAAATTAAATTTATTAGCTGATCCATCCACTATCAACAATCAAAGTCATGGCAGAAAAATAAAGGATACAATAGAATTGGATTACAATAATGTAGTAACTATTTTATTATTATTTTTTCTTTATCGATATATTTCCTCTTTCGTATTATACTACCAACAAAAATTGATACGTAAAATACTCTCCAAAAAAGATTTGAAATCAATTAAGATCGCCATGTTCAAGATTTATGTATTAAAAGTAAAAGGCATCATTTGAAAGGAAAATTATTGTAAATCAAGTTACTAAAAAATTCGACTAAAAAAATTTATAAAAAAATTTTAATAAAAAAGAACTTGCCGCGTTTAAGTTTTCATATTTTGTCCACTATGCCGAATAATTGGCAGTGCTTGGACGGTGCTAGAGTGATTCATAAATTACACTGCCAAAGTCAAATTCAGAGAATTTCAGAAGGCCCCCGCCTAATCGGTTTCCCGTGCGACATTCGGTATACTGGTGGTATCATATTATAAGTGTATGAATTTATTTAAAATCATAAGTGCATAAACATCGAGTATAATTCTGTCTGAATTTTTTATTTTGAAGAAAAAAACGCGGCAAGTTCTTTTTTATTAAAATTTTTTTATAAATTTTTTTAGTCGAATTTTTTAGTAACTTGATTTACAATAATTTTCCTTTCAAATGATGCCTTTTACTTTTAATACATAAATCTTGAACATGGCGATCTTAATTGATTTCAAATCTTTTTTGGAGAGTATTTTACGTATCAATTTTTGTTGGCACTGAATGAACATGCCGCCTTTTTTTACAGAGAATCGGTTTTTGTGGGGGGATTTCACTACTTTTTGGAATTTATTCATCGGGAGAATATGTACACCCGGGGATACCGTATCTGTCGCTGGTGACTTTTTTTAAACGTTATTTTTAAACGTACTAACCAATGAATAATTAATTCTCATGCGCTCATTAGCTACGGTGACATCTACTCTCGTGAATGAAAGTATGAGGATTATTAATTATTGGTTAGTACGTTTAAAAATAACGTTTAAAAACAATCACCAGCGACAGATGCCGTGTCCCCGGGTGTACATGTAGGAGAATAGTTTTTTATTATTAAGTATTACTGCAGAACGAGTAGGTTAGAAGATTTTCATAAAGACTCACGATTTTCTGACATATCATCTCGTACAGGTGCAACCGAAGAGGATCTAACTCGTGTCCTGTCCGTAAAAAGATGACTCGATGGACATCGGAGAATGTCAGTCTTGTCAGCGAGCGCCTTCATCCATAGTACCCATAGTACTTTCATTGCAATATGGGCTTTTCGTTCCAACTATTCCTGCTTTAAGGAGGTTCGACTATCAGACGAAAACCAACTTACAGCCCTAATTTTTTTATATGATATACACGAATACTTTACACAACTAATACGAAAATTTGAGCAATATAGACCGTCTATAGTTTCTTCGTTATTTTATTCTAAAGTTGACCACTTTTAACATATCGCCTTATGGCAGACGATTGTACTAAGGTAGATTATCACTGACTTTAACACACATTCCGCCAACTTTAGACTTTGAAAGACTAGTAATTTGACAGATGAAATATTAAGGATTATGTAAAAAATAAGTAAATTGGGTTTTACCGTATAGTTGCAACGTAATATTGTCATGAAATTCGTTTTGACTTCGCAAACCATTAGCATGCCATATTAACGGGTAGAAGAAGTCGAAGGCGATGGAGTTTAGGCGATGAACTAAAAATAAAATAAAATTTAGTATATAAATCGAAACTTGTAGTAGGAAGGCAGAGGGCAAGCACCGATGAGAAAAAAAATAGAAATAAAGTATTATAGTTACCCCGATATTGTAGTTACTCCGATGATTTGTTCTTCTCCCACGACTTAGATTCTCCAATATGTAGAAATATACCGTTTTCCCATACTGACAGTATACATTCATTTTACCTCTAATATGCCGGAATTAAAAATCTCTAGAACTCTGCGGTACAATGCCACGGTAGGAATATCAAATTCTACCGACATGACATGCTTCGACAAGGTCTGTATCAACTTTAGCATTATATTGGGGGCACTGCACTAATCCTGTGGCACATTTTTCTATCTGAGAATCGTTCTGAAAAAAATAGAAATAAAGTATTATAGTTACCCCGATATTGTAGTTACTCCGATGATTTGTTCTTCTCCCACGACTTAGATTCTCCAATATGTAGAAATATACCGTCTTCCCATACTGACAGTATACATGCATTTTACCTTTAATATGCCGGAATTAAAAATCTCTAGAACTCTGCGGTACAATGCCACGGTAGGAATATCAAATTCTACCGACATGACATGCTTCGACAAGGTCTGTATCAACTTTAGCATTATATTGGGGGCACTGCACTAATCCTGTGGCACATTTTTCTATCTGAGAATCGTTCTGAACAAAATAGAAATAAAGTATTATAGTTACCCCGATATTGTAGTTACTCCGATGATTTGTTCTTCTCCCACGACTTAGATTCTCCAATATGTAGAAATATACCGTCTTCCCATACTGACAGTATACATGCATTTTACCTTTAATATGCCGGAATTAAAAATCTCTAGAACTCTGCGGTACAATGCCACGGTAGGAATATCAAATTCTACCGACATGACATGCTTCGACAAGGTCTGTATCAACTTTAGCATTATATTGGGGGCACTGCACTAATCCTGTGGCACATTTTTCTATCTGGGAAAGCCGTGGTAGAAAAGTAGGAGATACGATAGAATTGGATTACAATAATGAAGTAATTATTTTATTATCTTTTCTTTATCGATATATTTTCCCTTTCGTATTATTAAAAGTTCCATTTATATATTATCGGAACGCTGTACAGCTGTACTACCATAATAATATGCTTTCCCAGATAGAAAAATGTGCCACAGGATTAGTGCAGTGCCCTTAATATACCGCTAAAGTTGATACAGACCTTGTCGAAGCATGTCATGTCGGTAGAACCTGATATTCATACCGTGGCATTGTACCGCAGAGTTCTAGAGATTTTTAATTCCGGCATATTGGAGGTAAAATGCATGTATACTGTCAGTACGGGAAGACGGTATATTATCGGAACGCTGCACAGCTGTACTACCATAATAATATGCTTTCCTAGATAGAAAAATGTGCCACAGGGTTAGTGCAGTGCCCTTAATATACCGCTAAAGTTGATACAGACCTTGTCGAAGCATGTCATGTCGGTCGAACCTGATATTCACACCGTGGCATTGTACCGCAATTCTAGAGAATTCTTTTCTACCCAGGTTGATTTTTGACTGCGAAGAAAAATCCACCAATCCGTCCCGTTCTCGTATGGCGCTGAAAACAAAAAATAGAATAACCACAAAGATATTTGTTCTGTATAAGGGATGAAAATGAGGTTAAGACAGTCAGTTAGGAAGTTACTTATCTGATGCCACTTCTTCCGAGATATAGATGTCTCCTTCCCTGTTCTTCATGCACCAGCAACCAAAGAAAAATGACACTGCTTCCGTGCACTGTTTTGATTATTAAAAAAAAATCTAAACGTTTTGATAATAGCTAGCTGTCAGAGCGTCTGTCACATTCACCACTGTTGAGATTCACTACTCCGATTACACTGAATTTGTACTTTTTATTAACAAGCGCGTCCGAGGATCGAAAAAATGCGAGGGATATCGTTTCGCGAATGGAAATATTTTTAAATTTTGAAAAACAACTAAACATTCAAGGAATATAGTCTCTCACACACTCTCACATACATTTTTGATGGCGTATGCGTGTGGCCGCATCTGTGTACACATTTCCGACCATGGCCGAATACCGCCGAAGACAGGCGGAATTTTTGTGACATTTTTACATATATATATCGCCCGAGAAATCGGATTCTCGACTTTCGAGGCGCGAGGGGCGTGGCTTCGCGTTGCTAAGGAAAAATATCTGTTAATATGTAACTTACAACATTTACTCTGGTCTCTATCGATAGAGAATAGTCGATTTATATGGCGTAACTAAGCATAGTTTTGGTTATAACCGTATATTTATTGAGAAAATTCGATGTTAAAATTGAGGGGTGAAGGGGGCAGACATTTTTCCTGTAAAGATACACGGGTGCTCGCGGCGACAGCGCTGGCGGCGTCGTTCTGACGACTTGAATGAACATGCCGCGAGACACTACCGTGTCTCTTGATCAGAGAAGTTCCAATTTATATACCGACCTGTCAAGCGTGAAATGTACATGTACCTCACTTTTATTTCATCTCTTCTTCGCCTCTGGTATAATCATTTACATCCCACAAAGCACGTTTTTGCAAGTAACTTTTCTGTAACATTCCTGCGATATTTTGCAATATTCGTGAATACTACCGTATGTTAGAAATATATATTTCTTGATAAATTCGCGAATGTTGCAAAATATCATAGAAACATTTCGGAATCATTACATTGAAAGATTTCCTCAATAAGATTGTACTTTTCAGAGCTGAATTATATGGGGTTTTTATAATTATTTTAGGAAGTCCCAGAAGAATACAGATGCAGCATAATATAGATCTGTGCTAGAAAGAATAAGGAATAACCTTCGACGAGCATTCGGGCTATGGCAACAGAGGTTAGAATCAGCAGATCATGGCAGGGAGGATATTGAAGGATGAACGCACGTCCATGCACTCGAGGCAGCAGATCTAACCCACCGAATAAACTAATGCAGCTGGTTCTTTGAACAACAAGTGGACGATCCCTCGTTCAAAAGAAACCCCCTCGGGTTCGCATATGATTTTGAGTCCTTCTGGGTGGAATTCAATAGCAGTACGTTTATTTCTGTAACAAATAATAAATAACACAATTATATTCAGTATTTCACTATTTAAAATATACCCAACTTACTCTACATAGAAATTAAGAAACTATATTAATCTGAGTTAACTAATTCTATAGATAATAATGACAGAATTATTAAAAGTGATATATTTCCTCTTTCGTATTATACTATCACAAGTTCAAATTTACATACCGACCTGTTAAAAGTGAAGTGTACATGTACCTCACTTCTATTTCATCTCTTCTTCAACTCTGGTGTAACGAACGTCAATGAGGAATCACTGATATCGATTAGGGTTCGAGGGTTATTCCTCAATCTTTCTAGGACAGAGCATCAATATTTTGCTGCACCTGTATTCTTCTGGGACTTCCTAAAATAGTTATAAAAACCCTACATAATTCAGCCCTGACAGGTACAATCTTATCGAGCTGTACCTTATCTAGGAGATCTTTCGACGTAATGATTCCGAAACGTTTCAATGATATTTTGCAACATTCGCGAATTTATCGAGAAATATATATTTCTAACATACCGTAGTGTTCACGAATATTGTAAAATATTGCAGAAATGTTACAGAAAAGTTATGATATTTTATAATTTCTATCGTTACACTAGAAGCGAAGAAGAGATGAAATAGAAGTGAGGTACATGTACACTTCACGTTTGGCAGGTCGGTATATAAATTGGAACTTGTGTGTGATAGTATAATACGAAAGATGAAATATATCATTTTTAATAATTCTGTCATTAGAATTGGTTAACTCAGATTGATATAGTTTCTTAATTTCTACGTTGAGTAAATTCGGTATATTTTAAATAGTAAAACTGCAAATGATTATGTTATTTACAATTTGTTACAGATCGTATGCGAACCCGAGGGGATTTCTTTCGAATAAGGGATCATCCACTTGTTGCTTCAAGAACCAGTTGCATTAGTTCATTCGGCGAGCTGGATCTGCTGTCTCGAGTGCATGGACGTGTGCCACTTTAAATGAATATTTTGTAATTTCCATTGTTACATCAGAGGCGAAGAAGAGATGAAATAGAAGTGAGGTACATGTACACTTCACGTTTGATAGGTTGGTATATAAATTGGAACTTCTGATAGTATAATACGAAAGAGGAAATATATCGATAAAGAAAAAATAATAATAAAATAGTTACTACATTATTGTAATCCAATTCTATTGTATCCTTTATTTTTCTGCCACAACTTTGATTGTTGATATTAGATGGATCAACCAATAAATTTGATTTTTCTTCACTATCAACGATCAAAGTCGTGGCAGAAAAGTAAGGGATACAATGGAATTAGATTACAATAATGTAGTAACTACTTTATTATTATTTTTCCTTTATCGATATATTTCTTCTTTCGTATTATACTATCAGAAGTTCCAATTTATATACCGACCTATCAAACGTGAAATGTACATGTACCTCACTTCTATTTCATCTCTTCTTCGCCTCTGATGTAACGATGGAAATTACAAAATATCCATTTAAAGTGGCACACGTCCATGCACAAGAGAGAGCAGATCCAGCTCGCCAGATGAACTAATGCAACTGGTTCTTGGAACAGCAAGTGGATGATCCTTCATTCGAAAGAAACCCCCTCGGGTTCGCATACGATCTGTAACAAATTGTAAATAACAATCATATGGGGTTTTTATAATTATTTTAGGAAGTCCCAGAAGAAAGCAGGTGCAGTAAAATATCGATGCTCTGTGCTACAAAGAATAAGGAATAACCCTCGAACCCTAATCGGTATCAGTGATTCCTCATTGACTGTCGTTACAACGGAGATAAAGAACAGATGAAATAGAAGTGAGGTACATGTACACTTCAGGTTTGACAGGTCGGTGTGTAAATTGGAACTTGTAATAGTATGAAAGAGGAAATATATCGATAGAGAAAAAATAATGATAAAGTAATTACTTGATTGTTGTGATCCAATTCCATTGCATCTCCTATTTTTCTCCCACGGCTTTGATTGTGACAGAGAAGAAAAGCCATAAATTCGTCTCGTGCTCGCATGACGCTGAAACAAAAAATAGAATTATCACAAAGATAATTGTCCTTCCATCGAAAGTGAGGTGAAAACTGTCAGATGGCAATTAAACTTATCTGATGGTGATCCTTCTGAGATACTGTCGTCTCCTTTCCTGCTCTTTATGCACAGGCAACCAGAGAAACACAGCACTGCATCCATTCACTATCTCGATTATCGAAAAAAAACAAACGATTATTAAACTATACGGAGCGTCTGTCACATTCACCACTATTGAGATTCATAACTCCGATTACACTGAATTTTTACAGTTTATTAACAAGCGCGTCCGAGGATCGAAATAAACGCGAGGTTAATCGTTTCGCGAATGGAAATATTTTATTAACTTTGAAAATACCCAAACATTTAAGGAATATATTCTCTCACACACTCTCACATACATTTTATGGCGTATGCGTGTAGCCGTATCTGTGAACATATTTCCGATCATGGCCGACTATCGCCAAAGGTAGGCGGAATTTTTGTGAGTTTTTGACATATATATATCGCCCGAGAAATCGGATTCTCTCGACTTTTAGGCGCAAGGGGCGTGGCTTCGCGTTGCTAAGGAAAAATCTCTGTTAATATGTAACTTATAACATTTATTCTGGTCTCTATCAATAGAGAATAGTCAATTTATATGGCGTAACTAAGCATAGTTTTGGTTATAACCGTATATTTATTGAGAAAATTCGATGTAAAAATTGAGGGGTGCAGGGGGCAGACATTTGTGGTGTAAAGAGACACGGGTGCGCTCGCGGCATCAGCGCTGTCGTGTCTGAGTGCGAAACTACTTGAACGAACATGCCGCGAGACACTGCCGTGTCTCTTGATGGGTGCCCGCGGCGACAGCGCTGTCGTTTCTGATGAAACTAATGAACGAACATGCCGCGAGACACTACCGTGTCTCTTGATTTCGCTGTACAAGAAAGGTATAAGTATTCAATGTCGATTATCTAATAATCCATGAGGTTAATTTACTTAACTTTTATTAGGTAATAATCAGGCCAAAAAACAACAAAAATCACTGTACGTCTGACGTTTCGGGTCCTCTACGAACGAATCCTTCATTACGTCTCCGAAGAGGTTTCAAAGAGGAACCGAAACGTCAGACGTGTAGTGATTTTTAATAATTATTTTAGGAAGTCCCAGAAGAATACAGGTGCAGCAAAATATCGATGCTGTGCTAAAAAGAATACGGAATAATCCTTGAATGAGTATTCGGACTGTGGCAACAGAGGTTAGTATCAGCAAGTCCACGGTTGAGAGGATATTGAAGGATGAAAATTTTCATCCATTTAAAATGACGCACGTCCATGTACTCGATTTAGCAGATCGAGCCCGCCAAATGAAATAATGCAACTGGTTTTTGGAACAACAAGTGGATGATCCTATACGTTCGAAAGAAACCCCCTCGGGTTCGCATACGATTTGGAGTCCTTCTGGATAGAATTAAACAGCAGCACGTTTATTTCTGTAGCAAATTGTAAATAACGTAATCATATCCAACACATTTCACTACTTAAAATATACCGACCTTACTCTACGTAGAAATTAAGAAACTATATTAATCTGAGTTATCCGTTTCTATAGATAATAATGACAGAATTATTAAAAATGAAGGGTACAGGAATAAAGCAGGGAATATCACAAAAACAACATCTTGAGAAATTAAGCTATTTAAGCTTTGACATCTCTTGTTTTATGCCTGTATACTAATATTTTATTTGCATTTTCTGTGGACATCTATCGTTTTATTCCTGTAACAGACCTACCATCAAAAACGTGTGGCCGTCACACGCGGAAGAAGTGAAAATTTGATATCAGTTTCTCTGAATTTGATTCCGGTGGTATTAGTTTCAATTGGCTCTATAAAAGTTTTTTACAATGCTTCTTCGTAGAGCCAATTGAAACTAATACCACCGGAATCAAATTCAGAGAAACTGATATCGAAGTTTCACTTCTTCCGCGTGTGGCGGCCACACGTTTAGTGTTTTTTTTTTTGTTGAATTCAATATGAATTTTTTTTATGGGCACATAATGTAGTGTAAGGAATCAAGAGACACGGCAGTGTCTCGCGGCATGTTCGTTCATCTAGTCTCGGCGTCGAAGCGAGCACCCGTGTATCTATACGCCACAAATATCTACCCCCTGCACCCCTCAATTTTTACATCGAATTTTCTCAATAAATATATGGTTATAACCAAAACTATGCTTAGTTACGCCATATAAATTGATTATTCTCTATTGATAGAGACCAGAATAAATTTGATAAGTTACATATTAACAGAGATTCGTCCTTAGCAACGCTAAACCACGCCCCTTGCCCGTCAAAGTCGAGAATCCGATTTCTCGGGCGATATATATATGTAAAAATGTCACAAAAATTCCGCCTGTCTTCGGCGGTATTCGGCCATGGTCGGAAATGTGTACACAGATGCGGCCACACGCATACGCCATCAAAAATGTATGTGAGAGTGTGTGAGAGAATATATTCCTTGAATGTTTAGTTGTTTTTCAAAATTTAAAAATATTTCCATTCGCGAAACGATTTCCCTCGCATTTTTTCGATCCTCGGACGCGATTGTTAATAAAAAGTACAAATTCAGTGTAATCGGAGTAGTGAATCTCAATAGTGGTAAATGTGACAGTCGCTCTGACAGCTAACTATTATCAAATCGTTTAGATTCTTTTTAATAATCAAGACAGTGCACGGAAGCAGTGTCATTTTTCTTTGGTTGCTGGTGCATGAAGAGCAGGAAAGAAGACATCTGTATCTCGGAAGAAGTGGCATCAGATAAGTAACTTCCTAACTGACTGTCTTAACCTCATTTTCATTCCTTATACAGAACAAATATCTTTGTGGTTATTCTATTTTTTGTTTTCAGCGCCATACGAGAACGGGACGGATTGGTGGAAATTTGATTTTTCTTCGCAGTCAAAAATCAACCTAGGTAGAAAAGAATTCTCTAGAATTGCGGTACAATGCCACGGTATGAATATCAGGTTCGACCGACATGACATGCTTCGACAAGGTCTGTATCAACTTTAGCGGTATATTAAGGGCACTGCACTAATCCTGTGGCACATTTTTCTATCTGGGAAAGCATATTATTATGGTAGTACAGCTGTACAGCGTTCCGATAATATACCGTCTTCCCGTACTGACAGTATACATGCATTTTACCTCCAATATATGCCGGAATTAAAAATCTCTAGAACTCTGCGGTACAATGCCACGGTAGGAATATCAGGTTCTACCGACATGACATACTTCGACAAGGTCTGTATCAACTTTAGCGGTATATTGGGGGCATTGCACTAATCCTGTGGCACATTTTTCTATCTGGGAAAGCATATTATTATGGTAGTACAGCTGTACAGCGTTCCGATAATATATAATTGGAACCTTTAATAATACGAAAGGGAAAATATATCGATAAAGAAAAGATAATAAAATAATTACTTCATTATTGTAATCCAATTCTATCGTATCTTCTACTTTTCTACCACGGCTTTCCCAGATAGGAAAATTTGCCACAGGATTAGTGCAGTGCCCCCAATATAATGCTAAATTTGATACAGACCTTGTCGAAGCATGTCATGTCGGTAGAATTTGATATTCCTACCGTGGCATTGTACCGCAGAGACAGTTCTAGAGATTTTTAATTCCGGCATATTAGAGGTAAAATGCATGTATACTGTCAGAGTATGGGAAGACGGTATATTTCTACATATTGGAGAATCTAAGTCGTGGGAGAAGAACAAATCATCGGAGTAACTACAATATCGGGGTAACTATAATACTTTATTTCTATTTTTTTTCTCATCAGTGCTTGCCCTCTGCCTTCCTACTACAAGTTTCGATTTATATACTAAATTTTATTTTATTTTTAGTTCATCGCCTTCACTCCATCGCCTTCGACTTCTTCTACCCAGTGAGGATTTCTCACGGACCAATAGTGGGCGTTGTGATTATTCACTAATCCTTCGTTGTAGAATTTCGATTCATCTGTGAACAAAATCTTCTGACGAACGAGGGATCGTCCACTTGCCGTTCCAAAAACCAGTCGGAATAGTTCATTCGTCTCGAGCTGGATTTGCTTTCTCCGGTGCATGTATGTACTTCATTTTAAAAGGATGAACATTCTTTTCTATTTCTTATAGTCTTATTCTCTCTAGGAGAGCATCGATGTTCCACTGCTCTCGTATTCTTTCAGGTCTTTCTAAAATAATTATAGAAATCACATATATAATTCAGCTCTGACAAGTACAATCTTATCGAGCTGTCTTATTGAGCTGTTTCTTTCAATGTAATGATTCCAAAATGTTTCTATAACGTTTTGCAACTTTGTGAATTTATCGAGAAAGATATATTTCTAACATAGGGTAGTATTCAAAAATATTGCAAAATATCGCAAGAATATCAGAAAAATTACTTGTAAAGACGTGTTTTATGGGATGTAATTTCTTAATTAAATATTTGTTAAGATAATTTAACATAAATCTCACTTTCGTAATTTCTGTCGGTTATGAGACTGCTGGATTGCCGTACCTTTGGTCCAATATTGAAAATAAATCTTCTCAAGGCTGAATACGACTTGGGCATGTTTCAGCGTACAATTAGCTAGATCCAGCTCGACGAATGAACTATTCTGACTGGTTTTTGGAACGGCAAGTGGACGAGCTTTACAGCTGTTTCGCTGCCGTGTTGCCAAGTCTCTCACCGTTAATATGGCGTGCTAATGGTTTGCGAAGTCAAAACGAATTTCATGACAATATTACGATGCAACTATACGGTAAAACCCAATTTACTTATTTTTTACATAATCCTTAATATTTCATCTGTCAAATTACTAGTCTTTCAAAGTCTAAAGTTGGCGGAATGTGTGTTAAAGTCAGTGATAATCTACCTTAGTACAATCGTCTGCCATAAGGCGATATGTTAAAAGTGGTCAACTTTAGAATAAAATAACGAAGAACCATAGACGGTCTATATTGCTCAAATTTTATTCGTGTATATCATACAAAAAAATTAGGGCTCTAAGTTGGTTTTCGTCTGATAGTCGAACCTCCTTAAAGCAGGAATAGTTGGAACGAAAAGCCCATATTGTAATGAAAGTACTATGGGTACTATGAATGAAGGCGCTCGCTGACAAGACTGACATTCTCCGATGTCCATCGAGTCATCTTTTTACGGACAGGACACGAGTTAGATCCTCTTCGGTTGCACCTGTACGAGATGATATGTCAGAAAATCGTGAGTCTTTATGAAAATCTTCTAACCTACTCGTTCTGCAGTAATACTTAATAATAAAAAACTATTCTCCTACATGTACACCCGGGGACACGGCATCTGTCGCTGGTGACTGTTTTTAAACGTTATTTTTAAACGTACTAACCAATAATTAATAATCCTCATGCTTTCATTAACGAGAGTAGATGCCACCGTAGCTAATGAGCGCATGAGAATTAATTATTCATTGGTTAGTACGTTTAAAAATAACGTTTAAAAAAAGTCACCAGCAAGAGATACCGTGTCCCCGGGTGTACATATTCTCCCGATGAATAAATTCCAAAAAGTAGTGAAATCCCCCACAAAAACAGATCCTCTGTAAAAAAGGCGGCATGTTCATTCAGTGCCAACAAAAATTGATACGTAAAATACTTCCCAAAAAAGATTTGAAATCAATTAAGATCGCCATGTTCAAGATTTATACATAAAAAGTAAAAGGCATCATTTGAAAAGAAAATTATTGTAAATCAAGTTACTAAAAAATTCGGCTAAAAAATTTATTAAAAAATTTTAATAAAAAAGAACTTGCCGCGTTTTTTCTTCAAAATAAAAAATTCAGACACCAAATTATACTCCGTTTATGCACTTATGATTTTAAATAAATTCATACACTTATTTCATACCAGCAGTATATAGTGGACAAAATATGAACTCTCTCTCTCTCTCTCTCTCTCTCTCTCTCTCTCTCTCTCTCTCTCTCTCTCTCTCTCTCTCTCTCTCTCTCTCTCTCTCTCTCTCTCTCTCTCTCTCTCTCTCTCT